>OY728131.1:691822359-693072359 GCA_963277665.1 Viscum album
CTAAGCTAAAAGGCCTTAAATTGAAGCAATATCAGGTCCACGCTAAAAGACCATAATATGAAGCAATATGAGGTCTGAGAAAAAAGACCATAAAATAATTCAATATGAGTTATAACCTAAAATAACATAAATTGAAGAAGTATTATGTCCAAGATAAAATACCTAAAACTAATCAAATATTAGGTCTGAGATAAATGACCTTAAACTAATGAAATATTAGGTCCAAGTAAAATTACATAAACTAAACCATCATGGAAGTCAAGTCTACAGGGGATTCTAATGATTTCCATATGTCTTTATCAAAATCAATATTTTCTCACCAGTCCTATCAGAATTTGAAAATTATGGACCACCCTTCCTATGGGACATATATTTTATAAGTAAACTAGAATAGATTCATCAGTATGGGACACCATGATAGTTGGAATTCATGACCATTTCTAAAATCAAATCACCTAATACAGAGATTTATATTTTCTATATTTCAGGAAAAGGACGGATAACATTGATGATTCTAACAATATCAAAACAATGAAACATCATAAAAATCATTTAAAAAGAGTAGATAGATTGAGAAAATGAATATTTTGAAAGGTCCATTTTTATTTTTCAAAAAATTATTTGATAAATATCCAAATTTTTGAGTCCCTCAAATATTTATTCAAAATGGAATAGTTTAAAAAATTAAAAACTATGAAAAACTTTGATCGGCTACACCAGCAATGTCAGCAATGATATGACGAGAAGCATCAATGGAACACTAGAGTGACACTCTCCTCGCTTCTTCTAATTCATCCCTATGACAGAGAGCTTTGACCAGAGTAGTCAACTCTTCAACCCTCATATGAGCATTTATAATGAGGATTTGGATTCAGAAAGGTTATAACTTATATGAGAAATCATCTCAACAAATCTCTATATCAGTGCGGTCTATGAATTCATCTAGGCTTCTAGTTCAGATAAAAATTAGAAACGGTACTACAATGCCTTTATGATCTCCCTCATTTTCATATCAATGGAATCTTCATTCAAAATATTGTGTAGATCCCTTTCTTTCAAGTTGAAGAATCTTCATGATAAGGTGATATGCTGTTCAATTTCATACAAAGGAAAATAATTGATGTCGTCTACCCCTTAGTAATGAAATAACTCGAAAAGGTATTCCCTTGGGTTGTAGAATATTTCAATGATTTTATTTGTAATCAAGGTGAGATTCCATCTCCAGATCAGTCTACGATGGGACTGGTCCCCTACAATAAATAGTGTAGACATTGTAGAAGGATAACATGAAAATAATATCGATGATAAAACATGATAAGATTTCTCATCTACTCTTCCCTCAACATGCACATGATCTATTTCATGTGCTTGAGGATATGATTCCTCTATGAATTATTTTTCACCATCTGAGTGCTCATCAAACAAAAAAGGTTTCCTTCCAGAAAACATGTCTAGGTCTTCAATAAATTCCATCAACATTGTAAATAGAGGCATTTGTGATACAAGAGTAATTCCCACATGACGGACCAACTAAATAACACACCATTGGGATAAGCTCTTGTCTAAGCCTGGGCATAATCCTGGGTCAGGAAAGTGGATGAATAAGTAAGTGGGGGCATGATTGTATCCCTGTTATATTCCCGTGACAATATCTTCTAGAAATCACAGATGACTCCAAGATGTCGTTCTCCTCAATCATTGACCAAATGGATGGAATAAAATTTCTGCACATAACCAAAATTTTGAGAATAATGGAACAGTGTGTATGGCTCAAATATGACCACATAATCAGCACTGGTTATGATAAACCCACTCCAAAGGGAGATCATATATGTTCTTTCATCAATAGAACCAATTTTTTCATCAATAATTGGACCACCTAGTGCATGGAAGGTAGAAAAATCAAAATTATCTTGCTGACATAATGAACCTTTGAATTTATCAGTACATAGTGGCATTGTCCCAACTATAGAGATGATCAAAAATCATGGACAAGATGGTGTGTCCTGGATCATGAAGCATTTCAGTACTCAAAATAATGGAAGTGATCCCCTATCCAACCAAGTATAAAATTAAGAGTGCCACTGATCCTGTATGTAGTGTTTCCCTATTGGATATGGCCCATCATTTGGTCGAGGCATGCAAATACTGGTATTTTAAGGCTAAGTTGATTCCCTTTTTAATCTGTTCTATCATCACTAATGTGTTAACACGGATCCATGAGCATGCATCCCCAATAAGGAAAACCGACACATTCAGTAACATATATAGAAATCCCTCACACCTAAAGTATAAAGAAACCTCTGGGTTCACCAGTAGGCCCATGTGGTACGGTATCTAGCTTTTAGAATGCCCCAATATGAGCCAACTCTATTGAATACATATTGAGAAGTGCACCAGTGGAAAAATTAATAGTTGTTGTAGACCCACTACCTCAAACAAATGTTCCATTCTATGAAATAGATAACCAATTCTATCATTAGATCTCTATACAATTTATCATTCATGACAACTATAATATCCCTCACAAAAAATGGGGTTTATATGGGATTTTCCAAGACATATGCATCAGGAATTAAAGCATCATTCATCACTCTAAGTGTAGGATTACCTCCTAGTTGATGAATGTTCCAAACACTGATACCCACCTCGATGTGAGGAAGATGGAATGCGTTTGTCCCAGAAAACCAATGGATAATAATTTCATAAATAATTTTGGGATGTTAGTAAACTATTAATTGAGATATTCACATGGATTTATAAAGATGAACCCTATATAGATCATCAAAAAACCCCAGACAATTTTGCCTCACCTAAATTGGCCATTCCCTTTCAACAAAAAAGTTACCATTGTTAGGAAGATCCCATTTTAAATACCTAACACCATTTTAATTTTATTGAGAATATATTATTATACATGAATAAATTTGGGAAATATGTTTTTTATTTAATTTAGAGCCATTTAGAATATGGAGAGAGTTGGTCATTAGATAATCCAAACCATAGGATTAAGATATAACCAACTGATTGTCCCTGATAATTGTCAACAGAATGTATTCAGGGAAACCATACACCCAAAAAGATGGAAGATTAAATTCTGGATGAGTTACCACTACATCATCTATCAAACCAAACTCATATAGAGTGAGTTCATGGGACAAAGGGTATTCCTAGAGGATGGGTGAGAGGAATCCTATTAGACTCCCATCAATAGTTTTTACATGATATCAAGGATCAAAATTATTATTTCTAGCGATCATGGACCTTTGATTGGCTATATATGGAGACCCTTGATGAAAACCAAAATCCTTATGAAAATAAGTAAGAGAAATATGTTAGACAAAGAGAACATAGAATCATGTAAAAATAATAAAGTTGTGAAAGTTCTAGTGAAATCAGGTGCATTGCATGAATCTTTAGGAGATTTACAAACCACATAAGGAGTTAACATATTACCTGATCTCCAGAGGACTAGTTGGTTGCATAACTCTTATAGTGCATCATGTGAACCGCATGAACCACTTGGATACATGCAACTGTGTTACCTGAATATGGTCACGTGAGTCGCAAAATCGGGCCAAATGAATCTCACAAAATCTCCAAGACAACCGCATCCCTCATAGCCAATATTTGAGAAATTACCGATGAATATTTCACAATCAAGTTAGATGATCATTTGGGAAATAATTAGGCTCACAAAGGAGCTCTGACAAAGTATACTTACAGTGAAGACTCACGAGTGGAGCATGTAATTAGGGTTCACGACATAGTCTTACGAGTGAGGCAAGGGAGAGTGTTCTCTAGAGAAGTTGTGGCCAGTGGAGTAAATCACCCCCCACCCCCCCAATATAGTTCATTTCTAGTAACATCATATGTCATCCAGTAGATCAATCTTCACCCAAGTCTCTAGTTTGAGGCACCTCCAAAGCCTCGGCTGGGCATTAGTTTTCCTCAGAACTGAGTACTTGTACCTATGGACATCGCTCCTAAGGGGGTCATTTTTCATACCCTCTAAATAAGCATAAGAAAAAAAATAAAGTATGAAATACTCAAATTGCGGTATCATATTCCCGTCAAAATCAAAAGAGATGAGACTTGCAGATCACATGAGCTTCTAAGGGACTTGCGATCATGTGACCATTTCAAGGTCATTGAAAGAATCCACATGTAGTGCATAACCCACGATGAATCCCATGGATTCTCCTTCAATGAACCTTCATACTATTGTGATGTCTCTCTAAAAAACCAATGGTCGTGTGATGAAAAATTAATGATTTCCCCCTAGGTCACATGGTATGTTATTGACTGTTCAAAAAAACCATATGAAATTCCTCCAAAAATAAAGTAGAATGATATCCAATGGGACAGACTCCACGTGTTCATGATGTTCATGCACCATATCATCATCTGAAAGAATAAATTTCCTTTAAATTACTCATATAAATTTTCACAACTCTCAAAACACTGTAAAATAAAATAATGGAAATAAAGGGCAGGAGGTGAAGGTACTCAAGGTCACCGAAAGACATGTGGCATGCCCCTGTTGATCTATAAAATGTTATGATACCCTGACCACATGTTTACCTCAACTCGCAGAATCCAATTGACATTTCAGCCTCAGTACATGGAATTCCTTGTTTATTTCTAGGTTACTGTGCACTTCCTCTTCAATTCCATAAGGATAAACAGATAAATTTTCCAACAAACCTGCTCGTGCACACCCATATGACCCATATTGGTCACACATGGCATCAACAAAAAATTGTGTATGCGTCCTAAATATTACTCATGAAAATTCACATAACTCTCAATCCTTTTTAAAATAAAACTATGGGAATAATGGGGTGTTGGTGAGAGGTACTCGCGGTTGCTTAATGATATGAAATGTTCCCCTGGTGATCTGCATGAGATCGTGAGTCCTTGGCGATGTGTCTGCCTCATCTCTCAAAGATCCTATGACTTTTCGTCCTTTTCACATGGAACGACTCAGTAATGTCTAGGAAACATTTCAAATCCCTTTGGTTCTTCAAGTATGAATGGATGGATTTTCCCATTACATGCTCACACAACCTCACATCACCCATATTGTTCACGAAACACATCACAAACAATTATTGAAATTTACCTTGACCTTTCTTGTGAAATCTCACATGACTCCCAACCTTGACACATAAAATAATGAAAATTAAAAAATTGACGAGGTAGAAGGTAATGACAGTCACTAAAAGGCATGAAACATTCCCTATAAGTCCACATCGTCATCCAACGATACACCCAGACAAATCAACCTTATCTCATTGAAATACCCAGAAAAATCATCATGCATCTAGCAAAATCATTTATGGAGGTTCCTTAGATCTTGTGATGACCCTTGGGCATGTCCATAGGACTTGATGAAATTTCCTTCATCATTCCCGCATGATCAAACAAGTCATCATTAATTGGAAATAATCCAATAAAGGAATTGTTGATTGAAGATAATAGCGACCGTTGAAAATCAGGAGACACACTCAGAATGAACCACAACAATGGATATCGAAACATTGCAGTGCCAGCATAATTCCCCAACACCAGCCAGGATTTGTGCCAGATATGCTGGAAAAAGTAATGGAAAACCTGGGTGTCGAGGCCTATACATTCCCCACCCCAATCTCAAATAAGGAGGTTGGATTTTTTTATATCATATATACTAGCTACTATGCGATGGAAACTCTTGAGTGCAATATTCCCATCAATAAGAGAATACTTCTTAGAGTAACTGATCATGTGACCATCCAACCTCCCATTAGGTAATATACATGTGAACATCTAGGAAAATCATGTCCTCTACATAATGTACTTCACATGATCTTTTAGAGATCACATGAAGGGATGCTGGAAAGACATGTGAAGAACATACCCCATCTCTGCTAGAACACATGAGGATTAAAAGTAAATTTATACTAAAAATTAATAATTAATTCATAATAAAAGGGTTAAAACCAAGATCCAATGATGAAGAAATAAATGAAGGACATTCTCTCTGGACCTTATGTTCTTTGCATAAGACATAAAAGGACCCGTGATAGTACCAGGATTCGTCACTTAGATCGCATGAAATTCCTTCATCCAGTTGTTTGGGATGTGCAATGCTCTATGTACATGTCAAAGAAAGTCACACAGTCCTCTGGGAGCAGCACCTTGGTCTCATAAAACCCTCACGATGTATCAATCAAGCCGTATAATGACATTGAGATACATCACTTGAATCATTTAATGGTGTCCATTCATATCATTCAAGTCTCTCCATTTCATCAGGGAATGACAACCAAGATCTTGAGAAACCCTTTGGGCATGTCACCCAAGATTTTTGATGCCATTTAGACATGCCATCTGGGTCTTACGACAACCTCTAGGGATGTTAGCCATGAAAAGTGACACCCTTCAAACCATGTTGTGCTGACTCGTACGACACCCCCATATGTGTCAAGAAAGGTCATGATATGGTTTCTAGGACAAGGAAACCATTTCATGTGACGGATTCCATGAAAATCCAACTAGGTCTTGTAATATCTACAAGACAAGTCAATTATGTTATGTGATACCCTCTAGATAAGTATTCTAGACAATAATATAATCCTAGTAATTGATAGCCCTATCCATCCTCTATGTTTAATCCCCAAATACGAGGGTAGCCTCAATGTGTAAGACCTAATATTGATTGAACTATGATGACTCTGATTCCTACCATATTTTGGATATGTAGGCCACCCCCTCAAGGTTCGAGCTCTATATTGGTTATCAAGGTTATTCCTGTATCAAAGCCCTTATCCAAAGTAATGAAAAAGATCATTTTCTGACACTTATTTCTCAAAATTGTCATAGCTCACGTGATCATAGGGAATTTCACTGATCATGGAATCGACACTATACACCCTAGAGTTATAAGGGTAACCACAGTGCATAAGCCCCAACATCCGACATCATATTGTATGTCCCCAGTCAATTGGGAATCGAACATGGTATGAAACCCAATAATTCTAGAAACCTTGAGGATGACCATAATGTCTCTGAGTTTGATCATCCACGTTAGCCTATCAATAGGTTCTATGACAAATGAACTTTGAGAACTCTGATTCCCTCCATAACTGGGATTCATAGGAAGCCTTCCCATGACCCAAGCTCTATATCAAAAATCCCAATGGACTATCCCAGTATACAAGTCCCATATATGTATTCCATTTTAATGATCTTTTCTTCCCCCTTGTTTCTCACTACGAGCATAGCTCACATAGGCTTAGGGAGTGAAAAAAAACTTCATTGTACATCATGAATCTCTACATTGTAGGGAAATCCAATTATGAATGTCCTAATGAGTGGTATGACATGAACACCTATAATATAATTGTACATACCTTAGGGATATTCTCAAGGGAATAATTGAACTATGATGACTGTGATTCATCTCATTGTCATGGTACATTGGACGTCTTCGTGAGACCCGTGCTGAAATGTTTGGTGTCTCAGTGACCACAAATATATCATCTATTAACGACACTACACTACATAGTATTAAAAAACTAGTTGGATTTTGATTCATTCAATTATTAAGAAATGTAGGATTCCTTATAATGTTTCAATTTCATTCTCAGGATATTAACCACCTCCTCGCATGGATGCACATTCTGAATAATTTTGTCATATGAATTCAGCACATAAATAATTTATTGTTCATTTATTGGATAAATGATAAAACATAGATACATATAGATGGATTCACCAATGAGACCACACTCCCCTCACTTCATCATTGAGGCTCCCTTTATTTGTTTAACAACTGAAATAACAAATGAATCATTTTTTATGGTAACTGATCTCGTATCAGGATTAGGAACTCATACAAGAATATATCGTGAATTTATACGATAGTCCTGGAGTATGAAATAGTTCCCCTTAAAAGGTGTGACGAGCATGAACTCCTATCCTCTCAACCGATTCGAGTCCCTAAAAGTCGATGGTCCTAAAAATCCAAATGATTGTTGGCCTTTGGAATGTAGGTCTATACCCAGCTATATATGGGGGATCCATTAGGAGTTTCTAGGAAAACGTGAAATGATATCCCAATGAGATAGACCCATTCCATGCATCAAGAACTGGAAAAAACTGTGAATAAACATAAATATTTGAATAAAATGTTTAAATAGTCCGTTTTTAAACATAACAAGTAATTTCAATGTGTTCTATATTTATTATTAAAACCATTTTACTATTTAAATCTTTATTAGAACCCAGGTCCCATTTTCATTAATTTGACATGAATATTATTACTCTTATAAGTATGTGTCTATTATTTTTTGGAAGTAGACCTTGGTTGATGGATAAATATTAATATAATGGAGGATAATTTATTTGTAAATATTACTTGAAATTTGTATTGAAGAACTTAAATATAGAGAAACGTTGCATATATGTTGTTGAGGATTCAAAATATGAAAAATGTATCATAAGGTGTGTTAATTTTTTATATGATTATAGAATTTTCTTAAGGAATATACATGACATTAGTTTTAAAGGATGAAAGATTTATATGAATGATTCCTTTCATACATATGTCTATATATTCCTTAAAATAGACTATACATCATTAGATTCTGAATTTATGTCAACTTTTATTGTTAGGATAATTATGTAATATTAATATATTACACTTTCCCTTTTACTATAAAAGATATGATAGAGTTTTATCCGTAGGGTTTCATATAAGAATGCTTAAAAGATGAAATAGAATGATTTTTTGAATGTTTATATTGATTGGGACGACTCTTATTAGGAATTACCACATTTTTTGATACTTTTTTTATCTGTATTGATGAATAATAACCAACTTTTATACCAACTCCACATGAATTAACACTTTTCCTAAGATAATAAGGGTGATAAGACTCTTCTATGATTTAATCATTTCTTATGTAAATCCATGAAATGTATTGTTTCATTTAGATACTAAAAAATATACCTATTAAAGAAGTATTTATTTTAACAAACCAATATTTTATATTATATTTTTAATTAAAAAATACTATTTTTATTTTCTTGCTTCACAAGAAACACTAATATGAAATGAATCGTGAAACATTATATAATAATTAAAATGAAGTCATAGGATTGGTGGGTAAAAATTTATATAACTGAATTATTAAATATATATTCAAATAAAAATTTATGTCCTTATAAAAACTATGGCAATGTAAAATTATATTACTACATAAAAATAACATATAAGACTAATTTATGCAATCAAATACAACCTTTCTAAATTAGATTTTATACACTTTAATTTAAGATACTAAATATATTCTGGATGAAATATATTACTCATATGAATAATATATTAACATCAATTTTATTATAAATTTGTAGAAAATTAAATATTAATTTTAAATATTTTATAAATTTTTATTCATATGTTAACTATTATCATTATTATTTTTTATTTAAATGTAAAATTATAAAATTTTAGAATTTTAATTTGACAAAATAAACATAATTTTTTCATTTATTATAACAATATTATATTAACATGAAATTTGGGTACTTTTCTAATTTCCATGCTTTTTAAGTGAATAGTGGAACATATTGTTATTATCAAAACTATAAATTTCTTGAATGTTTAATTATATAAGAATGGACTATGAGGTTATAAAAAAAATTAATTAATCAAAATTGTTTTTAATGATTAAAATTATACATTTAAAAAATATAATGGTGTAATTAAAAAAACTATGATTAATATTTTAAGTACATAAGCCCTAATTTCTAAATAAAAAAACTATTTTAAGTCATTTCTTTTAAATAATTTTTTTTCCGTAAATTTTGACTTCATATTTATTTGTAAGAAATATAATTTTTTTTAAATATAAAACTTTTTATAATTAAAATAAAAAATAATTGTATTTTTACCCTACACATAAATATTAATCTTAAGATTACACATTTTCTTAAATTGTGTTTTGACATGTTACATGTACTAATATTATGATTCATTTTTTATTACATATAGAAATTTTATTTAATTAAATTGATTTTTTAATTAAAATAATACTGAAATATATTTATTTATGCCATTATAATTTTTATACATTGAATCGAACTAATTTGGTAAAATTTATTTTCCATAATAAAAGTCATAAATGGTAAAAGTAAAAAATCTAGTGGTAATAGACATGAATATTTATTTAAAACATCTGTGAAGATTAATAGTATAAGATTGGAATTCCTTTTAACCCCCCCCCCAAAAAAATTAATTATTTCATACATTTGTATCCATTTATACATTAATAATGTCATACCTCATTGAAAAATAAATTGGTATTTACAAAATGTGCTTTCTTCACTTCAAAAAATAGATCACTTACATAATATTTCCCAACAGATTCTAATGATCAATATTTACCAAAACCCTATACTAGTCCCTATTAATCTATCTAAGAACATCACATAATTCTTGATCATTCCAAAATACTAATCAATGGAGCCTTAGGTAGTTATAAAAGTGCGAACATAAAAAGGAAGAGGCAATGTTCTCAATTGAGCACTCTTAGTTATTTCTTTCTTTTACCCCCTCACACATATTCTATGTATGAAATTATGATATAATAAATATTCATAATATACTTAAATGTTAAAAAAATAATTTAATTTTCATTTTCTACCATAATCTAAAACCATTGGAAAAATGAAGATGGCTTTATATGTATGTGGGGACTACTGTCTCCTGAAGAACATGTTTGATTTTTTCATCACTACATTTTTTAACATCCAAATATATATTTTTTATTAAATGGACAGTTTTAACGAAAATGTGTGAAACCAAAAATTCGAACAAATACATCAAACACTATAACACATAAAAAAATTATCAAAGACCATATTAAACCCATTATACTCAAATCCCTTATATAATTTATAGGATAGAGTTTTTCCTTTTTGTCTGGGTCGTCCTTAATACTGCATTTCACAGATGGTTCTAAAATCATATTTAAATACTAAACCTAATGTTCATAAAATTATTATGATTCTATAAATATAAAAATGTGAATATCTTCTTACCAGTCTATGGATAAAAAATTAGTCACTCGTGCATACAAACAGACTTCCACCTCCACAAAAGTGACATATTTCTTTTTTCAATCTACACTTTTTTATGTATCAAAATTTATTA
The DNA here is from genome assembly GCA_963277665.1 of Viscum album. Classification (NCBI taxonomy): domain Eukaryota; kingdom Viridiplantae; phylum Streptophyta; class Magnoliopsida; order Santalales; family Viscaceae; genus Viscum; species Viscum album. The sequence continues at coordinate 691,833,560 of OY728131.1, forward strand.
AAATGTAGTTGAAACCATAAAAATATCTACATAATATCATTATGGATCTATAAAAATCATAATAACCAAAACAAATCACTTTCTTTTCCATACTCACCCATGGATTATAGTTAGTTCTTGTTTTGGTTTGTTTAACCTTTGAATTGAACAGTGCTAAAAATATATTCCTTGGATGACTATGGAAACATAAATAATGGTTTTATTAGAAATTAATGATAAAAAATTCATTATTTTTTTGAAATGTTTATATATATATTTAACTTATTATTACATTACCACCGTTTTTTCATTAGAATTACTATAACAAGATCATCACTGACTACATCAACATGAATCACCACTAAAATAGTTACAAAATGAAATTATAAAATTACATGTAATTATAAATAATAAATTATATTAATAAAATTATCTTTAAAATATGAAATTTTAATCTTTAAGTAATAATAGACACTACAATGATGAAAGAAGTACTAAACAAACAACCAGATCTTATAACGTGAGATTAAGTAAATAAAATTTAACTAGTTAATATATTTGTAATAAAAAAAAAAAAATATGTTTATAAAATTTTATAGGTATGAATAAGTTTAATAAATATTTTAATAAGTTATTTTTTTTGGTATATTGGATATTAGAGCACGTTCGGCTTTGATGGATAAAAGGTTAGTGGTTTTTCATTTTAATGTTGCTTCATTGAGATATGATGTGTATTAACAACATGTTTAATTGTTTTTAGTGTATATGTTAGACATGGATATATATATTCTAATAACTTTTCATGAAATATAAGGGTTTTAAAATTTCATCACATTTTATATATTTCATGGGTTTTCAATTTAAAAGATAACACTACTGTAATGGTTTCTTGATCTCACTTATAACTCTTTCAGACAAATTATATTTTGTGCACCATGTTTCATTTTATATTGGGTTTTTATGATTTAATACACATTAATATAATTTACTGTATTACTCATGTAATTCATTAGATATGTATATCCTAATAAGATTCCGTACTATAAAAATCTTTCGATTTAGGTGTTACCCAATCCATAATGGTTTTGTTAACACCATTTTCATTAATTGAGTTGTGATTGTTATTTTTGAACATTATTATTATATGTTTGGTCTGTTCATTAATATTATTTTATTATTATATACTTATATTTTTCTTTGGATTTACATTTTGTCATTATTAATTCCATTTACAATTATTCCTCTTTTAAAATGTGATTTCTTTAAGGGTTTTTTCATTACTCAATATCTGTACATTTAGTCAAAGGGATTATTCTTAAACCTCATTCTTCTATGTTGAATCATTTTACCCTATTATTGTATAAAATAGTATTTCCACGTTCATTTCTATGGATTTTAATTTCTACATCATGAAACCATTTCTTGAAGGATCATTTTTTATTTATATCCTTGCACCATGAAATTAATACTCTCTATAACCTTTTTATCATTCACTTAATAAAGGTACGGTCCCTTGAATTGTGAATATTACTATTTTTGTATATTGAAATCCATAGATGGGTTATTCCCTTAAATGGAAAAATATTGATAAATTGTTAATATATTATTTCTATTTATATAACTATTGGTTATTTATCTAGGATTATGTTTGAGGTTCTTTACGGAACATTAAGATATGTGTTGTTTAACCATCCCACTACTTTCATAGTATGAATTATAATCATATAACATCATTTATTTTTGTTTGAAAGTCTTAAATTAGTGGTATACTTATTTCCCTATAAGGAGATAGTTTGTGGCATTCTCACACAAATTTCTCTTTCATTTATTGATTGGGGAATATTAACGATCTGTATACAAGTCATTTCAGTATCAAAGCTTATTTATTACTATGGAATGTCGGTTATGTGTTTTATATTTTTTTTATTCCATCATATAATAAGTTTATTGGACTTAATTAGTGAAGTGTTTGGAATAAAATAGACCCTAGATCCATCATAAGGTCTCACGAGATATACTAAAAAATAACTTTTTTAATGGATACCTATATATTTATATGTATTTGTTGTAATCTTGAGGGAAAGTAGATGTGTTTCCACAAGGCCTTTATGTAATGAACTATCATGTAAAAAACATGATAATTTCTGACAATACGAATTATCATTATGAATCATGTAATTTTTTTCTATGTGATTATTTATATTGTTATGTTATTTATAGATATATTTCACACTAATGTCATTAATTATATGGAATTATTTGATTATTATTTACATCATACAACATTATTCATGCCTTTTTTATTATATGATAGATCTTGGTATATGACTTCTCCTATAGATCATTTTATCTCATACATCATAAGTTTCAATTTTTCCACTATAAAAATAAAAGTATCACAGATGATATGTCTACTGGAATAACATGTGTGGGAAATTTTTTGTATATGTTGAATACTTATCATAGATTAAGTAGTTCCTAATATAGTGGTGATAATTTCAATTAATTGAAAATAGATGGGTCATATGTATTAATTATGTGTCTTAGTTATATAAAACTCTAAAACTAAAAGTCTATGGGAATCTATGTAATGAAATATTTTCTATAAATTAGGAAATTATAGTACAATAACATTCTAGAATTTCATAGTTTGTATAAGAGTAGGGATTAGATAACAATATAGGTTAGTATTTCATATGAGGATAGTGTAATTATTCTATATTCCAACATGGGTTACGCAGTTTATGGATGGTTATAAATTCAATGGTATAGATAAACCTTTGGGTTGATTAAGGTAATATTGAAAATTTTATGTTTTTGGGGAATAAGATGAGAGAGATTTAGAGAAATTTAAAGGGATAAATCTATGTATATGAAGACATACAAAATTTTGACAATGTAATATTTTTTTTCCCTTTGAAATTACATCCCTATCTGGATACTAACATGTAGATGTTGTGATAACCCATATACACCAGGGGAAATCAAATGAAAAATATTCCATTTGAGTATCAACTCGATCATTACACGGTGTTTGATGAGTGCTTCTAAGACTGTACACCTATCTTGGTGCACATGATAGATATTATTTGGAAATTCACATTCTCCTTAAAGACATTATTATGGATTTGACTATATTTAGGTTACAAAACATAATCATAAAATTATTGTGGGAAACCTATGTTAAAAAACTGAGTTATAGTTTGATTTAATTATAACATAGTTGAACAATATATTTTATATGTTGAAATTAATTTTTTATTGTAGAGTACATAATAGGATATATTTTTCATATTCATATAATAATATAAATTGATTTATGAGATATTATCTTACCTGTTTTGGTTTTAGTTTTTCAATATAATGAGGATCATGAAAATTAATTTATTTAGGGTATGTCTTTAGAAACCCCTATGGCATATCATCCAACTAAGGAAGTATATTTTTCATAATTTTTATTGATAAATGAAAATAAATACTTAGGATCACAAAGAGGAAAATTATTTTTCCCCTAGTTAAACCTAAGATATTATAGTAGACGCCAAATATGAAATTATTTCATGGGGGTTGTATATCTTTTAGATACCCAAACTAAAAATATTATAAAATTATGATTACAACATTTAATATTCAATTTATTTAGGAGGATGACAATATAACACCCTAATATTTTAAATTTTATATTCCTTAAAAAACTAATGTGTTTAATAGCTTACTTTACATGCAACACAAAACAAAAATGAACTATAGAAAATTATATATCCATAGAAATATATATTTATACTTGGGGATTATAAATAATGGTCACTGTATTGTGACATATATATATATAATAAAGATCATTATTTATACTAAGGCATCGAAAAACTCAATTAGTTTTTCTAAATAATTAGACTGATTTGTTGTTAAAAATGTAACACTGATAAAATTGTATTTTATGAACATCATTTTAAGAAAATAAATACATTATGGATAAAATATATTATTTAATATAAAATTACATTAACATCAATTTTATTAGTAGGTGATATAAAATAAAAATAATTAGAATTAATGTTTTGAAACGTTTCTTTTCTATAAAAATAATATTTATTTATTTTTCAATTTTAATTTAAATATAAATAATAAAATTATACAATTTTAATTAGACAAAATTAAATTAATTCTTTTATTAATCCTAAAAATATAAACTTAATATGAAAATTTGGGACTGTTCTAAAATAGATGAGTTTTAGGTGAATAGTAAAATATACAATTTTTAAAAAAACTTTATTTTTAATCCTTTATCATTGAATAAAAAATACGTATAAGTTTATAATACATATTTGTTGATAAGATATTTTTTGAGAAGTAATATTATAAATTTTAAAAATAATGAATTGAATATAGGAAACCTCTAATTAACATTTTATGGACAAATATAATAATGTCCAAATAAAAAAAATATTTTTATCCTTTATTTTAATTAAATATTATTATTTTTAAATGATATTATTATTTATTTTAAACAAACATATATTATATTTGTTTTATAATAAATCCATTTGTATCTAGAAAATTGAAAAGTGTGGTAATTTCATCTAACACATATCATTTCTACTTAAAATTAATCATTTTCTAAAAAATGGTTGTTATGTGTCACATTTTCTATTATAAGGGTTAATTTTTTTCTTACACATATATTTATTTTTATAAATTTAAATATAATATTTGGCATCATTAGTTTCAAATTACATAATATTTCCAATTTTATTTTTTACAGTACAAGTTAATTACTTAGGTAAAAATTTATTACTACAATAAAAACCAAAATTGGTAAAAACAAAAAATCTAGTGGTAAAAGACTTGAATAATTTTTAAAACATGTGTGAAAATTAATCTTATAGTACTTTTCAACGTTATATAACCCAAAACATCATCATTTATAGATTTTTGATCCATTTTCCAATGAATAATTCCATACCATCATTGAAAAGTTAATAAGTGAAGTTGCCCAGTTATGATTCATATATCATTGAGAGGGGGATGGTGTGAATCAATGATATACTTTTATATTATATTTCCATACTTTTGAAACAAACTTCACCACCTTTTAAATATTTCATTTCCTTCTGAACACAAATCAAACACACATCCACTAGATCAAATGAATTTACAATGTTTACTACTCAACAAGATTAGCTACATCATTATTTTGGTTTAGAAATAATCCAATACCACAAAATCCACTAGAAAAAAATACTTTTATTTGGAATATAATGAGTAGGATGTGACCAAACAGTTGTGTAGAATATTAAAAACAACCCAATTTTGTGTATTCTTTATCTCTAAAAAATGATGTAATTTAATGTTACAATGCTTCTTGACCCACTTCCACAAATTTGACCTTTCAAAATAATTCTTCTTTTTCTTACCCAGAAGGTTGTAAGAACCTCATGGAAATCATAATGATATATAGTTAGATAACATAGTCTACTTTTTATTCTCTATGAAATAACTCTTCACTTAAACTGTGTATTTAATACTTCTTTTTCGAAGATACCTCGTGAATCTCCCTTCACGAAACACACAACCTTCACAGAGAAAACAACCATCATGAAACCAACTACCTAAGTGAAGCTAACTGAGTCAACATGAAATATCCCATCATCAGGAAGAACCAATTATGAAAATTCATTGGCATCAGCCAATACTTTTTAATCCTTTCCGTGATTCTTATACTTTTATAGAATCTCGCTTCACGGAGCTCCTCTACCTTCCTGAAATCGAAGCAATATTGGATTTCTATGATTTTTCCACTAGAAATAATTTTGTAGCCGCCTTATATTTATAGGCTCACCCGTTCATGTTCCCACACAAACTCGAGTATATTTTTTTAATTAAACAAAAATATCGTCACAATGGACACTCATTCATGATTCTCCTTTGATATTTGATGTTGGCATGAATCCCCCTATCAAACCATCACGTGCTTGTGATTCTACATTTCTCATAATTGTAAAGATCACCATCATAATATTCATTTTTTTTAAACACCCTTTATGAATCCCATTTGTGAAAAACTCATTCCTATTCCATACATTCATGTGATCATCATGAAAATCGATATTTACTGAAGCTCACCATCCTCTAACTTTTGGAATCCAAAAATTTGGAAAACACTGTAAAACAATGCAACCTTAAGATCTGATTTTTCCAAACCAACCGTGTTAATTTGTAGTAAAATAACATATTCCATTAAAATAAAATTGTAAAACAATTGGAATCACCTATTCTACCCCTTAGAATCATAAGTCTTGCATAAAAAGATCATAGGACAACTTATCATATTATTGAAATATAATCCAAGGAAGAATTGTTAGATTTACAAAGGAAATTATAGTAACTTCACTATCTTCTAGCAATATCTCTTCATCAAAATTAAATATACATTCTTATGAATTTTTAATAATATATCCCAAGTAATCATATCAATATGATCATACACATGCACAATGTGATTATATTTCCTTTCTTCTCAAACATTATTTACATTAGAAGAAAATACTTGAAAATGATACTCTTCCATATAAATATGGTCCTAATAATAGGTATATACAAAAATGCAATTTTACAAATTTATAAAATTAGATGAATTTTAGCATATTTATCCATCCATTACAAAGCCTTGGATTGAAAAAAAAATTCATTCATATTCTATCCTTAACTATCCAATCATATCCCATAAAATGTTTCTTTCCAAAATACCAAGCTAAGGGTCCTTATGGTGTTACCATTGGGAGAGCATCCAATGGGAGATATAGTGTTCTCAATCAAGCACTCTTAGTTCATTTCTTATTTTACCACTGAAAACATGTTATATCAACGAAATTTTTATATAATAAGTATTAATTATATTCCAAATTTTATTATTATAATGAAATATTCATTTTTTACCATCCTATATAACAATTCAAAAAAATATGATGGCGTATTGTGTATTTGTGGACTACCACCTCCATGAATGGTGCACTGGTATTTTCATAACAACCAGACATGGGTTGTTATAAAAACAAATTTAATTAATTAATATTATTTTTATAAAATTATTAATATTCTATAATAACAAACCATTCTTTATATTACTCCTGATCTATGGAAAACAAACTTGTCTCCTGTGTTTTTGGGCAGACAACCACGTCCATAAAGGTGACATATTTCAATTTTCACTATAGAGTATTATTATTTATCCAATTATCTAAAAATACTATTTAAAATCTTTAAAATATATATATAATATCATTATGATTCTTAAATAATTATTTTGTTAAAAATATAATCACATTTTTATACATATTATTCCATATATTATTGTTTGTTTATGTATGAGTGGGTTTAAACACCTACTTCAACAATGCGATAAATCTCTATAATGGATGAATATTGAATCATAAATAATGGTGCTTCTATAAATTAATGAGATAATAATTTTTTTATTTAATTTTTATATTAATTTTTATTTTATTATTATTTTACCACCCTTTTGTTCACAAAAGTTACCGAAACAAGCTCATCACCGACTTAATAGTCATGAATCATAAATAAAATACTTATGAAATTAAATTAAAACATTATAAATAATAATTAATAATTAATTTTTGTACCAAAAAAATTATTATAGTGATGAATTTTAATCTATAAATAAAAATTGACTTTGAAATTTTAAAACTATAACTAAATAAATAAGTGAAACTAAAAACATTTAATGAAGAAAATAAAATAAAACTAACAAATATATTTGTAATAAATGAATTTTAATGAATATTATATAAGTTTATAGGTATAGATACTGTTATCAAATAGGTTATTCGGATAGTAATTTTTATTATATAGGATATTCATTCACGTTCGACCAAGTATGATTAAATGTAATTATTTTCATCTCAATTTTTATTCACTAAGATATGATTCATATTCACCACCTGATAATTATTTTTGTTGTTCATGTTTTTCAAAAACAATTATATTACAATATATTTTCACGAAACATAATTTATATAAATATCTAACTCATTATCTACCTTTCATGGTTTTTATATTCTAAATATAACGATGATGTATGAGTTTCTTAGTCTTAATTCTACTCTTTGAGACATATTATATTTTATTCCCCATGATTCCTATTATATAGTTCTATTTTGATTTAACACCCATGAATTTCATATATGTATTCCTTATTTAATTCATGGGATATATAAAACTCAATCAACTTCCATTCTTAAATTACCTTTCAATTCAAGTGCTACTCAAGATGTAAGGGTTTTTGTTAACTAAATTTTTATTCATTGTGTTATGATTGTAATTTTGGAAATTTATTCGTATAAGAATAGTATGTTATTCCCTATGATTGTATTATGATTTATTTTCCATTTTTTGTGGATTTACATTAATTTATTATAAAATATCTTTAAAATGGTTCTTCCGTCAAAATACAATTTTTTAAGGGTCTTTAATATCTGAATTTCCTTTATTTTAGATATACTGATTTTTCTTGAACACTAGTATTATATGTTTAATTATTATACCCTATTATTTATAAATTATTATTTCCACTTCTAATTTTATGTATTTAAATTTCATCTTCATGAACTCCTTTTCTGAAATATCATTTCCTATTGATATCCTTATGCCACAAAGGCAATACTTGTAACTACCTTTTTGTTATTCCCTTGATAAGGGTATATTTAATAATATTATAAATATTACTATTGTTTTACATTCACCTAATTAACCAAATTATTCCATTAAGTGGTGTAATATTAATAATTCATATACCACTTTTTTATAAGGAAAACTATTTTCCCCTTAGAAAAGATTATGTATGAGGTTCTTATGGGAACCATAAGATATATTTTGTTTAACTATCCACATTCTTTATCGAGATGGAATATGATCATATAATTCCATTTTCTAATTTTCGAAATTATTGACTTAACAATATACCCATTTCCATATACGGTGTTATTTATAGGGATTTTATGTAGGGATCTATAATATTTATTGATTTAGGAGATATTAATGATTTATATTATTTTCAATTAAATATGGTGGTTTATTAATTACTATTGAATATTGGTTATGTATTTTATATTTCTTTCATTCCTTCATATGTTTAATCCATTAGATATTATTTATGAGATTGAGGCATGTAATATCCCTTTGAAGCATTGGTATTTCTAATGGTAAAAACTATCAAAGTAATTATTTTATTTCATTACCATTTATTTAGATTTATCTATTATAGTCTTAGAATCATATTTATGTCTTGTAATAGTGCCTTCGATATATATAATTTCATACACAAAGACATGGCAAGTCCATCATTATACATTGTATCATTATGAAACAATTTATTGTTATCAATGTGATTATTTATGTTTTAATTTCATCCATGTTTTTATTTATTTCCATTGTAATAATTTATATAGAAATATTTGATTATAATTTAATTCATTCCTTATAATTCATGAATTTTTTATTCTATGATACCTTCTAGTATATGTTTTACCTTAGTGAGCATTTAAACTCACCATTATTATTTTACTATTTACCTTGGTTATGATGAAAATTATAACTCATTATATTTATATATTAGTAGAGTATTTGATGAATTTATAGGAGATTTTAATGAAAAATTATAGAATAGTTAGTTTCCAATGTTTTGGGATTCATGTACACCTTATGAGAAATATATATTCTAAATAAGTTAATGATGAGCCCAAATTTTTTAAAACTATAATCCAAAAAGTTTTTGGGGATTTATGTAATGAAATATTCTATATAAATAATGTAAAAATATGAGACTGATAGTCAGGGTTATCACTTTTTAAAATGGTATGTAAACTAGAATACTACTAATTACATAAAAAAAGATTGTAATCGTGCTCCCAATCAACTTTAGTTTTTAATTATTGATATAAAAATATTATGACTCATGAAATTATTATTTTATCCAAAAGCATCCAGTATTTCATGAATATATGGGATGTATATTTTATATCAAATCATTATTATGTGATCAAGGAGGAAATCGATGTTTATTTTGTTATGTGATGAAACCCAAATTTTAATAATCGGCACTATATTAGACACATTTATATCAATTATTGAAATACATTTCAAGATAGATATATGAAGAAGGTTATCACTACTGTGACATATCCTATGAGCCCTATTATAGAAGGTTTAATGAGTAATTAGATATAAAAAATATGTCCAATCATATTTTTTATAACTAGATGATGTGGATACTGAAAGATAAATATTCTTTAAATTATAATGGGAGAAATGGTATGAAATCATGACTACAAGTATTATAAATTGAATTAATGTAAACATCAAGGGGATACAATTTTACTTATAACTACCCTAGTTCAAGATACTTTTATTCTTTATGTCATGTGATTTTTTGAAAGAGGAAGGTTGACTGAATATTGGATTTGTCGTCAGATATTTTATGGATTGAACTATAAAAGGGTGACTGAATGAAATATAAAAGAATATTACACTTTTTTACTATGTTTGTTAAAATAGGAGGCTAATTTTTTCAATGTTAAAGATCATTATTAAAACATTATTAGAAACAATGGTCTACTGTAATTAGTTATAATAGAGATATGGTATTGTGATTATAATAATTTTTATTCTTTGATCTTTTCACGTGCACACATTATTGCAGTATGAATATTGGTGATCATATCGTGGGAATAAAATGATTTTCTAGGGTATCTTCTTCAGACCATTTTTAACTCCAAGTGTGAACCTTATTTTCTTCTGTGTGAGTTTCAACAAATAATGTTAGCCATTGAACTACCATCAATACTTTTTAAAATAATTATTTTACAATTTTTAATGTAGAGATAAGCTTATCCATATTAAGAATGAGATGTATTGTCTTCAAGAACATTTCTAAAAACTTGGTTTCAAAATTTTTCAAGTCGAATGTCACAGTAATAAGTGATGTCCTTATATTCTAGGATTGATTTATAACACTAAATGGAAGTGATGTGTTTATTTATGATGTAATTGAGGTATCCATTTATTCTCAATGAAATATTTTTAAACTAATAATTTATTAAATTCTATATCCTTTCTAATACTTTTAAAAATACTATAATTAATAAACATTAACATAAAATTTCATAAAACCCATTCAATATACCCTATATATAATATAAATTAATATTATATTAGATTACATGTTATCTAAAATATTTTATTAACCATTCCATATTAAATAAGTTTAACACTTAGCTGAAAATTATTTTGTATTTTTTCATAAATATGGAGATCGGTAAACTCTTCACGGGGTTGTATGGAAAAATTTCATGTGATGTTTAATGTCACGTGTAGTTTGATAGATTTGGTTTCAGAGGTCAAATCATTATCATTACATTTGGAATCTCATTACTATAATCGTTTTACATAACCCGTGCTTGTTTTTATAAGGTTTATATATATTCTTTCACATTAATTTAACACAATATAATAGTTTTGTTTTTAATAAATGGAATCATGAGACTCACACATTCCTCATACATAAGGGGGATATGACCATCTTCCTGGAGGATGTTGCATTTAGGCCTGAACATCCAATTTAGGATGTTGTTATGGGAACCACCCATATAGACTATCCAAAGAATATATGATGACTAATAGTGTGGTAAATTGATAGATATAAGATATATAGAATGAAATTTAGTTATATATTGGATTTCATGACAATCACATTCCATAGTTACATGGTTATATTTATTAGAAAATTATCATGTGTCATGAAAATGGATATATCTTATGATTCAAAGAAGGGATATTGTGTACAAATAACTAAATAATGTCTCTTAATATAATGTATCTAAGGGTTCAAAAGGAATTAAGTTATAGTAGAAGTTATATTTGGTCATATGAATACATAGAGTACACATATATGTTATTATACATAGTATCCTAATTAGAATGTAGTGATTTTAGGGAATCTTTCATCCACATTTAGATTTGGGCATAAGAGTTCACCCCTCACCCAAACATAATTATTATTAGTGTATAGATTCATATGGAGGTATTACATGATACCCCAAATGTATAATGGTTTGAAAACAAATATTTAATGTTTTTCTTATTTTCGTATGCCAAATAATACAAATAATTTTTTATCATTTATATTTTCACATCATTTGTTACATGTGGATTCATGCACACCATTATATCAAATATTGTGCCAGTTTTTTAGCATATCGTCTCATGATAGAAATTTTATTATGTGATTATGTTTGTATATACCTTATTTTTTAAACATATACTTTTAAAATTGTATAGATTTCAAAATTTCTTATAAAATATTTTTTTCTATTTCTTTTTGTCATTTCAAATTTCACTGATATAATATTAGAGTCTCTTCCACCAGTTTCATGGATACTTCACTGTTGGGAGTATAGATGTTAGGTATGTGGTTACTCTCAAACACCTTTATATTATTTATTGGAACTACCTTAATAGAGTTATATGGTAATTTCTATATGTACAATTTATTCCATCAAGTATAAGATAACCATAATTTGTTTATTTTATGAAGATGGTAATGAGGTAGGATGTCAACTGAAGGTGGTTGCATGCATTGTATAATAAAATATGGGATATGCATGTAGAGTTTTATTTAGAGAGAGTCCATCTAACACGTATCCATTTATCATAGTATTTTGAGTGCAATCCTATGGATATTCTAAAATATACAATTTAACCTACATGTCATGGTCAAGGGCTCTAGGATATTGTAATTATGTAGATCTAAATAAATCTATTTGTTTTTTTAAAATTCCCTTAGTCTATTTTTTATTTTTTTATAGGAAAACCGTGTGTATTATATTATCCATAAGTCTAATCTTAAGGGCAGTCTGGTATTAAACTAGGTAGTACCACATTCTCGATATTATAAACCCTTGTCGATTATCTATGACATACTTGGAAATATATTTTGAGTGATTTAGAACTAAAATATAGCATACACATGCTTGAGAATTATAATTTAATCATATTTTAATGTTTTTTATTATAAAATTCTACTATAAATAACATATATATTTTAATAAATAAATAAAATATCCTTGTTTTAGTTATATAGAGTAATTTTGGTTAAAATTTAAAAATATACTAAATAATGATTTTTTGTTGTTTTATCCTAATTTTTCATGTTAATTAATTTTTTAGAAAACATTAAAAAAACATTTCATGATTATAAGATAATGGGTTTCCATTTAAAAATATATATTCAATGATACTGTAAAAAAAATTCCAAACATTTGGTAGGTGAATACAATATATCAAACATCCTATGAAGGGCTAGTCTATGTGATCTGAAAGAAAAGCCCAGTGTGAGAGAGGGTTTTGAGACCAAAAACCAATGGGGAAGATCATGGGTGAATGGGGAAGGAAAAATGTTGAGTCTCAAGGTTGGAGATCTAGATATAATAAATAACTAGATTCTAATACTTGATTTTTCAATCTTCCTAGCCAGGGTTATAAGGTTGGAACATCATAAGTGAAACTATGATGTGGGATATTTTAAAAAGTATTGTATCATAAAGACAATAGAGGTGTCTATTCTTCATCATATTCAATATATTACCTATGAAACATTACACTAGAATACATCCTCGACATTTCCTCAAATCGTATGGAACATATATTATACTCTTACAAAATAAATTATTAAAACATATAAACATAATCAATGTTTTTATGATCTATTCTATAGTACACTATCATCATAAGACAATGTCTTATCAACCCCTAATATTGTATCTATTAACCCAACAACACCATCTTAGATCTTTATGAAATATTCTTTGGATAAAATTTATTCACTAGAAATCCAATATAAAATATGTAGAACTTCATTGTTCTCATAAGCTATAATTAATATATAATTATCATATGATGATTTCAAAATCCTTTTCATTCCTCTAAAATATGAGAAATCCACCTTTTCCATCAAACATAATTAATTTCCATAAATATCTCAAACATGAAATACTATACACAAATAATATTTTTATATCATATATTTAGATAAATAATAAAATGTACCAATAGTGTTTGTATATGGACCTTATTCATGAAAAATATTAGACAGAGGATTGTGGGTAAATTAACATGTAAATCATGGTGGATGCAGGATAAAGAATAGTCATATGTAGATGTATCCATCCTTTTTGAATACAATCGATCTTTTATCTAAGTTTAATTATATTTTTAGGAGATTATTCTAGTACCTATAAAATAAAATTTAATATAAAATTTTCAAGGTTCCCATATTTATCATCTCTTATTTTTTATCGATTTCATCGATATGATATTGTTTTTTTTACATTTTCGGTATGTAATAATAAAATTTTAAAGACTATATTTTTAATTTTTATGCCATTAGTCAATTATATCTTCTTCTCTACCATCCTTCATGATTCTACCCACCATGTCACTTATAAGTTCCCATGATCATGGGTTGCTAACCTGAGGAGTTGATCCTATGACATATTTAGTTGTTCTTGAGTTTCTTCTCCACATAACTTTTCTTTGTGTTTTTAATTATGGTTAATGAAGTCATAAGGCTTTGTATTGGTGATATTTTCCTTGTTCTATTAGGATATTGACTAGTTTTTTCACTATTTAATATAGTCTCCTTCCTTTCTATTAGATCATTTTTCATCTGATATATTTTTATGGGTTAGGAGATGAAAGAACATATAATGGATATACAATTTTGGGGATATCATATATTTGATTGAGGTTTTATTACATGTTTTTTTCAAGGATGAGTTGGGTACTTTATGGTTTTGTATATCCTTAAGGTCCATTAAGTAACCAAAAGATAAATAATGGGACTAAAATTATGAATGATATTGGGTCAATTAACAAAATGAAATATTAGAAAATAACATTAAAAAAAATAAAGGAATTACAATAGCTCCCTCAAGGGATAAGTTACCTTCTAATAAACATTGTGTGATTTTATCCAATATCATATATGTTCACACCACAAATCATAACCCCTTACCTTTTATATTTTGTGAATAAATATTGAAAAACATATAATACTAATAAGTGATGAAAACCGAGAATGATCATTGATTTGTGAACCTCCTTGTGATATCAAACTAGTTATCCATTAAGGTATATTCAAGATTTCTATAATTCTATTGATTATATTTCATGAAACATTCTTAAATAAAATTAGAATCGTTTCCACAGATACTTTACGTGTATTCATTTTTTCTTTCACATATTGTAAATAGTCATTGGTTTTTTTTCTTTTCTTTTTTATTTTATTTAATTTCTTCAAATCATTCTTTGAAGAATTTTATAAAAGAAAAATATTATGCATGGGATAACTTCTCAAAGGTGAATTATATAATTCATGATAAAAATAATTACCATTTATATGATATTAATGTGGAAATTTTAGTAATAAATAAATTACATTGGTAGATGAATACCTCCATGTATACAGTGAATATAAACTGAAACAATAATAGCTTTAAAAAGGGGAGGAAGAAGAACCCTATAGACTCAAATTTCATATAGACAAAAATATGTAAGTATAGCAGGAATAAATATATTATATACTAATGAACCATTTTATAAGATTACAAGAGGAGATCGTAGATGTTGACATGATAATTAAACAATATGTGGGATATCAAAAACTCTAGAATCTATACTTGAGTGATTTTATAGAATGTTACTTGTTAAATTATGCTATCATAATTGAAGATAAAAAATAAGAACTAATCTACCACACTTTGGACATATAATTTGAAGACACCACTAAGGTGGTAACATTTGAAGAAAGAATAGAGGAGTTTAACTAACTACCTTTCCCAGGACAACACGCTTTTGATAGGCAGTTTCGAAATAAAAAGAATTTATTGCCTAGAAAATAATGGGAGATAGTATATTTTTGGCCTTATAACTTTCAAATTTCATGGAAAACTAATTGATCACTATGTTCAAAAAAAATTAATTTAAATATTTTTGGAATAAATGGATTACCTTGACGGGTGATGATAGAGAATAATATGTACCTATTAAGATATGAATGGTGCTTTAGATAATTATTGAAGACATTGTAAAGGAAAAAAATTTAGAACAATAGATCTTGATTCATGAAGAGAATCCTCCATCCCCTTAAATTAAAAAAGAACATCAGTATGTGGCAGATAAAATGGATAGGGATCCTTATTGATTTCTCTTACATTCCCCTTATATTCCTTATATTTTATTATTTTAGTGGATGAGGTAGTTTTTCTATTATTAGTGCTCTCCAAAATTAATTTTCACTTATAGACATATATTAAACTAATATGTGGTGATTCACATCACAAAACAATCGATACACATTTGTCTTGGGGGAAACAACTAAAACTTTGTAGATATAGGTAGTATTAACAAAACAATATTTAGGGGATACCATAAGAATCTATTTTTTAACATATAAATATTTTTCATTATTTTTACTTGAATTAACAACATGAGTTTATTTTTTTACTTTTTTTATTATAAAGTGAAACATTTGTGACATTAACTTATATTTTCCAGTTAAATGAAAACTTTTTATTTCTACATCCAACTAGTTGTTCTCATGCCTATATTTTGAGTTTTTAAGCTTTAAAGATGGTAGTTACATCTAATATAGGGTTGATTCATCATTTTGATGGTATATTTTCTGTTTTATTCTTATTTATACGTTTACATTGAATAAAATGTGTTTTCCTCAATGGAGTGAATTTTTTTCTTGATTACTATTGGAATCAAATGTATTTATCAAAAATATGGATTCCATTATTTATAAATTTTGGAATTTTATTTGAAATGTAAACTATTTAAGGGAATAAAAATTGAATTTTAATTCAATATATCAATGGACATGAGTTTGATTGTATTATTTCAAAAACCAAAGTAGAAATTTAATGTTCCTTTAATAAATAACCAATAAGAAATAGTTATATGAATTAATGTGCTTTGACTGGTTATGGTCCAAAATTAAGTATCAGAAGATAATATAATCATTGTGTGTATGTGTGATAAAAATTAAAAATAATAATAAGTGTAATAATAATAATTTAATATTCATTGTCTAAACCCTAATTCCTTGTATTGGTTATAACAAAATAATATTAGGGGATTCTAGTAGTTTATATTTAATTAGTAATTATGTTATTATAATTAAATATTCAATAAGTGCAATGGACATAAATGGATATTTAATGTCTGTAATTAAGTGCATGGTTATTGGGAGATATGGAAGGAAAGGTACAGACTGAAGATGAATAGGAAATAAAAAAATTAATTTGTCAAATTAATTACATGGTTATGAATCATTTTTTTTAATTAGGATTTGGAATGATAAATTTGAATGAGATGGAATTGAAAATGAGTTACATGTTAACATTGAAATTAAATCAAATACTTAAATTATTTACATTCATTAGATTGTGGATTTAAAATTGAAAAAAATATAATTTTATAAAAATTACTTTTTATGAGATGTTCTTTAAGCAAAAGGAATAGATCATGTGTTGGGAAAATTGTTCAAAAATATTTTTATATATTTTTATTATATATTTCTATTATATGTAACATATATATTAAATTATATATAATAAATAAACATGTTTAAGTTTTATAAGGTAATTTTGTATTTTAATTAAAAGATTCAATAAATATGGCTTTTTAGTAGGTTTTCATTATTCTATGTGTAATAAAATATTGGAAAAAGTTTTAAAAAAATTATTTTTTGATTATAAGTGGAAGGTTTGCCATGTAAAAATAAATATTTACAAACATTACCAATAAATTTATCAAATTTTGGAATATTAATTGATTCCCACAAACTCCTAGGGATGAGACATTCAATGAATACCTAGGGAAAATCCTAGGGTGTACATGGATTTGTAGACTTGTAAGAAATTGGTGGCTCATGGGTAAATTTGAAATAGTTGAGGATGGACCACAGAGTAGTAGATCTGGATATAATCAAAGACCATGCATTGGATCTCCAAGGATTGGTATATATTCAATGGTTATAAAGTAGAGAACCTCCCAAGTGAAGCTTAAATGTGAGATAACATAAAAAGCATTACTGTGTAAAAAAATTTATAGATACACTATTCATCATATTTCATAATTTGAAATGAACCAATGTTCTTGAATGAATCCTTCATTTAACCCCAATCATTTCCAGTATATTATGAACACTTCCAAATAACATAAATACATATTTTATCATACTCATTGTTTTGATGCTTTATTATGGACAATTATTCCATTTCAATCCAATTCCATGTCACCCCTAGGCATAACTTATATTAACCCAACAACATTGTCTCAAATCTTGATTTAATATTTTGTTGTTGTAAAATATTATCTTGTAAACCAACATAACATTCATAGTAATCCTACATACTATCAGTCTCTAATACAACTTTTATCACCCTATGACATTGTATCAAGCATCCACATTCCCCCAAAATTCAAATAAAACTCTAAAGTAATCAATAATATTTAGTTTCAACGTATATTCCATGAATGAAACATAATACATAACTAATATTATCCTTTCATTTTCTCAATGCATTTCCAAGTTCCCTTCCTCTATGAAAAGGCATATGAAAATGATCATCGGTGGTTTTATATAAAAATCAAGGTGGTTGATGGATCAAAAATACTAATACATAGAATAATCTACCCTCTCGACATACTTACATGGAGTTTATATAATCAAGAAAAAATTCTCAAAATATTCTTCCACATTCAAAAAAATTATAATGAATATCCCTTGGCCAGGACTCCCATATTTATCATCACATGTTTTTGATTGATTTTTTTCATATTGTATGTTTTAAAATATTCATTATGTAATTTTAAAATTTAAAATATGGTACGGTGATTTTTATTTCTTGGATACATTTATTTCTTCTTATCCCATCTTCTTCATGTTTTTAACACCATTCCTCCCATTTTATTCTGATGATTTTTGGAAGATAACCTGAAAGGTTATTCCCATGGGTGGATTTCCTATTCTTGATCTTTTTCTCCTAATTTAATTCTTTTAATAGTTACTTTGGATTAATTTTCTTGAAATAATAACAGATCTATGATTCCCTTAGATCATTTATTCACTATTTAATCTATTCTTTATCCCTTCTATTATATCATCCTTTATATGGTGTGGATATATGGTTTTTTAGATGGAACAAAATATGATATATTCAGGATTATAGTGGTATCACATTCTTTATTAAGGTTTTATTTCCATTATTTCCAATACATGGGTCTGTTTCATGGTGTATTTGATGATATTTTATGTCCAATAAGTATCAAATCTGTAAATATTGGAATTCAATCACTGATTTATATTGACTATATTAATAAAAAAATTAAACAATGATTAAAAATAATGATGGAATTACAATATTTTCCCTTATTGGCCAATTATTTTAATTCTAGAGTTATTTTACTTTCCTCAATTTCATGTCTATTCACACCACACATTTACCAACTTATTATCTTGTATTCATAAATATTAAAATTATTAAAATAAAAATAAGTTTCAAAAACCTAGAATGATTGATGATTGATGAACATCATCTGAAAGAACATTAGTATTATAGTAGGAATAATTTACATTTTCTATAAATTATATTGATGCAAGTTCATGAAAAACTATAAAATCACTCCACTTCTAGTAGATTTAGTTGTTTATGAGTCATGATGAGGAAATTCCATGTTTCAATATACTTGTGTAGCCACACATATTCCAATAAAAAATGAGGTATGTCCAATATATAATCATTAAATAGTAGTTGAAATGTCTTGATAATGATGGGATATTTATGTCATCTATTTATATCCAAAATACACACCTGTTACTCTAGATCCTAGCTCTTACTAACAGTCCTTTCTGATGTCATCATCATTTGTTACTAAATCTACACATACAAACAAGATTCTCTATGGAATGAAATATCCATCCACTTATGTTATAGAAGAAGGATATCATTTTTGATTGTTGTATATTTATACAACTAATCCACCTCATTCGGGTGAATTTCATGTAGGGTCGCAATATTCAACTGAGGTTTTTGTATACGATGAAGATACACCTCAATTATTCTAGATTACACCATGTAGTGAACATAATGGAGATCAATATGGGTGTGAAATTCACACTCTAGTAGTGAAATAGGACCTCTCAAATATATTGATGAAATTTATTAAACTCTTCATTTTTATGTTATTTATTACCTGAAATATATTTATATTTCTTTGATTATTCTAAATTATGAATAATATTTTAATTAATTTATGTATAGTACCTAACATATTTCAGGTAATAAATATAATTAAAATATTTACTTCTTAATAATAATTAAATTATAGTTATTAATAATTATAACTAACGGTATAATTTAATTAATACTATAATTATTATGAAGTTACAGTGATATTTTTTATAATTAACCATCTATAAAAAATAAGAATTCCAATAACATAAATAATAAATAATTGTAAATAGAAAATATTATAGTTCATAAATATTAATTAAAATTTATGTAAATAATTTTCTATCATTATAAATTATATAATTAATAATTAAATTAGAGACTCAAATAATTTGTCACCCTATGAAATATGTTAATGTTTAAAAACCCAACCACGGTAAACCCATAACATCACCCAAATTGGACACCACAAAACCCGAAGCACATTCCTGATCACAATAGTCTAGAAGCAAGAACCTGGTTATCATACAAGAGAATACGGGAATTATTTGACACTCAAAAGTAATAAGATATAGATGAAATGTGTATTGTAAAAGAGTAGATAACCAAAATAGATCATATATTAAAACAACGACCGTAAAGGTCACATCCCGCCTCTATATGACAAGGGCTCAAAAGAAAAAACAATACATTAAATGAAATAGAACCTGAAACAATCCTTGGGACCATATATATGTGACCATAAGTCAAAACCATCCCTTTCAATCGGAAGGAAAAATGAGCAAGTAGATTTTTCCCCTATATGATTCTCTTCCCATTAAATGTTTCCTGTAAAACCAATGAAACCGATGACCAATGATAAAATCAGGGTGAGATCACAAATACCTATTATGATAACACTACATAATCTAATCAATTTCTAACCATGTGAATACATTATTTAAATTTTAATGAAAATTTCAAAAAAAGATTCATGAGAAATCATTTTCAGTAATATGACATCCTTTAATTTTATTTTCAAAAAATTCCATTCCCTTCAAAATCATGTCATGCCTAATAAAATAGAGCAATATGACATATAAAATTTCTAATGGCATAAATATATACATAAATAGTTTTCAAGAATAAATAATTGTAACATAAATGAGTGCATAAATAAGAATATTAAAAGATCATGCATATATTGTAATCTCAAAGAAACTTAGTGGTAAATACATTGCATGTAATAACCCGGATCTTCTTTCAAGGTATGTTTTTCTTTTTATGGTTGTTTTTGAGAAAAAGGGGTATTTATGTAAATTTTTAAAGTACACATCATGTACCTTATGAGTACACTCTGTGTACTTGGTTACCGCATGTATTCGGGTGCTGGCCATGTAGCGGCCATCCACACAGCCTTGTGGGGGTGACTTAGAGGACGCCTAAAGAGGATTATGAAAACGGCTAGTACACGACTTGTACTTCAAAAGTACACACCGTGTACTTTCTTTTTTTCCATTAAACACACTGGGGTCGTGTTAGATGGAAAAAATGCCATACTTCTAAGTCTCGTTCGTCCGAGAGAACCCATATGGATGCGATCCTTCTCTGAGCCCCCAACCCTTTGTTCGATCTCTGATTCGACCATAGTATATTGAATTGGGATCGCCTCGGTAAGCTCTCTCTTATTCTTGAGATTTGTTTCATGATTCCCCTTCTTCCGTAATTTATCCTCCATTAAACATTTTAAAAGTTTTAGTAGATCTTCATCATTCTAAGGTGATTCAAGCCTTAAGGTTTACATATAGTGTTCTCCCAATGCTGAGCTAGGTGGTTTCTACCTTTATATTGAAAGTCTTTGAGTTTTTGGTGCAAATTTGCCTAATACCCATGAAAGGGGTATTGCAAGTTTACCTTCTTAGCCATATTGATTATTTTCTATTCTTGTATGCTTGATTATATGATATTTGACTATGAATAGGGTGAATTGTTGTGCTTTGGATGTGTTTCCCATGCATGTTTTCCCTGTTTTGACCTTTGGGCCTAGTTTGCTTGTAAGGCTGATGTTTACATTCACATGCCTATTATTATAGGATAATGTGACTATGGTTCTGTTATATTGTTATGCTGTAGAATTCTAGTCGAGTAGTACATGAGTTTTACCTTGTATGACACACGTTGCTACACTTGGATGACTTATATAGGGCCTTGAGAACCTGGTGTACAGGCCATAGTGAGAATGAACGTTGAGGGCTTATCTAGAGTGTCTGAATTACTTACGAAGTGAGAGCACTGAGGGAATTTGCATTGAGTTCTTATTCAAAGAGTCTGTAGTTCCTTGATGTGGGACACATAGGTAATGTGATGTAAGTGCTTCCCTAGACTGCCTTTAGTTATGATACGAGACTATATGGGAAATTTACGGCGAGTGATTCATAAGAGTGTCTATGCTTAAGCTGAACCAGATGGGTTAGACTGTGTGTACTACCCAGAGGGTTGCTTGTACTAGTTTGGTAGGACAAAAGGGGATAGGCTATGGGTAATTCCAAGGGGGTTACCTATTTGTGTTTACCTGCTTGGTTAGACATTTCATAGTATTGAAACAGTGGATTGTTTACTATTGAGTACTTGTCTGTTTACTATTTCCTGTACATTTACCTACCATATACTCATTGACTATTAGGAAAAGATCTTGTGGTGGTTGCTTACTGGGATTTAGTCTCAATCCTTGTTTGGGCTAAGCTTTTGGGCCCAAACAGATTTCATTATTGCAGGTATAGACAAGGGAAAGCGTCATTCTACTTCAGGTACTTGACATGTTGTGGAGATGGAGAGCACGTGACCAAGCTTAGGCTTGCGATGCTATGGATCTGATTATTATTTTTCTTTTGTACTTGGTTTAGTACTATATTTCATCATTTTACTTTATTTCTCTCATTTTCTAGACATTTGTATCATGCATCATTTTATATATGTGCTCCAGTTTATTCTATCAATCTCCAGTTATTTATTTTTGTATGATATTATAACTACTTCCGCTCTTGTATGTATTTGTTTACTTCTACTGTGTACTCTACCAATGAGGGCTTAGTTTCCCCACTATCATACCCAGGGCCCTAGCTGCTAGTCAGCAGCCTCTGGCATTTGGGGAAAATCGCTTGAGGCCATGTGACCAACCGGGTACGGGGCGCCTCTGGGTGGCTTCCGGAACCGGGACGTTACAAAGTGGTATCATAGTAATTCTTTTCTCTTGAATTACTGTTTGGATCCTATATTTAGGGATATGATGGAATAGGTACTTGGTAATATGTCGTGCCCGAGAGTAGCTAACCTGTGTATAGGGAAAACCCAATCTACCTCGTTAATGCAATTTTCTATTTTTGCAAGTTTATGGTTGCCTTGATTTTCACCATTAGGTGACTCACATGTTCTGTGCTATTTAATATTTATGTTATTGAGGTTCTATTTTTGTTGCAACCTGATGAGATAAGGGTATTCCATCTAATGGATCATATAGGAATTTTCTAGAAATCACATGTCATGAATTCTTTCCATACCATCTAGGGTGTATTAGAAATTGCATGTTGTTATGATAGATTATGTGTAGAATATGCATGTTGTTGTGTTAGATTCATTGATAAAATACCGGTTTTTTGATTGGGTATTGTTTGTGTAAGGTTTTGTCTGATTGAACGTCAATATTTGGTTCTTGAGATGTTATGGATCCCTCATGGGCCGGAACATGGTGGAACATTGACTTGGTTACCTTGTTATAACATGTACAAGATGCCAAGATTTTATTCGCGAGGAGTATGGGCCATCACGGATCAAAATTTGGAACCTTCAATGTATGTTCCATTGTTTTTCTAGGTTCTAGAGTAGTTTCTGAGATTTTCTGTCTGGAAAAACCCATAATACACACCATGTAGTTTTTACTACACGCCTTGTGTATGCCTTGTACATTATGTAAATTCCAAGTAGTCTCTAACTATGTCGTAGTCCATGTGGTCAGAGACACGGTATAGGGAAATTCTTGTAGGAAGACGTCGTGTACCGGTTGTGCATGTCGTGTGGTGTAGACTCTGTGTCCGCTCTTGTGGCTAACGACACCGATGGATAAATCATTGGTTATACACACTGTGTCAGGCTTGAACACGACGTGTAGTGTAATCCAAGGAACCCAGCCGTGAATCTAAAAACAACGGTTGGTTTACTCTCTTCTTACACATGCCATGTCCACTTGGAACATGCCGTGTAGAGTGAGCTGTGTGTTAGGCCATGTCACTGACAACATGGCCTAGGTGAATCTTGTCCAGTACACACCGTGTCTACTGTGAACATGTCGTGTAGTCTTGTCATAGGAGAATCGTGTGGATTAACCGTGTAGAAGGACTCGGGTAGAGAAAGAGGATTCAAGTACAAGCCGTGTGTTAGGTGAACACACCATCTGTTTGGGTTGTTACACAACGAGGTTTGGCATAAGTACACACCCATGTGAATGACTTAATGTAACACGCCATGTAGGGGTTATAAATGCCGTTTAGTCATGTTTTGTAAAACGTGAATGTTTTCATTATCTTGTTCCCTTCTTAAACATCTATGTTTCAGTCCCTCTTAATCCTGATCTAAGGTGTGCATTTGACCTTGCAGAGCCATGAAACCGAGGTGTCCTCCAGTTGTCTGCCAGTTACAGGGCTATTATTAGATGTTAGATACGGCTAATCAGGGACTTCCCATAGATCTTCCTGTTGTGCCAGTCTTGGAACCAACAGTTATAACTGATACTGGTGCTGATGCACAAATTAGGTAAGGCTTCAGGAGGATGATGCAGAATATTCAAGGAGAACCGCCTCCTACCCCGTCATTAGAAGATTTGAAACGGGGTTTCCAACATCAGCAGCCCCCCACTTTCTCAGGGGAAGTAGGACCTCAGGTTGCAGAGTCATGTCTAGAATCCATGCTTACGATCTTTGAGCCTTTGGAGATTCCACTAGATAGGAGGGTTAAGATCTTTACCTATATGCTTCGGGACTCCGCCAAGAGGTGGTGGGATGTGATCTCATAGGCAGGACGCCTGCAGGTTATGTCGTGGGATGAGTTTAAGCACATCTTCTATGATTACTTCTCTCCTGAGACACTGAGGGATGATCGAGCCTGGGAATTTATGAGAATGGAGCAGGTTACTCATTCTATTATAGAGTATTCATCTCGCTTCACTGAGCATCAGTGCTTTACACCTTTCCTAGGGGGAGATGGGTTGTTCCTAGCATGTAAGTTTGAGGATGGTCTGAGTTACGACATCTGTTCACATGTGAACTTATTCAGGTTGACA
This sequence comes from Viscum album, assembly GCA_963277665.1. Classification (NCBI taxonomy): domain Eukaryota; kingdom Viridiplantae; phylum Streptophyta; class Magnoliopsida; order Santalales; family Viscaceae; genus Viscum; species Viscum album. Next base: position 691,859,165 of record OY728131.1, read on the forward strand.
TCCATCACATCTATCATCAATCAGGCGCTGATCACAGTGTGCAATATAAGGGATTCCTGAGTTTCCAGCAGGGGTGGCTCAGCATATGGAGTTAACATTAATCATACTGATAGTAGGAAGCGCCATAGGGAGTCTTCATGTAGTGATCCAAGGAGGCGAGACACATCTTCTGGTAGCCTGGTGGTGTGCTACTAGTGTAGAAAGAGCCGACATACGAGGCCAAATTTCCCGATATACCCAGTGGAGTGTCGATCATACGGAAAGATGGGTCTCCTTCAGCACTTCTATCAGATCTTCTCACTAGCAGCTGCTGACCGGGGTTCTTCTATGACTCCACGTTCAAAGGAATCACCGCCAGTTTCTCACCAGTCTGAGAACTGGATTTCTTCCGGCTGTTCAGGCTGTTGTGGAGGTCATGTCCATGGTGGTCAGTCGCTGGTCCTTCAACCATAACAGAGTGGATCAGCACAGAGAAGTCAGGTAGGGTCACAGGGCCGGAGAGAAGACCAAACCTTTGCAGCAGATCAGACCAAATAAGAGCAGGATCTTGGACATTCTACAGTTCGAGGTATGATCCTCATTGCCTCAGTTTTATCTTCAACTCTTTTTGATACAGGGACTTCCCGTAGCTTTATATCTATTGTTGTTGTGAATATCCTTGGGCTCTACATCTTTTCTTCTATCGGTATTTTGACACTAGACACTCTGTTGGGGACAAGAACGGCCGGTGTACGTCAGTGCAAGGAGTGCCATCTAGAGGTTGGTGGGTTCCACTTCTTATGGTACCTCTATTTCCTAGAGATGACATGCTTTGATGTCATTCTCGGAATGGACTGTTTAGTTCTTTTCGAGGAAGTTTTTTATTTTTATCGTCATCGGGTGAGTTTCACGACACCAGAGGGAATATAGTTTCTTCATAAGGGCGAGTGGGATCTCCATGCGAGAATAGTGGGTCTAGAGCATCATGGGTTAGAAAGAGTTACTACCCATATTTCTAGTTTCTATCTGGATGATCAGGGGACTTCACAGTTGGACTTTTCTCCAGTGGTGGATCATTTTAGATACATATTTTCAGAAGACTTTTCAGGTTTTCCTCTGAAGCGAGAGGTGGAATTTTCTATTGAACTCATGCCAATAGCGGCACCAGTGTCCATTCCTCCTTATAGGATGGCTAGACCAGAGTTGTAGGAGTTCAAGAAGTAGTTGGAGGAGTTTCAGGCAGTGTTTCATTTGACCTAGTACATCACCTTGGGGTTCGCCTGTCCTATTTGCGAAGAAGGTTAATGGCACCCTCAGGCTTTTTTTGGATTATTATAAGTCGAACTAGTTGACAGTCATGAACCGATATCCTTTACTGAGGATTGATTATATCTTTGATCATCTTTGAGGAGCCCAGGTGTTCTCGAAGATTACCTTGGGGTCCGATTATCATCATTTGCATGTTTGACCATATGATATACCTCTCATGGCCTTCTCGAGCAGGTATGTTCTATACGAGTGTATGGTAATGCCGTTCGGTCTCACGAATGCACCTGCAGTGTTCCTGGCACTGATGAACCGAGTGTTCCATTCATACTTGGATTCGTTCATGGTTGTCTCCATGGATGATATCTTGGTGTACTCTCATAATCAAAACAAACATGCTAACCATATTTAGATCATTCTATGTACACTGAGAGAGCATCAGTTATATGATAATCTCTCAAAATTCAACTTTTGGATGGATTAGATTCACTTCTTGGTTCTTGTTATCTCAGATACAGGAGTGTCAGTAGACCTAGAGAAAGTGGGAGTAGTAGTTTTGTGGGAGAAGTTGAAGAACGTATTTGAGGTGTGGAGTTTTATAGGGCAGCCTCAATACTAAAGACGTTTCATTAAAGACTTTTCACGCATAGCAGCACCACTGACGAGTCTGACTAAGAAGGGTGCGAAGTTCTTGTGGCCATATTCTTTCGAGTTAGCCTTTCAAGAGCTGCAAGAGAGGTTGACTTCAGAACCGATACTAGTCTTTCCAGATCCAAGAAAGATATATACTGTGTATTGTGATGATTTAGGTATCGAGGTAGGAGCTATGCTTATGTGGGGAAATGGAGTCATTGCGTATGGGTCTCGGAAGTTGAGACCACATGAGAGGAACTACCCAATGCACGATCTTGAGTTGGCTGCAGTTGTTCATGCCTTACACAATTGGAGACATTATCTTCTATGAGATAATTTTGTGGTTTTCACCGACCACCAAAGTATCATGTACATCTTCCCTCGGCGTGATCTAAATTCGAGGTAGTGCGGGTGGATTTAGTACCTTCAATATTTTGACTTGAGCTTGACTACACGCGTAGGAATGGAGACACAGTAGCTGATGCATTAAGTAGGAGGACTCTGATATAGGAATTTCAGGAGGACAGTAGTGAGTGGAAGATTATGGCTCTATTCTATGAGATGAATTCAGTGGTTCATGATAGACAGGGGAAGATGTTCCATGCTTCTATAGCTGTTACCTATAACCTTCTTGAACGAGTATGAATGAGACACCAATCAAATTATGAAGGCCTAGTCTTGCGGGGAAGTGTGTTAGGAGAGGAAAGTATTCCTGGATAGACCATAGGAGAGAATGAGGTCATGCATTTCTAGGGGTGCATATGTGTGCTAGCAGGCATACGTGAGGAATTGATGTGGAACTCTAATTATTCATTTTGGGTTGTTCATAATAGTTCCACCAAGATGTATCATGATCTACACTATCAGTATTAGTGACCCGGTATGAAGAGGGACATTGCAGGTTTTTTCATGAGGTGTTCCACCTATCAGTAGGTGAATGCGGGGCATCAGCGACTAGCATGGATTTCGCAGCAGTTACCCATTCCCGAGTGGAAGTGGAATGATGTCGTGATGGATTTCGTAACAGTGTTTCCGAGGTCACCTCGATGAAATAATGCAGTATGGGTTGTCATTGATAGACTTACGATGGAACTCACTTCTTTCCGATCAAGGAGACCTTCAATATTGATGAGCTGGGATGGTTGTACAACTGTAGGATTGTACGTCTGCATGGAGTTCCACAATCCATTGTTTCAGACAGAGATGTGTGTTTTAATTCTTGGGTCTGGAAGAGACTACAGAATGCTTTGGGTACACAAGTGATTTTGAGTACAGCTTACCACCCCTAGACAGATGGCCAGTCCGAGCATACAATTCAGGGTGTTGATGACATACTATAAGCATGCATCCTGGATTTTGGAGGTTCTTAGGAGAATCATATATCTCTTGTGGTGTTTTCCTACTAAAATAGTTTTCAAGAAACTATTTAGATGGAACCTTATGAGCATTTGTATGGTAGGCCATGACGATCACCCATATGTTGTATGGAGGTAGGAGAGGCAGCTTTGCTGGGACCTCATCTTTTTTAGGAGACCTCAGAGTAGATAGAGTTGATTCGAAAAAGGATGGCTTCTGCACACTCTCAAAAGAAGTCTTGTGTTGATCAATGGAGACGACCTCTGGAGTTTGAGGTTGGGGATCAGGTTTTTCTACGTGTCACACCGAGGTTGGGATACAAGAGGATTAGGAGATAGGTTAAGCATTCACTAAGGTACGTCGATCCATTTGAGGTGTTGGAGAGAGTTGGGTCAATTGCCTATCGGTTGCTATTACCTATGAGGTACCATGATATGCATGATGTTTTCCACGTTTCTCAACTTCGACATTAATTTTCAAACCCGTCTCATGTTTTCCAACCTGAGGAGGTTGGGTTGGATGTGGACGCATCTTTCAAGGAGCATCCAATCCGATTTTTCAATCATAGTACGAAGGTTCTTCGTGGCTGGTTTGTTCCTCTAGTATGGGTGCTTTGGTGGCATGGGTGAGTATAGGATGAGACATGGGAGAGGGTGGTAGACATATGATCTCCGTATCTGAGGCTATTTAGGGATTCTTCTTCTGTGCTGCCTTGCTAGGGAAATTCAGGGACGAATTTATTTAAGGGGGAAGTTTGTAAGAACCCGGATCTTCTTTTCAGGAATATTTTTCCTTTTCTAGTGATTTTGGAGAAAAATAGGAATTTCATGTAATATTAAAATTACACGCCATGTACTTTATGAGTACACATCGGGTACTCAGTTACCGCAGGTAGTCGGGTGCTGGACGTGTAGCGGCACTGCACACGACCATGTGTGGGTGACTTGGAGGGTGCCTAAAGATGAGTATGGAAACTGCTAGTACACTCAGTGAACTCCAAAATTACATGCCGTGTACATTCCTTTTTTTTTCATTAATTGCATCGGGGTCATGTCTGATGGAAAGAACACCCTTCATCTAGGTCTCATTCATCCATGATAACATGTATGGCCGCGATCCTTCTCTGATCCCATGAGCCTCCATTCGATCTATGATTCGACCACCATCGATTATATTGGGATTACCTCGGTAAGCTCTATATTCTGCTTGAGCTTTGTTTCATGATTCCTCTTCTACCTCAGGTTATCCTCCATTGAACGTTTTAGACATTTTTCTAGATATTCTTCATTCTAAGGTGATTCAAGCCTCGTGGTTCACATATAGTGATCTCCCAACGCCGAGGTAGGTGGTGTGTGCCTTTCTGTTGAAATTCTTGATGTTTTATGTGCAACTTTTCCCAATACCAATGAACGGGGTATTGAACATTTACCGTTTTATCCCTATTGTTTGTTTGTTATGCTTGTATGCTTCAGTATATGATATTTGACAGTGAATAGGGTTAATTCATGTGCTTTTCATGTGTTTACCATGAATGTTTTTCTTGTTTTGACCTTTGGGTCTAGTTTTCCAGTTAGGATGTTGTTTACTTTCCCATGCCTACTATTGTAGGATGGTGTGACTATTGTTATGTTATACTGTTATGCTGTATAATTCTAGCCAAGTGGTTATTGAGGTTTTCTTTGGCCGATATGCACTGATACACTTTCTTGAATTACACAGGGACATGAGAACATGGTGTATAGACCATAGGGGGAATGGGCGTTTAGGGCTTCTCTAGAGTGTCTGAATTACTTCCGATGTGAGACCATATGGGGAATTAACATTGTGTGATTCCTCAGAGAGTATTTAGTTCCTCGATGTGGGCCACATAGGGAATTTGGCATAAGTGATTCCCTATAGCACCTTTAGTTACGATACGAGACTACATGGGGAATTAACGGTGAGTTCTTCCTCAGAGAGTCTATGATTAAGCTGAATCAGAGGGGTTAGACTGAGTGTACTGCCAAGAGGGTTTCTGTTACTTGTTTTTTTAGGAACAAAGGGGATATGTTGTGGGTACTTCCCAGCAGGTTACATGTTTGTGTTTATCTGCTAGGTTAGACATTGCTTGATATTGAAAATGTTGATCGTTCACTGTTGAGTACTTTATTGTTTACTATTTCTTGTACATTAACCTACCATATACTCATTGACTGTTAGAAACATATCTCGTGGTGGTTTCCTACTAAGATTTAGTCTCATAGCCAATTTGGGCCTTGATTTTGGGCCCAAACATATTATATTGTTGCAGGTATAGAGAGGGTCAAGTGCCCTTCTACATCAGGTACTTGACATGCTGTGGAGCTGGAGAGCATGAGACCAAGCTTAGGCTTGTAATGTTGTGGATCTGATTACTATTTTTCTTTCGTACTTGGTTTAGTACTGTATTTCAGCATTATTCTATGTTTTTCTACTTTCCTAGACATATGTATCATGCATCATTATATATAAGTGCTACAGTTTATTCTATCAGTCTTCTGAAGTTTATTTTTTTATGATATTATTAATGCTTCCACTCTTGTATGTATTTGATTAGTTCCTCTGTGTACTCTGCCAATGAGGGAATAGTTTCACCACTATCACACCCATGGACCTCTCTACTAGTTAGCAGCCTCAAGAATTCGGGGAAATTCACTTGAGGCCGTGTGACCAACCGGGTACGAGGCGCCTCTCAGTAGCTTCTGGAACTCGGATGTTACATAACACATGGTAATAGCAAACCATACATTTATGAATCTCTAAGGAACACCAGCTAGAATATGTTACTTCTATAGTTGGGGAACCATGTTCCCATGAAAAAGATACCAATAGTTTCTATCACCTAAATATCACGTTCCCTAGTGATATCTAACTCCGCTATGACTAGTCTTTTATTATTTCCCTAATCACCATGGTCTCCCATGTGTTCTACTACATCCTAATTATGTTCAATGAAAATAAAAAATTCTTCCCTTAATAATTTCTAAGCAATAATCCAAAAAAATTCTCCACAAACATTTTTCAATTGCATAATCCATTTAAAATTCATTATTATATATTCATAAATCATTTCTACAGTGATCGACACCACTATTCATTATTGAAAATACTTATCCATTTTTAAAACATCTTTGAGGAAATTAAAAAAACACATTATATGCCTGAAATGGTTTCCACTAAAATACCCATTTTGAAAACATATTATCCCCACAATGATCATTGTCAATTTTAAAAATAAATTTTATAATAAAACAAGGAAAGCATTGAAGAACATATGGAATGTCAATGGTATGTCCATGTGATTGAGACACCTAGCATGACAATGATAAAAAAACATTATATCCTAATGAATGGTGATAGAGATAAAAAAAATTGATCCTCAAAAACCTAGATGCATTGAACATAATTTCATCTATCAATTCTAGGGATAGATCTATAAATCTAGTCCCAAATGGAATTAATATAATATAGAATAAGATAAAAAACAAGATAAGAAAAGTATTACTCACTATATTACAATCAATAGAGACGCATGATTTTAATTGGAAATAAGATTCACCCTCAGGGAGGGGAGGACATCCAAGAATATCACTTTGGAGCCTCTAAACAAATATGAAATGAGTTAGGGTCATAAGGGTTGGATTATGGGGATTAAAATATTTATTTTGGTGGAAATTAATCTTCAACCTTACTAATCTAAATCTCTAGATACTTCATTTAAAAGATAGTGGGTGTTTGTTGAATTCATACAACCACTACTATCTGACCATATGGATAGTGGAAACATTATACCTAGCGGATGCCACCTATAGTCAAGCATGTTTTCTTTCCGAACTCACTGGTTAGCCAGTGCCCTCTATGATATTGTTGGTGTCCTCCTAGTGCATCCAACAAGATAAAACACTACCACCATACTATATGTTACAAAAAATAAAAAAGTCAAAATCATAATATGATCCAAACCTAGATCTCCATACCTAGGTTAGAAAATTCTCCCCACTATAATTTTTTCCCTATAAATGCACAACCTCATGAAGCCATGAAAGGATAAGTACATTGCTACATCATCAGGGCCTCGCACCCCCATGTCTCATTATTATCCCCACAACACTGTCATTTCACTGGAATTAATGGGATCTTATTTCCACTCAATACCTTATTTTATCAATCCATTATTGAAATAGGTTCCTCAATCACTAATCTTTTAGATACAATAAAATTTTCTTCCTACTCAAGAACATGGGATGGTTCTAGCTAAAAATGCATAATCTAGGAAACATGGAACACATCATTGTTAGACATCAAATGATTAGGTATTTCTAAATTATAAGAAACCATATTGAGTCACTCCATGATCTAAAATTGGTATATATAATGAGGTGTTAGCTTACACTACTTCCCTAAGCATGAATGTCTCAAATTAGATGAAATATTGAGAGAAACATAATCTCATACCTCAAATTCTAATAGAAAATGATACTGATTAGCATAATATTATAGAGACACTGATTTGTGACCATCTTCTTCTTGATCAACTATATGATATCTTATATCTCCTAGAGGAAACTAGTCACAACCAAAAAACATTCTCCAACCTCTTCCAAAAAAAGAGTCAACATGCAAGGCCTCCCATACAAAACCTCAAAAAGTTCCATATGATTCCCTATAAGTATGCATATAGGTAAACTAAACTAAGAGATGATTCTTCTTCTATGATTATCTAAAGTCAAGAATGCATTTTGAGATAATTTATTCTAGAATTTGGATGGATTTCATAGATTTTCCATCTATCTATGGATGGATTTTCATACTCAATATCAACTACATACAAAAATATATCTTCATTCCACTTTTGAAATGGGGTGTAAATTATGGATCTCTATAAGAAATGATAATTGATGGAACACCATGATGTATAAAAGCCTACAACATGTAACTGTTCTTAAGGTCCCATACCTTTTTCCAATCCTTTATAAGTAGTAAATCCACTAATTTTTTGTGACAATCAATAATCCCTATTAATTCCACATTACCACTAGGAGTCCAAGGTATCTTAATTAAAATGTCCATGGAAATCCTATCCCATATCCATAATGGAATGGTAAATGGTTACAGAAACCCAATATATCATTGATTTATTGCATTAATTTTTTAACCTATGAGGCTCAAAGATACAAAACTCACAGTTGAGTGGCTCATTCCAAGCCACTAATAATGAACTCTCAAGTTATAGTACATCCGGTTAGCTCCTGGATGTTGCGAACAACTCAAGTAATTACCTGAATCCATAAACCCTTTCCTCAAGACTATTAGAACAAATCTCTTATCTCGTAAGATTATTACTCAATTGAGGGACTAGGAGCACATTCCCAAGGTATCTCCACCATAAAAAAATCTACTAAAACACCGAAACTCAAATTACTAAGCCTATCCAAGTGGAATATGATCATAAATAAGTGATACATCCTATATAAAATCTAAGAATTGTATCCATTTTCACTCTGTTTATCTATGTTCATCTCAGTGAACATGCTCATAAAACCCATTATTCATCCATTTATGGTTACATTCATAACCCTTTATGGTTAAAATAGTTTTCACAATGGTAACGGTTAATAATAATTAACAAAGGGATTAATAAAAAATAAGTATTAGAATGAAACGAAGACTTGTATAATAATAATTGGTTGATGTTGTTTCAAACCAAAAAACATTTATATTTAATTCACGGCCATTTGGAATCATTTTGAAATAGAATTACATTATAATATTTTAATCTTTTATGAAATTTAAATTGCGTCCTCCTCCTCTATTATAAAATGAAATCATGCATTCCACAACCTTATAGATCTTTAATAAATATAGATCAACCATACCATGAAAAAATACATTTGAAACTTATTTATATTACTTATAGTGGTTTTTGTATTTCGAAAATATCAACCATAGGATGCTTACCTTATGATCAAAATGACTTGTTTCAGAGAAGTGGTAATCATCTTAACTGATCACTTTATTTTTAATTCTTATTTTACCTCATATATATATATATATATTATTCTTAATAATATAATAATTAAGTTATTCATAATATACATCACTATTATTATGGTTGTGAAAGCATATTTATTCACCCTCTTTATACCAAATGGGAAGTGATATTATCAATCGTGCTTTCGTAAGGCTTACCATCTCTATATAGCAGTGTAATTCATTTTACACCACATTATTTCATGTTTGTACACTATTATGGGTTTAATTATTATGTATGACAATTATTACATAATTATTCTATTATTATAACAACATCATATCTACCTTCTTACCTTCCAAATGGTTTGAAAATAATAACTTAGCTCATGCGTAACTTTGGAATACCACCCCTACAAAGCAATGTGATTTGTTTTTCATTTCCATTTTAAATGGATATTAATAGGGATATATTTATCATATTAAAACTATTTAAATTTTATAATAACGAATATTTAAATTTAGATTATTATCTTCCTTTCCTTCGATGCATCTGTCAAAAAATTGAAGCAGTATTCTTATGTACGTATGACTGACCATCTCCATGAAAAGTGTAATTTGTTTTTCTATATCTATATTTTACGGATAAATATATAATATATATATATAATTAATATATAGTTTAGTTACATAATTATTGACATTATTGAGATGATGGTACCATGATTAAATCACAAGGAACAGATCAAATGAACTAAAATACTTTTGATAAATGGAAGATTTAACACCCAGAAATGATAATTTTAAAAAACAAATTATTGATAACTGGGTGTTGTAATTTCAAAAATGGATCATAAATGATTTTAAAATTATTTTCCTGATTCTTTTAAATAATTATTATAAATTTCAATTTATTATATGGGATGTTATAGTTCTTTTAAGTAAATTCGAACTCGAGGTAAGGGTTTGTCATCTAAAATTATCTTCTTTCAAATGTATGTTATCTCATGCACCAATTTTGTTTTATGATGTTTATTTAAATCCTTTTGAATTTTGGTATCTTGATTATACATATTTTCCTAATATTAAATTTTTAATTTTCGGTTATTATTTCATAGGACTTATGATTCAAATGTGACCAATGTGGTAATGGTTTTATGCTACAACATTATTGTGTATCAGGATCATTTATAATTAAGATCCATTAATGAAATATTATCATCTTAATATCAAGAATAGTCCTATATTTATTTCTGTAGATTTCATTTTTTCCTCTTTTTCTTATCTTTAAGTAATCAATAGGCAAAAATAATTTTATTAGAAAAAACAAACTTTGTTTCTCTCCTCAGTTATAAATAATTTTTTTTCCAGGACCATATTTTCTTAAAATATTTTCAATAATATTTTTAATATTTGACTACAATTGTTTAATTAATTTTAACCAATTTTAGGACATTTTAAAAATGGTATAAATGGATTATTATTATTATTTTATGAATGTAGTACTTTTTGACTTTTTACTAAATGTGAAAGGAACAAATGATTTTAACTTATATAGAATAAATGGAATTTCACACCATCATGAAAAATCTATATTATTAAAATTAGTTTATATTTTTGGAATTATGTTTTTCAATGGAATGGATTTTCAAAATATTGTGTGAATTTATAGTTTTTGAAATTTATTTTCGCAATGGTTTGTGTATTTACTAAAAGAATATTTAAAAAATATTGTAATGGTATTTCTATTCATCAATAGCGATAAAAAATTATTTACATTATGATTTAAAAGAAATATTATCCATGTAAACCATCCATAATCATTCTCTAGATGGTTTGTGCTTTTGAGGAAAATATTTTTACGAAACCCATTCATTTTCCATGGGTTATGCTATGATGAAATGATGAAATGTTTATGAAAATGATTCATTTCGCTTAGGTTAGTCTATGATTAAATGTTTTGGAAACCCATTTAATTTCATTGGATTTGATATAATGAATTTTTTATGATCTTATGGAACACATATGTATTATTTTCATTATTTGATTGGTAGTCTTGGAATTATATATCCCTCAAATGTATTGGGAAAATATGGATATATAATGACATAAATAAACTCGAATGGGGAGTGAAACCAATTTAGTAATGGATATTATCCACTATGATAGTTTTGGAAGTGAAAATTTACTACTACTATGTTTTAGGGAGTGAAACCAATCCACAATGATAGTCATGTAAATGATCCATGAATAATATGGAAATGATTTTATATGCCTTCGTGTTTGTGAAAAAACAATTTCTTATGTCAATTTTAATCACTCATGAATAATGTTGTTTGATTCTTATATGATTAATGTGTTATGAAATACCGAGATTTATTCCATGAATCAACATTTTCATCTATGAAATGAAGGGTTTTATTTTCAAATGTTATTCTCATGTTCTTATACCCTTATCATCATGATATGCTCAATTGATCATTAATATCTCATTCTTTACCATTACTAACCATATGGGATCACCCGTTCTTATGTTTCATTTTCTCCCATCTTATGAACAAAGGAACTAAGTGTGATATCTCAATGAATTTTTCTAGTTATGAATGTTTTAGTGAGAGATTATGTAGTACAATTATGACCCAGTTTTTTATTTATCCATCTTTGAAAAAAAACTATAAATTTATGATTATGTTGTAGATAATTATGTTATGTAATGAATATTAATCAAAATATATGTGATATCTATTTTCGAAACTTTTCGGACACTACTGTGGGTATCAGAGGATTGATATATTTATCATATAGAAGCTAAGAAGAGAAAATAATAGTGAAAACCAATAAAAAGATCCAAATTACTGGAAAATATTCCATGTTATGGTAAATAAATTAGTGTGATTTCACTTGAAAAACATCCATGCCTATATAATACAAGTGGATGTGGATTTGGAACAAATTCATCTAGGGAAAATAACCCAGAAAATAGTTGGTCAAGTATTTCTCATCCATCATTATGGAGCATGGTGAGTGTTACCCTACAAGAGACCTAGTCTGACCCTCTCTGGGGATATTCTAAGATTAATTCATATATTATTTGTCAACCTTCATGAAGGATTTGAATTGGTGATGGTCATGGATGACCTAACTTAAAACTATGGTTTCAAATATTGAAAATAATTTCCCACGACATAAAAATCATATTAATGATATTTCCCGATGGATTACTTTGATTAGATATTCCTAATGATCATAATGATCATTTTTTTTTGTTTTACTAAGGGATTAATGATAGAATGATAAATTTGAGTTTGTAATAGGTATGCTAAAATTTTTATGTACCCCACTTGAGATTAAAATTTTTATATATTATGGAAATTATCAAGAAATCATAATTCAAATCGTTACTGACCAAATGTTGAATTATTGATCAAAACCCCTAATGGTATGAATACCACATATAAAGTGTACTATACTTATCCAGTTGAAATTTTGTGGAATTTGATTGCTTTAAACCTTACAATTCAACCTCTAGTTAAATTTTACGTTATCTTAGGCATTGATTGGATTTCTTAACATAAATCTCGCTTACATTTATATGTAAGGGAAGTAATGTTTGATATTCTGAACCAAACTATGATCTTATATGACATAGATAATAAATATGAATTTCTAAAATAAATCACATCCAATATAACATTTCTATTAAAAATTGGAGGATATTTCAAATGGTTGGGGATAAACCCATCATTGATGATATTCCCAATTTTCAAGAGTTTATTGATGTCAATCCAGAAGAATTTATTGGTCATCAACAGAGTCATTAATTTGAGTTCTCAATAGAACTAATGATTGTATATATCAATATTTAAGGGACTTAATATAGAATGAAACTGATTTAGTTAATGTAATTAAAAAATGACATATGTCAGAATAATGAAAAATGATTCATTCGACCAAGTGTGTCCCCTTGTGGTTCATCTATTCATTTTTGATGAAGAAATACAGACCAATTATTAATTGAGATTATTTTCATGAACATATCAGGTTCACAATCTTAAAAAAAGTATCATATACCCCATATTGATGATTTGTTTGATTAGTTGTGCATATCTCAATATTCTTTTAAGATTGAACATTGTTCCTGATATCATCAATTGAGGGTAAAGAAGGTGGATATAAAAAATATATTATTCTAAAAAATTTATGTATACTTTGAATTTATAGTGATTCCATTTTTTATAATAGTGCTCCTATTATCATCATGGATTTAATAAATAGTCAAAAGATATTAACTTTATCTATTTATGGTAGTATTTATAGATGATATTCATATAAATTCAAAGAGAATAGAAATAATTATGATAACATGAGGATTGTTTTTAATACCATGAAGAATATAAATCATTATTAAAAATTTACCATGTGTGAGTTTTGGATTCAAAAATATTCATTCATGGGTTATATAATCTCTTGTGACTGTATATTAGTAGGTCCTTTAATGACAGATGTTATTGAATGTATTCCCATACCAACCATAGTGAATGAGATTTATAGTTTTCCAGGTTTTTATAGATTTTATTTTTTATTTTTAGAGAATTTCTCACAACAAGCTAATCCACTCACCATGTTAACTCAAAAGGGAGCTACGTTCTTTTTCATATATGAATGTTAAGAAAATTTCAAGAAACTAAAAAAATATAGTTATCCCATTGAGCTATGATAATATTTTCCTAAAGTAGAGAGGGTTTTGTAATATATAGTGATGAATAAAAAAAGGGGATGGGATGTTTTATCGTGATGAATGATGTGGTGATAGCCTTTGCCTCATTCTAAAAGAAGGTTCATCAAAAAGATCATAGAACATGTGATTTGGATTTATTAGTAGTAATTCTTTCATTAAATATATAGATAAATTATCCTTATAGAGAAAGTAGTTATATATATATCATAAAATATTAAATTATATTTTGTCATTAAAATAGTTGAATATGAACTATATAAGGTGGTTATAGTTTATTAATGATTATGAATGCTCATACATTACCACCATGGGAAAGAAAACAGAGTAGAAAATGATCTGAGTTAGCAAGATCATGAAATAATATCTATAATGAGCATCAGAGAAGATACAATTTTTTTTATTTTCAATGGATGGATCTTGAAATATTGAAATAATGGGAGTAATATTATCTTTAATAAATGAGTGTTCAACCATTTATCCAAGGGAATACTATATTTCCATTTCAAAAAGATTTAGAGGTACAGAAGAAGGTGAGAAATGTTCTGGAGTTTAATAATGATTATAATGGAATTTTATGATTTTGGAAAAACATATTTTCCCCATCCATAATAGTTTTTATGAATGATCTATATTTGATGTTCCTAGTTCATCATTCTCTCTTTATCATAGAAGTATGAATATGTATATAGATCTTAAAGATTATTTCTAGTGGGGAAACATGAAGCGAGATTTTACTAAGTATATATCTCAATTCATATTATGTATTCAACCTCTGTATTAGATAAATAATCCTAAGGGGATGTTATGACTATTACACATACCAGAACTGAAATGGAAAATGTCACTATAATCTTTGTCGTCAAAATATCCAAAACTTCTAAGGACTATGATGCCACTTGGGTTGTAGTTAATCCCTTTAAGAAGTCATCATAGTTAATTTACACCAAATAAGACTTATATATTGATCATTTATACATAATATAAATTAAGTAAGTGGTAAGGTTCCTTGCACTACCATATTCTATTTTATATGATCGGTAACCAAGGTTTACCTCGACGTTCTGGAGAAGTCATAAATAGGCTTTGGATACAGAGTTAACCTTTAATGAAATGTATCATCCTCAAAAATATGTTCAGTTTGAGATTTACATTCAACCCATAGAGGATATCTTGATCTATTTTTTATTTATTTCAATGGTTTTTGGGATCAAACCCTTCCTGTTGTCTAGTTTTTTAACAATAATTGCTTTTACTCGAGCTTTCAGATGGATCCTTATGAAGCCCTTTGTAGAAAAAATTTTATAACTCCAATGTGTCATGGTGAAGTTAGAAAATGAAATCTATTCTGAACATAACTATATTAATAAATTAAAAATAAATATAGATTTATTCAATAACACATTAGGGTAACTCAAAGTTGACAGAAAATTAAGGCTGACAACCGTCAGCATGATCCGAAGGATGAAGTTGGTGAGAAGATTTCACAAATAATTTCACCCTGGAATATTATTACGAGATTATAAAATAAGGTAAATTAGAGGCCAATGAATATTTTCCCTTCTCAAATTCTTCATTGAGTATTGATAATAACTTATCACTTAGCGCTTCCACCAAAACATTCTCAATTTGATGACGTGTTCAATGTATCTCTCATATAGAGGTATATACATGATACATTATAAATACTAAATTCATAATTAATATCACCCAAAATTGATGTTTCATATAAATAAAAAACATTAAAAATATTATATCATAGAAATATGGTGCTACAGAATAAGACTAAACACTTATTGAATGTTCTCTAGGGGAATACAGTAAAGACACGGAAATTTCAAGGATTTTTTTAAATACTTTGTAATTTTACGAGTCTGTGGATTCTGAAAACACCTGATTCTGAGGCCCGGTGTTCCCGGAATCAATTTCCGAAGTTTAGCTCGGGTATGTTCAGTGAACGAATGAGCGGGTTTTTCTATCTTTTGAACTGATGCTCGGAATTGAAATCTGAGGGCACCGATGAACTCGCAGTGCCGGTAATTGCTTAAGTGGACATTTACAGCAGTTGTGTTTTTTGTGAGTTTGAAGTTATATATTTGGGGTTTATTTGAGAAGTAAATAAAATTGATGTACAATTTGATTTTATATCTAGGGAGGGCAATTCCTCCCATGGGTAGTTAAGGGTGGGACCCACAGTGACCTAACTACCAAAGGGTGGATGTTAGAGAGGTGGGTCCCACACGAGCCCCAACCATTCAATTTACCTCTCACTCTTTAAAACCCGCTCTTTAATTTTGGAAAACCCTCCATATTAATTATTTTCCAACCCGTTTAATTAATTGGGACCTTTCCTCTCCCTTCCTTTAATCAATTGTCAACATGTTTATTAAATGTGGTGATTTGAATTTTGGGATGTTACTTTGCGTGTGTAATAATATAATAGGAGAAGCCTATTATTTTATTTTTGGGGGAGAGCTTTCATTGTGCGAAGGAAGAATGGGAGAGCTCTTGATATTTTGGAAGATCGCCAGCCTCCGACGAAGAACAATGTCTCCTTCGACGAAGAATGTCGGTTCCACGAAGAACGACGACACGCCACCCATTCTCTTCAACGCGACAAGAGAGGAGATGATGCTTCATCCTCGGCGCACTCCGACATCACCTACGATCCCTTATCTCGCGAAGCCGATGTTCGACATCAATTGTTGAAGTAAGGGAAAATTTGTATATTTTTTTTATGAAAATTATACCCTCGTTCTTGGCGTTTAAATTGTTGGGTGACGATTTGAACCTCTAACGCGGTGGGTGCATGTAAACGAACAAGCCCGGACCCACCGCTATTATTTTTCTTGATGCATGGGGTGATTGGCGATGAAGAAATGGGACCGCAACGGAAAAACAGAACCTTCATGTGAAGCTCTGGTCCCAAGAAGGTTGTAGGCGCAGATGAGAGAAAAAATGGACCACCAGAATGACTCCGGTGGCCCGCGGAGTACCACAGCGGTGCGGGTCACCGGTGTGGCGGTACCGGCAGCCAGCACCGGCCGACCGTATGGAGGTGTTGGTGCTCTGGCACACCGCCGACAGAATCCCACCATGGCAACGGCTGCAGCGGTGAGGGAGGAGGATCTCGCGACTACGTGGGATCCGGGTTGACTAGCGGCGCCACCATGGCGCCAAGTTCGCAGAAAACGCCCCCCAACCCTCGGTCGGGCTGGGTCGGGTCACGTGGACTGGGACGTGCCCAGTCGGTTCGGGCCATGCCCTACCAATCAAGACATGAACCCGAGTCGGGTCGACCCGGTTCGGGCTGACCCAGGGGGTCAGGCCAGGTCGGACTGGGCCCAGACCCCCACTTCGGACCGTTTTTCGGTCTTTTTCCCATAACATGACCTACAAGCCTACAATCGAAGCACCGTCTATTGCGTAGGAATCCATGGATCGATACGGTCATTTAGGTATATTATACTCGAGGTTTCGGTAAAGTTTGGGTACGTCCAGGATGGTTCGAACCCGAAACCAACCGGGCCCTTGGAGCAAAAACGCTTATAACTTAAGGACCAGACATCTGATTGATGTGCCACCAACTGCGTTGAATTCATTTTGTTGAGATGGTTCTTTTGACATACTCCACTTGAGGTTGGGACGCAGATGGATTATAATAGTTTTGGTTTTATCTTAAAACCCAATCGGGCCCCTAGAATGGAAAAGCCAACAACTCTCAGACCAGGCGTCTCATTGACCAACCGTCTGTCGCATTGGGTTTTCTTTACGAGACAGAACTTTGGGATACCTCAACTCTGGACTTCGTCATAGTTGATGTATCAACTCTCTTTCTTGAGAAGCGGACCCTCCCCAGAATCGAGCATGTTTTGTGTGGGAACCCTAGAGCTGGCTGCAACTGCATCGACTACTGTACCGGAATCCTCTGTGGGATCGACAACAATGACTACCGTACTGGAATCCTCCGTGGCTTCGATGGCGATGACTACTGTTCTTGTATCCTTTGTGGGTCTGACAGTATTGACATATATACTTGTATCATGTGTGGGTCTGACAGAGTAGCTAGTCTTGTATCCTATGTGGGTCTGACAGCTTAGCTGGTCTTGTATTCGTTGTGGGTCCAACAAATTAGAGGAATCAGTGGCTACATCTGATCATCTCTATCGCTATACGAAGTTGTATACCTGTGTGATCTGAGTCTTGACTTCAATATTATCATCGATGTGAATGACTTTCTTCCTGTGTGGACTGGGTTGTGTTCTGTTGTGTGGACTAGGTTGTGCTTGGGCCCGAGAGTTGGAGACGGACTGTAATTGATGACTTAGGTATATGTAGAGGAATACACCTAAGTAGAGTCAGTTGATACATCATGATTCTATCTTTTCTTTGTGGTTTGTCCTTCATGGATTCTAAGAGACCTTCAGGGGTCTGAGGGTCCCTACTGAGTATCGTATACTCACCTCTGCATGGGCTATGCCCGCACTACGTTGTGTTGGATGCAGAGGACGGACAACATTGATCGTGGTGGAGGCTTTTGGAGCTAGACGGTACTCGGAAGTGGACCACTTTTCAGTACGTACACGGAGCGGACGGCCGGACCGAGGAGCTGAGGAGACTATCTGTACCCACCCTTCAAGTGGGATTTCTGTAGGATGACTCGGTGCTGCTGTTTTACTTTACTGCGGTTGTACTTTCTTTTTAGTTGTACTGTACTTTCAGTTGGGGTTGTATATTGGCCCATTTACTTTTCAGCAATTACTTTTGTACTCAGTCTTACTTAGTGCTTACTTCACTTGTGTACTCTATTGTGTGTGATTACTTTATAAAGGAAATGCCTTCCATTTTTTTGGGATTTACGCATTTGGTGCTAGTTTCCAGCACCTGGCCTATGGAAGGCGGGCTTGGGGTAGTCACGGCATGGGCCCTAAGGTCGGGTCATGAAAAATTGGTATCAGAGGAGTTGGTTCTACAACAGAACTCATGACTCTGATCCTTGCTTTATGTGAAGTAATAGTGTTAAGAGTATTGAGTGTGGTTTTCAGTCTAGGGAGTCCAGTGTTGGTGTGTCGGCCGACGTATCCATACACCAGGACCCTAACCTCTGATTTCCAACTCAGTGCTCGAAAACACTGATTGCGTGTGTGTTTCCTTTCAAAGGTTTTCTTTGTGATTACTTTGTGTCAGCTTACCAAGTATACTTTTCGACCGTGGAAGTCTGCAGGGAGCAAGCGGATGAGGTAGAGGAGCTGACCGAGCAGCGGGTGGTGGACGACGTTTCGAGGCTCTACCACCACCACCCCTTGGAGGTCCACCCCGACCATAGGGAGCTGGCGGGCAGAGGCCGGCTCAGCTCCAGGCAGCGAAGGCTTATGACCATGGCGCACCTGAGATGATTTGAGGTACTATCTATGTCTACTCCACCCTTTCTATAGTTCTTATAGACACAGGTGCAAGTCATTCTTTTATTGCCACTGCCCTTGTTTGGAGCTCGGAGATTCTGACGGAGCCGTTGGCTTGATCCTTACGGCTAGAGACTCTTACGAGAGTAGACTCGACTATTACGCACTAGTGTCGGCAGTGTGAGCATACTCTAGGAGGTGAGATCTTCAGTTGGGATCTTCTTGTAGCGGCGTCGAGTCCTTACGACATCATCTTGGGTATGGACTGGTTATCTACATCCCATGCTCAGATCGACTGTATTAGGTGCAAAGTGATGTGTGTCCGCACCGATGGGACCAGGTTCACCTTCACCGGCGAGAAGGGATCCTTGAAGCACAGTATGGGCTTACACAGAGGAGAGGGCAGCCGATCATACATCATTTGGCTAGTATCATCCTCAGAGCAGTTGACATGCGAGGTCCGATTTTTTCTATAGTGGTGGATCAGTATGCAGACGTTTCCCCTGACGACGTTCCAGGACTACCACCTAACAGGGAGGTAGATTTCTACATAGACCTGTACCCTGGGACATCACCGATATCTACTCCAACATATCGGATGGCTCCCACTGAGCATTGTGACACTACAAGAAATTTAACTTATAGCCATAGACATATAGCCACGGTTTTATAGGTCTGTAGCTATAGACTGTTTATAGCCACGCTTTAATTTACCATTCGTGGCTAAACTTCTAAACATCGGTGTTTATTTTTTTTCTTTCGATTTCATTGGACTCTCCTCTCCTCCTCCCCTGATCTGCGATGGACTCTCCTCTCCTCCTCCCTCGATCCGTGACACTACTCTCCGAACCGTCTACATCTCTCACCACGGCGCCCTCCTACTGACGCTCCGAATCAACACGGTCTCTCACGCTACCGTCGACCTCTCTCACCGTGACCCTCCAATCTGAACCGTCGACCTCTCTCATGAACTCTCTCACGATGTTCATGGCGGCCCTTCAGAAGTAGGAATCCACTGGTGCTTCAGCTTGCAATTTCTGTGTACTTTCTGAATCTCCCTCCTTCTATTTCCCTCCCATTATAAACCTCTTAAGTTATGTCGGTCGAAGAATCCTCCTCCCGTGGATGGTGTTATTTTTTTCCATTATGGAATGGTAATCACATGGTCCGGATGACTATGGAGATTTTGGGGAGGAAGACAGAGTGGATTAGGTTTTTACTTCGTTTAAAGTTGGGAATTTATGATCATCGTTTCAATTTATTTATTCATTGGTAGTTGCCTTTAGTTTTTGTTTGTTCAAATAAATTTTATCTGCTCGGGCTGTTTTTTTTGTATTCGTGTGGTAGTAGAATCGATGGCCTGTTTTTAATTTCCACGCACCTATGGCTTTTTTTTATTGATTCATTTCTTGTCAGGTGAAGTTACCTATTGGAAGCAGTTTGTTAATTTGTATTCGATTTTCCTTTTACATCCCATGATTATTTCATTTATCACTTGCTTATCTTTTTTTCCTAGAGAAACTATGCTTGCATGATGCATTAAATGAAAGCCCCCTTTGCCTTATGTTCCATGTAATTGGGGATGCGGGGTTTTATTTATCCTCGTATGATGTTCTCTATTTATTTTCTTAAATGCTGCTTTCTGCTTTGATAAGCTTGTTAGCATGTCTTGTGGTTCAAATTTTAAGGAGTTCAAAATTTTATGTTTGTGGCTGTTGATTCTTGTCATTGAGTTAGCATGTGGTGTTTTCCTGATGAAAAATAAGAGGAGATGCTTCTATGTCTTTGTGGACTATATTCAAAACCTTTGATTCTGTATTTCCATACTGATCATATTTGAACGTGCAGTTGAAAAGTTATCATGGGCGAAACTAAAAACAATACCAATATGAATGTTTTTTTCATTATTAATTATATTTTGAAACTCAGATCCATGGTTAGAAATTCTTCCCACTCACTAACCTCTCTTGTTTTAGTGTTCATCAACTCCAAAAGTGGTGGTCAGCTTGGAAGTGAACTCCTTAAAACATATTATGATGTTCTCAACAAGAACCAGGTATTTAGGAATTTAACCCCTCAAATTTCACTCATGTATTTTCTCCAATGGTTGGAATTTATTAGTTTATGGGATTTTAGGTGGTTTAAAATATCAGATGATGGATGAAAAACCATATACATTTCTGTTATTTAAATCAGGTGAGTTCGGCTGTTAGGGTGGCGTTTGGAGTATGATGGCTATGTATTTGGTATGGTTTGGATTTTTCTTTGGGGGTTTGGGTTTGTGGTAATCCCTCAAGATGGTTGTTCTTTTGGGGTTTTTTCTTGATTTTTTGATGTAAAACTCTCGATATAGGTAATTTTGGTGATTTCTGGGTGATTTGATTGTGTGTTTTTATTAGGAAGTTTCTTGTTAGATCAGTTAAGGGGGTGGAGGGTTTCTTATTATCAAGGGTGAATGTGCGGGGTTTGGTTGTTATGCTTGGTGTGTAGGAGAGTAACCCTTAGATTATTATTATAAACCTTAGGTTTTGGTGTTTTGGAAATGATATTTTGTTATGAAGTAAGGATTAAAGGTAGTTTCATGATTTTGTGGTAATAATGCATGATTAGGATTGTGGAGCGATGGGTTTCTAATTAGTAATGTTGTTATTACGAGATGATGTTGAGTCAAAATTCATCAACAAAGCATCTATTTAGGATGGCATTGTGTTCTCATGGGAAATATGCTCAAGTGGTGGTTTCCCTCATATTATGTTACAACTACTTTGACCCATTGACCAAGGACTTCGAAATGGAAAATCAAAGGTTTTCTAAGTTATCCATGAGTTCTAGGAGTAGCAGTATCTAATTTTCAATAGTGACCTGGGATTGTAGGATGTTTAGAATATGTTGAATAAATTTTAGTTGCTATTTGAAAGGATTGGAACTCTAGAGGATATATGGGTGAAACTAGAATTTTCTAAATTCAAAGGAGATGAATCAGAAAGGATAAATACATTTTATCATAAAAGAAGGAATGAGGATGTTTTATGGATCGAGTTTCATTCTGTCTTCAATGAGAGGCTATGGATGATTTACAGAATAAGAGCATGTTTTAGGGATTCATCGATCTATATCATTTTGGGAATCAGTAATTGAGTATGGCACTAAATTTGAATGTTTATTCGTTTCAGGACATCCTTAAAATGAAATTTATTCATAAAGGAATTCTAGTTTTTAAATGGTCTTATGTACTCATTATGGGCATGAGTAGCTTCCTTTTATCTAGACACCTACTAGGATATATTCAAGAAATACTGATCTTTCTATGTAGATACATCCATTTCATAGGAAGGTGCATGGAGAAGGATGTAAACCGGGTAGGAAAGAATGTTGGTTGGTGGGCCTCACTAGGGTGACACAGTAAATTAAATGAGTAATATCTCATCTCAATATTAGAAAAATAAATGAACCCTGGTCTATTTCTCATGTATCAAGAATGTGCGTACATTCCCTTAGTATTGGGATGAGAAAAATAGGTTTCATGTATGTGTCGAGATGTGGGTCTCTATATTATGTTATTGGGATAAGCCATCCTAGGTGAAGTTGATTTTACTACCATACTTAATGAGGTATTCCTAAAGTTATTTTTTTTTCTTCTATAATTTGGATTTCTCTATCTAATATCTTTTAATGTATTATTTTGTTGGATATAATGTGTGTTTGAAAGATGATAGATTTTAAAGGAAGAAATTTTGTTGAGATTGTTGGGCATGGATCTTCTGTAGTGATCATAATTTGATATGAGGCACTAGACATGTGTATGTAGGATTGATGATGGTATCGATAATACTATAGTGGGGAGATTCGTACTTGTCCTTTTTTTAGTGAAATCCATATCAAGGGATGGTGACCATTATCACGGTTGTAAAATGTATGAACTTAGACAGTAAATGGATGAATTTAGTGTCTGGAGATAGATATTAGATGAACCATATTTGGTTCCAAGACCACACCAAAATTAATGATTTACTTATAGTGGTTGGTATAGTAAGTGTGTTCAGTTAATTATGAGGAGTTTTTATTGTTAAATATTCTATTTAGTGAATTTGTATTTCTAAGATGTCATTCAGATCAATGTGTTGGGTTAAGTATCAATATTTGATATTGTAGTGGGCTTGTGCTTAACAATTCTAGGGTGGAGATTGAAAGGGAGCCTAAAAAGGATACTCTAAAGGTTGTTGAAAGTGTGTGTGGAAGAAAAACCAAGTAGTCCAAATTGTTAAGAATTTATGACATAGATTCCATAACAATAATAATTGTTGAAAGATAAAAGGAAAGAACCAATTATCGCATGTTCGAAAATAGTTTCTACAAAGAAGGAATATACAATCAAGAAGAATGAAGATCATGCACCAAAATATTGTCTAATCATATTAGTAATATGGTTTGAAAAACCAAGTGGATTGAGTAAGAATAAAAGAAGGAAAATTCTATACTTTATAAAATTGATAAACCTATATAAACTAAGAATGAAGTTGAATTCCAGAAGAAGAACATGCTAAAAAATGAGGTTTCAATCTAGAAAATTAATAAGGATATAGGTATGAAGAGTTTTAGGTATTTTATACATTCATGGAATGGATTTTCTAGGTTACGAACAATGTCTAATCCCTATTTCTCGCTTTTATGTGATGATGGAGGTTTACTTTATTCTCATATTTTGGTGTTTTTTTATTTTTGAATAGGCAGTTGAAGGTGATGTTTGAAAAATAAATATCTTTTTTAATGATCATGTTATTTAGTATTTGGATGTACATATCAATTTGAATATTATTTGTTCATTGTTGGTTATGGATTCATGTATCATTTATCTTGTACAGTTGACACACTGATCACCTATATATAAGAAGTAGTTATATCTCATTTCTTTTCCCACTATTTTCTTAAAGGTGTTTTCTTATGATAAGACCGGTTCTATCCACCACTATCGAAGACAATGAGTTCAAGATTTGGGTATGTTTTATTCCGTTTTTATTATTTGGCCCAATTTTAATTAGGGAATTTTTGATTTTTGGGTTCCTTATATTTTTGTTGTGTGTTTTGGATTTCATTTAGGTGGATTCGAGTCGCCGTCGACAAAGGCTTACATGTGTATGCATAGGTAGAAATATGCATATATACGTTCTCCTTCTATATATATTCAATCATGGTAGTATGAATATATATTTTTGGGCAAGGTGTGCTTATATATAGATATGAAAAATGCATATGTGTGTAAGTGTAAAGTGGTATATGCAAGTATAAACATATATCTAAGGACCCCCTTGTGCATATTTGGCCATGAAAATATGTACATAGGGGATAGGTGTCCTAATATATATGTTAAGTTTCATATGTGTGAAAATGGAAAAAAGGAAGATTCGAGTTGTCATCGTCAAAAGCAAATGCGCCTTGAGGTTGAGGTAGGGTCCCTCTTCTATCCTATATAATTCAAGAATGTTTTAAATTGCATTTAGTTGCCTTCCTAATTCTGTATGTTTATATTAACTTGCAATTCTTGAATAAGTGTTAGTTAAGATAATTGTTTCATTTGATAAATAAGTTAGGGTTTTGTAATAAAACCCCTCCAATGGAGGTGCACTGTCTACGAAAACTCACAATGGTATACCTTGCTTAATATTATTGCATTGATGATTTCCTTATACTTGATGTCATTGTTAGTCATAAAGCACACATCGTACCTGACACTTTTTATATCCTTGTAGGGGGTTTCCCTATTTTTATTAAAATGGTTGTTTGAAACAAGACACTCTTTAAGTGTTGTTAGACTTTTAAGTTGGGTCCCATGTTGTGTGTCCATGTCACATGGCATGTGATATATAAATCCAACCAAAAGCCCAGTTCCACAGCCCATGGGTCCCACAGTACGAGTAATGTCATATTAGATGTTATGTAACCTGTGATTTTCATGATCTCATGGGGTATTCCTACACATTGTTTGATCTCCAAACCTCACCGAATTTGGAATATCGTGGGTCATCCAATCTTCAAGTCATCATAGATTAGCATTCATTTCTTTAAATCTTCTGATAAAACATCCTCTCATGTCATTCATATGATCCTATTTGAAACTAAGTAGAACAAATACTCCAATTCCATTCTAATCCACCTCCAAAATCTATGATAAAAATGACATAAATTTTCCTAATGGAAAATAAGGTAAAGGATGGCACTAATTACCCAGTGGAAAACCACCAACCAACCAATGGCCACAAATTTGTTGGTTCCAACCATCAACCATCAAGTAGTTATTCTAGAGCCAACCCTCCGGCACTATCACTATTAATATGTTCATGGTGCTTTATAACAACTAACTGGTGGCCCCATATACTACTTTTCAGGAACACCACATACTTATTCCCCCCATTACTAAATCCATCCACCTGAAACATAAAATTTCAATTAACCCAAAAAATAAATCCATAGCCATTACAAAGTATCCACTATATGACTTCTCATCCATGAGAAACATTACTAAGCATAACTGGTGACTTGAGGTTTCAGGGGTTTGGAGGCGCCTTCGGGCCTACTCCTTCCCTTCATAGTTTCCCATCCTTCACCTTATCTATTATTCGGTACCTTGAAGTCTCATTTACTTCTACGTCTTTTTTCCTGGGGTTCGACATGCATCAATTTTGAAATCACTTCTTTCAAGATCGATCACTAGTATTCAGGTTAACCAGAATGTTTCAGTATTTTTCAAATATTATCCAGCAGTCGAACATTATTCCCTCAAATTTTCCAATTATTTACTTCCCTAATAGAAGAATTGGTCCACCATAAGTGTAATTAACTAAGTTCTCATTGATTCTATCTCAGGTTGCATGAAGTGGTGGATCTGGCTTTGTCTTTGTCCAAATATTCATGTTATTTCAACTGTTAACCATGTCTCCTCAACCATTGGAACCAAATTTTTTACTCCAGGAGAGACTCTCGGTTTTCATCCCAATGGATTTAGATTATCAGATTACATCTGCCTTTTTTAAATCCTTCTTTATTTACTATTTGCAGCAAAATTCTTGGAAATATTTTACGTCAATCAGAAGATGGTTAATGGGAAAAATCTCATTAATTATTTTTTGTTTGTAGAGCTTGACCTATCTAAGAAACATATAGAGTTTATTTGGTTCTCTGTTGAAAAATAGTTCAATGTTAAACAACACATTGTCTAAGAAGCAGAGGCAATTCCATAGTGAACTGGTAGAGTCTCGGTCCAATGGTATATTCAAGGCTTAATATAGCACTCATCATGATGGGGAACAAGTGTTTTATGCTTCTATAGCTAGTGAGTCACTGGTTACCAAGGGTCCTTTGACATAATAATAAATTCAAGGTTCTAAATGTTTAGTATCATAGGAAAATTAGGTTCATAAAACACTTTTACATATTACAAAAACATTATTTAGGAACTGGGAATAGATGGAGGGGTATAGGGTGGGATGTGAAGGCTAGGGGGGCTGGGTGGAGGGGGGTAGGGGTAGGGGGCAGGGTGGAAGGGTACAGGGGAAAGGGGGCAGGGTGGAGAGGGGCAGGCGGTAGGGGGTAGGGGGAGGGGGGAGAGGGCAGGGGCAGGGGGCAGGGGGTAGGGGATGGGGGTGCAGGGGGGTGCAGGGGTGTTGTGTAGGCTAGGGGATGGGTGGAGGGGGTAGGGGGCAGGGTGAAGGGTGGAGGGGTGCAGGTGGGGCAGGGTGGGGGCAAGGGGCTGGGGCAGCAGGCAGCGGGTAGCGGGCAGTGGGCATTGTGCGGGGTGGAGGGGGGTGGGGGGCAGGTTGGAGGGGGCAGGGGGAGGTTGCAGGGGGGGAGGGGGAAGGTTGCAGGGGGCAAGGGGAAGGTTTCAGGGAGAAGGGGTATATTAAAGGGGGACAGAGGGAAGGGGGTAGGGGGTAGGGGGCAGGGGGAAGGGGTGCAGGGGGGCATGGGGCAGATGGGAGGGGGCAGGGGGCAGGGGCGGGGGGCATGTTACAGGGGGGCAGGGGGGTAGGTTGGGGGGGGTAGGGGGAAGGGGGAAGGGGGAGGGTGGAGGGGTGCAGCTGTGGAAAGGTTAACAACAGCCCCTGTTCTGGGTTTTAAACCTAAAAATTCTTTTCCCTTTTCTTTTCATTTATTTCGTTTAGTTATTTTACTATTTAATAACATTTTTCTTTTGTTTTCTGGGCACGAAAAAAGTCAGACAACACCTCATGCACCTATTGAAGATCGAATCATACTATTGTCGGAAGCATAAACAGACATCCAGGTTCGTGTTTCTACTTGGTTTTCAATGTTTTTTATGTATTCCACCTTCCACTGTAAATTGTATGTGTGACATTGCCCATTTAATTTCAAGGTTTCTATAAAATACATTTAATGTGTGAAGGTGAATATACCCAGTGGGGGAGCAAAAAAAATTCGTTAGAAAGCTCCAACATGCCGCGGTCACGCCACGGTCACGACGCGGCCACGCCGTGGTCACGCCGTGGTAATGCCTTGATTTGGCCCTGCTCCGGCCACATCCAGACCACACCTTCCCCCTTCCACCTCTATTTCAGCCCACTGCCACCAGCATTCCAGCCCGCAACATCCCCGCTTCCACCTTCGAATTAGCCCGCACCATCCCCCCAACACTTGCAACCAGCCCCCTTCCACCAGCATTCCAGCCTCCTCCTGATCCCTTCGCTCTTTGTCGGAATATGCTACCCCACATATGTCGTTGGACCGAGCCAACACGCTGCGGTCCTGTCACAGTCACACCACGGTCACGCTATGGTCACGCCGCGGTCACGACTCGGTCACACCGTGGTCCCGCTGTGATTTGGCCCTACTCCAGCAACATCTATCCCACACCATCCCCCTTCCACCTTCATTTCATCTCGGTGCCACCAACATTCCAGCTCGCAACATCCCCCCATGCGACCTTCGAATCAGCACGCACCATCTCCCCAACACCTGCAACCATCCCCCTTCCACCATCATTCCATCCTCCTCCAGCTCCTGGCCAGAAGATGCTTCCCTGTGGATGTCACTGGACCGGGCCAACACAACGTGGTCATGCCGCGGTCATGCCGCGCTCACGCCGTGGTCACGCCGCGGTCACGCCGTGGTCACGCCACGTTAATGCCGTGATTTGGCCCTGCTCCAGCCACATCCATCCCACACCAGCCCCCTTCCACCTTTATTTTAGCCCGCTGCCACCAGCATTCCAACCCGCAACAGCCCCCCTTCCACCTTTGAATCAGCCCGCACTATCCCCCCAGCACTTGAAACCAACCCCCTTCCACCAGCATTCTAGCCTCCTCCTGCTCCCTTCTCTTTTGGTCAGAAGATGATGCACCGCAAATGTCGCTGGACCGGGCCAACATGTCGCGGTCACGCCGCGGTCACGCTGCAGTCACGCCACGGTCACGCCGCGGTCATGCCGTAGTCATTCCGCGTTTATACCATGATTTGGCCCTACTCCAGCCACATCCAGTCCACACCAGCCCCCTTCCACTTTCATTTCAGCCTGTAACAACCCCCCAGAATTAAGATGGTAGCCTCACAATAATTCCTCGGTAACAAGATTCTTAGGATGAATTTGTTTTGGTACTGAAGGTTGAGGATATTTTTATCCATATTTAAATTTATGAGTCTCTTAATGTTATTTTTGTAACCATCTCACTAGAGGGTCCTAGTTATAAGTGGTGGAAGTATTTTATTCAGTCTAAGCCAGACAAAGACTATTCCTGTAAAAGTTTCAAGGCATTGTTCATTTAGCGTTCTTTCATAATGAAGTGAAGGTACGAATGGCTATAGAATTTTCTAGAAGGGGCTGTCTAGGTGGGGTGTCCAAGGGCTGTCCAGGGGGGTGTCGGGGGGTCTGCAAGGCAGGGGGAGGGTGTAGGTGGGGTGTACATGAGGGGCTATCTAGGGGGAGTGTATAAGGGTTGTCAGGGGGTCTGTAGGGCAGGATACAGGTGGGGTGTCCAAGGGCTTTCCAAAGGTGCATTTTCCCATCTTTTTTGATGAAGAGGAATGGTGCACTGTATGGTGAAGCAGGTTGGTGTAGGAAAAAATTATTTAGATTATTTTTTAGTTTTTTCTTCAACTCCTCATTTTCCACAAAATCTATTCTATATTGAGTCTTTTATAATGGTATTTACCCACATGTAATATAGATTGAGTCTTTTCAAAATTGGCCTCTTCTCCCCTAATTTCATAATCTATTGGATTCGTGCTCACTGAATAGAACGGTGAGGAATTCAATTATTTAATGGTTGGATTTTGTGTGGTTATTTCTTCATGGGAGTAATTCACCTTTTTTGGTCTTATTACTATTGTTCTTGTGAAAAATATTTATTCCAACTCCTTCGGTGGAAACTTATTGTTCACATTGGTTGCAGATTCTCCTAGGTTGCGGTGTGGTTCCTTCTCCTGGGCCTCCCCTTTCCCTTTCAAAACCTGGATTTCCATCATTTTATCAGTGAATTGGTTGTATATTTTTTTGTGGACAAGAACATTTATTAGCTTCTTGATGCTTCCTCTTCCCAGATCTGTGTGGATATGGATCTCTCCAACCCTTCCCTAACTGCATCCTCCTCATGGAAGGGACTTTATCCTTGAGGAAAAAGCTCTTCCATCAATTCATAATGCATTTCATCTCCCACTTCCTATTGCAAGGACACATAGCATATATGTGAAAACGCTTTCATTTTGGTCCTTAGGCCCCCATAGTGGTGTTTATACTCTTCATATACCTTTAATGTAGACTAAAGTTTCCATGGATCCTCGTGACAAGGGTGCTTCTTCGTTTTCCCCCACTTCTAATTCACCTCCTGCTATTTCCACAGTGGTCCTTCAGCTTCCTGCAGTGCCTCCTCTAGTTACTATTGTCCTGCTTCCCCCACCTTACATACCTGGTCCAAGGGATCATCCCACTCTTCCGGATGTGTGGCCTTCAGAGCCTCCACTACCCCTCCTCCTCAGCTATGCCCCACCCTCTTATTCTACATCATACAATTATTTTGTGGTGTTCATCCCTCATGTGAACGTTTATCCAAGAAATTTACCTCCACCTCGTGGAATGCTTCGTTTTCACAAGGTCATATAGGTCCTCATCTCCCTGCCTCCCCCCCCATTCAGGTGATTGATCCGAGTTCCTCAAGTTTCTCCCACTTATATCTAAATTTTTTTCACTTTCTTTATTAATCCTCCAAATTATCTAGAATGGGAAATAGATATCTCTCTATATTCATGCATCTCCCCCACTCAAGGGATGTATACCAAATCTTGGTCCAGGTTCCTTCAGGATTCCAAATCCCGTAGTAGAGTTTCCTCTTCGCCAGCACCCCCACCCTTCATTAATGACATCCCTCTTACATTGGAATTACTAGGGCCTCATCACCTGGGATAAGAATATCATCCTTTTTCATGAACATTATCATCTCATCCATTCATTACATTTATACATTGAGCCTATACAAACCTCCTCTCGCATTGTGGGGTTTGATCATTGGATCAGGGTGCACAACATCATGCATGCTGACCCCAACAACATTCATATTTGGATGTTATATCATTATATCATTTTTATAGACCTTTTGTGTTTCAATGATCAATTAATCACCTTAATTATTTATGTCGATAACCGAAAACTCTTTGTAAATTTTGTCTATGATAAATGTGAGATGATTTCTAGAGAAACCCTTTGGTGAGACATTCATTCCATTAATCCTAGGGAAATTCCATGGATCATGGGAGGTGACTTCAATGTTATAGTTGGTCCATCTGAAATGAAATATGGTAGAGTTTTACCATGGATGGAGAGTGATGAATTTTCTTCATTCCTCTCTCAAAAGGGTCAGATTGACATTGGTTATTCTCAAGACCAATTCACATGG
This sequence comes from Viscum album, assembly GCA_963277665.1. Lineage (NCBI taxonomy): Eukaryota > Viridiplantae > Streptophyta > Magnoliopsida > Santalales > Viscaceae > Viscum > Viscum album. The sequence continues at coordinate 691,890,421 of OY728131.1, forward strand.
TTTAACAACCAAAGGGGGGAACCCCGTGCATGGAGTAGGATTGACCGCTACCTAGAAAAATTGAATGCCATTTATTTAATACTAAGTGTTAATATTTTCACCTTTCTTGGGATCTTTCAGACCATTCACTGATTCTTGTGACCCTTTATTAGGATGATAATAGAGGTGATCGCTTCATCTTTTCTCACATATAGATCTCTGACCCATGTTTTCTCAACACGGTTTCTGAGTCCTAGTCCATGATAGTGCATCATAACCTATGGATTGGTCTTCATAACAGGGTGAGGGAACTTCAACATGATCTTCAAGAATGGTTAAAGAACCTACTTTTGTGACTTCAAGACACGGATAACTTTTGTGCAGATGTTATCTTTCTAGAAACATAACTGTTGTTTTACTATAATAATGACCTATTTAGTCATTTGATCTCAATGAATAATGATTTGGTGGTCTTCCTTCTGGAAAATGAATTTATTTCTCGGCAATGGGATCCAATTAAATGGATTCTGGAGAGGAAAAAACTCTACAATTTTTCATGGATGCATTAAAGAGAGACACCACCATACTAGTCCTAACATAATCTAAGAATATGGATGCTTTATAGATGATCAAAATTATGTTTGAGGCCTTCATGTTACCAACTTACAGTCTATTTTGGCTGACCCAAACACCTGCATTCTTGATGGTTACCTAAGGAGCCATTCTAATCTCTTTGATGCCATCCCTTTTTTTCAGAGTAGACTAATAGGGTGGTGTTTCCCAATCCGGTTGGGCCGAATGCTTGTGGCATGCAACTGTAGCAGAGGGGTTGGGGCAGGGGTGGTGTGTAGGAGCAGGGGGTGGGGGGTGCTGGTGCAGGGTGGGGGAGTTGTGGGTGGGGGGAGGGGGAGTTGGTAGTGTCCTCACAACAGCCAGCACGGTTCACTGTGATGGATTTTTTTTTATGTAGTGGAAAGGCCTATATCCACGGTTTATAGCACTGTGGCCTTTATTGGTGTGGCTATAGGGCTATAGTTATGGTTGGATCTGTGGATTTAGGGATATAGCCACGGTTCGAATCGTGGCTATAGGCTCCGACCTATAGCCACACGAATACCATCCACAGTTCGTGAAACCATGGTTATAACCTATAGACACAGTTTTTGAGACTATAGCCATGGTTCTAAACCATGGCTATAGCCTAAATTTCTAGTAGTGTGAGCTGCGGGTACAGCTGGAGGACATACAGGGGAAAGGATTAATCTGACCCAGTGTTTCACCCTGGGATTCTCCGATTCTGTTCTCCAAGAAGGTAGATGGGAGCTTGCGACTGTGTGTCAACTATCGTCGCCTTAACCAGGTGACCGTGAGATACAAGTACCCTCTTCTGTGGATTGATGATATCTTCAATCAGCTCAAGAGAGCACGATGGTTCTCGAAGATAGACCTCAGGTCAGGCTATCACCAGCTCAGAGTTCGAGATGAGGATGTACATAAGATGGCCTTCAGGTGTCAGTATGGACACTACGAGTTCTTGGTTATGCCCTTAGGCGTGAAAAATGCATCAGAAGTGTTCACGAGTCTCATGAACATGATGTTCCAGCCTAACCTCGATCGGTTTGTCATAGTATTCATTGAAGACATACTGATTTATTCAACTACTGAGGAGGAGCACACCTACCACATACGGGTTGTACTGGATACACTCCGAGAGCACCAGCTTTATGGTAAGCTCCCGAAGTTCCAGTTTTGAATTCGAGAGGTTCACTTCTTGGGGCACGTCATCTATGAGGCAGAAGTTGTAGTAGATCCCATGAAGATTGAGGCAATACATTCTTGAGAGCCACCCAGGAGCATGACAGAGGTGTGGAGTTTCCTAGGTATGGCTAGTTACTATTGAAGATTTGAGCCAGACTTCTCCAGAGCCGCCGCACCCCTTACAACATTAACGAAGAAGGGAAAACCCTTCCTGTGGTCAGACAGCTGCCAGTAGAGATTTCATGAGCTGAGGCGGAGATTGACCAGTGAACCCATCTTGATGCTGCCAGAGGAGGGAGTAGGGTACATAGTTTACTGTGACATATCAGGGATCAGACTCGGGTGTGTCCTAATGCCGGAGGGAGAAGTGATTTCTTATAGTTCAAAGCAATTGAGGTAGCACGTGTAGAACTACGCTACCCATGACCTGGAGTTAACAGCAGCGGTCTTCTCCCTGAAGATGTGGCGGCACTATCTGATGGGCGAGCGATTTACAATCTACTCTGACCACAAGAGTATCAGGTACATATTCTCACAGAAGGACATGAACCTGAGATAGCGATGATGGCTCGAGTTCCTCCAGGATTATGAGTTTGAGATTGTCTATATTTTTGGGAAGGGGAACATTGTGGCTGATTCTCTCAGTAGAAGATCAGGCATTCCGTTACCTGGAGAAGCGATGGGGAAATTATCTGCTTTGCAGATATCCTTCATGGATAGAGGTGGGGCAGCCTATCTACAGTCCCTCACAGTCACTCCTCCACCACTTCAGCAGGTCAGACAGGCACAACGTGTGGATGTTGATTGTGAGGCGCGATGTGCTCAGATAACCTCAGGGCTGGCACCTGATGGATTTTCTAATGGTGGGGAGAACATAATCCTATTCATGGGACGTACCATGGTACCAGTTGAACTATAGGAGGAGTTACTGAGGGAGTTACACACTTCACCTCTAGAGGTACATCCAAGAGTAGAAAAGATGTATCAGGACCTCAGACAACATCATTGGTGGCTGGGAATGAAGAAGGTTGTACCAGAGTTCGTTTCTCGATGACTCACTTGTCAGTAAGTGAAGGTGGAGCACCAAGTACCTGCATGCTTGGTACAACCCTTAGATGTCTCGAAGTGTAAGTGGGACCGAATATCCATAGATTTTGTGATGGGCATTCCACGTACTTCTAGAGGGAACGACTCTATCTGGGTGATTGTCAACCGACTCACCATGTCGTCCCACTTCTTACCAATCAGAGAGAAAGGCTCAGTAGAGAGATTGGGACACCTCTACGTCCTGGATATCGTACGACATCATGGTGTTTCATCATCTATTGTCTCCTATCGAGATGCTCGCTTTACTTCCCGGCTTTGGAAAACATTACATGAAGCTTTTGGGACGTAGATACGCCTGAGTAATGCCTTTCACCCATAGACGGATGTCCAGATAGTGAGGACCATTCAGAAAATCGTGGAAATGCTTCGTGCATGTGTCATTGACTTTGGTCACAGCTGGGAGGATCACCTACCCTTGGTAGATTTTGTGTACAACAACAGCTACCACTCCCCCATTAGGATGGAACCATACGGGGCATTGTATGGTCGACCATGCAGATTAACTTTGTACTGGATTGACCCTGGGGAGTCAGCACTCGTAGGACCATGGATGGTTATAGCTACAACGAAGAAGTTGCAGATCGTACAGGAGCGGATGAGGACTGCACAGAGCAAACAGAAGTCCAATGCTGATATGAGGCGGAGACCACTGGAGTTCGAGGATGGCAACCATGTTTTCTTACCGGTCTCACCATGACGTGGATGACGAAGATTTGGCTAGGGCTGCAAGTTTTCTCCATGCTTCATCGGGCCATTCCAGGTCCTCAGCAGGGTAGGCGTGGTGGCTTACCACCTGGTCCTTCCACCTCAGTTGCACCGGGTGCACGATGTCTTCCATGTATCTCAGTTGAGGAGATACGTGCACGACCTGACTCACATCATCGACCACGAGGAGCTGGACATCGATGATGGGGCTACCTTCACGGAGGTCCCGGTGGAGATCGAGGATTTATAAGAGCGGGCCCTACGTGGATGGTTGATTCCTTTTGTGCACATTCGTTTACAGCACGGGAACCTCCAGGAGAGCACATGGGAGAGGGAGTCTCAGATGCATGCTCAGTACCCTCATTTGTTTCCCTAGTTTATGTTGTAGCTTTACGGGGACATAAAGCCATGATGTGGGAGTAATGTAAAGCCCGGAAAATTTCAAAGATTTTTTTAAAAATAATTTGGAATTTTACGAGTCTGTGGCTTCTAACGACATTTTATTCTGAGGCCCGGTTTGCCAAGAATCAATTTCCAGAGTTTATCTCTGGTACATTCAGTGAAGGAACGAGTGGTTTTTCTATCTTTTGAACCGAAGCTTGGAATTGAAATCCGAGGGCACTGATGAACTCTCAACACTAGTAATTGCTTAAGGGGACATTTACCACAATTGCGTTTTTTGTGAGTTTGAAGTTATATTTTTGGGGTTTATTTGAGAAGTAAATGAAATTATTGTACAATTTTATTTTAGATCTAGGGAGGATAATTCCTACCATGGTTAGTTAAGGGCAGTACCCACAGCCACCTAACTACCCAAGGGTGGATGTTAGAGAGGTGGGGCCCACATGAGCCCCAACCATTCAATTTCCCTCTAACTCTTTAAAACCCCCTCTTTAATTTTGGAAAACCATCCCTATTATTTATTTTCCAATGAATTTAATTAATGGGGACCTTTCCTCTCCCTTCATATAATCAATTGTCAACACATTTATTAAATGTGGTGATTTAAATTTTGGGATGTTACTTTGCATGTGTAATAAAATAATAGGAGAAGCCAATTATTTTATTTTTGGGGGAGATCTTTCGTTGTGCGAAGGAAAAATGGGAGATCTCTTGTGATTTTGGAAAACCGCCGGCCTCCGACGAAGAATGACGTATCCTTCGATGAAGAATGACACTTCCATGAAAAACGAAGACACGCCAACCATTCTCTTCACCGCGATAAGAGAGGAGACGATGCTTCCTCCTTGGCGCACTCTGACGTCACCTACGATCCCTTATCCTGCGACACCGACGTTCAACATCAATTGTTGAAGCAAGGGAAAATTTGTATATTTTTCTTTTATGGAAATTATACCCTCGTTCTTGGAGTTTAAATTGTTGGGCAAAGATTTGAACCTCTAACGTGGTGGGTGAGGGTTAACGAACAAGCCCGGACCCACCGTTATTTTTGTTCTTGATGCGCGGGGTGATTTGCGACGATGAAACAGGACCGGAATGGAAAATCAGAGCCTTCGCAGTGAAGCTCGGGTCTCGAGAAGACTGCAGTCGAGGACGGGAGAAAAAAGGGACCACGGGAATGACTATGGTGGCCCGAGGAGTACCGTGGCGGTGCCTCGGTGCACCGCCGGTAGAAACCCGCCGTGGCGGCGAGGGAGGAGGATCTCGTGGCCGCACGAGATCCAGGTTGACCAGGGGCACCACCCTGGCGCCGCGTTCGCGGAAACTCCCCCCCCCCGGCCAGGCCGGGGCGGGTCACGTGGAGCGGGTGATGCCCAGTCGAGCCAGGCCATGCCCAGCCGGGCCGAGCCATGACCTACTAGGTCGGACCCGGACCCGGGGGGGGGGGGTGGACCGGGTTGGACCGGGCCCAGACCCCTACTTCGGACCATTTTTCGGTCATTTTCCCATACCATGAGCTACAAACCTCCAATCGACGCACCGTTAGTTGTGTAAGAATTCTTGAATCAAGACGATCATTTTCATATATTACACTCGAGGTTTAGGCAAAGTTTGTGTATGGCTGAGTTTGTTCGAACTCGAAACCAACCGGGGCCTTGGAGCAGAAATGCTTATAACTTAAGGATCGGACATCTGATTGACCTGCCGTCAACTGCATTGAATTCCTTTTGTATGGATTACTCCATTTGAGGTTTGGACACAGCTGGATTTTGGTCAGGATGGTTTTACCTTAAAAACCAACCGGGCCCCTGGAACGGAAAATCCAATAACTCTCAGACCGGGCGTCTGATTGACGCACCGTCTGTCATGTTGGGTTTCTTTTGACGAGACGGAACTTTGGGATAAATCAACTCTGGAATTTGATAAAGTTTATGTATAGACTCTCTTTATTGAGTAGAATACCCTCCCGGAATTGAGGATGTTGTGTGTGGGAACCCTAGAGCTGCCTGCAACTACATCGACTACTGTACTGGAATCCTCCGTGGGTTCGACAGCAACGGCTACCGTAATGGAATCCTCCGTCGGTTCAACGACAATGAATACTGTTCTTGTATCCTATGTGGGTCCGGTATTATTGACCTCTGTACTTGCATCCTATGTGGGTTTGGCAGAGTAGCTGGTCTTGTATCCTGTATGGGTCCGACAGCTTAGCTGGTCTTGTATCCTTTGTGTGTCTGACAACTTAGATGAATCAGTGGCTACATCTGATCATCTCTATCACTATATGAAGTGGTATTCCTATGTGATCTGAGTCTTAACTTAAATCTTATCATCAATGTGATTGACTTTCTTCCTGTGTGGACAGGGTTGTGTTATCTTGTGTGGAATGGGTTGTGTTTGCGCTCAAGAGTTGGAGACGGACTGTAATTGATGACTTAGGTTTATGTATATGCATATACCTAAGTAGAGTCGGTTGATACTTTGTTATTGTATCTTTCCATTGTGCTTTATCCTTCATGGATTCTGAGAGACCATCGAGGGTCTCGGGGTCTCTACTTAGTATCGTATACTCACCTCTTCATGGGCTATGCCCACACTACGTTGTGTTAGATTCAGACGACTGATTGCACTGATCGAGGTGGAGGCTTGTAGAGTTGGACGGTACCCGGAGGTGGACCACTTGGCAGGAAGTACACGGAGCAAACGGCCGGACAGAGGAGCTGAGGAGACTATCAATACCCACCCATCAGGTGGGATTTCCAGAGGATGACTCGGTGCTACTGTTTTACTTTACTACGGTTGTACTTTCTTTTCAGTTGTACTGTACTTTCAGTTGGGTTTGTATACTCGCACATTTACTTTTCAGAACTTACTTTTGTACTCAGTCATACTTAGTTCTTACTTCACTTGCGTACTCTATTGTGTTTGTTTACATTATAAAGGCAATGTCTTCCTTTTTTTGGGATTTACGCCTTTGGTGCTAGTCGCCAGCCCCTGGCCTATGGAAGGCAGGCTTGGGGTAGTCACAGCACGGGCCCCAAGGACGTGTCGTGACAAATCCAAAATTCGAAGAAGCTACTTAGGGACCCAGGAATGTAATGAAATAGATATATCCTAATTTTCCTTCAATAGAGGGATAAATTTAAAGGGATGAATTAATTTTTATGTGCGTATAATTTAACACCCCAATATTTTATAATATATTTCTCTTCAAAGAATGTGATTTCTTTGATAACATGTTTTACTCCCATAACCGAGTTAAAAAACATTAATTTACTATTAAAATATTATTATATGAAAGTAATCCTCTAACCATTATATTGGAAGGTATGAATATCACTAAATAAGTTAGGAAAAACCTAGGGTTTCATATGTATGAAATTAATTCACATTTTATTAATTAATTATAAATTAAAATAAAAAATCTTTAAAAAATAAATGGTGTTTTTTCTGAAAATTTATTCGTATGTATGCAATGTATTTTCATCTAAATAAAATAAATCAATAACATTTGGTAAATTATTTAAAATCAATTTATATATTATTTAAGCAATCAAATTTTGAAAATTTAATTAATATTTTTTTGTAAGGGAAAATAACAAGCAAAGTGTTTTCATAAAAATGAAATTTAAAAAAAAACATTTTTCAACGCTTTTTCATGTCATATTTTTAAAATTAATTAATTCAAATTTTATAAATTTAATATTGTAAAATGTATTCCGTATAAGTTATTTGGATGTTAAATTTTGGTAAATATTCCACTTCTATTATTTTTCAATATGAATAGTAATAGTTATAACATTTGTTACTACAGTAAAGGTTCAATCGTGTTTATATATGATTACACAAATTGTAAAGGTCGCAATGTTTCTTATAAATTAATATTGGATGATGTTAATTTGAACCTTATCAACTAAGTCTCAAAATTCCATTATTTAAGTGACATTTTTTCATGAAAATGGCATATATAATGTTGAGAGGAAAAAAAGTTACAAAGTGTCACTCTCTTACTTTAAAATATCTATTATTTTTCCACATAAGGACAAAAGAAAGTTTTGAATTAATGTAAATATATATATTTAGAATAATGAAATTATTCACAGGGTTTAAAATTATTTATAATTTTTCATAATTATAAAATTGCCTTAAAATCTTATAAAATGCTAACATAGTATTTCTTCAATTAATAGAAAAATAAAATAAATGATTTTACAAATATTAAATGTAATATAATTTGATATATTTATAGTGTTACAGGTATTATATATATATATATATATCATAACACTAATGTTTAGAATGATTATATTCGTATTATATATTTTTTATGTGTCATTTAATTTAAATTAAATGAATAGTGTCAGAATTGACATTAATGATATTATAAAATAAATTAAATTTAATAAAATTGTTGAAAATTAATTTTAATAATATCTTCATCCAAGTTATTAATATATGTGTGAAAAAAATATACATGGTCTATTTAAAGGTCAGTTTTTTATTTTTTTTGTCACATTCATTACACTTTATGGTAAAAGTAGTTTTCACTATGGTTACATTAAAAAACTAATATAGGGATTAAACAAAATGATAAGGTTTAAAATTATTCCAAAAAATATCTAAATTTATTTGGATTATTTTATTTAAATCTTAGCCATTTTTTCTTCAAATTAATCTCCATTTGGAAGCATTTGTTTAGGTAATGACCATTATATTTTAATTGATTCAAAGTGTGTCTTTTCCCTTCCTTATGAAAGGACACCCTTCATTCCTCTTCCATATAACAAAATGATCCATATATATCAACATTAATCTACCAAAATATATTATAAATTTCATTAAAAAACTTATAGTGGTGTTTTTCATAGCAAAATACATACTGTATGATTCTTAAGAGAATATATAGAGGAGTTATTTCAAAGAAGTGGTAATCACCTTAACCAAAGAAATTATTTTAAATTATTATTTTATCCCAATAAATAATATTATATTATTCGTCATGAAATGTAACCATTATCCAAAATATGATGAAATTTCATTATACTTTTGAAATAACCTTTATTTCGTCTCTTTTCATCCAATGGGAAGTAGAAGTATCACTAGTGCGTAAAAATGTCTTCACTTCTCCACATAGGGATACAATTTGTTTTCCTCTAAAATATTTCATTAATAGTTATTAGGATGGTTTTATTGTTTATGTATAATTTTTAGTAATTATTATTCTTATTTAATGATAATATCATATAATGCTTTTTACCTTCCAGAAGATCAAAAAACAATAACACTTCGTGTGCGTACATATGGACTGCCACCTCCATAAAGAGATTTGATTTGTTTAACATTTATGATTTTCATATATTGTAATTAGGATATATTTAATATATATAAATTATTTATATGATATAATAATAATTCTATCAAGTTGAATTATTATTAACTTTTATTTCCTTTCATCATTAAAAAAAATAAACTAGTGTTCATGTGTATGTACAACCCACTATCTCCATAAATAGAGTTATTAATTTTTTAATGTCTAAATATTTTTTGAAAATTAAAAAAATTATATAATTAATATATATAATATTTAAATAATTATTAATATTTTTTACGGGTTAGAATCATGATCAATGTAAAAAATGCCACAGTTAATAAACTAAAATAGTCCTAATAAATGAAACAGTTCACACATGGGAATGGAAATTTTAATAAGAAATTATAGAAAAATGGGGGTTAAAATGTTTTAGAGTATCATGTATGATATTATAAGTATGTACATGATTCTATTATAGAATCATAATAAATTTTAATTTGTTATATTTAAGGTCAGAGTTATTTTTAGGAAAGTGGAACTCAAGGTAAGGATTTATCATCTCAACTTATCTTCATTGGGAAATATGTTTTTTCATTCACTTATCTTATTTTATGAGGGGGATATACTTCCCTTTTGTATGTTATACCATAACTATCCTTATTTTAATGATTTTTAATGTCTCATTTCAAGTTAATATTTCATGGGGCATATGTTTTAAATGATTCTAATTTAGTAACTTTTTTATGATAGAATCAAATTTTTTATCTATATTGTTTATGATTAAGTTACATTAATGAAATATTATCTTATAACTATCAAAAATTTCATGAATTGTTTTATGGACTCAACAGACTAAACTACTCCTTTAAGGAAAACTGAATTTATTTCTCTCTTTGGTCAAAAATAATTTCATTGACATATCTTTGTTTTCTAATTTTTTTAATGAATACATTTTATATTATACAATGATTTATTAAATTCATTTTTAAAAATGTTTATATTAAAAAATAGTTTAAAAGAAATTTTCTTCTCATTTTCCAAATAATTTACTTATTGACTTATAAAAAAATGTGATAAGAATGTTTTATTTTAACTTATAAGACAGGAATGGAATTTTCTATTGTACTACCACTTAATACTGTAAATATTTTTTTATAGTTTTATAATAATATTTTTAAATAATTATATCTTGAAAATATTTCGTTAATTTTTTGTTTTTGAAACGTTTTTTTCATAATGGAAGGTGTATTTTATCTTAAAATGTTTTCTTGACCATCTAATGATATTTCTCTTTAAATAACACAATAACCCTTGATTTTCCTTTTTTTTACTTGGGATATGATCCAATAATTACATGCTTATTATTTCTGTATATGGTTTATTTTTATGTTTTTGAAACTCATTCCTTTTCCATAGGTTTTGATGTGTTGAAATTATGAAATGTTTTTCAGACCCATTTCATTTTCCAATGGATGTGTAATGATTAAATGTTTGTCAATCCCATTTATTTTAATAGATTATGATATGCTGAATGTTTTATAATCTTTTCTCACAAATATATATGATTTTCAAAATTTGATGGGCGGGAACTGGAATTATATTTCCCTCAAATGAATTGGGTAAAGATAGAGATACCATGAGATAAATAAGACTCAAATGTGTATAAAACCGAATTCGGTTGGGGGAATGTATGTAGTATGATTGTCAGTTGAGTGAACCTTGACTACTATAATGGTTTGCAGAGTGAACCCAATACACTATGATAGTATTTATAGTGATACGTGACTACAATGGAAATGATATTTTATAATCAAGTAATCCAAAAAATCAGTTCATATACCATTATTATTCTCTCATGAATCATGTCCTTTTATTCCTATATTATTCATGTCTTATAAACTACCAAGATGTTTTCCATCACTCAATATTATGATCTATGATATGAAGGGTATGATTTTTTAATTTTTTTTCCCATGTTTTCATACCCTTATACTCATGTATTGGTCAAGTGTCCATTGATATCACCCTTATTTACCCTTATGGAGCATCTCACATCACCCTTTCATATGTTTCAGTATTCTCACAGTTATTAAGAATGATACTTAGAAACATATTCCTAAGAAGGATTCTATTTATTAAGAAATTCTTTTGTGATGATGTAGTACATTTATGAACTAGTTTTTTATGTTTCCGTGTTTTCAAGGTTAGGAAGAATATATTAATTTGGGGTGGATAGTTTTATTATGTAATGAATTTTCATCAAATAGGATATGATTTTTACGTATGAAAATTTTGGGTCACTATAATTTCAAAATATTATAGTGAACCTTTGATGCTTATAGGGTTGTTTTGATATTTCCCATTACCCACTAAACAAAAATCATTGATTCATGAAATCAGTAGGATACATCCATGGTGAAGACTGATGTCTATCCATTTTTAGAATAATATTGACAAACCTTAGGAAAAGGTCTAATAGCTACCTTATTGAAAAGATCATGTAGATGGTCAAAATATGATGTGATTCCCGATGATTGAAGAATGTATTTCTTACTCTTAGAGACAATGATGTATTTCATTTTGATTATGTTGATGTATATATGCATTTCCATAGAAATAAATAAGCTTTATTACCCATTGAATTTATTTGTCCAATCTAATAATCCTAACTAATATGTAATTAAAAAATATGAAAATCATATATCGTAATCCCTATATTATAAACCCTGTACTTATTAACTCTTCACAGTTATTTTTTACGTGACCATGTCTCTGTATTTTTTGGGATGGTGTGAAAATACATTCTGAAGGAAACCATTCATTGGGATATATTAGTGACACATTAGTTTGCATAATAGTTAATAGGTTGTTGGTTTATTTCTAATTGGGATTTATTTTGTAGTCTGATAATATTTTATATATATTTATTTCATTTTTATTAATTCCTTTGTAATACCATTATATGACATGTTACTTTTGTGTAAGCGATCAAATGTTATCTTGTATTGATGCGAAAATTGATATGTATTAGAGGTTATTTAACTTTCTTCTCCTACTTGGTTAAGTGCCTCATATCTGGGAACTATAGAAGTTATCACCATCATAAGAGGTGGTAGGTTTTGTATATCATAGTTATTCCACATATGAGGTGATTTCTATATATCCCATTGAAAGGAATTTAAACCCATATAGTTTGGATACATATAGAAGTCCATGTAGTAGCTTTTAATGTCATGTGATAAGGTCAATTATGGGTAAATTTATGTTCATACTACCTTGATCAAATGAAGTTAAATTTATGTTTTTTCTTCTGGAACAAGATCCATGTAGTTTAAAATCATACATAATAAAATATATTTTGTTTGATTTAAATCCATAAAACTAGGACTACATGAAGAAGGGTTCCTAGTAGTGGTTGGTGTCAAAAATATATATGAGTATACCATTCTAGTTTAACCTAATAGATGACTTGGGTGAAGTAATATTAGGGTCTTAAACTTAATAATATCCATGTTTTGGAGTTATATATAACATTGAGTTCAATGACGGTGTAACATCTCGAACCCAAATGCCACTAAAAAATTTCCTAATCCTAGTTGGGTACATGGCCTCAAGTGCATCTCACCAAATTCCAGAGGCTGCCGACTAACAATGATGGCATATCTGTGTTAGTGGGGAGTCGATGGTATCATTACCATAGTATATCATAGTTGAAGTCAATGAAATAACAATAGAAGAAGTATTTAAATAGGAATAAAACCGGGTACAAACATTGCCATAATATATAAACCAAACTAAAAGTAATCTCATATACAACTGATGATAGTGATACATGTCATGTGTCACATAGAAAAGAAAAAATAGGTACATTGTATAGTATCACAATACATGTATCAAAAAATAAAAAAAAAATAGAAGGTTTTATGTCCAAATAGAATCGCAAGCTTCAACTCAGTCCCATTATCCCCAACTCTTATGCAGCGATCAACAACCTGTGTAAGAGTGCTTTCCCCTATCGTCCCCTACAACCATGTAATCTATTTGGGTTCTCCAAGGGAGTCCTAAATAGGGTGTGAGATAAATATCCCAGTAGGAAACCACCCATGATCTATACATTTCCATAATTTTCAATATTACAATATAAAATGGTAAACAACAAATAATGTAAAGTTCACATGTCATGAGCACTACTAAGAAGATGGTACTGTCTATCCTCTCATGTCTCCCTAAAAAAGAAGTGTTAGCTCATGTATCCAGGAACCTAAAACAAGAATAAATAAACCACACATCTTCGATGTACATGTATACTTATAAAATACCATGGCCTTATCTTATACTCTTAGTGAATCACCTTCCCATGGCCATGCCGTATTAACTATAGTTTCTGACCAGATAAGTGTAGTATCCACGGTGTCATGACCAAGGCATCTATATCAAGTCCTCAGATCATATCGATTGAAACTCGGTATAGGAACTGGTTGGAGCCCTATGATCATTTCCTAATAGACAAGTCCTATATGAGTCCATGGAAGCTATATCCAATTGGTAGAAAGTCCCAAGGAATTCTATATAGTCAATACATATGGGTCATAATCAACCCATCACATCCAGTACCACATTCATGATCTATGGAGAGCCTTCCCTAGCATCCATACAAACATCCATCCATTAATATAATTTTAATTCATTACACATGTCTCTAACCCCTCATGTAATCCATTAATATTAAATCCTATAACATAGTATACCCACCCATTTATCACAATTAAAAAGTAATCATTTAATAGTGGTATACCATCCCATTTATATTAATCATAATAAAACAAGTTAGATGGGTATACCCACACATTAGACTCCACTTCCAAATAATAATCTAAGAAATTTAAAAACACTCAACTAGCTTACCTACTCATTTAATAAATTATACTTACTCTATTTAATAAAACAAACATGGAATATCAATATGGAATAAATCAAGGAGGATAAACGTCTCCTAAATAAGATTTCCAAGTTTAATTTTATCCACTTAGTCAAAAGAATCAATATAGTATGGATTCAACCCATATCATATTCCTTTAATTCATTTAAATTCATTTATTTAATAGTATCATCAAAAAAATGCAAGCTTCAATTCACCCCATGGATACTTCAACATGACATAAATGTTAATTCCAATAGGTATACTCCATGGGTGACCATGGCATGGCCAATATCTATCAAAGCATCATAAAAAATATATGGGAATCCCTAACAGGTGTAATTTCATCTGTTTTAGTTAATCAATTAAAATCTAGGGCCTCTCTAGAATCTCCAATAGGTGGAATAATTTCTAATATCTCTATAAATCCCCACAATTTGAAAGAAAAGTACAGACCACCTACCTTATCCTTGTAGTGGAGTTCTCATCCAGAATCAATTCACGATTCGACTCAGTTTAGGATAAATATAAACAAAGGATGAAGAATGATAAATTAGGTCATATGAGCCTAAATCCATAAAGCACAATAGATACCCAGAAGATTCAGAAATGGTTAAAAATGAATTTAGATCTTACCGATTCAGATAAAAGGGGACGAACCATGCCAGAATTAGAGTCAAGGAAACAAATTTATCTCAAATCCTACATTAGTTAGGGTAGTGGAATACCAATAGGGGGACTCCTTTTAGTTCATTGAAGAAAAACCAATTAGGGTTATATAAGATTAACTCTAGAACATAAAATTATTTAAAAACCCAAAATATAGTGGTTGTACATTTTAGGTTCATGGTTTGATAAATTGTGCACCAACCATGCATGGCTTCCTATAGGCCAAGGGGCAGCCGCATGTCTTATCCACACAATTTAAAAACTATTTGGAAACTGAGAACTGACCATCTCCCAATGTCTATAAAAATTGAAGGCCTGACTACATGGTTTGGCCAAACTGTGTGGCCTATCTATTCCCACTTCCCACCACTCGCATAGTTTGGTAATTCATGCAGCCTGCCTTGCATGGTTTTCACTCACCATGGACCAGGACAAAATCAACGCAGAACTAGGATCCGAGCTTCAAACTAGCCCCAAACACCCCCTAAACATCAATGACCTCAAAGGGTATTCATATTATGTCATAGATAAACAATTAAATTTAAAAAAGGATAGATCCATACGAGATACAAAAACTCAGGTTATTATATAGGGTGAGGTAATCAACGAGGAAATGGTTGGGAATTACACCAAGTAAGAGTCCCATAATATAGATAACCAATTCTCATAAAAAATCACACGATTATTAATATGGGGTAGTCTAAATGTGCATTTTTTCCATGTGATATTTCATAAAATTTTTAACATTTGTGACCCCCATTATCAAGGAAATACAATATTTTTTTCAACATAAATTTAATGATAAAAATTAGGTAAATGCCTTGAATAGGATTATCCAACCCTATTTTCAATGGAATAATTGATTTATAGGGTTAACTATAGTAAGAGTTGATTTTTTATTAAAAAATAGGAATGATTTTGGGGAGGCATAAGAATATTCCACCAAATAATGAGTTTTCTCCAGATAATTAGTATTTAAAATGACTTTTGGGAAACCATTTTATCCCAATTAGGAGTCCAAAATGAATGATTAACCCTAGTCTGGGCCTAGGGAAATTTGGTTCCCTAGTATAAAGCTAGGGTGAACTGGTTCCTTAATATGAGAGAGGGGTGAACTATCTCCCAAATATGGGACTAGGATGAAGATTCACCCTAGTGTAGATTTTTTTGGGAAGTTTCATCTTAATATGGTGGATTGGGTGAAGGTTCACCTTATATAGAGTCCTAAGTGATCGGTTACCCTAATATGGAGACCTAGGAAAATGGTCAACCCAATATGGACTTCATGGGATGAATTGTGCATGTGGTCCCTTGTTGTTCATATCATAGGGTGAATTTTTCATATGTTATTATAGTATTGGAAATCCAGTGTAGGTTGAGAACATATATCCCTAAAATGGGATATCAATGTATTCTTTACCACACCGTATATCTATAGAAGCCTAAGGGAATTCATCTATCTCATAATTATAATGGTGAAATCATTTAATGGAATAATTACACAAAATCACACTTATTATCCCTTAATTATCAAATAAGGTTTTTATAAAAATGAGAATAACAAGAGTAGGTTTCATGGGGAAGTGGTTAATCCTCTTATGTTCATAAACATTTTCTCTCAATCTCCTCCTCCATAAAATTGGTGGTGTGAGTTTTGTTTTTAGGAAATGGGAGAGAAGGGAAAAGAGATATGGAGGTGATCGCTCCTCACGCATGCAAAGTTCAAGTGTATAGGAGGATAAGGAATAAAGGATATGTACATGAAAAGCTTTCTTGAAAGTACATGTTGTTGATCACATGTCATGATAAAGAGAATCATGTAAGAAGGTGAGGGTATGCAATATTATTCCTAGATGCATGTGAAGAGACATAGGCATAATTCATTCTTCTTCTCATTGGTAATTTTCCTCACCCATCCTATAATCCATTCTTATTAAATTTGAGCACCAATGGTTTTAAGTGAATGAACTAGACCCAACATTTGTATGTACTTTTATAACAATTACATGTATATATTTTTTATATACTTGTTTTTGTCTTATAAAAATAATGTCGATACTTGTACACCCTCAATATTTATAGTAATCTCTTTATATTAAATTTATTATAATATGGTTATAGTAGTTACTTAGATATAATGATAACCGTGATATACTATGAAATTAATATAAAAGTTATTTATTATGCATAATATATACCATACTAACTGAACACAATTGATGTATGACTATTAGGTTTTTAGGGTCATACAAATTGAGAATTCTTCTCATGATGTTTTGACATAGTGATATATATTAGGTGAGATCATGATGATAGACTCACTAATATGAACCCAAAATGATTTAGGTGTCATTATTTGTTCATATCTATGAACATATCCATTGGTCTCCTAACATGGGATCACTATTAGTGTCATCCATTAGATCGCATTCTTTGATGTAAGGAAAAATCCATGATAAGAAACTCATGGATATGTAACTTGTATTGGGTGTGTCATTGGTGGTATGAAATTGGTTGAATGGCCAAGATAAAATATGTAACGTCCAAGTTAAGGAAGTGGGTAGAGGGCCACACACAATATCAAATTCAATATTCTGCCTTATTTTGGTGAACATGTATATAGGACTTAGTGTACCCCACCACGTGGTCTGAATGTTGTCCAAGTATTAATGATCACTAACCAATCAATATATTAATTTATATTTGTGTACATAATAATTGGTTTGAATTTATTTATTAAAATTATTTACAAGAGTTTAAGTTAATACATGGAATAATATCATATGAATGAATATTATTTTAATATTTTGGTTTTTTAAAATATTAGAAGGGATTGCGAGCCAAGTTAATGAATCAAATTTAATCACATAATATATTTAATATATATTAAAAGAATGTGATAAAATATAAATAATATTTATGATGTAGTTATTTTTCATAATTATTTATTTATTAATTATTTTGCGGATGTTTACGATATGGGGGCTATGGAACCCTAACCGGGTATTTTTGACATCCACTATTTATGAAGATAAGAATATAATTTCTGATGTGTGAGTAATTCAAATGTATTGAGACCTCCACTTTCTACCCATATACAAGAGAGAGAGAGAGGCTTTATCCGTGAAAAAAACTGAACTCCTTCATGGATCGAAGGAAAGGGATTGATGTGTTTTTTTCAATGTCGTATTGATCAAATGTTCACCATGCTAGCATGCATAATTCATCAAATGGAGTATGAACGGGTTCATAATGAATGTGTTCATATTTAATAGGGGTTCAAATTTGGATCTTTAATGCAACAATTGTCATTAAAGAGTTATATTTGAATTAAAATGAAATAAAATGAGGTAGAAATTTATTTAATATTATGATTTTAAATAATCATATGGTATCCTTGGGCATTTACCAGGCCACAGATCACCAATTATGTTGAGGTTACATTGTGCTGGTGATGAAACTTTTAAAATCCACCACCCACCTACTTTTGTTGTGCACCCTGACATTTTCAATTGTTATTATAGGGATCATGTGAATATTTGAATCCATGGAAAACATATTTTTTATTAATTTAAATGGATATATTTAATTTATTCTAAATAGAATAGACCAAAAATCGATCCGATTTTAGACGGGAAACTTATGGGAAACTGAATTTATTTATGAATTTTAAATGTTGTTGTAGGATTTTAAAATTTATTAATAATGTATTTAAATATTTTTATTTTGTTTTATATTAAAGGTGTGTACTGGAGAATCTATTTCTAACCAATTTCTGATCAAAATTTAATGGTTTTAATTTCACTGGCCAGAACAAATTTTTTATTCCCAGTGAGGACTATGCTCCTCTTGGATGATCCACACAAAAGAAAAAAAATTCCCCAGTGCTTCTAAAAAAATACAATTGGGTAGAGTATGGAAAATATATTTTAATAAATGAAATGATAAATATTTTTTTTATAAATCTTTTATCTTATTCTTTAAAAAAATGGTGGGGTTGCTAGTCCTTTGGATAAAAAAACAGAGAACCCTATTTTAAAAAAACCTACCTTAGGATTTTTATAATAAATATGGGGGAAATATTATGGATAGATTCTAATGGAATCCAACCCTATGCCTCTTATTCCTTCCATACATGGCCATGAACCCACCCCCCCTCCCCCTTGAGGCTACTTTTTGATGTCCGGTCTATACATTGGGCACCTCCCATCTCTGTAGGAACCTTCTCCCTCACTGTACCCCACTGGTCTTCTTGAATCCTCCTCCAACCCTGACCTGTGACCACAAATCCACTACCTCCCCCTCTCTCACCACTATGTGATTCACCTCTATTTCAATAAGCAACACCCCATCTAGCCACCGCTGACCATCGACCTCTTTCTTCATGGCCTCACTCCTACTATCTGATTGAGATCTCAAACCTCCATACTATAGAAAGAACTCACCAACCAGTGAGGTCGCTTCCCCATAAATCCCAATCTTGGTCCCCATATATTGATTATGAACCAACATCAATGATCACTACCAGTAATATGTTCTCCCATGGCTTAAGATAACCTCATTCTCAACCTAGACCTTATGTGTGATAGCTTAGATCTGATTCCCACAGATTCCCTTAGTCATTCTGGACCTGATCCACCCTATAATGGGGATGTGATGGTCTTCCCAACCAATAATTGGTCAGGGCGAGTCTTCCTAGACCATCATTGCAGTTTACGGGGTCTGTGGGGCCTGAAATGGGCTTGCAAGGTTTCGTCTTGAATCCCAATGGGTCAAACCAGGGTTCGTGGGCCCAAGAAATTTTTAATTCAGAATAAAATTATTTTATTAATGTTTTTTCTTTAAAATAATAAAAATTTTATTAAATAAACTTATTTATTTAATTTTGTTTCTAAATTAAATTAATTCATTTTTTAATCTTTTAGAATAAATTTTAAATTAATGTTTAGACAGATGAATATAAACTGTTTTAATTTTATAATTAATTAAATGTATAGTTATCTCTTAAATTTAAATATAAACCAGTTTAATTTTATCGTGCACTTACATTTCATACTGATAAGAGAAGAACAATTGACCAAACATGTGAATGTATAGATAAATTATTCAATAATTAATTTCATGTGATGTTTGTAATATGTAGTTAATTTTATGATAGTATGTGTATCACCTTATTTTCATTGAATATGTATAAGGAAAAGTGCATCCAATTTAAATATTGTATATTGTGCTCCCAATAATCCCATACCTATGTGAAAGTATAATTTTATTTCCTTTACGATGAAGAAGTAATATGTGGACCACACCAAGATAAGGTTATACTCATATTATATGTTGACACACTGTAGGAAGGATGAGTTTGATTATGAGTCACAAACCAACTGTGGTATTATTTCTCTTGGTCATGATTGATCTATTAACCTTAAATAGTTAAACCATTATTAGATTCCCAAAACTAATTGGTTAATTTATTTTCATTATGCATTGGTTATTATTTTTTCCATGTCTGTGTTTATTGTGAGAACACCAAAAATAATAAATAAGAAGAAATACATAAAGATATTGTGAATGTTTTTCTATTAACTCATGTTTAGTTATGAGTGAGACAACAAGGAATGAAAATATTTAATGTAAATTGATTACATTATTCAAAAAATATTAAAAACCACTCAATGATATATTATGTCGTAATGCCATTTTTTATCAAATAAAACAAAATAGGGTTTATAGGATGCCTGTCAACTATAGTTGGGGGTGCCCCTACTACTGGGGAGTTATTATGAGATTTCTTGGTTGAATTAACTAATGGTATCTACAATGTATTATCCATAAAAATATTTATATGACATTAGTTGAAATGTTTTGAGGAAATGAAGGTTATGATTCTGAAAAGTTGAGAATTTACTTAATAGATTAGGGAACTTTGAGTTAATGTGGTTAGCCAGCCTAGTGCCTACCTTCAAACTCTCTGAGTAGTGGGGTATCCCTAATATGTAGACAATGAGGGGAGGTTTTAATTATACTTTACAATATAATACTCAACTGACAGATTATTCCAAATCTAATATTTAGGGATATTATAGTTTGATAAAATATTGGGGGACATTTAATGGTTTAATAACTAATTAATTAATTATGTCTAAATATGTAATCAATAAAAAGTAATATCTACTAAATATTGTTATATATATAAATGGAAATTACCAAAAACACTAGTACATTTAGATTTTGATAAATTCTCTATAAAATAATATCTTTACTTTTAATAACATAAATGATTGGTATATGCTCATGAGCATAGAACTACACCAAGAGAGGATGCTTTATGTGATGTAAAACTTACCTTCTAATGATCCTTCTTTAGGATCTATAAATATTGATAAATACATGTTCCAAAAACATGTGGATGATTCAATAGATTTATAGTGCTTCATGTTTTAATCTATGTCCAATCAACTATAGAAAATTTCTGTGGACGAAGATGCATATAAGTTTCTAACTCATATCCAAAAACTATATTTTGATATGCAAAGGAAAGAATGTTATGAAATAACAATTGCATTATATAGAAAAAAGATAGAAGAAAGGAATCCATAAATACCTCATGTACTCATGATGATAAGATACATTGAGAGACTTGATGGCCTTCGGTTCAAACAAAACCAAGAATTGGAAACTGATCTCATTAATTTCTCTTTACTACTGAGCTTCTTGACTCTTATTAATTTTCATAATATTGATAACATGTAATATTCATATATGGATATTTTGTATTTAGTTCACCGTGAATATAAGGATTTGATGAATACTTATTCTTCAGTCTATGTGGTGGAGAAGAGGGGTATGGGCTAGACTAAGGTGTCAACATCTAATTCCATTTAGAAGAAACCTAAAAACCTACCTTAAAAAAATCTAAAGACACATATGGAAGGAAATGAGCATGAGGTTTTTAAATTTTATAGTGGTAACAAATAAAACATGATTAATAATTTTGTTACTAGATAGAATAATCATGGTGATGCTTCTACTTCATGTATTATTTACCTTGAATGAAATATTTCTTCATCTATATGTTTATTATTGGATATAGTGTGTGTCACACATATTTTTTTCAAATAAATGGACCAAGTATATTCATGAAGATTGAAAAAGGAAAGGTAGATCTTCATGCATCAAATGGTAAAATTGTAGCTTTATTGGAAGTGAGATAGTATCATCTGAATTTGCCAAGTGGTTTTGTTTATGTATTTTATAACTGTTATTATGTTCCATTAGTGACCAAAAAACATACTCTCAGTATGAACTTTTGTTAATATGGGATTTTTCCTTTTCTAAACAAATATTCTATATTTTATATGGATATCATATGTTATGGTATGGAACATCATAAAAGTGCCTTATACATACTTGAACTAAAACATATATTAATTTGAATCAATGATAATAATGGTGAACATGAATCATTTAATTCCTATCTATATCACTTAATGCATTGTTGTGTAAATAACAAAATTATAGAAATTAAACCAAGAAGCTTATTTTTTTCTCAACTGAGTTTAATCCCGTGGGTGTATGTCATGTTTATTTACAAGGTAAACTGACCAAAGAACCTTTTTTGGGGAAGGGATTAAGAGACACTTAACTACTAGAATTGATTAATTTCGATATATGTGGTCTATTTCTATTATAGTAAAGTGGTGTGTTTTTTTACTTCATTGATTATACAAATGAAAAAATTAGGTACAGATATATCTACTCAATTAGGTATAAGATATATTCCCTTCTAATGTTTAAGGAATATTATCATGATGTAGAAAACTAGCATGGTAAGAAGAATAAGTCACTTCTCTCAGACCGAGGAAATTATTATATTAAATAATATTTCATTATTTATTTAAAGTATAGAGGGATAGTATCTCAACTCAGTCTTCCTTATACACCAAACTAGAATTGTGTTAGTGAAATGAGTAATAGGAACATTCTATACATGGTCAAATAAATGATGAGTCAAAAAATTATTCCATTATCCTTTTGGTGGTATGCCTTGTATATAATGGAATATACCCTTGACTGAGTACCATCTAAAGAAACAAATTGAATTCAATATAATTTTTGGTATGGAAAGAACCCCATTATATAAAGAAATACTTTTATGGGGATGTGAGGATTTTTCAAGAATACAATAAGTGAAAAATTATCCACTCAAATCACAATGATCCATTTTATAGTTTATGATATTAAAATAAAAGGATATTACATACACAACCCTTCATATGAAAAAATTATTGTTTCACGACTAGCCAAATTTATGGAAAAGTAACACATTGTTTCTGAAAATAGTGGGGGAAAGATTGACATTAATGAAGTTAATACTCCAAATGCACAATAGATAGAATGGAAAAAATCTCTTGAATAGATAGTGGGAAATATAAATGTTCCAGATACCCAAATACTACATAGGTCAAATAAAGATGTTAGAGAATAATTAAATTATGGTTTTATTTTCACCATGGTATGTGACACATTATTACTTAAATATGATGAAACTATAACCTAAAAGGAAGTACTGGAAGGTACAGATGATGATAAATGGAAATTTTCAAGGAATTATGAGATGGATTCCATGAATCCAAAAAAACATTGGATTTTTTAGACCCTTAGATAGATATAAACCCCATTGGGTGAAATTGTGTATTTAATAAAAATATGTTCATGAATGAGGTTGTCAATACCTATGAGACAAGATAGGTGACAAACTTTTTAGACAAGATAAATATATTGACTATGATGAAAACTTCTGACCAGTGGAAATGTGTAAATATATCATAACATTAATTGCAATAGAAGCCATCCATGATTATGGAATTTGGAAAATTTGTGTCAAAAATTATTTTCTAAAAGGGAAGTTGCTGGAAGACATATATATGACTCAACATGAAGTGTTTATTAAATAAAATTATTCCAAAAACATTTATATTATTCAGATATCCATTTATGGATTTAAGCATGCATCATGATCATAGAATGTACATTTTTTTGGGACCAAAAGAGAAATTAATTTTCCACAAATGAAATAAATCCATGTGTTTATATGAATTTTGATGGTAATTCCACTGTTTTATTAGTATTATATGTTAATAGAATATTAATTATGGGAAATGAAGTGCATGTATTATAGTTATCTTAGACTAAGTTAAATGAATCCTTCTCTATAGAAGAATTGTGTTAAGTAACCAATATTCTAGGGAATAAGATATATCATGATGGATCTATGAGCATTCTTGGGTTAATTAAAATAAATTATATTTTCAATAAAAAAATGGTAAAGTATAGAACAATCCAATATAGGGTTTTTTCCTATGTCACATGGTATGAATATCTCTATGAAAATTTGACCACAAACACATTTGGAGATTCCAAGAATGAGTAGAATCCCTTATTCCTCATTTGTGGTATTTATCATGTATTACATGCTATGTACTAGGTTTGATGTTGTATTTTCATTTATCATGGCTGGATGATATCAAGCTAATCCATGGAAGTTGTATTGAAAATCTAGCAAAATAATCATAAATTACTTGAGACATAAAAAGGATGTGTTCTTGGTGTTTGTAGGAGATGAGAAACTAAAAGAGATAGGATACATTGATTCTAGTTTCTAGATAGATCATGATGATCTAAAATTACAGTCAATCTATGATTTTTTCGTGAATGGGGGTGGAGTTAACAAGATAAGCTTAATGAAATCTAGGATCACTAACTCTATAGTAGAATCTGGGTATATATCGCCTTCCAATGTAGCTATGGAAGTGGTATGGAAGCCCAAATTTGTCACAGACATTAGTGTTGTTCTGAGTGGTGTATACCATTTCTTAATTTATTAAGATAATACTTTATGAGTGGTTCTTGATGAGGATCCCAGGTCACAATAGAGGACAAATTATAAATTTTAGAATATTCATCTATTGTAGGATTTTACTTACAGTGGTTACTTCAATGTTTTCAGAGTTTCCATAAAGGATAACATGGAATAAATACTAACTAAATATGTATGTAAGTAGAAGAATTATTTTCATAAGAGAGATAGTAGTTTGAGTCTTGTTAGTAGTTCACTCTATTCCATGTGAAATTGTTTTAAGTGGGTTCCCAAGACAGAACTTTTGTATGTACATTGATTACCATTACATTTCTACCGTTGGATATATACATGTGTTTGTCTCACCATAATATTTTTGATTCATATGAACCCACTATATTTATGGTAATGTATTTTGATTATGTTTTTCATCCAAATGTTATAGAATTTATTGAACTATAATGAGAATATAGAGATACTATGACAGTAATCATAATGTTATGTCCTATGGTCTATATACATAATACTAAATAGACAAATTTGATTTCTAACTATCTGGTGTTGGGGATCATAATAATTGAGACTTATCCTCATGTTGTTCACTCTTGGTGATCTATAGTAGGTGTTTTCATGATGAAAAAACCTGTTTATTGGAGCCCCACATGTTTTAGTTGTTATTAGTTGTTCAAATCTATGAACATGTGTATTGGTCTCCTGAATTGAGATCATTATCATTGTGTTCCAATTGATCGCATTATTTGATGTATAGAAAAAACCATGAAAATTATTCATGGCGAGGTATATTCCATTGGGTGTGTCATTGGGGTCATGACATTGGTTAAATGATCAAGATAGAATTTTATGCTTCCCATTTGATGAAGTGATATCTTCGGCCTAGTTGATCAAGATGGTGTTACCTTTATTAAATCCATGGACATGATATTTGAAGGTAAATCCATTCAGTTATATCATTAAATAATAAATAAATAATGGATGATGTCATATGTTATGAATCTTACTTTATGATATATTAAATGAAAAAGTTATTATATTACATAATATGTTTTTGTAGGATGGTTGACATCCCTATGATTTTCCATGTCTCTCTAAGGGCTATGATGGGTTTCAATACTCCACTCATGGTTTGTGAATATTATTTACTACTATTGATATAATGTCCTAGAGGGTCACAGGTAAGAATTCCCTCAAAATTATGCCATATTCTGGTGAATAGGTATATATGACTTGGTAGGACCGACAATGGGGTTCGAGTGATGTACATGTATTATTGATAATTTAACAATAAATAAATTCATTATTATTAGGGTGTAGAATAATTGGGATGATTTTATTTATTAAAATTATTAAAATGTTTTTATGTAAATACAAGGGAAAATCATAAGAATGGATATTATTTTAATATTCATGGTTCATTAAGTATTAGTAGTAATTATGAGTCTCGTTAATGAATTGGTTTTTATCATGTAATATATTTATTATATATTATAGGTATGTGACATAATATAAATAATATTTATGATGTTGTAAGATCCTCATAATTAATTAGTTATTACTTATTTTGTGAGTGTTAAATATATGGGGGTTGGAGAACCCTAACTGCGTATTTTAGACATCTATTATTTATGAATATGATGGTCTCACTTCCTATGTGTGATTCATTAAAATGGATTGAGAGATCCTATCTCCTCCTTAGTCATGGAGTGATAAATGACCTTTCTGATAAAACGATACCATAACACCTTCATGGATAAAATGCATGGGATCGAGGTGGTAATTAAAACATAAAAAATATCATTAGTTCCTTATGCTAGAAAATGGAATTTGATGAATAGTGTACATGAAGATTCATAAAGCATGTGTGGATAATCTAGAGGGGTTTGACTTTAGACCATTCATGTAATCTCACAAGTGAAAAGCTATAGTCAAACACATAGAATATAAAAATCGGTTTCCATTTATTTATCTTTTTGTTCTAAATATTCATGTGAGATCCTCAAACCTCTATTGAGGCTCAAAACGATGGAGAGGATGAAGTTATGTTGCTCTGGTAATGAAAATTTTAAAATCCGGCTTCCAATGCATGCCTTGGTATCTTAACCAACAAATGACCCCATTTTAATTAAATATGATTAGTATGATGAAGATATAAATCTAAGGTAAATATTTCCCTAACATGAATGTTCCCTTAAAGAATTTTTTGGGATCATATTGGGGATGGGGTCTGGGATCCCTGAGAATAAGATCTTTTTCACACTAATATTTGGGTGTGGGAAGAATTCATAAATGGTTGTGTGTCTGATGTTTCATGACCGTTATAAATTATAAGGTAACCATTCTTATTCATGTGTTACATGACCTTATTGAAACATGAATAATCTCCACACTCTTTTTCATCATGTTTTATACCATATTCATGAAAGATTAACTCAACCTCTAAATTATTCCAAGCTATACCACCCAAATAAATTCATGCATTGATCTAATCATTCTTAGGATTAGTGTGAAATCGTACCTAGAAAAACACCCTAGATCTTTTTTCTGAGTAGAGTGGCTTATGAAAAGGGAGACGAGTGAAGTTATGTGGGGTAAATTTTATCCTTTCATAAAATTTCATGTGGTGATATTCATTCTCTTTTTGTTTTTATGTTATGGTACTTCTAATTTTACCCATTATCCAACATATATCTTTTTCAATTCCCTTTCACATAAAATTGCCTACCTTTCAAAAACTATTCCATATATTGAAATTGGTTCCCACATATATCAATATATTCTATATTTTGAAGAAGTAAATGCATGAAAATATAAAATGTACCTATCAGTTTTTGTAAAATTTATGTGGACACATCGCCGAAGGTTATCAACATAAAATTTCCTCTAATTATATGAACATGTATTTATAATAAATGTGGATTTTTTGTGACTTGAAATTACATCCAAAACCCTTATTTCATAGGGTATGTGAACTAGGTTGTTATAATTTACCATCAAGGGGGTCATATATCGAAATGGGGGTCCACCCATGAATTTAAATTTCTTTACTCAAAGGCAACCCAAATAACTATTCAAACATATTAGAGTCCCCGAATCACTCATACTCTAAAATATTCCATCAATAAACTATATAAAAACTTTGAGGTGGGATCAGTTATTAATAAATATTCCTTATATGTGGTTTTAAGACCAAGTGGGTTTATCTATACTAGGTTCGATGCATATTTACCAAGTCATAGAATCTGATAAAGAAGGAATAAATATATAAATCTATTTAAATCTCACAAACATAGATGTACTTGTGAACACTCTAAGAAATGTTTTATATTGTGAAGGATTTTTATTAGTGGTTTAAATAATTATTTCTGAATACAAATTTATATTATTGATCCATTTATTGTCACCACTTTTTACAATCATTAGTATTTAGTGGTGGTTCTAAATAAATCCAATTCTAAATAAGTTTAAATTAAATTTATTCGAAGTATTCTTCACAACCCCCACTAAATGTTTTAAAAAACACCTCAACCCCCAAACCTCTCCCTCTCATCCTCCTTCACCCCCATGTTCAGTTACCACCTTCTACCTACATCCCTATGATCAATGGATTCCACCCCCATCACAGTCAAAGGGCTCAGCCTCAGACTCCCCCTTAGAGCTACTCAATGAAAGAATCCATTTGGATTTCCCCTAAAAGGTGCTTGAGAATCTACCACCTCTTGACCTCCCACCCCCTCGACACTGGAATGGATGCCCACCCAGCAACAATATTATATCAACCTCTTTGATTTCCTCTTTTCCTCTTCCTAAAAAGTCCCTAAATGTGATTTGGGGTGTGTTTTATCAGATTCATTATTCCCTATTCATAGATAGTTAATCATATGCTCCATTTTAGGTTATCATTATACAATTGAGTTGGGTTTAATAATTTACATATTCTATTTCTCCTTCAGTGATTACAGTTTAATATATTTTTCAATTCTTTGTGTTTCAAGGATAGTTTGAGTTCAGTTATTACTTTATGAAATTAACTATATTATATTTTTCTATATATTAATATAACTAAATTGTATATTTAACAGTGTAGGTAGTCAAGTAAATATGTGTAAAATTTGGATTAGCTTACCATGTAACACATCTCATTATTTTATTTCCTTGAAAATGTTTATGTATTAATCATTTGAAAATTGATCAGTGGATGGATGAATCAAATGTACATGTCCTAATTGAAAAAACAAAAAACAATTTAACAAGGATAAATTATTTTATCATTTTATATTGAAATTTTTTATTCCTTATTATATGTGTTTGATTTGGTATGGAAAGTCAAATATAATAGAAAAATTGATCAATTTTGTATATATCCAAAATTATTAAGAAAAATCTCTAATAGTGAATAATGATGTGAAAAAAAGTTAAATAAATATTTCGACATGGTAGGTAAATTCCATAAAACATTAAAAAAATCATTTGATTCATTTTAAATGTTTTAGATATTAATTATGTTATCAGAACTCCATGGAAGCCTGATTAAGTGGAAAACATATTAATGGATGACAATGAGGAAACCAATAAAATGGAATATTGAACTGAACAAGAAAATGGCTTTTATAAATTAGTTGGGGATTTAAATCAAGAATAATATGATGTATTTTTCTAATATTAAATTTTCTTTTCAAAAAATTTTTTAACCCATAAAATTCAAAAGTGGAATTACAAATAATGTAATTTACAATATATTAGAAATTTGTTTATGATGAATTTACTAAAGTTAATATCCCAATATAATTTTATTATCTGAAAAATATTATTATAAATCTTGGACTCAATTATAAGAAGATACATGTGTTTCAAAATAATTATATTATTTATTTGAAAAGAATATTAAAATAGAGAATAGTGCAAATGATGTCGTATTTTTACATCGAAATCAATAAATTATGATGTTAATTTGAATATGTGTATTACCAAACATGAATAGAAAATGAACATTGTTGTTAAGGTTTTTCATTGATTCACATTGAAACCACATTTTAAAATATTGTTTATTTCATCTAAAATCACCTATCATTTGAATTAGAATTCTTTTCATAAAAATAATGATTAGTTAATGTGGCCTCTAAGAGATTATAAAGTGGGGAATACCTTCAATTCATTCCATCCAAATTTATTTTCTAATCCTAGAAATGTATATTTGGGGTTGTAATACGATGGATTCAATCATTTTGGTTATTTAAGTAGTTCCTATTTAATTTTTCAATTTATTTTCATCCCTTATAATCTACATCCATATATGTACATGAAACATACATTATTCATTATATCGAGGATTATTCATGGAAGTGAAATGCTTGGAAATTAAATTAATGTTTACTTGAATCCACTTATTACAATATTAAAATAGTTATTGAATGATGTTGTAGAAATGTACAATGAATATAACACAAAAATATTCATAATGAATACATTCCTTATTTGGACCATCAATGAATTTCATATCCTAGTATATTATTTTTGGTTTTGAACATAAACATTGGTTTTCCCTTTCAAAATTGTAATGGTGATTTTGAGTCTCAATAGATGACTTATATAAAAAGTGGTGTATCAAGTTTTATTATTTATTCATTGATAAATCTCATACATTTTAGTTTAACAAGTCACGTTTCAAAGGAAAAACTACTGTCATAGTTTTGTTAAAAATATTATCTGGATCATAGACCTTTATAAAATTATGAAATCCTGGTGTATTTTTCAAAAAATATTCTCTACTAAATTAAATTGTAAATTTAGTTATAACTTCATCAGTTACAATTTTATGGAAAAATAAAAGGAAGAGAGCATATTTTTCAAACTTTCATACTAGAAATTTAATTTGGTATGTCATAATCATGATAGTTTTCACATTGAGAATAATTTTTCTGATAATGTGTTATTTACTTTGTTTAATGCGAAAAAAAAATCAAAGGATAATTTAAATGCTCATAATGATTTGGAAGAAATCAATATCAAACATGATATATGGTCAAATGAGAATATAATGTACCCAATATCTATATTTTCATTGATAATCCACCATAATGATATTTCCCCAAAAATATTAAAAAAAAATTAAGTACCTGATGGATATTATAGTAATATTTGAATATGTGTTGATTTAAATTGACGTAAGATACATGGATTGAAAACCCATTACTCACATGAATTAATGGATCAACTCCTTCCTTTGGGAATGCATAATTTGATGCCTCATAAAATAACCAACATTATAATCTACATTTTTACAATCCTTAGATAACATTTTGAGAATACATTAAACCCCAATTAATTTTAAAAACATTATGAAAAAATTGTGCAAATTCTATGTCATTTGGAAATTATTTTCCCTCCATCATTTTTCTGTATGAGGATTCATCTGGCTTTTCATTTTTTTAAGAAGGTAAAATTGGGAGGGGCATACATTATCTATTGATTTACTACGTTAAGAGTAGATTTATTTTAATATTATTTTCATTAAAAAAAATTATTTTTCATGTTATTATTTAGAAACATTATTTATTAATTTATATCATTTTTTCATTTGGTATCATTGTCATAGGAATTATTTTATGAAAAATAATGCTCATGTAGAACATTCTAATATGAAATTTTATCTTCCTAATGGGTTTTTAACCTTTTTTCAAAGGTATTTGGAATATATTTAGACAAAATTTAATCAATAGGGAATTTTTCTTGATAATACACATCAACTTTGGGCAAATAATGGGTTGTCAATGTATCTTACTTTGGGTCAGGATGTCAGAAAACTCTCTTCATTTTCATGGAAAATTTTGAATTTAAGAAATAAAAATAGATATATGATACATGATTCTGATATTATTGATCCCTATGTCAACTAATTTAGTACACACATCAGAATACACCTTTGGATCTGAAATCATAATGGTTTATACATAAAAAAATTTAATAATGAAATTGTTTCATGGATTTCATGTCATGTAATTTTTTAAACTAATATGTATTTTGAATATGTTGAAATCTATATGAATTTCTAACAATTTCATTTATAAACTTATAGAGGTTATGAATGATTATTATTGAGCTGAACTATCTAAATATTTTACATTTTTAAGTATAGGACCTTTGATTCAAGCTAGGAGATTCAATGCTAACAATATTGGTAGTTTCATGTTTCGTACTATTGATCATGAGAAGCGATTGAAAACACAACATAGTGGTATATTTGTAGTTTCATATCATAGTTACTATGAAAATTTGGTTGATATTATTGATTTAAATTATCATATGATTTTTTTTGTTGTGTTCATTAAATATATAAAAGGTTATATTATCGAGGGTGTGAAGAAAGATTCTTTAAAATTTACTTATTTTAATTTTCCTTGGTATATTGATAGTCATGTGTTTTAATAAAAATATCTATATATTATTGATTTCTAAAAAAAATGTAATATTATGTTGAAATATAGTGGATGACAGTCAGAGTATTTTTCTTAGATGAAACCGAGAGATGTGTATGATATGGTTGATGAAGGTGAATCATTGTTTTATGTTGAACCCCATAAACAATAACAGATTGAATATTCTATTCAGGATGATATTGAGAATTTTAGTTATGTGAGAGGGATTGAATAATAAGATAAATGGATATATGAGAAAAACATTGTAACAGTGATACCTAATGAAACGCTATCTAACCGAGAATTTAATTTTTTTTATATTAATAAATTTAATGAATGGTTTTTAAGTTAATAATTCAATGTATTTTTTTATTTTATACCATTAAATTAAATGAATATTTTTAATAGGTAACTTGTACTGGAATTATTTTTGTCTCAATACCCACTCTATGTCACATGGTTCCTTTTCCTCTTCTACAACACCAGGAAAAATTCATCACAGGACTTTAACAATTTTAAAAAAACCATCTTATCATAATATAATTTTATTCTCATGTATGAGTTCTACTAATTATTTCGAGGATTCGTATGGGAAAAATAATGATAAGTAAATATCATAAATTTATATATATTTTTTCAACAATTTAGTTTTTATTTTTATTTTTCAGTATATTTTCTAAGTCAAATGGCTATAAATATTTATTTAGTATCTCATAGAAAAATAGGTATTCCAGTATTTTAATAAGTCACAAAATAATAATTTCATAGTTCCATAAATTATATAGTATAAATAAATGTTGTGATAAAAAAAGTAGTACTTGACCTTATGGTTACAAATAAAATATTTTATCCAGAGAACCATTTATGGTATTAAAAATGATATGATTTTTGAAAACATTCTATTACTTTTCCATGATATCAAAAATTCTATATTGAATTATTTTTAGAAAATAAAAAATTGAAAACGGTTAAGGAAATGGTTTATAGTTTTGAAATCCACTACTGAGGTTTTTATATATTCAATCATTTATGGGAAAATGATTACAGTGAAAAATATTTTTATGATGTTCACTGTGTATTGTTTTAGGAAAAATGAATAAATGATGGTTTTTGAGAAATTAGACTAATTAATTAAAATCAAATTCTAATTTGAATAATCAAATATCAAGTTTTTTAATAGAATTTTTTCATTAATCAAACTGTCATTATGCCTATAATTACATTACTGATATGGTCACCAGAAATTGATAATAGTGTGGAAAAGTTGACTTAAAGTTTATGATATTTTATATCTAGTTCAAAAAGATTTCATATTATTCATTAACACTATATTTTTACAAAAATATTATATTGTACGATAATATAATATTTTTTCCATACCACACCATGTTTTGTATCTTCTAACTCTACGAATATTGTCCTATGTTATGATGATTGTGGGAATGTTCATGATTAAAAATTATTCATTTCATTATTTTACCATTACTTAAATAGAGTTTAGATCAAATTATATATCATTTTAATCATATTTTAGTTATTATACATTGAATACTCTGAATTATGATGTGTGATAAAGTAGTTTAAATAATGGTATAAGAGGTAGTAAGTGGGTAATAATGTAATGGAAGGTAGCATGATCACATAATTTTTGGTTAGGGTAATACATCTTAATAGAGACTCTAGAACTCATGGTTGTGTTTCTATATTTTTGAGACATTACATTTTGTAAACTATGTTGTAATTTATGTTTTATTATATGTAAGATAATTTTTTTGATGAATGGGTGTTATTTTTTTATTATATTATAATAATTAACTATTTTTTTTATATTATTTGTATATTGGTTTTTGGTGGGTAAAGTGAAATTTATATTTTTTTAAAATCACATAAATTGTTATGGTTTTAACCACAACTAATTATTCAGAGGAAGATTTAACCACAATTAATAAAATAGTGACAGATCATACTACTATAAATAATAAAAAATTTAATATTTAAGGGTCGTTTTAACCCAGTTTAAATAGCTATTATGTAAATAAACCTCCACTATATTATAAAACCACTACTAAATTTTTAGCAATAATAAAAACTGTTAATTTAAAGAAAACCACTGCTAAACTAACAAAAACTGAAACAACTGAGAAAAATAAAAAACAATAATTACATATTTATGACTATCTATTTCATGTTTTATGATTAAAATAGTTTTAATCTTATTTGGGGACGTTAAAACTGCCAGGAAATTCAAAACACCAACTAATAATGTCTATTTTTCCTATAGTGGTGAAAAATTAATTCTGGAGTTGTTGCTCCATTTTAGTCCATAAACCAATACATTCTAAATAATACTTAATGAATTTGGGAATTGATTATGGGAATTATGAAAGATCATTGATTCCCCAATACTCACATAAATGTATGATGAATCCCTCCCCTGAAGTATAATTTGGAAGATCAAAGTTGAATGCCTTCATTAGACAAAGCATTTTTATGAGAAGTCAACAATACCATCAGAATGAACCATGTATGTTAATATCCATCAGCTTCAATATATGTATAAAGATCATACTGTCTTCATGTAGTGATGGGTCGACCTCAAACCTCCTAAAAAGATTCCCTTTAATAAAAAAATATGATAATCCTAGGTATATATTGACCAGAGTTATAAATGGATCATTTTGAGGTGTGGGGTTATGAATTGAACCCAAAAATATCTCATCAACCACAAATAATTGGTTTGCTTTCTATGTTCCTGATCAGTTACATGATCCTGGTTAATTATTTCCACATTAGTGTGTGAATGAGTTCTTTTATAATGAAGGATTTTCTTTTAGAATGTTACTCATTGGATTAGTAGTACTAGTATTAAATATTATTCACCCATTCCTACTTCACATATACAATATAAGGCATATGTTTCATATATATGGGCCTTTCAAGGTGTTAAGGGGATGAATAGTGGTTATATTTAACATGTATGATCTCCATAGAAATGTCCATATCCTGAGGTATTTATTGAAACTATTTATATATGTCATTTCTAGTATAAGGAAATAGTCATTAATGGAGGGAAAATCATTAAAGCCACTATATCTACTCCTATTATTCAACTAATTTCCATATGGACACCCCCCCACACACATAATTTTATAATATGGATATAGGTATTATGAATTCATGTCCATATAAGATATCCTTTCGGAATATATACTGATGTCCGAAATTGATTATGAAATCGTCTTGAATGATTATGTACCAAAATAATATACACATCAATTTACATGAATTCCATTACAAGGATTGTCACTAATGATAGGAATCTAGATACAACATCATTTTTCAGTGGAATGGAAGCTACACATAATGGTGACCTAATATAACACTCAAACTCAAATCAATCAGCCCTCCCCGAACATGTTTCTTCAGTAGACACCTATGTAAACCCAAGACTAGATGTCACCATTCCCTCATGGTATGCTTTAAAGTAGAGTCCATGAATCACCCCATACCCACACACCTAAATATAGTGCTAAAATAATATGTTAATTACTATCTGTGATACCAACTGAGATGACCCAAAATCTATTACATCATTTTACATATCATCTCAGTATTTAAATATTACTTCTCAAAAAACTCACAACAAAAAACACAATGGTTTAGTTTCTTTCGAGACTCGTTGTATAAAAATATTATAAAAAATATTTCTTTAACATATCTCATAAAAATATCTATATAATACTTCTTTCTATATATAAACGTATATATAATTCACTATAAATTGGAAACATAATATAAACTAAGCTCAAACACTTAGCAGGGGAAACATATCATTTATTCATAAAGGGTAACATCATAATAATTTGGGAAAACATTATAATTATAGAAATATATGATTAAATGGACCATTTAAACATAATAGTTTCTAAGAAAACATTATAGAATGGTATATAACCAAAAATGATCAAACATATTCCATAGTGTAATCATGCAGAATCATGAGAAAATAATTATAACCCAATGACCATTACATAGGAAAATACCATACATATGTGGAATAATAATAATCCAAGTAAATCATAACATTTTAGTATAATTATTCTCAATTCATTCCCATGAATTATCTTGTGAACATAGCTACTTATAATCAAGACAAAACATTATCTTGTTAATGTAGGCATTGAAAATCTTTTCCATGATTCCTCTTTTGTATATTGTTATTTATATTTATGTTCAAAAATTTTATTAGAAATAAAAGACGTTAATCAATGTATTTGAGGGCTATAAAGGACCCCACTCATTATATAATGATAATCCATACTGATGTGTTCTGCATGAATCCAATCACATCATGAAATTCTTATTGAAGTAAAATGGGTTCCTTGATATTTTTAAATGATATCTCATAAAATGACATCATGAATTGTGTTAGTTGATACAAAAAAATTAAATCACTCAAATTTACTATTTCATAAAGGAATTTAGGGGTAATTCATGAAATATTACTCAATAATGGATAGATCCTTTGTATATATGGTTTAAATAGAAGAAAAATCCATGAAAAAGTTTTTATAAAACATGTCATAAAATTTTCTTAATGGAAAAGTTATGGGTCACATTAAAAAATCATTTTAAATAATGTGACATAAAAATTGCATTAAAATAATTCACAATAATTTACCCCTGAAAATAAATAGTTATTATGTCAATAAACGTATATTGGAAGATAAAATATATTAATGTGAATTAAAATTTCTTTTAAATATCTTAAAATATCTTTATTTAAACCCACATCATTTAAAGTGTAATAAAACATACCCTTGAAAATTGGTAAATAGATTTTTAATGACCACAGGTTATAATACATATTTTTTTAAAAAATATTAATGTATAAAACATTAATAATGAAATAATACTGATAAGGAATTGAAAGAGTCATTAGAAATGATGATAATTATTATTAACAACGTTATATTTTTATGAGGAAAGAAATACATTAGAGAAGAATTATTTTATATAAAATTTTAAATTAACAATAAAATAAAGATAAAATATAATATAATATTATCAAAGTATATAATATAGTCTTTTAAGAACATAGTCAAAGAGCAATGATGATGAATAAGAAAAAATATTGAGTCATGGAAACCTCATACCATGGATCCCCCCTAGGTCAGATGTTATTTAACTCCTATATAATACGAATAACTATATTAATGACTTATTTAAAAAAAATATTTATTTATTTTTTCTTTTATACTGTTTATTTATAACAATTTACTACAAAAATATTACTTAGTTTCTTTTTATTTTCAATATCAGATGTTAGTATTTTTTTGTTTCATACAATTTTTTAATGGTGATGTTAGTTCTTATTTATGGATACCAAGTTCATAATTACCATATTATTCATTGTATTTTATAATTTTGATTCAATTAATTATTTATTCTCTCATTCACTCGATGGAAGGAATGGGTGTGGATTGTGAAAGTGTAATTCATGACGAACTTGTTTCGGGTAATCTAGTGATAACAATTAGTTACATTATATAGATCATTAATTTTTTTGTTAACTATAAATAAATTTATTTAAAAACTACATTACTATATAATAATATATATTAATAGGTTTCCATATTCATCCATTATATAAATTTATAGCATCATTCATGTAGGTGGTAAAACAGACCCAAACAATAACATGTTAGGATATACGGGTGGGTATAACTATGAAAGTGATTAATTTTTATTATTATCATTATTAAAAAAAACTGAAAAAATATTATTTAGGTGTTTTTAATGTTATTTTTCTTACTTGATAATTTTTGGATGAAAAAATATAGTGAAAAAAATATATTGAGAGTCGATAATACTCTTGTTGGGATATTGATTTTTCTATTAGATGGCCTCTTAGAAATTTAGAAAATATCAAAAAAAATGATGAAGGGATATGAAATATTGAATAATGATGTATGACAATAAAAACTACTATTTATTGAAGAAAATAATAATTATAGGATTTGTTTTTAGTGGGTGTAAGTGAGCTCATTTTCAAAGTGAAAATAAGGGAAATTTCCTTGGAAACATAAGATAAGTGAGGGGTAAAGATGGAATAAAAAGGAAGTTATGTAGGGACACATGACTGGTGTACATGGAAATTACATTACTTTTGTAGAATAATTAATACAAGACACAAACAAATTCCCAAATACCATATTAATTTATTATCTTTGGAATCTCAGAACATAATCTACTAATCATGGTGAAAGATCTTCAACATCCCTATTAAAGATCTTTCCAATTCCTTTTCCTACCTAAACCTTTTCGTTATATCATGGGGAAAAGAAAACATAGAACGGGTGAGCTCAAATTCTCACTAAGGGTAAACATGGAAATCACAAAACAATCCATAAACATTTGAATGTAAAAACATTACCATAATGTTTAAACATATAAATCTTGAGAAATGACATAAATCTTAGTAGTACGTAAGGCATTAATCATAAAAGAACATTAACAAAGATATAATAGAATTGTAATAAATCATGTAATTTTGGAAAAAAAAAAATTAAGAACAAAATATGACTTCTATCATAGCTATGGAATTGCTGTAGAAACCATCCTAGTGGATGAAGTCCATTACTGAACCGGTTTTACTTGTCATTCCAGCCCTGTATTACTGAACCAAATTTACTTTTCATTCCAACAATATCTATATCATGAGATATAAATCTTTACCCAATTAATTGGAGGGTGATAGAGGTATCACCCTTCTCATAATTAAATCATTCTTACATGTTCCACAAAACACAAAAAAATTCTCCATTGCATAACCCATTAAATAAGATGGGTTTCATTAACATCATTTCATCATAACATAATCCATATAAGATAAATATATTTCCAAACATTAATTCCATCTTAAAAAAATCAAATAATAAAAATTATAGGTGTATAAACATAACCCCATGTCATCTTATATGGAAGACAATTTTGATAAAACACTTGATCTTAATTCATGTGGAAAATATCCTTTCTTATTCAAAAAAATTTTATTTTCACAATATTTCATTCAATTTTACAAAAAAATAAGTTATTTAAAAATAAACTTTAAAACATGTAAAGAAATCTTCAGAGAAATAATGGTCTATGAAAGCGTAAAAATTCGTTCATGTCGTATAAGTTAAAAAATACTCGCCTTATACTTTTTCTAAAAAATTTAAAAAGTACCTCATATGGTAAACAAAAGAATGATTTTTTCCATACCATGTGTTAAAAGTCAACGAAGGGTAAAAATGAATTTAAACATACATGGAATAATATTGAACTTTTTATGAAAAAATTTATAAAATATGGACTTTGATGATAAATATAACCCCAGTAAATACTTACGAATAAACAATCTTGGATAAAAATGGGATTGGAAATGTTATCCCTTACTTTAGGCACGATATGGTTAGTATGTGTCAAAACCTTGTGTATAATGATTTAGATAATTTTATGGATTTATTCCAGAATCATAATCATTTTTATGATAACAGTTTTTATTATATTTTCATCCTTTTATTAGAAACATTTCATTGATACTCATTATTTGGGTATTAATAGCTTTCTTTTCTTACATATGTTTGGTCGGATAAACTCTTATTCCTCCTTTTAGGTTATAGTTTTATAATATAAATCATGTTATTAGTATAATATATATAATATTTATTCATTAAATTAATTTATATAATCATGGTTTAATGAATATCATATAGAATGAATCACTTTGCATCGTGGGGACAGTAAGCCGTACATACGCACGAGCGATGATATCGATCCCATAATTGTTGAATGGTATTGAAGTACATGGTTTATATTATCTTAGAATTATTATAATATTATATTTTTCATATATAGGTATTATTTACAGTATTATACCCATCCATGTAATGTGGTGGTGAAAAACAGATTACATGACGACGTGGAGATGCTAAGTCGTACGTACGCACATGCGGTGATTTCATTTTTCGTTGGATGGATAGAAGGTGAAATAGGATCGTTTAATAATTATAATAACATATAAGAATATTAGTGATAATGAATTTATTATTTTATAATGAAATAACTAAATAAGAGGAAGTATAAGAAGAACGTAACATGTAAGAATCGGTAGAATAGATTTCCTCTTCCTCGACGCGCCTCCATTGAATTTCCACTTAGGGCACTAGAGTTGGTCTTATGAGAAAAACAGTACCTAGATAATGTTACTATGGAATTTGAGAAGAGTAATAGGAAGGGGTTTACTGAGCATGAAGGCTCAAAATGGAGTGAAGAGGAGAGGGAAGAGGTTCCCTTTTATAAGAGAAAAAAGGGGCACTTTAGGAAACTCTCAAAATATTAATTTATTATAAATTAAATTTCGATAAAAAAATGATCAAAATCATATTTAATTATAAAATAAGATTATTTTGGTTCTAATACCCATAATACAATTTTTTTGGACCATTTTTGAATATTTTTTTATCCTTATCATTTTGGTTTTACCCTTATTTTACCATTTTTAATCTTACGGTGATATCATGTAATTTACACATTGTGCGTTAATGTATTTACCATATCATGTCACACGACCCGAAAAAATTTATTTAGGACATATTAGGACATATATTAATCATTTCTATTAATCATATATTTTTAGGAATTTAAAATCATTTTGGAAACTATTTATGTTTTAAGTTATGAATTCTGTCAATTTTGGATACTATTCATACATGATTTTTTTTAATACATAAGAAATTATTACTTTGAACCAATGGAATTAAATAATCCCTAATATTTTAATTTATCCATAAAATTCGTGTATAGCATCAAAACATTCAAAACAAAATTATTTTAATGTTTATAAATTCATTTATTTGAATATTTCATTAATGAGGTAATCACTACATCAAAATTGTTTTATAAATAAATATATTTATATAATTTATAAAAAGTATAAATTAAATACCTTGAAGTAGGAAATCATTTAATAATTAAAATTAATATTTTTATACATAGATATCTATTATATAACCCCATATTAAAATCAATTTAGTAAAAGATTTATTTTTGGTTATAATTATCCTTACTTTAGATTAATTCTTATAAATTGTCATTTTCACATCCATGTTAATCCATGGGGTCCCAAAATCAATACAAGGATACCCATGGTTAGAAATATCTCATCCAATATGACTATGGAATGTGTTATGGTAGTTTAATAATAATATAATATTATGTTTTACTTGTATTTACTAGATTTATCTTTTAACCATAGTAAATAAAATAATTACTTAAGTTATTATTCATAAAGTCCTACAATAAAAAATTCATATTTACACAATTTGAATATTATAATTCAAATTATGGAATCCATTTTTCCAAATTCAAAATAAAAATTTTGTTTTAATTAATTTAATATTAATCACATTGTCGAAAAAATGGGTTTTCGTTTAGGACAATGTAAAAGATTGAAATGTTTTTACATACGAATTCAATGTAAAGTTAATAAAAATGACTTAAATTGTCTTCATCTATAAAAATATATATTATATTCATACATTAAAACCATTAAATTTTATATTTTATCCATATTAATTATTTTGATGAAAAAAGTTGTTTTTAATTAAAATTTAGCATATTTTTCACTATTCATCAAAATATGAAAGTTATTAGAAAAATATCAAAAATTTATCCGAAGAAAATTTTTATGTACCACTACCAAATAAGAATTTTATCTTCTCAAATATAACTTATAAAAGTATCAAAAACTACATTTAAATGTGGGTACCATCAAAAGGTGGTAAAACTGCATTATTCTGAAAAAATACTTCTTTTATCAGAAAAATTGATTTTGTTCTCATATCATGTGTAAGATGAATTGTAATGATATATAAAATCAAAAGTGTGTTTAATAATATTCATAACGGATAGTGTATATCCCATTTAAATAATAATATAATAATATATCGTTGTTTAGTGAATCTCAGTATTTCCTACAATACAAGCTATCGAGGAAGGCTGCTCTTACGTGTTTCACAAGCCAAGTCCGTGTTTCATGTAGTGACATATTCCTTTGGGTTTTTTATAACATAATCAAAATTTAGTTTATTTATACATTGAAAAAAAACTATACTCAATGTTTTGTAAAATATCTTTTATCAAACAAACTTGAAATTATGTGTAACACGATCCAAGAAAAGTGATTCATATATTGCAAGCTAATAAAGTGTTTCATATAGTGCAAGATAAACTTGGTGTAGTTTAAAACAAAAGACATAAAAGAAATTAAATAGAATATATCTCATAAAATCTCAGGGTGTTATATTCTAACCCCCTTAAAATGAATTTCACCCATGAAATACGTTGGTGTTATAAATGGTTTACTACATGAAAGTTTATTTTATGGAAACCCACATAATAAAAAGGGATACTAAAAATTAATTTTTAAAAAATGAAATTTAGAAACATAACGGTTACGCAATGAAACTCATTAAGGGGTTTCCACATAGGGGAAAATAGGTGGGAAGTGAAAACATGGATATGGAAGAGAAATCTAACCATCAATTTCTAATGGATTGTGATAGAGGATAAGGATTGGAGAAAGTAAATTACCAAAAAACCATAAATATGCGATGATTTAAGGGACCATCTGATTCATTGGATAATAAGGTACTTGGGTAACATTTTGGGTTTTCAATATCCTTTCCCTAAATATGAAATTTTTTTCTTGAGAATAAATACTTACTTGATTTTGGTATAATCTCACAGTTGTTCACACCTTGAACAATTTCCACTTCATCTCTTATTTAAAGAAACAAATTATAATTTTTCATTATTGAATTTTTATAAGATCACATGATAGAATGATAGGTCATTCCTTCTGTGTCTATCACAAAAGATTTGAAACAGGTTATTAAATATACATAATTCTATATATACTGAGATTAATCATATATGGTTCCAAAAATGCACTTATACATCATCAGTCTAATCTCTTAATAAAATAAAACTAATTTCTATTAACCAAGGACTTCTTGTATGCTAGTGGTATGCAATAAAGGCATGTCACTCTTTGGTTGAGGGTTCTATTCATGTAGCCTTGTCCGACGCGATGGGTTGCCGCCCTTCTTATGGGGTTTCCTTTTTCTAAAACTATATTATCATTACATTTAAAAAATAATATAAAAAATGTTCTAGACATAAATAATACTATATAATGTCCAACTTAATCCATTCTAACCCTTAGGCTTATCCAAAATACTTCTATCAAATCTCAAAGTTCAAAGAAAACAATTCACATATACGTCGAATAACAATAATGTGAATACCATCATTTATCCCCAATGTAACATAAGATATATCTTGTTGGTCACATTAAAAACATTTGAATACCTTAATCATCTATTCTCTTGAAAGATTAATTTCCATAGAAGCTTTGTTAAAACATGAATACCATCAAAAGATAACTCTTTCTACATACCAAAATCCCAATAATTCTATATACTCAAACCATGATATCACATTGTCATTATACCAGTCATGAGCTCATTAATACTATCAAAAATCTCATCATCTCCTCATCCCTTCATTATGCACATATCATGTACTTTCTAAAAATATCTGAATAACTTTTCATGGGAACCGGTACCATTAAATATATACTTTAAAATAAATAAGGAAAAACAATAGTGTAACAATCCTTAGAAGTTTCTTTATTC
This sequence comes from Viscum album, assembly GCA_963277665.1. Classification (NCBI taxonomy): domain Eukaryota; kingdom Viridiplantae; phylum Streptophyta; class Magnoliopsida; order Santalales; family Viscaceae; genus Viscum; species Viscum album. The sequence continues at coordinate 691,934,300 of OY728131.1, forward strand.
CATAGTACCATTAAATTACTTATAAAACATTACTCTTGATCAACATGAAATCATTTTGTTACCTTCTTAATCCATTGACTGAGCTTCATCATTTTGTTCCTCAATACTTCTTTCATCTCATATATCATTTGTAGTCTCTTAGTCATCATCAACATAAATTATACCCACATGACCATGATGATTCTCTTACTGAGACTTTCCCTTAGGGACTTGATTTTTATAATTCTCATACATTCCACATTTAGAGCATTTAACTGTTGTTGATGTCATAGTAATACCGTTATCCTTTTCCATTGGTTTAACAGAACCTTTTACTTTGCAATTTCTAGATTTGTGTCCTTATTTTCTATATCCAAAGCATCTTCCAGTTCTTTTGAAACATTCTCCTTGATGTGTCTTCCCACATGATTTATGTGGGGAAATTTGAACATTCATTACTCTATAATCACCATGAAACTCCATCTTTCTTTAATTAGCTCCTTTGGGAAACTCACCAAAGTTGAGATTATTGATCATATTATGAGATTACTCATTAGGAATAATAACAATGTTTCTCCTTCCAGATCACATTCATTTTGTTTCTCATCAAGAATATCATTTCATTATCCATCATATTCTCTATTAACACAAATCCTCCTATTTCCAACCAATTTCTAAACCCCAAATAGAATAGCGTGACAGGAAAAAATCATACTAAGAAAAAAAAAATCACAGGGGAGTACTTTCAATATCTAACATCATAGGTTTAATCCTAGATTATTCATGGTCATTATCATAATTCTAGGTCTATAACCTATTGTTAGTCGTAACCTTAGAGACATCCCTAGACATACCATAGAAATATATCTAGGGATATCACTATAGTTTTCGCATTCTAGTTTCCAAATATTGAAAAAACCTTCACTCTAATACCAAATTTAGAGACCCAACTTGATGTACCTAGAAATTACATTACATATTCGAAAAACTCAATACATGACACAAAAAAATTCCCACAGATCGTATTGGTTTAGTGTCTTTGGAAATGCGGAACATAATCTTCTAATCATGGTGAAAGATATTGAACCTATCCCTTAAAGATCTTCCTCTTTTGTTTTCCTACCTATAACTTTTCATTATATTTTTGGAAAAATAAAACATAGAGAGGGTGATCCCTAATTCTCAGTAAGGGTAAACATGGACAACATAAACAAATCCCTAAACTTTTGAACGTAAAAACATGAACATAATGTTTAAACATCAAAATTATAACCAATGACAAAAATCATGTTCGTACGAAGGGCATGTATCATAAAGGGACATTAACCATGATAGAATATAATTTGAATATAACATGTTATGTTGGTTAACAATTAAACACAAAATATGATATCTATCGTAACCAAGGCATCGCTGCCAAGACCATCGTAGTGGATGAAGTCAGTTATTGCACTGGGTTTACATGTCGTTCAAGCCCTATATTACTGAACTAGATTTACATGTAATTTAACACATGTCTCTCTCATGAGATATAAATCTTTACCCAATGAATTATAGGGAGATATATATCCCACCCATATCATAATTAATTCATTCTTATATGTGCCAAAAAATACAAAAACATTCACCATAGAAAAACCCAAGAAATAAAATGGGTATCTTTAACGTCATTTCATAATAACATAATCCATATAAGATTAATATATTTTATAAAAAATTCCATAATAAATAAAATCAAATCAAATAAATAATATGTATATAAACATAACCCCATGTCTTCTTATAGGGATAAGAATTTTGATAAAACACTTGAGCTTAATTCCTATGGAAAAAATAATTTCTTCTTCAAAAACACTTTATTTTCCCAATATGTCATACAATTTTACCATAAAAGAATTTAATTGAAAATAAACTTAAAAACTAGTAAAGGATGATTCGTGGAAATAATTCCTTATGAAAACATAAAAATCCATTCATTCCATATAAGTTAAAAAACATTCTTCTCGTACTTTTTCCAGAAAAGTCAAAATGTACCTTGTAAGTTAATCAAAGAAAAGATTCCTTACATACCATGTGATAATAGTAAAAAAGGGTAAAAATTGATTTAAAAACAAATGGAATAATAGTATTCATTTTATTAAAACATTTATAGAAAAAATGGACATTGATGATAAATATATTCCCTGTAAATACTTATGAATTAACAATCTCGAATAAAAACGAGATTGGAAAAGTTATCCCTTACCTTAGGTATGATATGCTTCGTATATATCTGAACCTCCATTATAATGATTTAAATAATGTTATGGATTTATTCCATAATCATAATAATTTTTACGATAAAATATATGATCATCTGATCATCTGTTTGTTAGTAACATTCCATTGTTACTCGTTATTCGGATACTAATTGCTTTATGTTCTTACGTATGTTTTCCCAGATAAGTTATTGTTACTCATTTTAGGATATAGTTATATAATTTACCAAATGTTATTCTTATAATATATATCATATTTATTTATTCAACTCATTAATATAATCATGGTTTAATGAAGATTCTATAGAACGAATCACATCAAACTATAGAGACGATAAGTCATACGTACGCACGAGCAATAATATCGGTCCCATAATTATTGAATGGTATTGAAGTGGATGGTGTATAGCGTATTAGAATTAATATAATGTTATTTTATTCATATATAGGTATTATTTACCCCATTATACCCATCCAAGTAAGGTGGTGGTGAAAAACATATTACAACACAACATGAAGTCGGTAAGTTGTACGTACGCACATGCGATGATTTTGTTTTTTAGGATGGATAGAAGGTGAAATAGGGTTGTATCATATTTATAATAACATTTAAGTATAACAGTGATACTGAAGTTATTATTTTATAATGAAACCTCTAAATAATAGGATTTATAAGAAGAATGAAACATGAAAGAATCAGAATAATAGATTACCTCTTGCTCGACGTGCCTCCTTTGAATTTTCATATAGGGCACTAGAGTTGGTCTTTGGAGAAGATAAGATGCTAAAAAATGTTACCAGGGAAGTTGATAAGAGTAATGGTCAGGGTTTTTATGATCTTGATGGCTCAAAATGGAGTGATGATGATAGGGAGGAGGATCCCTTTTATATGACAGAAGAGGGGCACTTTAGGAAACTCTGAAAATATTAATTTATTATAAATTAATCTTTTATCAAAACCGGTCCAAAAAGTATTTATTTCTAATATAATATGATATTTTTTAGAATACCCATCATCAAATATATTTTTTTTACAGGTTCTGAATATTTTTTTATCCTTATCTTTTTGGTTTACACATATTTTACCCTTTTATTTTTATTGTGATATCATGTTATTTACACATTGTGGATTAATGTAATTACCATATCATGTCAAACGACCCACAAAAAGTTATTTATGACATATTTTTACTTATATTAACCATTTGAAAGAATATAATATTTTTTGGAATTTAATATCATTTAATAAACTATTTATGTTTTAAGTTATGAATTATGTCAATTTTGGATACAATTCATAACCGACTTTTTTAAAAATTCATAACAACCGTATTATTTAGTACCAAAGGAATTAAGATATCTATAATATAGAATGGTCATCAAGAAATTTCATGTATGGAATAAAAATATAATAATTAAATTTATTTTTATGTTTTAAATTCATTTTTTGAATCTTTCATTAATGAGGTAATCATTATATCATAATTGTGTCCTTAATAAATATATTTATCTAAGGTCTAAAAATAATAAATAAAAAGTCACGATGTATTAAATATTTATACCATTAAAAATACTATTTATATACATATATATCTATTATATAACCCCATATTAAAATTTATTTACTAAAATATATATGTTTTGGTTATAATTATCCTTATATTAAATTAATTCTTGTAAATTGTCATTTTCACATCCAAGAGAATCCATGGGGTCCCAAAATAGACCCCAATATGCCCATGGATGGACATATCTCATCTCATAGTATTAGTTTATGTGTTAGGGTTGTTTGATATTATTATAATATTATTCTTTTACCCTTATTTACCAAATTTACCCATTAAAAATGGTAAATAAAATAATTACTAAAGTTACTATTCATAATGTCCAACAATAAAAAGTATATATTTGAACAATATTAACCTTCTAATTCTAAATATGGAGCCCATTTTTCTAAATTCTATACATAGAAGTTATAGAAATTAAAATATAATTAATCCCATTGTAGAAAAAAATGAGTTTTCATTTAAAACATTGCAAAATATTGAAAAGATTTTACATATTTTTTCAAAATAAAATTAATGATAATGACATAAATTTTCATAAAATATAAAAATATATTATATTTATCCTTTAAAACCTTTCAATAATATATTTTAACAATATAAATTATTTTGATGAAAAAAGTTGCTTTAAATTAAAATTTAGCGTATTTTCATTATTCATCAAAATATGAAAGTTATTAGAAAAATATGTAAAATTTATATAAATTAAATTTTCTATGTCCCACATTCAATTATGAAGTTTATCTTGTCAAATATAACTTCTAAAAGTGTAATATAAATGATTTAAAATGGATGTTCCATCAATAGGCTGTAAAACTGCATTTTTTAGAAATACTTCTTTTATCTAAAAAATTTATTTTTTTCTCATATCATATGTAAGATGAATTCTAATGTTATAAAAATTTTAAAAATATGTGGTTAATACTATTCATAACAGCTAGTTTATATCCCATTTAAATAATAATATAATAATATATCATTTTTTAGTGAAACTCAGTATCGCGTACAACACAAGATATCGAGGAAGGTCACTCTTGCATGTAACGCAAGCCAGGTCAGGGTTGAGTGTAGTGAAATATTCCTTTGCTGTTTTGTATAACATAATCAAAACTTAGTTCATTTATACATTGAACAAAGTCTATTCTATATTTTTTGTAAAATAATTTCTATCTAACGAACATGAAATTGTGGGTAACAAGAGCCAAGAATAGTGTTTCGTAAACTACAAGCTAATACGGTGTTGTGTATAGCACAATATAATCTTGGTGTAGTGTAAAAGACCAGACATCAATGAAATTAAAAAAATCTATCTCATAAAATCTCATGGCGTTATAAGTTATGAGAGTAAGGAAAAGATATTTTTGTGATACATATGGTTAAGTCATATAGACTAAACAAGTTTCTTCTATAATTTCTACGTAACATATTTATTTAATAACATTTTATCCATGGTTAATTACATTTGTTTCTTTTGTTAATTTGATTAATTATTTACCATGGATATTATTCTTTACTGAAAATATATGATGACACTTATTAAATGAATTTTATGTAGTTATTATGAATTATTACTCAATTTAATCAAATTTATCTTCTTAATATGAAGAAATTTAATTTTAACATAAAACATATTATATATAGGAAAACATTTTGGTATAAAAATGAATTTTTAAAATATAATGTGTTCTTAATTTTTTTCTAATAGTTTCTAATTGAAATGAGTCTTAATGTATTTGAATATATGTTATAATAAATTCTTCAATTAATACATATATCAATTTATTTTATTTAAATTAACATAAAATCATTTTTAAAATAATTATTCTATAATAACTCTTTTAATTTTACAGTGGTAACTAAATTTTAAATCAGTAATATATACATTATACCCTAAAATGAAATTGAACACTTTAGCGAATTTGAATATGATGATTAAAAAATTGAAATTCATTTATTTATTTAATCTATAAAAGTTATAAAACGTAACTTTAATACAATATATACAAAATATTAGTTATTTTTATAAAAAATCATTTTTTAAGAAAAAAATAATTTAATCTTATTCTCCCCCAAGTGAAAATATTTAGATTGTTTTATTTATTTTCATATTATAAACAAATTTGTATATATGACACCCTTTTTTATTTAATAAAATTGATTTATAAAAGTAAAATTTTATAATAAAAAAATTAATGAATATAAATACCTGTAATAATGAAAATATATGTATAATATATTAACAATTACCTTATATATGATTTTATATTCTACTTCAAAAACCCCTTAAAGACTATGTATAATACCTAATGTTATAAAAGAAAATTATTGTTATCAGGGGTGGTGATTTAACTAGAATGGATCTCATAGTGATTATCATGATATTTAAATTCTCTCACGAAGGATTTTTCTCAAGAAATACTTATTGAAATTCATCGTGGGATTGGTATAGGGAAAACCATTGTGATTCTACCTCTTTTAAAAGATAAAAAAATGAGATTCAAAAGTAAAACTTCTAATATTTTGTTAAATTACTTTTCCTTTTATATAGATTTCATATTTTCATTACTTTTATTAATATATTTTATTATAGTAGTTATAACATAATGATCACATATAAATCTTATAAGTTTATATTAACAAAGGTTAACAGAGTTTTCTTTAGTGCATTTTTTCTTGTGAAATAATCTATTCAACCAATATATTTATTTAAAATCATGAAATCTATCATTATACCACCCTTAAATTAATTTCTTCATAAACATTTCATTACTTAGATGGGATTAAGTTAGGGAATTTTTGTCTCATCACATATTCATGTTCCAAAATTTCTTCCTAAAAATTATGATTTCACTAGAAAAAATTTCCAAAGTGTGTTATATTGTTTTAGAACACTATATCAATTATCTAGGATCTCCATGGGTTTCTCCTCATTATATATATATCATGTTCTAATTTCACATATTCCATGTTCTATATTTGTGATGGTTCAGAAATATACATACATGAAGAAGGTGGATGGAACATATCATGTACCTATAAGATGTGTAAGGGGATATATTACATTTCAGATACCCTAAAATTATCAAGAATTTCTAAGTGATTGATATACCTTTTACCTAGATTCCTTTTGTACCCAAATCTCATTTCCTTATTCCAAGGAGATATCTAATGTAATTCCTTGCCACAATTTTCAAACTATATATTAATTATAAATATATTTGTATATATATTTTACCAAATTTGCTCCTCTTTCATTTTTGTTGAATTTTTTGAGCCATTTTAATCATTTCTTAGACAATATCTAACCCTAACAGCATCCTTTCTCTCACATCATTCTAGAATTTCGGAGTTTTTTATCTTTTACCATATAGATATTCATATTGTTCATTTTAAATTCTAGATTGAAAAGTATTATTATATAAGAACTAATTCTGAAGAATATGTTGATCCCAACATCCTTTTATTTACAGTATTAATGTATTATATTATTCTCTATATCATGAATGGTCATTATAAATTGACAATCAATTTCAGGATAATATTTTTTAATAAAGCTAGACTCTATATTCAATTCTTGTTAAATATATCATCTTCAATTATGATGCGAACCAAGGATCTTGAATTTATATAAATGAATATGAAACATCATTTATCCTTACCGTTTGTTATGTATAACTTAGTATTTTATTATAATATATAGTCTTATGGAATATAAATTAATTGTGAGAACATTATAAATCTATCCACCAGTCCCTAGATGGTGTTTTATCTATTATAAGGCTTGGGAATATAGATGATGATCTATAATATTTAAAATCATGGTGATGTTTTCCCATTTTCATATTGTTATAGTTAATAATTTAATCATCCCCTTATATTAATAACACTAAAACCAAAATTACTAGTATACCAAACATCCACATTCTTACATTAAAATATACCTTTTCATGTTGTGTAATGAAAAACAATTATTTAATATCTCTATTTTCTTCTTCTTCCTAGGTGAATATAGAAGGATGAGTTATGGGAATTATCTAGATGTTTCTTATTCAACTTTGGTTTTGAAAATACACATATTCATTCCCCAAATATTATCACTCCACTATTTTCAAAGTTGAACTCTATAATTAATTCTACCTTATTTAATAATTCAATGTCATATTTTTTGGGCCTCAATGGACTTCACATTGAGGCATAGTTCAAAAATAATTTGTTGGAGGTATTATTTATTCCTTACACATATGATATCCATATAAAAAAATTTAATATCATGGGGGATAAGGTCCATTTAAACCCTCATCAATAATAGGGTAGCATGAATCTTTACACGGAGAGAATTTTCCACATTCTATTCATTCTCTATATGGTACTGTACTATGAAATCATAGAACGGTTAACGCTAACCATTTATTTTTGTGAATGTTAACATCTTCGTATGTAAATATTTACTTTAGGCTATTTTTATTAGTATATATATCACACGTTTCACCAATAAAGTAATGCCATGAAAACATTAACGTAAAGACAACATTCACTAGTTATAGATCTTGTTCCATATAATATGGATCTTGTGTCTTTATTTTTCATGATTCAAAATAAATGACATTTTAATCATGTATAAGGAGATATCCTAATAAATTTAATGATTTTTTAGAATATATTACAAACCATTCTACAGTGTAGGATAATATAAGAAAATTTGTTGTGAAAAGCCTCTTCATATGGTCCTAGATGATTTATTCATATTCTTCTAACCATAGTAATTTTACTCAATTTTATGTTAACATGGTTATATTATTTGATAATGATATATAATTTCTCAAAAAATATTTTTAGTATTTTTTTAACCCATAAAAACTATTGTTATCTATCGTAGTGGTTGGTTTAGGCTAATCTTTTGTCATCTGTTTCTTTGAAGGGTCCACAAACATACCCTCTCTTATAAGGAATTGACCCAAGAATGATGCTTTTTTGTAGTAAAAATCCATATATGTTGAAATTATCATGAAATTTCACCTCTCATATTTCATTTAGCACAATACTCAAATGTTTTTAATATTCTCAATTTCTCTTAAAATATATAATAATATCATCAAAAACAATTATCACTACTTTTTTGAGGTAATCTCTAAAGACACTACACATCATATCTATGATGGTTTTTAGGGAATTTTTAATCCTAGAAGGAATAAAAATTAATTCAGATTATCCATATGTATTTTTTAAATCATTCTTGGTTATATCATCTCAATTTACCCCTAATTAACAATATCCAAACTCAAATATTCATCATCCTAATGTATTGACAACATTTATATTTATTAAAAATATTATCAATAGGGGGTATTAGAAATTTTTTTGATCATGATTTTGTTAAGTTTGTGAAAATCAATGAAAAAATGCATTAACCCATCCTTCTTCCTGAAAAATTGTATTGGTACACCACACGGTTAAGCCCTTGGGAATAAAAATATAAAATATTGATTCTCCTAAATTCTATTCTATAATTATTCTAATTCAATAGGGGTACTCAATATGTAATATTTTATGTTGGTTTAGAACCTAGCATGAGTTTAACAGAAAAAACCCAACCTCAATTTATATGGGGGAGACCAATCAATTCATAATCTAATACATTAATAATATATAATATTATTATAATACCTTCAATGATTACTTCCTCCTCAACCATTTGATTCCAGATTACCTAATTATTCAATATTTCAACTCATATCGAATAATTTGATTCCAATGGGTCTTCATAGTCATCCATCCAATAATATTTTATAGTTGGATGAGTTGGAATATTTAATTTTATTTCATCATCTATAAAATTGATATGAGATCTGTAAAACGAGAGAAAATCATACACAATACCACATCATATTCTACTAAAGGAGGAACTAAATCTATATGATGCATCTTCATGCATATCACATTCAGAGAAGAGTTTTATACCTTGCATGAAATCAATAGAACACCAATTTCATTCACCGACAATTTAATATCCTATGATAGAGGTGTCAAATCAACATTATTAACAAACTTTCATAATATGAATGAATATAGTGAACCATAATAAAATAATACATGCACAGATTTTCATTAGAGAATAAGTGTATCAATAACCACTTCATTGTCATTCGCTACTTCAGCGATCATGATAGCATATGATATTCCCTTTATCTTGGTCTATGAGGGTTTTTATGATTATTCTCCTTTTTATCCATTGAATTGGTTAATTAATTTAAATAATTATAAAATATATTCCATTAAATAATTTAAGTGGAGGTGGTTCATTAGTTGTTACCTTATTTTCATTGGATTTACTGACTAGACTGTTCACCCCACTATGACAACCTTGATCTTGATGTCCATTATTTCCATAATTAGAGTACTTTCTTGTCTTTTTCGTGCATTTTCCAGGATGTTTCATCCCTCTTTTTTTGGATGTATGTGGTTTATTTTTCATCCCCCCATGTTTTAATCATTAAAATTTCATTTAAACATTATTTTCTTTTAACTATAACCAATGTAAAAGAATGATGAAAGTCTCCAGTTTCCATTTACACCTTAAGTATACCATGAACAATATATTCATAGCTACAAATTTTTATAATATCTTGTTGATTTCATAGATATGATTGTGAGGACTCTAAATAATTTATTGATCTATCATTAAATGTTACCACAAAAGTGGTATGAGTACCTTTTTATTCTTGTGATGTTTTCTTCACAAGTAAAAATTCATTGATCCACCTTTTGTTTTGGACCTAAAAATTATTTCTTAATCTGCATATAAAGATTTTCAGGAGGGTATTTTCTGATGAATAATTTATTGGACTCCTCCCATTCCATATAGACAAATTTTTATTTCTCTATCTTATTCTTAATAAGTTTCCCCCACTGGGTAGCCTCACCCTTTTAATGATAACTGGATATAAATATTTTTTTGTGGGTTAATCATTGGTGAATGAAAAATATTTTCCCTTTAAAATCATTATATCAATTGGAAATTAGTGGGTATGAAGACCCATCACTGAAGGGTGTATTGTTATTTATGTTTGAAACATAACTAGGTTTATCTTTTCATAGTGTATTAGGGATATCATCGTAGTTTATATTGTTTTCTACTACTTTTGAATGTTGTTTGAGAATGTACTTGAGATTCTTCACTCCAACTCCCATTATGTTTGGTTTCTCATTGGGATAGTCATCTCATTTTCCATACAACCCACTTATAACTCAATTATTCATAATTCAAAAATATTTACAATAATAAAGAAATATTTTGGGATGAGAATACATAAATTAATAAATGTACGTAATTGAAACTATAAACATAGAAGAAATAACTCGTTAATTATGTGTATAACATAACATATGAATATTTATGTTTCGATATTAAATATCCTTTAACATTTTACTATATATATCACAACTAACTATTTATATATTAAATATTCATATTATGGAATATATCCAAGTACATTATAATTTTTTATATACATTATTTGAATTATCTCAAGTATGTCCCTTATACATGTCAAACTCCGTGTGAAATTAAGCTAACTTGTTATACATTGAATAAAGATCCAATTAATACCAAAAAATCCCTTTATGGGTTTATTAAACCAATGTGGATATGTTCTGGATCCTATATCTACATGCTTTTATCCAGACAATGACATTATTTTTCTTAACCATTCTCTCTTTATATTATCTGAATTTAGGGATTTTCCCCTATATTTAGCCTTTTAATTTGGGTTTTCAGAAATTTTTTCGATTCCTAATCATAGAAAATAACTAAGTATAACTTGGATACTGACTAAAGAACCCCAAACCCACACTCTTATATCATGTTCTATCAAAACTTACTGTAATTACTAATTTTAATATAAATTGAGATTACTCAAAACCATTTATATCCTTTTACATATCATCTTGTAATTTAAACACCTCATGTCGCAGATGAACACAAAATCATAGAAACCATAGGTTTAGTGAATTTGGATACTAGTTAAAAAAATTTATTATTAACATTTATTTATTCAATATCTCTCATAGAAATTTATACAGATGACTTCCTTCTATACATAACCCTATATTTATTTTCATAGAAATGGGAAATATAAGAAGGGGTGAGTTAAAACAATCATTAAGTGAAACTTATCAATGAGTCATATTGTATTAGATCATAATCATGTTACAAAACATGACAAAGGAAAAAATAATAATAAAATAGATCATTTAACCAAAATAGATGTCTATAAAACGTGATTAAATTTTATATAACAATAATTTTTCAAATATATATAATTGAATTAGTGTAAAAAATCAAGTGACAATAATCATGTTCCCTAAAGAATGACATTGTAATATAACTTAAAAATATATAACAAGAATAATCAATTGAAATAATAATTTATTTAATAAATATAATCATAAGTAATTTCAATACATATCTTTTGAAGATATATAATTGCAAAGATGATCGCACATTATCTTGTGAACATACCTATTCTTAATCATGTCTACACATTTTCAGGTGAACATAGATATTAATAATCATGTACATACATTATCTTACGTGATATATACCATTAAACAAGTAATTATAGGGATATATAGGCCCTATCCAATAACATAATGATAGTATATACACATGTGTTTCAAATCAATCCAATCACATCATGCAAACCCCATGGAATGAAAATAGGTTTTGTAACATTTTAAAATGGGGTCAAGTAAAAAATTAAAAAAGATTTAGATTGGTTTATAACAAAAATCATATCCCAAAAAAATTTTATATAACATCATAATTTAGAGGGATACTCATGAAAAATAACTCTATAGGAGATATATCTTTTGTAGATAAGGAGAAAAATAAAACTGAAACCCCAAAAATAGTTAAATTAAAATATTTATTAATACTGTATTGAAAAGTAAAAGTTATGAATCACATTGAAAAATAATTTTCAAGAATGAGAGATGAAAATAAATAAATAATAATTTAGAATAATAGACACATTAAAATAAATTAGGGTTAATTCAAAAAATTTGAGTGAACATAGAAGATTCAAATGTAAAATGAAATTCATTTTTACAATTTAAAAAATGTATTCATTGAAACATACATCATTAAAAGAGTAATAAATCTACATATCAAAATTATTTAAATATTATTAAGAATATCATATAATACGACACATATTTAGGTTTCCAAATAATAAATGAGATCACTGAGAAAATAAATAATATGGACATGGAAGATAAGGACTCATTACAAAGGATGAGAAATATTCTTAATGACACATTATTTGTATGAAGAGAGAAATCCATTAAATAAAAACTATTTTATTTAAATATGTTAATTATATTGATAAGGAGGTGTAAATATAATATAATATCATCATATAATAGAATAAAATAGTAATGAAAGACTTTAATCAAATAGGACTGATTATTATGTAAGAAAATGGGTTAAGTCAACAAAAACCCCTACCTTGGATTTTGGCTAGGTCAGATAGACTCTACATCCTATATAACAAATATAAACATATTAATAAATTATTTAAAAACAATATTCTTGAATTTTAACTTTTATACTCTTAATTTATAAACATTTACTACACACATATTACATATATTTATTCATTATTAGATATTGGTAATTTTGTATGTTTTGTACAAGTTTTGTAATGGTGATGTTGGTTCTCATTTATCGATACCTAGTTCATCATTGAAACATTATTAATTTTATTTGAATAAGTTTTTTAAGGATTTATTTATTCTCACTTTCAATTGATTGAATTCATGAGTATGGTTAGTGAAAATATAATTCATTGTGAACTTGTTTCGGGTAATTAGGTAATAATAATGGTTTTATTTATATATATCATTATTTATTTATTATTATAGATCCATATTTCTAAAAAAACTCCATTTAATAACACATATTAAAATTTATTATGCTTCCCTATTCATTTACTATTGAAATTTATAGCATCATTTGTTTACATAGTTAAACCAACGTAAAGAAGACCATGTTATAACATATATGTGATTATGACTATAAAAGTGATTATTTTATTTTGATATAATTATTAAAAAAAGTATACTAGTATTATTAAAATGTTACTATGGTGAATAATCGATTCTAGAAGATTTGGATTACAAATTATAGGTATGAAAAGGTTACATAGTGGATAATACTCATCTTGAGAGCTTGATTCATCACCTAGAGGACCTCTTGGAAATAGAGGACATATGAAACATTCTTATGACTAGGGTAAGAAAAAGAGGAACATTGATCAAAGATATTATTAATTTCATGGTATTAATGTGTAATTATAATTATAGGTGTTACACTCCAAGCTTCAACGGTACACTTCTTTTTGAATAATATAATAGCTTACGCTATATGCAACTTCGAGTTCTAACACACCATGACCAATCAAACTAGCCGTTATGAATTTTAATACCCTCTTTTGAAATTTAATAATTTCTTTTTCCAAATGGACTTCAGTTTTGGATTCATAATGTCGAAATTATCTTATGGTGAATTTTTGGTATTTTCATGAAAACTTTCAATTTTTGATGAATAGTAAAAAACACTCCGTTATTGTTTAAAACCAACTTTTTATTTAAATAATTAGTTATTTTATTTAAATTTATTTTAGGTAATAATAGATACATAATACCTATATATGTTCAATGTAATTAATTGGAGTTATTTTATAATAATGTTAGATATATAATATTTTATTATACTTTTTACAGTATTTTATCCACCATCTAGGCGCATTTGCTAATTTGAATAAAACCTAATTTCACCACTTCTGAGAATTGAATATAAAAAATATGAGAGACACAGTTTCCATCAGTATGTAAAATCTGATTCAATAAGATGAAAATAATTTTTTGGTGAATAGTAACTTTTGGATTTTATTTACCACGCTTAAAAGTAAATAGTGTAATTAAAGGTAAAAATGATATTATAATTACCATAAAACATGTCCTAATTCTACCAGATAAGTTTATTTCGACCAAAATCAACTGTTAGAATTAAATAAGATCCATTTGGTCCACTTGGATTTGATTAGGACATTTATTATTATATTATTTAAAATTGAGTTAAAAATGTTAAATTCAATGTTTAATAACTAAAAAAAATTTAATATAGGGTTATACCTAAGATAAATATGACTATAAATATTCATTATAATGATAAAAATATTTCTACATAATTTTTTTACTTATAATTTTTAGAAATTAGACAATTAAATTTATTTATGAAACAATTATGATGCATTAATTATATTATTAATGCAAGATTAAAATAATTGATATTATAAATATCCAAATAAATGTAAATTGAGAAATATGATGTATTAAACTAATTTTATAGGTTAATATGAAATGTTAGGGTTGATTAAAAAAATTTATTCTAATTGATAAAGTTTTTATGAATCTCACAAAAACAAAATACCAAATATAGTCAAATTTGACAAAAATGAATTTTTAAAACAAATCCTATATTATTAATTGATATATTATTCCTAAAAAAATAAGGTTCTTCCAAAGGTATTAGATAAGGTTAGATATGTCAATAATAAACCACTTTGGTTTCTCTAGTATGTTTATTGTATGTTTATTAACCATTTATTATAATAATACAAGAATACATGGTAAAAGTTAAACTATTTAACTAAGAGTTAAATATAAAAGATAAGGTTAATATGGTGATATAAACCTGTATGAAACCTATTGGTTGAGAGGTTTGCAGTATAGAACCACCTTATCACATAAATAAATTCCTTTTATCCACTATAAACTGAATATGATAGTATAATAAAATAATATTTCAAGCTTTTCTTAAAGTGACCCTCACCTCTCTTATAAAAGGGAACTTTAACTTATCTCAAAATCACACCTCCAAAGCCATTTGGCTCAGCCATACCCTACTCAAATATCCTCCCAACAACCCTAAATTCTACCTAGAGGCCTTACATTGATCAGAAAGTCAGCCTAAGGAGCCCTTTGGATCAACACAAAAGGAGACACCCGATGAAGAGGTAAAAGTTTCACCAACCCTTTCAACATTATTTTCTTCTTCCACATCATTTTTCTTTGTTATTTATCTACCAAAATAATAAATCTAGTACCTTATACATACTATGATGTTATTATAAATATGATACATCCATATTCATTATTCTATCTATCCTATGAATGAAAAGTCATTATACGTTTGTAGGTACGGCTTCCCATCTCCACGTCGTGGTGTAGTTTGTTATTCAAACACTTCACTATTTGGATGGGTATAATAATGTGTATATCTGATTTAAATAATAAAAATAACATGTTAATGATTATGTATATATGATATACCATACAATTACAGACTATTTCACCATCAATAGAATAATTTTGTCGCTAATGCGTACGTAAGGATTACCATCTCCACGAACACGATAAAATTCATTCCCCATCATAACAATTCAAGAATAATTTTCATTTTATGATTAAAAATAATGATTAGTAGAATTATAGATATGAATCAAATACGTCCTATCCATAAAAAATGGCTTATATAACCAACAATATAAGTGAAATGAATCAGTTGACACCCGAAACAATGATACTATTGAAATATTATTAACAAATCAATATTAGAAGATCATATATGATATCATATTTATGTATGTGGTTCTAGAATAATTTAATAACAATGATTTAACTATTATACAGGAGGTTAATGTACCCTCTATCAAGGAAAAGTACATGGTAACTGTTATGTTTACAATCTCTTTATTATCTGAGGTTGTTTATATGTAAGTATCTACTAGGACCTCATTATCGTCCATATCCATGTTTCGTCAAAATTTACTTTAAAATATTTTTAAAATTTCCTATAATATGGGTTAAATTCATTTATACCCTTGTTTGAGATTTTATAAAATGTTTTGAAAGGAATCTTTCTGTCATTTTCCAAACAAGTGACTTTATGATATTTTTGACGAATTGTGGAACGAATGTGTTTTTAACTTATATGGAAAGAGCCGCCATTTTCCACAATTATAACACCTTTGAAGCTTCCCTTGCAAATTTATAAGAATATTTTAAAAATAAATTTTTTATTTTATAATTACGTGAATTTTAAATAATTTCAAAGTAGAAAGTGATATTTATCCCAAATAGTTTTGATTTCATCTATGCCAACATCCTTTGAGGGATTTTACACTTGTTTGAATTTAATTTAATATGATACAATCTTCCATATTGTATTGATTGTTTTATGATATGTTATAGTGAGGATGTGTTATTTTTATACCATTCGTGGTTTTTGGATAAATTATTGAAATTTCATATGATGGTTTAAATACAAATGTTTATGTTATCTTCCCACCATTTTATATGAAGAATGAATTGGACTTAGTAAGTGACATGTGGAGACTGTTATAACTCATCAATGCAACAGTACATCTTAGTAGATAAACTAGGGTCCTAAAACAAGGCCATGAAAAAAATCAAAATGTCAGTCTTGGCATGAGGCCTTGACTATGTGGTTATGATGTCCGGAATTATGCATTCCATCATTATGAAATTTGTTATTGATTACATGTAATTATTCGAATTCTAGAATATCTATGTTACTATATAAATGGTATTATTTGATTTACCTTTTCCATATTATGATTAAGTTTATGTTTTAAAGGATTATGTTTTTTTCTTTTACATTTTCATAGATGTTTATCCTTATTTTTTGATAGTTTCCTCTATTTTGTTTTCCTTATTGAGCATATGAGCTCACCGATTTCTTATATTTTATTTTTCCAGGATGCGAAGAAGTATATTACTATTAACCTGAAAAAATAGGCTAAGGGATATAATAGTGTCGAAAGGGGTAAATGTTTTTTTTATTTCATGATGTAATGTAAAACATATGTATGTATCTTGTACTTCCAAGTCTACTAAACTGATCAGTATTTCAAGACCTGATTCTTTGTATCATGCCAATGTTATGTAATAATGCACCAACTCTTGGTAAGTGGGGTCGGGGCTTTACAGTTGGTATTAGATGAAGTTTAGTACAAACCTTGAAAACTATATTTAGAAAAAACACTGATTAGATAACATTACCCTATGATAGAATTTGAGGAATTGTATATAAGGTCTTCCTAGAATTTCGGTAATGTAGATATTTTGTGAGTTTTACCTGAAACATATTACTATCTTGATACGAGAAGTTTGAGGCGGTTCTTGAATAGATATACCTTTGAGTGAAAACTCAAATAAGGAGTTTTGGGCTTGACTTGGGATATCCTGGTAAACGACAATGGGCCTTGCTGCACTTTTGGTTACAACACTCCCAGAGGATATGCTTAAGATAATTCACATTTTCGTTACACACCATTATGAAGGATTTATGATTATATACCTCCTAAAATAATTTTTTTTATCATTATGGATTATATCCATAAACTGTTCAATTTCTGTTTTTTTGTTTTACAAGTTTGGAATTATGTATTGCGATTCATAAACTTATCTAGTGTATGCCATTGTTTTGAAATGGTGCCTAGCGGATGGAATGGTAATTGTATATATCCATGTAATCCATGTATGGATTTTCCTCCTACCCATGATAATTATAGTAGAGTTTTTGATGCAACTAGTGCTGATTAGCTTATCACCACACTGGGACAACTCACTTAGGTTATGAATAATAACATTAACCATATGGAGCACCTTGGTCCACAACACGAAGGGTCAATGTTAGACTACTTTATGAGGATACAGCCACTATCATTCAATGGGACTAAAAATCCATTTGTAGTTGATCAATGGATAAGTTCCATAAATAAAATATTTTATTCTTTGGGGAGTATTGAAAGGGAAAGAGTTGTCATGGTAGTTTATCACCTCACGAGAGATGAAGATCAATGGTAGTAATTAATTAAAAACACAAAGGAAGATGAAGAAGTATCAAATATGGAATGGAGGGAGTATAAATATCTTTTCATAGAAAAATACTTTTCTCTTGGCCAACAAGAATATATGGAAAGACAATTTCTCAGTATGAGGAAAAAAGAGGATGATAATGTCGCAAAGTATGAGGATAACATTATAAGGTTAGAAAGGCACGTAGAAAATTATATATGTAACTTAAGGAGTAAGATTGACTGATTTATTGATGAGTTAAAACCATTTATCCATTGATAATTAGTCTCACAATCCATCTAATCATATGAAGATATTGTCTCATGTGCTATCAAGACAGAAAATAAATTCTCTATGTCTTGCGACTTTAAAACAAACCAAGTGATGAATAGATATACTGAACACTCTGGAAATGAAAATAAGGTGAAGAATGGAAAAGTTGAATTTCTATCCTATGGTAAATGTGGGAAGAAACACTCTGGTACTTACCTAAAGGTAATGGTAGTCTTTTACAAGTGTAGTGAAAAAGGAAAGAAAGATCGTGATTGTAAGGGAAAGAAAGAGGAGGTCAATGTTGAATGCTACAATTGTCAAGAAATGGGTTATTATGAAAATGAATTTCTTAAGGGCCAATGAAACTTACCATAGAAAATGCAAGGGGGTAAAGGCCAAGATTATGTGATCACTACTCCTGGGTTTTAATCTTTGAATGATGTAGTGGATGGTAATTTAATGGTTTCCTCGAGTTTATCCAATGCTTTTTTAAATTATGGATCATCACATTATTTCAAATATTCCCATTTTTCTAAAAAAATTATATATTCCAAATTTGATTTAACAAGTGAGATTTCAGTCAAAAAACTTAAGGGAAATATCATTGCAACAATGTTTTTTGAATCAATTCCCATCAGGTCGTATAAGCATGCTTTATCTGATGATATCATCGCCATACCCATGATTTAATTTTATATAATCCTCAGTATGGATCGAATTTCAGACTAGAATGTGAAAATTTATTAGAAGAAGAAGGAAGTTACAATATTCAATGATGATAATAAGTTCCTTATCTATAGAGAAAAAATATCACCATCTAATTCTTATCTAGATCCACCCCTTGTAGTTCTACTAAATACAATAATTGGGGAGTATGACGGTGAAATAACTATGGGTGAGGAAAGGAATGTTCCAATAGAGGATGTACCTATTTTTTAAGAATATGTTCATGTGTTTCCATAGGATTTACCTGGACATCCTCTAAACTGATAAATTTATTTTTCCATTTATTTAATTCCAGGTTCAAGGCCCATATCGAAGACCCCTTATAGAATGGCCACTAAGGAATCAGAGGAACTAAAGAAAAAACTAGAGGAATTGATTAATAAAGGATTTATTCGCCCTAGTGTTTATCCATGGTGGACCCATGTTATTTTTGTTAAGAAGATTGATTGATCTATGAGGTTGTTCATTGACTAGAGGGAGATCAATGCTATAACAATAAAGAACAAGTATCCCCTACCTTGCATGATGATTTATTCGATCAACATCATGTAGATCAATATTTTTGAAAGATTGTCCTTCGATCTCGATATCGTCAGATGCATGTGAGTAAAGAACTCATTCTGGAAACATCACTTCGAACCACGTATGGGCATTACGAGTTTACAGTAATGCCTTTTGGACTACCTAATACACTCTTTTTTTCGTGGATCTAATGAATATAGTGTTCATGGAATATATTGATGACTTTATAGTGGTATTTATTGATGATATCTTGGTTTACACCAAAATTTATAAAGATCATAAAAATCACATGTGCACTATTCTAAAGAATCTTAGAAGAAATGAATTATATGGAAAGTTTAGCAAGTGTGGATTATGGCCTCATGAGATTTATTTTTTTGGCCATATTTTCTATGAGGATGGAATCTATGTTGATCCTTCTAAGACAATATCAATACATGAATGGTATACACCAATGAGTATTACTAAGCTACATAGCTTTATTGGTTTAGTTAGTTATTATAGGCATTTCATCCAATATTATTTTTGATTGGATTACCCATTAACCAAGCTTAAACGTAAAGGGGTTAAATTTGTTTGGAATAAAATTGTAAAAAATGTTTTGAAGAACTAAATAGAAGATTATTTAATTATTTTATCTTGAATATACCATCATTGAATGATGGGTATGTTATTTATAGTGATTCTTCAAAGAAAAGACTTGGTTGTGTCCTTATGTAGAATGATAGGGTTATTTCCTATGCATCACGACAGATAAAAATTCAAGAAAAAAAACTATCCTACTCAAGATCATGAGTTAGTATCTGTAATAGTTTCCTTGAAGATATGAAGATAGTTTCTTTATGGTGAAAAAAGTGAGATATATACTGATCAAGAGAGTTTGAAGTGTATTTTTTCACAAAAAGAACTCAACCTAAGGCAATGAAAATAGATTGAGGTACTCAAAGATTATGATTGCACTATACACTACAACCTAGGGAAGAAAAATAAGTTATAAGATGATTTGAGCATAAAAGTTCATGGAGTTTTGAACAAGATGAGAGTTGAAATGGATACTATGTTCGTGGATCCAGTAAAGATGGATACGGTAATAATCATGTAAAGTGAAACATCAATAATTTTTCAAATTGTTTCCAATATAACATTACTAGAATGTATAAAACGGTCTCAGAATGATGATGAGGAGTTTCAAAAGAAAATTAAAGCTATAAATGATGGTAGATAGATTGAATTCATATATGAAAATGGAATTTTGAAATTTGGGATGAGACTGTGTGTTCTTGACATACCTGTTCTAAAAAGGAAATTGTTGGGTGATGCTAATAGCTATAATTTCTCTATACATATTGGTAGCACTACGATGTATAAAGATTTGAAGGAACATTTTTTGTGGGACAACATGAATATGTAGATTTCTGATTATGTGTCAAGATGTATGGTTTTTCAATAGGTGAAGGCTCGAAGACAACATCCTAGAGGAGTTATGAAACCTATTCACATACCAGAGTGGAAATGGAATGATATTATGATGGACTTGGTGATGGGGCTACCAAAAACTCCTAGACAGAATGAAGAAATATGGTTTATTGTTGATTGTTTTACCAAGTCATCACATTTTCATTCTATAAGAGAAGATTTACCACTTGAATGTTTTACAAGACTATATATTAATGAATTTGTAAGACTTCATGGAGTACCCCTATTGATTGTTTCTGTACGTGATCTCCGTTTTACATCATGATTCTTGAAAATTATTCCAAAGGCCTAGGACACTGAACATTGTTTGAGCACTGCCTACCACCCTCAAACTGATGGACAATCTGAATGGACTATTCAAACCTTAAACGACATGTTGAGATCTTGCTCACATGACTTTCAATGTATGTAGGATCAATATTTTCCTCGAGTAGAATTTTTATATTATAATAGCTTCCATTCTAGTATTCGGATGGCACCATATGAAGCATCATATATAAAGAGATGTCTCACACAAACTTTTTGGGATGATTTTGGTGAAATAAAACTCGCAAGCCCAGAACGTTGTGAGGAAACAATGGAAAAGGTGAAGGTTATCCAAACCCACATCAAAGAAACTCAAAGCACGCAAATGATCTATGCCGATAATCGAAGGAAATATTTTAAATTTCAAGTAGGATATCATTTTTCATGAAGGTATCTTCATGGAAGGGTGTTATAAAATTTGGTAAGAAGGAAAAATTTAGTCCCAGGTATATCAGACCTTTCGAAATTCTATAACGAATTAGAGTTTTATCTTATCGTATGGCAAAGCCGCCAAGTCTCACCAAAGTTCATGATGTGTTCCACATATCACTGTTCAGAAAATGAATGCATGACCCAACGCATGTACTCACCTATGATGAAATAGAACTAGAACCCGACCCATCTTATTGCGAAGAGCCTGTCATAAATCTTGATACCAGAGAACATGTGTTGAGAAACTGGGCGACTCGTCTGTTGAAAGATCTATAGAGAAACCATAAGATGTAAGAGGCAACATGGGAACCTTAGGAACATATGATGCATAACCACCTGAATCATTTTACACAGTAATATTCTTGAAATTTAGAGGATGAAATTATTTGAAGGAGAAAATAATGTAACACCCCAAGCTTCCATGGTATGCTTCTCTTTGGATAATACAATAGCTTGCGTTGTACGCAACTTCAAGTTCTAACACACCACGACCAATCAAACTAGCTGTTATGAATAGTTATACCTACATTATGAAATTTTATAAATTTTATTTTTCAAAATGGACTTCATTTTTTGATTCAGAATATCAAAATTAGCTTAGACTGAATTTTTGGTATTTTTTTGAAAACATTTAATTTTTAATGAATAGTGAAAACACACAACGTAATTGTTTAAAAATAACTTCTTATTTAAATAATTAGTTATATTAGTTAATTTTTTTGGGAAAAAATAGATACATAATACTTTTATATGTTCAATGTAATTCATTGGAGTCATTTTATAATAATATTAGATATATAAAATTTTATTGAACTTTTTACCGTCTTTTCCCAAGCATCTTGGCGCATTTGCAAATTTTCATAAACCATAATTTTACTGCTTATGTGAATTGAATTTAAAAAATATGAGAGACATGGTGGACATCATTATGTAAAATTTGGTTCAATAAGATGAAAATATTTTTTGGTGAATAGTATGTTTTGGATTTTATTTACTACGGTTCAAAGTGAATAGGGTAATTAAAGGTAAAATTGATATTATAATTACCCTAACAAATGTCTTAATTATATTAGATAAGTGTATTTCGAAAAAAATAAAACTTAGGAATAATATATGATCCTTTTAGTCCACTTGGATTAGATCAGAACATTTATTATTATTATTTTTAAAGAAGAGTTAAAAGTGTTAAATTCAAAGTATAATAACTAAAAAATTTTAAATATAGGGTTATAAATATGATAAATTTGAAAATAAATATTCATTCGAAATAAAAAAAATATTTCCATCATAATGGTATTTTATTTATAATTTTTAGATATTATATATTTATGTGTATTTTTGAAACAATAATGATGCAGTAATTATATTGTTAACGAAGGATTAAAATAACTAATATAATAAATAGATGAATATATGTAAATTGAGACTTTTGATGAATTCATATAATTTTATTGGTTAATATGTCATGTTATTGTTGATTAGATAAATTTTTTTCAAAGTTATAATTTTATTATGACTTTCACTAAAACAAAATTCCAAATAGTGTCAAAATTGACATAAAAGCAATTTTAAAACAAATACTATATTATTAATTGATATAATATTCTTAAAAATCTAAGGTTCAGACAAAGGACTTAGGTAAGGTTATATATGTCAATAATTAACCACTTGGGGTTCTATGGGCATTTTATAGCAAGGTTATTAACCATTCATTATAATAATACAAGAATATACGGTAAACGTTAAACTATTTAACTAGTAGTTAAATCTAAAAGATAAGGTTAATATGATGACCTATTCCTATCTAAAACCTATTGGTTTAAAGTTCATCGACCCAACACCACCTTAGAAGATAAATAAATCCCTTTGGAGCCATAATAAACTGAATATGATTGTATAATAAAATAACATTTCACCATTTTCCTAAAGTGACCCTCACCTCTCTTATAAAAGGGTACTTCCCCTTCTCTCAAAAACACATCTCAAAATCCATTTGGCTCAGCCAAACCCTACAAAAATATACTCCCAAATATCCTCATGTCTACCTAGATTCCTTACATTGATCAGAAAGTCAACCTAAGGATCCCGTTTTATCAACTGAAAAGGAAACACCCAGAGAAGAGGTAATAATTTCACCACCCCTTTCAAATTTCTTTTCTACTTCCACGTCATCTTTCATTGTTGTATCAATACAAAATTAATAACTCCAGTACCATATACATACTGTGATGTTATTTTAAAAATGATATGACCATATTCATTATTCTATCAATCCTATGAATGACAAGTCACCATATGAGTGTACATACGACTTGTTGTCTCCACGTTGTGGTGTAATTTGTTATTCAAACACTTCATTATTTGGATTAGTATAGTAATGGGTATAAATGATTTAAATAATAAATATATCATGTTAGTGATTCTTTATATATGATATATCATCCATTTACATACGATTTCACCATCAAAAGAATGATATTTTCGCTCGTGTGTACATACAGATTACCATCTCTACGAACGCGATAAAAATAATTTCTCTTCATAACCATTAAAGAATAATTTTAATTTTATGATTAAAAATAATTTTTAATAGAATTATGGATATGAATCAAATACATTCAATCCATATAAAACATTTCTTACATAACCAATCATCTAATGAAAAATGAGTCAGCTAACACCTGAAATAATGATACTACTGATATATAATTGACAAAGAAATATTAGAGGATAATATATGATATAATATTTATGTATGAGTTTATTGTATAATTTAATAACAATTATTTAACTATTTTACAAGAGGTTAATGTACCCTTGATCAAGGAAAAGTACAAGGTAAGGGTTAATTTTACAATCAATTTACTATCTGAGGTTGTTTACATGTAAGTATCTACTGGGACCTCTTTATCATCCACATCCATGTTTCTTAAAAATTTATTTCAAAACATTTTTATTATTTCCTATAATATTGTTTGGAGTCATTTATACCCTTGTATGAACTTTTATAAAATCTTTTTAAAGAATATTTTTGTCGTTTTCTAAACAAGGTACTTTATGACCTTTTCGACGAATTAAGGAAATAATGTTTTTTTAACTTATACGGCAAGTGCATCCATTTTCTGTCATTATAACAACTTTGAAGCTTCCCTTACAAGATTATAAGAATATTTTCAAAATAAATGTTTTCTTTTATAATTACGTGACTTTTAAATGATTTCAAAATAGAAAGATATATTTTCCCCAAATAGTTTTTATTTCATCTATGTCAGCATCCTTTAATGGATTTTACACTTGTTTGAAGTCAATTTATTATGATACAATCATCCATATTGTATTGAAGGTTTTATGATATTTTTTACTGTGGATGTGTTATCTTTATACCATTCCTGGTTTATAGATAATGTATTGAAATTTCATATGGTAGTTTTAATATGAATGTTTATATTTTGTTTCAACCTTTTCAAATGAGGAATGCATTGGACTTAGTAAGTGATGGGTGGATCCCTATATAGCTCCTAGATGCATCAGTGGGTCTCATGAGACAATGTAGTGTCTTATCATAAAGCCTTGACAAAATCTTATTTTTATTCTTGGCACGAGGCCAAGGATATGTGGTTATGATTTCTGACATTAGTCATTCCATCATTATGACAATAGATATTGATATTACATGTGAATATTCGACTATTAGAATATTCTTGTGAATAAGTAAATGTAATTATTTAATTTAGCTTTTCCATATTATGTTGAAATTTATGTTCAAAAGGATTGTGATTACATCTTATACATTGCCTTATCTTTTTAGGTTTATTTATGATAGTTTCCACTATATTGTTATCCTTACTGAGCATCTGATATCACCGCCTTATTATGTTTTCTTTTTCCCAGGATGCGAAGAATTATGTTACGATTTATCTGCAGGAATAGGATAAGGGATATAAGAGTGTTCAATGGGGATATAATATTGTTTTTTATTTCACGATTTAATATAAAACTTATATATGTATCTAGTACATCCAAGTATACTAAACCGATCGGACTTAGGGACCAGATTCCTTGTATCATACCAATTTTGTGTAATAATTCACTGATTCTGGGTAACTGGGGTCGGGCATTACAATAGGATTGGTTTTTAGTGGATGTAAGTGAGCTCCTTTTATAGGATAAAATGAGGGACATTTGATGTGAAATTTATATAAGGGGAGAGGTAAAGATATAATCCAATGAAATTTATGTGAGTTAGGTAAATTAATGTTGGTAAAAAATGTGTTTTATGAATTAATCACATAACAAAGGTATTCTATAATTTCTATGTATCACGTTTTTTAATAAAATTTGATATATGGTAAATTGCCTCTTTTTATCCTTTGTTATCTAATTTTATTATTTCTCATGGTACTTATTTTGTAATGAATGTATAATACTATAATTATCATCAAATTTTGATCTTATAATTCTCATCTTGGACCCCAATTAATCTAATTCAACCACAAAATATGATAAAATTATCTTTTAACATATAATATAAAATATAATGAAAACTGTTTTGTAGAAAATTATCTTTTTAAAATATAAGGGTTTATGATATTTTTTTTATATATTAATAATTGAAATGAGTGTTAATATATTTCTATATATATTAGTTTATAGTCATAATATAAAATTTTAAAAAATAATTTATTTATTTTTTTATACAAAACTCATATAAAATATTTCTTTGAAAATAACCTTTTTACATTTATCATGGTAACTAACTCTTACAGTGGTAACTTGTTTTTATACCGTAAAATCATATTATTTGCATTACTAATTTAAATATAATGATTTAAGATATGAAATCCATTTTATTTAATTCATTCTATAAAATTGGTAAAAATAATATTACTATAAAAATTAATAACAAAAAAAATGAAAATTTCATTTTATTTATAAAAGGATTTTCTTTATTCTTTGACTAGTAAAATTGAATTTATTTTTTTTACAAATAAATTTATATTTAGCACAACATTTTTAATAAATTGTATTCATTTCTAAGAGTATAATTTCATAAAAATAATTAATGTATATAAATAGACATATTAATGAAAATTTATGTATAAGTTTTAAATAATTACATGTTTATATAATTCTAACTTATACATAAAAAATCCTTAATACCTCAACATAATACCTGAGAATAATATGAGAAATATTGGTTTCATAGGGTCGACTCAACCATTATAGACATTGGTGTGATTTCTATGATCTTGAAATTATTCCTCATTGAATTCGATTAAATTTGTACTTGTTGAAGTTAATTTTGGTCCTGGTTAAGGGAAATCCCTAGATATATTAACACATTTACATGTTCAAAAAAAGGATCCTCATAATAGAAAATTCAATTAATCAATTTTAGTGATTTTTCATTTTTATATAGACTTAATATTATCGTTAGTTGTATTTATTCATTCCAATACGAAACATATATAATAATGGTAACATTTAATACTTATAGTTTTATCTTACTAATGATTATTTTGGTTTATTTTAATTCAATTTTTGTGTCAAACAACATTTTCAACAATAAATTTATTTGAAATTTTTGGATGTTAGAGTCCCTAGGGTTATGGATTATTCTACCTTATAGAGAGGGAAAAGGGATACCAAGATGTATCAAGAGATAGGGATGACTAGTGAGGATTATAATACAATAGATCAACATATCTCATAGTCTTCTCAATAAATCTACATTTAAGAGACACTAGAAAATGTGTAAAATATAATATTGTTCAGATAGTGGTAGTAGAGTGATTCCCAGAATTACAATGAGTGTTTAAAAAACAAATAAAATTGGGGCAGGGGAATGAAACCTCCATAAAGTATATATACCCAGAGAACGTCAATTTTTTGATAGAGTGTCCATTAGTTAAAGATGTTTTTGGTCTATAATGAACCCTTGAAGGTGGAATTCATAAAACTCATAAATTTGATGGTAGTTGATGATTTTGACTTTGAGACTCACCGTATTGATGTTTTCTGGCATCTTATAGAATAAGAGATGTTGATATAAATGATAAAAAGAATAATCCACGTCACAATATGGGTTCAATGGATAATGGATTAAGGAATCCTTAAGGGTGTAATCAATCAATCAATTAATGAGAAGTATGAAAACCTCCACAACCCTGCAGATGAATAATGAAGATTCTCTAAATAATGATGTCTGAAATTCCAATGTTCTTTTTAACAATTTCAATTTCTCTATTCATAAATAGAACTGATGTGGAATTGGAACTAATGGAGTCTCCATGTTATTTTTTGTGGATGGAACTCTAATTGAAAGTGTTTTACATTGAGAAACACTATAATAATGATGAAAATATCCTAGATAGAGGATAATATTAGACGTACAGGGGAAAGATACTCCACATTCCCTCTCATAACTATAACTTGCATACCAAGAGGTGGGGCAGAATGGTCTTTCACCTTTGATCAAATATCAATGCAATACTGAAATTTTGGCCAACCACATTCTTACTAGAGAAATATGTTTTATTTAGAGATCACCCTTATTTCTGTATTTGAATACTAATATGATACTTCTATGGGTAATAGAATATCAGTTTTTAAAGAGGTATCCTTATGAGATAATACTAAAATATGAAATGGAGTCTCAATATTCTCTCTTAGCCTTTGTTGAAAAAGGAGATACACCAATGTCATAGGGGACATCAACAATAGTTATTCAAACTTGCACTGTCATAGGAGAAGTGGATGTATAAGGTGTATCTACTAGGTTAGACAAATGAATATTCGATCAACTCACTTGTATTATGTCCCATTGAATGTATCATAATTTTGAAGAGTTCCACAACCATGATGGGTGATATTTTATCTTTGATCGATATTCAATCTCCTTTTTCCACATTTAGTGAATTCAATAATGAATTAAAAGAAGGAAAGTTTTCCTCACTTGTTCTCACCCAACATCTGTCTTCTACATTTCTTGATGACCTGGAATCTATGTTTATACATATTTCTCTATAGAAAATATTACACAGACACTCTATAAATACACTACAAGAAAACTGTGATTTAGCAATGGTTTTTTCACAGCGGTTGTCAAAACCGCTGGTAAATGTTTTTGATCAAAAATTTAGTGGGCGTTTCGAAATCCACTGTGAAAAAACTGCTGCAAAAAAACACCGCTAAATGTTTTATAAATTTTTTATACATGTTTTTAAATTTCTAAAAAAATTAAACTTTTTTATATGTGGTTTATTAAAAAAAGTGCTGCGAAATAGCGACAGTTTTTTCAAAACCGCAGCAAAGTTGATGAATTTTTTAAATTTTTTATTTATTAATTATTATTTTTTATTAATTATTTACAATAAAATATTGTTTATTATTTGAAATTTTAATTATTTATAATGTTTCAATTAGTAAATATTTATAATTATTAGTTAATAATATTCTTAAACTAAAAACAAATCTTCAATAACATGAAAATTAGACTTCAACATCAAATGCTGTAACTTCCAATCTAGGAGTCTATTTTAGCTCCACAACTTGTTAAATCAATGTTTATCATATGAGCTAAAAATAACTATGATTTTAATAATGTGATAATAAAAGGAAAAAATTATTCAAATTTAAAAGGTTAAAAATCAAACTCGAACTTCAAATGGTCATAACTTTTAATTCGGGTGTCCGTTGGAGCTCTATGACATATTAAATCAAAGCCTACGATGAGCTTTATGTCGTTTAGGTTTGGTAACAACTCTTCGAGTATTGTTCCTTTTTTATTCTTCCAGAAAAACCCAAATGGCCTCTGAAACCGTGGTTTTAGTTGCAGACCCTGATTCTTAAGAATTTAAATTGTTATAACCTTCTATCCCCGTGTTTGTTCGGCATGTACCACATATTATATCGAAGCAAATTTCCTGATCTTCGATTTGACTGATTGTGGTGCAGAAAAAGGATTCCATTATCATAATTTATGGCCATTTTAGTGTTTTTAGGGTTTTCATAGGTTCTTATCGTTTTATGATTTATATAATTAAATATATTATTATTTTTATATATATTTATATAATATTTTTTTATTTATTATTTAATTATTTATGTATTATTTAAAATTTATTTATTCATTTTTTAATTTACTTATTGATATATTTATTTATTTATTTATTTAATAATTAATATTTATTTATTTATGTATTTATTTATTATTTAGTTATTATGTACACATTAATTATTAATTTATTTTTAATTTATTAATTAAATATTATTTAATTGTTTATTATTAGTTTATTATTAATTTATTATTAATTTATTTATTATTTATTATTTATTTATTCTTCATTAATTATTATATATTATTCATTTATTTATTATTATTTAATTATTTATTATTTATTAAATATTTGTTAAATATTAAATATTGAATTTTAATTATTAATTAATAATTAATAAATATTAATTATGAATTATGTATTATTATTTATTATTAATTAGTTATTATTTATTATTTATTATTTATTATTTATTTATTAACATATTAAGTATTTATTATTTAGTCATTATTCTTTATTCCATATTATTTATTATTTATTCTTTATTATTTACTATTTACAATTTATTATTTATTCAATCATTTTTAATTTTAAAAATATTAATTTATTATAAGTTTATTATTAATTTATTATTCATTTGTTATTCATTTATTATTCATTTAATTATTTATTTATTTATTTATTAAATTATTTATTAGTCATTATTCATTAATTATTCTTTAATTATTCTTTAATGATTTCATAATAATTTATTAATCATTTATGAATTTTAAAATATTAAATCTTAAATCTTATTTATTAATTCTTAATGATCAATTATTAACGATTCATTATCATTAATTATTAATTACTGATTATTAATTACTTATTATTTATTATTTATTATTTATTATTTATTATTAACAATTTATTATTTATTATTTTCTATTTTATTATTTTTTATTTTCTATTTTATTATTTTTTATTTTTTATTCTTTATTTTTTATTTTTTATTTTTTATTTATTAATTTTTTATTTATTTATCATATGTTAAATTATTGTTTAATTAATTTATTAAATATACATTACTTATATATTATATATTATATATTATATATTATATATTATATATTATATATTATATATTATATATTATATATCTTATATTATATATTATATGTCATGTATTATATATTACGTATTATGTATTATGTATTGTATATTATATATTATATATATTATATATTATATATTATATATTATATATTATATATTACATATTATCTATTATGTATTATATATTTGGTATTAAATAATAAATATTATAAATTATGTATTATATATTATATATTATATATTATAAATTGTATATTATATATTATATATGTTATATGTTATGTATTAC
Source organism: Viscum album (assembly GCA_963277665.1). Taxonomy (NCBI): domain Eukaryota; kingdom Viridiplantae; phylum Streptophyta; class Magnoliopsida; order Santalales; family Viscaceae; genus Viscum; species Viscum album. The sequence continues at coordinate 691,966,221 of OY728131.1, forward strand.
GTATTTTATATTATCTATTATCTGTTATATATTATCTACTATCTGTTATAAATTTTATATTATATATTATGTATTATGTATTATATATTATATATTATATATTTAGTATTTATTATTTATTATTTACTATTTACTATTTACTATTTATTATTTACTATTTACTATTTATTATTTATTATTTACTATTTATTATTTACTATTTATATTTACCATTTATTATAATATTATATATTTCTTTATTTAGTATTCATTTATATTCTATATATTAATTATTAATTATTAATTATTAAATATTAAATATTAATTATTAATTAGTGAATACTAATTAATCATTATTGATTAATAATTATTTAGTTTGTTTCTATTTGTTATATATTATTTGTTTCTCAAATTAATATATATATAAGTATATTAAATGTTGGTCGATTTATTGACCACATGAAGAGCAAGCTGAAGTGGCAAAGTCTTTAGAAAATTAGCAAGAGGTAAGTGGTTCAAATCTCAGCCAACGTAGAATTCCCATATATGGCATGGGCATCTTCATGGACATGGAATTGTGCATGGAAATGGGCATGAGCATAGTATAAATAAATATATAAATAAATAAATATGTTATGATTAAAAATAAATTATGTAAAATTTTCATAAATAAATTATGAAAATAAATATATAAATTACGAAAATAAATTAATTATGAAAATAAAGAAAAATAAAAAAAAATTATTTATTTAATAAATTAATAAATTAATTAATAAATTAATAAATTTAGAAATAAATAAATAGATAAATAAATAAATAAATCATTAATTAATTAATTAAAATTAAAAAAATTAAAAAATTTAAAAAAAAATTAAAAATGAAAAATGATTTAGTGATGGTTTGAACAACCGCTAAATCATTCTACAATGGTTTTAAAATATATCTGCTAATTATTTTCTGATACATGACTTAACAACGATTTTCCAAAATCGTTGCAGAATGATTTAACGGCGGTTTAAACCACCAGTGAATACAAAATTTGGCATAGTGATAGCAGACCCAAACCATCTCACCTCATTGAGTACAATAATCGATATCCCAAGAATTATAAGTGGATGAACAATTCTATCTTCCTAAAGATGCTCACAAAATTATTTTTAGAGGTTTCACCTCATTAAGAAGTGACTCCTCCACAAATTAATGCAGTAACCATCATGGGATGGGATCAAGATCCATTTATAGATAATCCATAGAAAGGGGTGATTACACTCCCTCGGTGTCAAATAATGGGATAGTTTCAATAAGATAAGTCCTTGTAATGGTAAATAATGGAATCACTAGGAGGATGATCAGGATATACCGCTAGACAATATGGTGGTCATAGAAGAATCCAATGATCCAGTATGAATTGTTGATCATTCATAAGTCATTTGGTTGATTGTTTCACACATTAATATATTCAAGTACTCTCTATATGTATACAATGATGCATTCACTAGTAGATGTAGGATTTTAGGATATTTTTAACTGAATGGCCATATTTCAAAAGTGTACGAAGAATTGTATTATTTTGTTAGTAATAGGTTCTGTGGGTGTGGAGCATTTGATCCATCTAAGTGAACTAGTCATGGAATATATTTCAGTCTTCAGGCACAACTCGGTTCACGAAAAAGAGTCTTTTAACTCATAACATACTTCATCGATATATGTATTAAATTAAATTTTAAATATAGTCTACAAATATCACATATAGGGTATATATAATAATTTATATTTTCTTTTCCGCATGATCATGACCTTAGGATATATTGGATTTGACTACCAGAATATCCATGTGATTGTTAAGGAAATCATCTATGAGAAACACCCATATTTTTTTCCAAATTGTTCCTATATTCAGAAAAATCAGTGGCCCACTATATAGATCTAAATGTTATAGTGTTGAAGGAAATTTCCCTATAGCAACCCACGGATAACATACATCATTATTACATCATTTTAGATGAATATTCACTACATTACAAGGATACATGCCTATGAACCGTAATATATTAGGGTCTTTGGAAACATGTAAAACAACGTCTATGCCGGTGAAAGATATTAAACATCTCTCATAAATATCTCCACTTTTAGTACGTATACTTAAAACCATTCCTCATAACCTAGGGAAATGAAACATTAAAAGGGGTGAGCTAAGATGCTTAGTGAGTTTAAACATGGGAGATATGTAAGTATAAAAAGGAACAAAAAGTGTTGGAACATTATCATAACATTGATAGATCATACCTTGCATATCAATGATCATAAACATGAGAAATGTGATAAATCATGGTAGTTCATAAGACCTGAATCATAATTAAATAAACATCACGAGCCATGAAATTTTAATGGAGGAATAAGAAATGATATTTTTGGAATAAGAATAGAAACCTTAATGTCATGGTTACCTATCAATATCTTTATTACTTATAAGTCATGGGCTATAACCCATGTATATGTTGTTGGATTGGGCTAACAACCCATATACCCTCTTACTTTTACGCTTTGGCTACAACCCATTTTCCTTCTTATTTTTTGGATCGGGCTACAACCTATTTACCCACTTTCATTTAGGCTTGGGATACAACCCATGTACCTTATTGTTTTTTATAATGGGATAAAACATGTTTACCCGATTTATTTTAGTCTTGGGATACCACCCTTGCACCATCATGTTTTTAGTTATGGGTTGCAACCCATGTACCCTTTGATCTCATATACAAATTTACATTACCCTATACATTGAAGGGAAATATTGGTTCCACTCATTTCATAATGAAATAATATATACATGTCCCAAAAGATCACAAATAATAATATCATCACCCATGAAATGAAATGGGTATTATAAACATGTAATCATATTAGAACCTATGGAAAAAAAGACATTTTTCATAATCATTTCATAAAAATCATAACTTGTGAAGGAGAAACGTATTTCATAAACATATAACCCATGAAAGATAAATATATTTCATAAACATATAACCCATGAAAGAGAAATGGGTTTCCAAATTACCATGGCATGAAGCATAAACCATTAATAAAAAGAATATGAAAGTTACCTTAAGATCATTTCCTATAAGGTCATGAGTAATATTAGTGGATGTCTTCTTACATGGAATTTTTTTTGAAATATATTTAGAAAACATTTCTTAATAAAAATAACCTTTCTTCTTTTAAAAAGTATTTATATTACATAAAACTATTTGAAAACAATTTTCATTGAAAATTAATTGAAATTTTACAATGGATACTTGAAATCCTTTTGAGAACCCTTTTCTATGAAAAATTATAAAATAATCTTCACAACATTTCAAAAGCTTTTTCTCTACAAACACTTTCAATATATATAAATAAAACATGATGTTTTTTAAAAACCTTTTTACTTGAAAACTTGTGGAAGGGGCTTGAAATTGTTTTGAAAACCATTTAATTGAAAATACTGTGAAAACTTATAAATAAGGATTGGAAACGTTTTGAAAACCATTTCCCATAAAAACAAATAAAATAAGGTTGAAAACATTTTGAAAATAATTTTTATTGAAAATAACCTTTAAAAACATGTTTAAAAAATAGCATTTTCAAAATGAAAAGGAAACTTTAAATAATTGATAGCATGTAAATTCATACATGTTATACGAGGTGAGAAGAACATTCATTTTTTCATGGTAAAAAGATTACAAAAATTCCTTCTTTGAAAAGAATAAATAATATTCATTTTAATATATTGGTAAAAGATAATAAGGGTAAAAATATATTTTAATTATTGTAGGATAACAGTATAATATTCATTTAAATCTATTTCAGAAAAGATAGTTCATAAAGAACAAAGATTTTGTCGGAAGACTGGGTAATGTTAGGATTTCTTAAAAACACCTTCATAAATATCATATGCACCATATAGTATATAAATGGTACCAATACGTGAATATATCATATAATACTAGAGTATAAGAAAATTTAAGAATTTTCTTGAGATATGTATCATAACATTTCATCAAATCAACCATAAATATAAACAATCTTGAAAAGTGATGAGATTATTTTAAATAAACTCTTATAATATGGTTACATGGGAACATACTCTCCATATAAAAAATGAAATTCCATGAAAGTAATAATATCATGAAAATAATTAAATTCCTGATATAACATGTAAAATGGATGTATCTTCACCTAAAAACATAATTTAGGTGCATAAGAAAACATGTGTCTAAAAAAAACAAGTTCAGACAAAACTATTTCACAGAATTGGAAACTTTGGAAACATAAAAACCATTTAAGAAAGATCATAAAATGGGCATGTTAATACCCATAAATTTTATTATATTATAATAGAATGAAATCTTGGCTTGTTCATCCATAACTTAAAATTAATGAGTGGAGAACATAACATGTTTCTCATTTAAATAATAAGTGAGATAAAATCCCCTTACCTTGTATCTTTACACTCATCGTACCCATTCAAAACTTCTGTATACTAAATATAAATTTATTATACCTGTTTTAGATAACATTATTATTATATCTAATACCATATAATTATTTATTATGACATTATATAACGCGATTTTTAGCAATTTCATGTTAAGGTTTCACTTCGGGAAATATTCTCTTTGTTTTTGATACGTGTCTTAATTTGTTTTATCTTCGGTCCTTATACTTATATAGTTATTTCCAAAATTTAAAACATGATATAAATATCATTTATATATATTTTATGTGTTTTATAATAATCTATTGAATATATATGTATTAAATGGTAGACATCGTTCATGAAGATGGTAGGTCGTACGTACGCGTGAATGTTTTTTCCATTTAATTGTTGTGTTGAATGAAAGTAAAAGACATATATATATATCCTTATTAAATTAGTATTATTATATAATATATATAATATATATTCGATGAATCCATCTGTAATAAAATCAATTTATTGTATGAATGAATCATATCCCATTGAGGGGGCGATATTCCACATTCCTCAAACGAAATTATCGTTTTGAACTAAAATGGAAAGTAAAAAAATAATGTGATGTAAAAAGGAATACATAGGCTTAATGAAATAATAAATATAATATATGACATATATTTATAGATTTTTCATCCTAATATCCACTCTGAGAGGTGGTAATGTAAAAATGAACAATCATCATTCGATGGGGCAGTAGCTCACTATAAACATAAACTATATATTCATTACACATTAGATGGATGTGTTTGTATATATAGGTTTAAAAAATTGAATAAAACCATCCTAGTATATTTAAGATAATTTTTTTTTCAAAAAATCAGGTAATAAATATATTGGGGAGGTGGATAAAGAAAATAATTGAAAGCAGCTTGAGAGAATATTTTACCTCTTATTCTGGTAACTCCTTTTGGTTTGTACCAAAAGGCTTCCTGGGATTTCTTTCTTCCTGTGTAGTGGATTATAATATGAAATGGAGGGATTTTTAAAACATTATTTTTCTCATCCTAGTTTATAAAGGATGAATAAACATTTCTTTGATACCAACTATACCTACCCCCGCTTAGCATACAAGGATATTTCATCATTTTAGATGAATATCCAGTACATTACAAAAATATATGTCTGGGGACTATAATATTATAGAAACTTTGGAAACATGGAAAATTAAACATTCTATCCTTGTTAAATATCTTCAACATCTCCCATAAAGATCTCAAAAATTAGTAATTCTACCTAAAACCTTTCTTCATAACCTGGTGATAGGAAACATAAAAAGGGGTGAGCTCAGATGCTCTGTGAGAGTAAACAATGGAGACATATGAGAATAATCATGAAAATTGGGGTACGATAACATTCATTTAAAAGATCACAAAAATTATTTATGGGATAAATCATGCTGGTTCATAATACATGAATCATAAAGAAATAAACATCATATTCCATGAAATCTTAACAGATGAATACGAAATAGGATTTGTGGAATAATAATAGAATATTTTACCTCAAGGATACATACCAAGACCATTATAACATATTATAATTTTTTATGATCCATGTATCTATTATGGGATTTGGCTGGCAACCTGTGTACCATTTTACATTTAGGCTTATGCTACAACCCATGTACCTTCTTATTTTCGGACATGGGATACAACCAGTGTACCCTCTATCTATTAGACTTGGGCTACAACACAAGTACATTCTTATTTTTTGTCTTGGGATAGATCTGTTGTACCTTATTTATTTTAGTCTTCAGATTAAACCCATGTGTGTTCCTATTTTTGAGCATGGGATATAACTCATGTACCCTCATTTTTTTAGGACTGGGCTAAAACCCATGTACCTTCTTGTTTTCGATCATGGGCTATAACCCATGTACCATTGAGATCATATACAACATAATATTACCAAATGCATTGGAAAGAGATATAGGTCCCACACATCTCATAATTTAATAATACATACACCTTCCAAAAGATCATAAATAATCATATCATATCCCATGAAATGAAATGGGTATTATAAACATGTAATCATATCATAATCTATGTAAAAAATAGGTTTCATAATCATTTCATCAAATCATAACCCGTGAAATGGAAATGGATTTCATAAACATATAACTGATAAATGATAAAAATATTTCTGAAACATATAACCAATGAAGGTGAAACAGGTTTCATAAAGACCATAGAATGAAGAATAGACCATTCGTAGAAATAATATAATTGAACCATTAGATAATTTCCTATAAGGGCATCATTGAAATAAACAGATTTCATCTTAGATGGAAAATAATTTTGAAAAAAATTTCAAAATCAATTATTAAGTAAAATATCCTTTCTTATTTAAATAATATTTTTTTATTACATAAAACCATTTGAAGATAATTTTATTATAAAATACCTTTAAAACATATAAGGAATACTTGTAATCATTTATAAAATAATTTTCCTTGAAAACATATTAAATAATATTCAATAGATATTAAAATCATTTTTCATTGAATTTTTTTAAAACATATAATGAAATATTATAAATGTTTTGAATACATTTTTTCCTAGAAACTTGTAAAATGAGCTTGAAAATGTATTGAAACCCATTTCATTGAAAATACTTTGAAGACATATAAATAAGGCTTGCAATCATTTTAAAATAATTTTAATTGAAACATATAAAATAAGTTTCCCAACATTTTAAAAACATCATTCCTTGAAAATCAATTTTAAAAAAATTTTAATAAAAATTTACATTTAAAAAATAAAAAAGGAATCTTCAAATAAATAATTGCGGTTAAATCCGTACATGTCATATGAGGTAAAAATAACATTCATTTTTTATGATAAAAGGGTTAGGAAAATTACTTATTTGGATATAAAAATAATATTCTTTTGAATAGATTTTGTAAAATAAAAAATATAAAAAATATTTTTTAATGATTGTGGGAAAATAGTATAATATTATTTGAAACCCTATTTAGAAAACACTGTTATGAAAGAACATATATTTCTTACTGAAGAGTGGGTATATTCGGGATGTCTTAAAAACACTTTCTTAACTATCTTATGTACCAAATAGTAGAAAAATTGTACCAATAAATTAATATCTCATTAAAACCAGAGTATAATAAAATTCATGAATTCTCTTTAGAGATGGATCAAAATATTTCATCAAAGGAAGCATAAACATAAACAATAATGAAAAGTGATGAGATTTTCCAAATAAATAATTATAACTTGGTTACATAGGGTCACACCCTCCATTTAAGAAAATCGTATTACATAAAACTAAAAATAACATCAATATATGTAAATTCATTATATAAAATGTAAAATGTTAGTAAATATTCCATAAAAAAATTAGGTACATAATAAAACACGAGTCTTAGGGAAGGAAAATTGAGACAGAACTGATTCACCATTTCAGTAACATTTAAAACATAAACCCTATAAAAGAATGATCATAAAATTGATATGTGAATAACAATAAATTTATATATAATATATTTAAAATAAAATAACGGGTTGTACATTAACCACACAAAAAGAAATAATTTTGAACATCGCATGTATCTCATCGAAATAAAAAGTAAGATGAAATCCCCTTACCCTGTTTCTTTACTCTCATCATACTCATTAAAAAATTGTTTAATTAATATAAATTAATAATAAAAAATTAAAGAACCATATTATTATATATAATACCATATATAAATATATTATGACTTTATATTACCTACCTTTTATCAATTTCATGTTAAATTTATGGTTCATGAAATATTCGCTTTGTTTTTCTCATCTCTCTTAATTTTTTATATCTTTGGTCCTGATAATTATATCATAATATAAATAATGTAAAACATGATATAAATACCTTTTATATAAAATTTATTTATATTATATTAATCTAAAAAATATATAATTATGAAATATAATACATCGTTCATGGATATGGTAGTCCGTATGTACCCATAAACGACGTTTCCATTTAATTATAGTGTTGAAAGAAAGAAAAATACACACACACACACATATATATATGTATATATATATCATTATTACATTAGTTTTATAATATCATATATATTCACTAAAACGATTCTTAATAAAATATATGTAGTTTAGGAAATAATCATGTCGCTTTGAGGGGCAGTAGTCCACACTTTCTCAAATAAAATTATCGTATGGACACAAAATTGAATGTAAAAATAGGTAGGTTCTATAAAAGGTAATAATTAATATTAAAAAAATAAATATAATATATGAAATATATAAACATATTTTTCATCATAATTCCCACCATGAGAGGTTTTAAAGGATAGGTTAACAATCATTGTTTAGTGTGGTGGTAGTTCGTTGTACACATAAACAGTATGTCGGTAACCCATTAGATGGATATTTGTGTAAGTGTTGGAGAAAAAAATTGAATAGAAACATCCTAGTATACTAAAGAAAGATGTGTTTTTATAAAATTATGTAATAAATTTGGTGGAGGGGTGGATATAGAAAGTAAAATAAAAGAGCTTCAGAGAAGAGGTTAACTCTTAATTGGGTAACTCCTTTTGGTTTGTGTCGAAAGGCTTCCTTGGATATATTTCATCCCAAGAGGAGGCTTCTAGGAGGAATGGAGTGATTTGTAAATGTTTATTTTTTATTTTTTCCCTAAAATATGAGGTTTTATAGGTGTTAATAAGTGGTATGGTTTGTGGGATTTTATAGGGAAGGAAAAGGATTCACTTGGAATTTTTTAAAACAGGATTCGTATACACATGTTGTTACCTAAAAAAGTAATACTAAACCAACATAAGTCAATAATGGAAGGTTTATGTACGAAATATTTCCATAAATAGGGTTTTTTTCAATTTTATAGTTAATTTGGGAACAAGATAATAATTTTTAGTCCCTAATTAAGCGTAATTTGACCTTAATAACTACGATTAATTTTAATCATTTTTACTAATCATTTTTTTCAATAATCAACATGATGTAATTAGAATATAAATTTTATATTGATTACAATGGAGTATTTACAATTTTTTAAATTCAATTCACATAAGTGAAAAAATTATGATTAATTCTAATCCAATATAGGTGACGAAATAATTGGTGTTTAAAGTAGAAAAAATGATCAAAAGTTTGTTCTGTTTTTATATTCAATTTATAAGTAAAATTGATTATAATGAACTAAATGGTATTAATAGAATTATAATCCATATTATTTGACCTTAAAAAAATTAAAATATTATTTAATAGTTATTATTATTTAAATGAAAAGATATTTATTAACAAAAATGCAGTATTTTCAATATTCATCAAAAAATGATGTTTCTTAGAAAAATCCCAATAATTCACTGTAATATAATTTGGCATTCTAAATTAAATAAAGTAGTTTTTTATATAAAATTAAATTTATATATGTGTCTAAAATTAATTTTTGTTTCATATAAGGTCATGAAATGTAGTTTATGTAACACCCCAAGCTTGCACAGTACGTTTCCATTTGAATAATCCAATAGCTTGTGATGTACGCAACTTCGAGATTTTAACACACCATGACCAATAAAACTAGCCATTATGAATAGTAATACCCAATTCCGGAATATTTATATATTTTATTTTTCAAAATGGACGTCATTTTTGAATTCGGAATATTGAAATTATTTAGGGTGAATTTTTCATATTTTTCTAAAAACATTCAATTTTTGACCAAAAGTGAAAAACAATGACTTATTGTCTAAAAATGATATTTTATTTAAATAATAAATAATTTTATTTTAATTTATTTTAGCTAAACATAGATATATAATACCTATAAATGTTCAATTATTTCATTGGAGTCAATTTATAATAATATTAGATATATAAAATTTTATTGAACTTTTTCCCGTCTTTTACCCACCTTCTTGGAGCACTTGCAAATTTGCATAAAACATAATTTTACCACATTTATTAATAGAATTACAAAAATCTGAGACACACGATTGATATCAGTAAGTAAAATTTGGTTCAATAAGATGAATATATTTTGTGGTGAATAGTATCTTTTAATTTTTATTTACCACGGTTAAAAGTAAATAGGGTAATTAAAGGTAAAAATGATATTATTATTACCCTAAAAAATGTAATAATTCAGTTGGATAAGTGTATTTAGACAAAAATAAATCCTGGGAATAAAATATTATCTTTCAGGTACACTTGGATTAGATTAGGGCATTTTTTATTATTATATTTAAAGAAGAGTTAAAAGAGTTAAATTCAATGTTTGATAACTAAAACATTTTTAATATATGGTTACACATAAAATAAATTAGACTATAAATATTCATTAGAAATATAAAAATATTCCATACATACTTTTATTCTATTTATAATTTTTAGACATTAAATAATTAAATTTATTTATGACACAATGATGATATAGTATTAACCTTATTAATGAAAGTTTAAAATAATTGATATTATAAATATCCAAATAAATGTAATTTGAAACTTTTGATAAATTACAATAATTGTATTGGTTAATATGAAATATTAGGTTGATTAAATGAATTTTATTCAAAGAAATCATGATATAAATTTAACAAAAATAAAATACAAAATGGTGTCAAAATTGACATAAATAAGTATTTAAACCAAATACTATATTATTAAACGATATAATAGTCCTAAAATTTTAATATTAATCCAAAGGACTTATATAATAATATATATGTCATTAATGAACCACTTGGGGTTTGGTTGGGCTTTTATAGTATTATTATTAACCATATAACATAATAATATAGGAATACATATTAAAAGTTAAAATATTTAACTAAAAGTTAATTATAAATGATAAGGTTAATATAGTGACCTATACTTATCTAAAACCTATTTTTTGAGAGTTTTTTGACCCATCCACACATTATTCTCAAAATAAATCATTTTTGAGCAATTATAAACCGAATATGATTGTATAATAAAAAAATATTTCAAGCTTTCCCTAAAGTGACCCTCTCCTCTCCTATAAAAGGGTACTTTTCCTTCTCTCAAAATCACACCTCCAAAGCCATTTGGCTCAAACAACCCCTGGCCAAATATCCTCCCAAATATCCTAAATTATACCAATATACATCACTTTGATCATAAAATACAACCTAAGGATCCCTTTTGATCAACTCAAAAGGAAACACCTGAAGAAAAGGAAATAATTTCACCACCCTTTTTCAAAGTTCTTTTCTTCTTCCACTTCCCCTTTGTTTGTTGCTTCCATTCCAAAATAATTAATCCAGTACCTTATACATATTGTGGTGTTATTATAAATATGTTATAACCATATTCATTATTATATCCATCCTATGAATGACATGTCACTATATGTGTGTACGTACGGCTTACGGTCTCCACGTCGTGGTGTAGTTTGTTATTCAAACACTTCATTATTTGGATTGTATAATAATGAGTATAACTGATGAAAAAAGTAAATATAACATGTTAATAATTCTGTATATATGATATAACATCCAATTACATACAATTTCACCATCAATATAATGATATCACCGCTCGTGCATACGTACAGATTACTGCCTCCATGAATGTGATGAGATTCATTCCCCTTGGTAACCATTAATGAATAATTTTAATTTTATGATTAAAAATAATTTTGAACAACATAATATAAGTATCTATATGAATCAAATACATCCTATCCATATCAAACATGACATAGGTAACCAATAATATAATGGAAAACGAATCAATTAACACCTGAAACAATGATGCAACTAAAATATTATTAACAAAGCAATATTAGAATATCATATATGATATCATATTTTTGTATGTGGTTATTTTATAATTTAATAAAAATTATTTAACTACAATACATTATGTTAATTTACCTTTGATTAAGGAAAAGTATACGATAAGGGTTAATTCTACAATCTCTTCATTATCCGAGGTTGTTTATACGTGAGTATCTACTGGGACCTCTTTCTCATCCACAACCATGTTTCTTAAAATGTATTTCAAAAAAAAATTACTACTTACTAGACTATGGGTTAAATTAATTTATACCCTTGTTTGACCTTCTATGATTGGAAAGGAATCTTTCTGTCGTCTTCCAAACAAGGTACTTTATAACCTTTTCGACAAAATGAAGGAAAGAATGTTTTTTAACATATATGGCGGGTGCGGCTATTTTATTCTGTTATAACCCCTTCGAATCATCCCTTACAAGATTATAAGAATTTTTTCAAAATAAATGTTTGGTTTTATAATTATGTGACTTTTAAAATATTTCAAAATAAAAATTGTTATTTCTTTCAAATAGTTTTCATTTCATCTATGTCAGCATCCTTTGATGGATTTTAAACATGATTGAATTTTATTTATTAGGATACAAATCTTCCATATTGTATTGAAGGTTTTGTGATATGTTTGACTATGGATGTGTTATTTTTAAACCATTCATAATTTATGGATACATTTTTCATTTTTCATATGCTAGTTTTAATATGAATGTTTATGGTATGTTTAAACCTTTTTATATGAGGAATGCATTGTACTTAGTAAGTGAAAGGTGGAGACCATTACAGCTCTTTGATGCATTGGTTGGTCTCATGAGACAAAATAGTATCCTGGAATAAGGCCTTGACAAAATATTATTTGTAGTCTTGGCACGAGGCCTTGAATATGTTTTTATGAAGTCTGGAATTATGCATTCCATTATTATGAAATTGGCTATTGATATTGCATGTGATTATTCGACTAGTAGAATATTCATGTCAATATGTAAATGGGATTATTTGATTTATATTTTCCATATTCCGATGATGTTTATGTTTAAAAGGATTATGTTTTAGTCTTATAAATTTCCTTCAATTTTTATGCTTATTTATGAATGTTTCCAATATATTGTTATCCTTATTGATCATCTGAGCTCACCCATTTCTATGTTTTATTTTTTCCAGGATGTGAAAACGTATATTATGACTGATCTGTAGATATAGTCTAAAGGAAATGAATGTGGTCAAAGGATACAATTTTGTTGTTGTTTTTCGTTATATAATGTAATGTAAAACTTATGAATGTATCTAGTACTTCCAAGAATACAAAACCGATCAGTCTTTCAGGATTTGATCCCTTGTGATCATTCCAATGTTATGTAATAATGCACTGAATCTGGGTATCTGGGGTTTGGGAATTATATATTATTTGTTAAAATAGTATTTTTCAACATATATGAATTTTACCAAAAATTATATCTTTCATTATCAATATTTTTTATTTCTATAAAACAGTTTTAACAAATATTTTAAAAATATTTATTACTATTTATATTACTAATTTTAATGTCTTGGTTATAATTATCACATTTAAAGAATTATAATAGAAAAATGATGTTTTGTAGATAAATTAGTGTTACATGTAACATACATCAAGTCAATGTTCTGTGAATCATACTCTAAGTTGGTGTTGTTTAATGCACACCATGCCGATGCCATGTTAAAGGAATTTTTTACACAGTGATTTAATAATATACAAAAACTATTTTTAGAGTTGCGTGAAATGAAAAATATATAAATATTAAATTAATTCAAAAAAACAATTAAAAAAATCATGGAGTGTTACAGTCTCATTATGTAAAGGTGAGATTATATTAATAATTACTAGATAATAAATAATCAACTCTAGTACACCACCCTTATGAGGAACTAAGTATAAATAAAAGAAGATTATAAATTAATTTATTAATTCTTGATGATCCCAAAATAAATGAAGTGGCTATTATTTGTAGTGCATACAGATTGTGCCATACTGAGGAAGCTGAAATAGTGGGGATAGATGGACATTAATGAAATATTAAAAAAATTGATTATTGATCAATGATATTTGAGCCTGGTTATATCATAGTCTATATTGTGTCAACAATTGTAGCTTCACCCTTTGTTTTTAAAGCTAAATAGAGACTTTAATTTTTAGATGTTCCTATTAAAAGTACTAGTCTGGATATGTGTGGCCACAAAGAGGGGGTTGAATCATTGGTCTTCTTTTTTTAAATTTTCTTTAAAAAAACTCCACCTATGGTTAGAGATAAGTTAATATACTTTAACAAAACACATAATAACACCAATAAGGACATAAATAATTACATGGTTCACAACCTAATAAGCGTAGCTAGTCCTGAACATAATACTAAAACAATCTGAGATCACACAGTCCACTAGAAGACAAGACATTATGGTTTACAATAATAAGGGTATATCTATAACTTGTGTTTCACTATTATCTCTTGATAATTAATGTGATCATCTCAAACATAATATCATTAAAACAAAATTTTGAACCAAAAAATGTACCATTTCCTATAGGTTTCAACATATCATCACTATACTTCTTGAATTATTCTTCACTTTCCCTTCCATAAGTTATGTATTATTTTTATTTGATTTCTTACAAAACATTGAGAAAGAAACTCACCTATTCTTCTCTCTTTATTTTTCACTTCCATGAACACACCAAAACCAATCTGATTTTTTTAAATTGTATATCATGAAACTATTGTTACTTATTCTCTTTCTTATTAATTAAAATATTTATGAAACATTGTAAATAAATTCAAATTCAAATGACCCATATTCTAAGATGTTTCCTTCAGAATAAAATCCATAAGAAACATTTACCATAACTTTTAGTGATTTTATGTACACATTAAAAGATAATATGTGCTCTTCAATATCCTTTAAACATGAATTTCATTCACATTATATCCTCATTTGTGCACTAATCCATGCATTTTATAGTGACAATATCATTCCAACTTCTATCTTCATATTATTTCTCATAAATAACATATAATTTGTTTCACCTATCCATAATAATTGTGCAATCCACCATAGGAAATTACCTTTTGTATACGCATGAATCAAAACTAGTGTGTCACCATTCATAATATACATAATAATTTTTCTAATACTCCTATCCAATGTTAATTAAAAACAAAATGAACATATCATCTTCAAGGTGAAGTTCATGGATAACTCGGCTAGCCTATCCTTTTATTCTAGTTAAAATTGATATGAGCAACATATTTTTATCTTATTTTTTTCTTTAGGACACATTCTTTGTTTTGCTGGACCACTCCTTTTTATTTTACCTTTTGAATTAATCCAAAAAACTAATTTGAAAGAATTGTGATAGTCTTTTTCATGATATTTATACGTTACTAAACCAATTCAATTTGCGTCAAAGAAATTTGTTCATGGTAGGCTATATTATTCATAAGTATTCTCATTACAATACAAAGTCTATCAACCCCTTTATGGTCACATAGTTCCAATATAATGTCACTCTAATATTTATGTCGTTTCTCAACCACTTCATGTATCCCCTTGAAATATTTTTTGGTTGATCCATTTACAATGTATATCGACTCATCCCTTCATTCTATCACTTAATATTTTGTGTGGACAACACATTTCTAATATACGGTAGCTCAGAATAACATTTGGTTAATACAATCTCATCATGTGGTAACTTGACTTTATCTCATAGAATGTTATATATATCGTCATTTCATGATTTATGTATTTATGTTTTGAAAAAAAACCCATAATCAATTCCTCTTCCTAATCACTAGCTTCGTAATCAAGAAAAAAAATTGAATCCTACTTTTCTCAACACATCTTATTCAAGTTCTTAGTGAATGAAAAGAACTCATTTTCCTAAAAAATATTATTTTCCTAACTTATATCACATATTAATCATTAATTATTGATAATCTATTAAACTTGATATGATTAATATAAAAAAACTAATCCCATAAGAAAATTATATAGAAATTTTTAAGGTAGATCATAACATAAAAAAATGCTTGAGTCAATGAGAATATATAAGAATCAATCTAATATATTTTGAAAATTCAATCTTGGATGGATATGGGTTCTCTAAACATGGTTGACCAAATACCATCATGCTAAGTTGGGGAAAGCCTATGAGAAGAAGGACTAAAAGATTTTATTTCATCGAAAATTTTTTCTCTTTGGAAGATATGAAAAAATTAGATATATAATCACTTTTACCATAAATGTATGATGATAGTAGTCTATTTAGAGGAATTCCACCTAAACTTGTTCTCTTGGGGGATATAGGTGATCCATATATACCATCGCATTTACCATCATTGCAAGCTATGGTTAGTCCATTTAGATATGAGATAAGTGGAAAACCTGGAATTAGGAAATCTTAAAGGTGAATTCAGGAATGAGGATATCAATTTCATAAATGGTTAAAGTACACTAAAATTAATCCTATATTATTTTCACGTAAATTAACTAAAAAATATTTTTGATAAATATAAGTGTTCTCTAATTGTTTTTGGGATTGAGGGAAATAGTAAGCATGGATCAATTTTTGACTATGATACATGGTGAGCCCAAAAATATTTATATAATTTCATTTTAAACAAAAATTTTACTATGTAATGGATGTAGAGAGACATAATAGAAATAAACTCATCTTTTTCTTAGGAAATCATTTTATGGTTTTAAACCGAACCTGTTTTGGACCATTTACTTTTTAAAATTTCAGTATTTTCCAAAACAATGTGAGGTTTATTCATAATAAGGAGAGTCTAAACTTTATCCTAGGATCCCATTTGTATGTTTTCATCTCATAGAGTACTAGGTATCCTTCCTTGGTAAATTTATGGTTATATAAGTCAAACCAATGGAGATAATTTTTAAGGTCTATCTACGTTGACCAAAGGGTGAGATATTGTTCATGCATAGAAATGGTGAGGTAAGATCAATGTGAATGAGATCCCAAATTATAGTATAGATAATATCAGGGAGTGGTGTAGAGTCAAAAATTAAATAGAGCTCAATATCTAGAGGTTCTCTAACTCCTTAGACTGGTGAGTGAATAAAATAATGTAAACCATAAAATCTAGTATATGAATTAGGGAGTGATGAGATAGAATATGCATGTGGGGATGACAGCTAGACATGATTATAATATGGGGTCCATAAAAATATATTAAAGAGTGTATGGGTTTTGGGTACCTTCTCTTAAGGATGGAACATGACTCTGGTTAGTATGACAGATATGAAGTTTTAGATATCATTACAAAATAAAGGGTTCATTTTTTGGTGGAATGTTTTCATTACAAACAACCATAAAAGGATTATAGTGATTCTAACACTTAACGAATGAAGTCTATTATATGAAAGTGGATATTAAAAAGTGATTATAACATTCTAGTCTAGAAATTATCATGGTTATGTTTTTATTTCATAATTAATGAGAGTGGAAGTGGGTGATGATCTATGTATGGGTTTGAAATATATGTCCCATACATTACTAAATATCTTTTGATAATAAGAATAAATCAACATATTGTTCGTATAGGACTTAAAGATGAGTATATTGGGTTATTAAATTATTCTATTTATAGACAATACATAATAATGTATGAGGGGTCATAGTAATAGAATGTGACAATCATGGTTTGAAAATGGTTATGATACACAAGTGTATAACATCAATGGTATTTTTATCCACTGGACCCGTTAGATTATGGAATGTGTAAATTTTAACCTTAGACATTTGTATTAGGAAATAATATTATGGAATAAGAATGTGAAGGATGATCACTGGAAAAATTTGAATGATGGGTTCCATGAAATCACTATTTAGGGAACATGTTATTAGAGGATATTGTCCTCAGGAAAAACATGCCTCTTGTGGGAAGGTTAGATATGGTTATGTGCATTTCGTTATCAATTATAGGATTACTTTTGGGGTTAAATGTTCTCATTACCAATATCCATGAAATAATTTTGGTTATTCAAACACATAAATAATGATTTGGGATTTATGGAAAAAAGGATATTCCATAAGGATTCAAGAGCCTTAAATTTCATGAAACTCTTTATTTAACACACTCTCATGGAAAATGGATATGATAGATGATGCATTCAATATCTGATGACATCAATGGGATAATTTGTTTCATGTGATGGGGTATCCTTTTCATGAATGATAACATATTTATTGAACAATTTAAGATCATGTGTAGGGGGAAAGAAGATCGAAAATAATTTTTTATAATAAAAAAAGTTCAAATAAGCATAGATTGAGTTTGTATAGGTCCATGTCTCAGTTTTAAAAATCTTTTTTCATTTTTTATTTTGATCTTTAATTTTTTCCTATGTAATGCAAGGTGTATTCTTTGCTAGTGGAGAATAGACAGTTTCCCGAGATTCCATTTATATGTTTTCATTTTTATGATATTTTATTTCACTTTAATATAGATTTTAAAATGTTTTAATTTTGACTAAAATTTGGCGACTTATGTTTATGTTCATACAACATAAACTGCATGTATTTGATGCTTAGGGTCATATATCTTTGAAAAATAGTGTTTGGAGTTAAAAGGGCGTATACCTTTGACCAAATTCGTGTTGACGTGTCCATTAATAGTGGATAAATTTACAAGTTATGGATGAGGAATCCCATTATAGATATGAAACTTGTATATATATGAATAGATTATCTGATATGAATGATATACTCCCTAAATAATTAATAAAATTCAATGCGGAGGAAACTATGTATCCTATAACAATAAAAATCATGATATATGTGGTCCTCTATGTGTGTGTATATATATATATCCATTTCATAGAATTTTTTTATAAAAAGTCACAATGATAATTAATAGAACCAAAAACAATGAAAAGGTATAGAAACTGATATAAATTTTCTTTGGGACATACATGAGGTATCTAGGAATCATGATATACTCCATCACAATTAAAATAAATTCACATGTATTTTTTAATAAAAATGAATGCACAGATTGAACTCATATATACGCGAGTGGTATAAATATACTTTCCCAATAGTGGTTATTAATAATGGAGAGACCAACATGGATATCAAATACCCAATCTCTAAAACATGGTGTTTGAGAATGGGGAAATATGACCCTAGTTTTATTTTATAAAAAATCAATCATACACAAATGGATCATATAAGGATGTTTTTTATTAAATCAAATTAGGTCATATAAAATTGGCGTCTCCTAGAAGTTTAAATTTCATCAGATCTATAACTTATATCATCCACCTTCACAATATATGACTAAGAATCATGTGAAAATGGATCCATTCTAATATAGTGTTGTTTTATGAACTACCATTAATTATAAGGCCTAAACACTAGGATGGTGAAAGAATTAATTTTTTTGGCATCCGAAGATGGACTTGGGTATCAAATTTTGGATGTCACTACATATCCTAATGTAACATGAATCATGTCCCAGTTAGTTCTTATATAGGGCCACTTTTTATTTATTTATTGAATTATAACTAGAATATTCTACATTTTTTTACTCAGGATAGGTGATCTAGGTTTGGTGTAATTATTTATGGTTGATATAAAAGGATCATTCCAAAGATGGCTTTGGATGAAAGTAATGTTTACTACTAGGTTTTGGATAAGTTACATTGACATCATTATGTATCCTATATATATATATATGAATAACTCCATATTTATTTCATAAAATGGAAAATATTCTCTTTGTATAGGGTCAAATATTGGAATACCTAATGTGATTGAATAAGTTATACACTGGGAGTGGATTTATGGTGATTAATTTTGATATTGGTTCTAAGGTAGTTGACTTGTATGTCAATATATATCCTTTTGTAATAGAAATATAACCACGTGTAGTTCTTATTAGATCCCCTACATGGATCGAAATCACATGTAAACAAAAATGATGATGCCTTTATCCTTGTTCCAGGATATTTTAATTGAAATAATGTGAATGTTAAAGATTATATACACAAGGATCGTGTGTGATGGGATTTGTGGCTTGTATTTGTCTCAACCTTCAGGTATCACTGTGTATCTTGAAGAAATGGAAATTAAGCTACATGTTGTTCTTATATAGAGGTATTTTTCTTATAGGTTAGGTGAACCATTACATTATGGTTGTTCAGTATAACCATAACCATTTAGTCCTTATGGAACAAATTCCCTAATATATATTGACACCTTATATTAGGGGGGAATTTAAGGTTATGTGGGATGAACCACTTCAAAAAATTTAATGTAATGTGGGGTGTACTTTTATATCATGTAGTTTTAATGTCATGTGGAAAAGAATATGTTCAATAAAATTTATATTCAAGAAGTTATTAGTTAGTTGTTTTTTAGTTTAATATCATACTATGAAAAAATTTGAATGGAAATATAATAATATTATATATGAATTATTTCTTAAGAAACCACACATTTACAGCAGTTGTGATATTCCATCCACCAATTGTGATCAATGTGTAATCCCAATTAGATTAGTCATTATAGACTGTGTATTGTATAATTTGATTTTGCAAGATGTGTTATTAATTTTTGGTGGAATTTGAATTTTTTATTTGGATAGATTTTAGTTTGGAGAACTGCTAATTGAATTAGAGTTCCATGTGTTTGAACCTCTTAAATAATCTGTTGGATGTGGAATGAGTCCAAGGTTGATTCATGTGCATGAGTGAATATAGGGGGAGTTTAGGTGATTCAGTGGTGCATATAGCTTCTCTTTGTCCAAATAAAAGACCACCATGGTTTATGAATTTCCATTGTGAAGGGTGGAACACCCTATTATAAGTTATGGAGCCCTAGACCAGGCATGGTTCTTGGGGGAGAACCTTTGTTAAACACGATGGGATTAAACTCACAAGGCGTAACCCTATTGGGTATGGTTCCTAGGAACCCTAAAAAAGTTTAGAACCCAATTACTGGGTGTTTTTTCATCCATATGGGATTACTAGAGTTTAGAGAAATAGGGACCATCTATGTTATGGTCCCCATTCATTGGAAATTTTATTAAAGAAATTTCATGGTGGAAAATGATGAGTGGGGAGGTGCCTACTGAGGGGGAAATTTTTTTCCCTCTATATTCTAAAATTTTGGGTGAACCCAATTTTTTCCATTAAATTAATAAGTTTATTGGTCCATGTTTTCTCCTTTTTTAATATGTACATACCCAGAAAGAGCTCCCCATTTGATTATTTCAATCCACTATGAGTGGGGTGTTTTTTTGTGTTTTCATAGGCACTAAATGTGAGTTCTCTTGCATTCTCCTAAACTCTTGATTTCTTTTGGTTTCTCTCTAATATTGGGTGACCTAATAAGAGTTTTTTATTCCAACATATCATGATTGAGCTAGAAATTCATGATTGATCTTTGTCTTGTCTTTCATAAAGGAGGACAATAGATATGTTTTGTAGGAAGTTTGAAGTAGTTTCGGTGAAGGTATATCATTGATTGGATTTTACATGGGTTTTGACCAGTTTTGGGTTAAATTGTCTTTTGATATGTACTTGATAATTGGGGATTTTAGTTTTCTTAATCTTTAGTGTCCATCATGAGTAGACCAAACTCCATCACATGTGTTTTCAATGCAGCAAGATCAACCGGTGTGTTTTTGGGCATGGATTCCTATACAAATTAAATTTTATTAAATTTTTTAAATATTTATATATTGTTTATTGTTAATTATTGGGTGTGGTGATGTATGTTAGGTCCTTTAATATATTGGAAATGGATATATGGACTTAAAGAATTCTTACCACAGATCTTGAGATGTGATTTGTAATGGGTTTTGCCTACGTATTGAGGCATGTGGTCCCTCATATATACCTATTGTTATTAAAAATTTATTTCAATCTATGTTATTTTCATGTAATTTCCACTAAGTCTGATAAAAATATTAAATTATATAATTTATTTAATTAAAAGAGAATTTCTTGCATGAGTTTAACAATGGGGAAAGGTCCATGATGGGCCATTGTGCCCTAGAATGACAACCTCTACTGCTGAAGGTTGAGGAATTGGTTATATTGCTTGCCTTTAAATGAACAGACCCCAGGGGGTGTGTTGTAAATAATTTTAATGAAACAGATGCCCCTATTATAGGTTCCATGAATTACTCCTTGCAGAGGAGAGAATTTTATTGGTGATGATTGGCATATGTATGGAGGAATGGAATCATGGTATTTCATAAAGTCTTGGGGATATCGTGAAAAAAATGGGGTGAGTGTTTTTCACCAAGAGATGTGAAAACACTTTATGGTTCCTTTCATTTAATATGGATAGTTTGGTTGTGAGGAATGATGTAAGGTGACATAGGAATAGAATAGAGATGAGGCCATTACCCATGTGAGATTTTCCTAGGAGGCTAGTGAGGACATGATGAGTTTGAGGATTCTAAGTGAAACTATACCTACCGAATAATGGGTTTTTATCCATTATATGTTGATGGGATTGAGGGACCCTTGTGAGGTATTCAAACTGTGATATGAACTAGGGGATCCCTGTGGGTGACCTAGTTACGTGTCAATCCCCAGTGAGGGTGCAGATGGTAAATGGGTATTGATAATTTTGTGTGAGACCTTAGAGCATAAATTAATTATTTGATCATGTTTTGTGTATGATGATAAAATATAGAAAACAATAGAGGCTAACCTCATATTTTCATGATTGGATTATGAAGATGGTCATCATATCAAGATGTAATTTGTGGTATAGATAGGGTGCATGAACTTCCCACCATAATGTACTGAGATAAATTGTGTTCCAAGGATTTTCTCCTAAGATCCATCCTCTATGCCTAATTACGGTTTGGTATGTCCTATTAAAACACTAAGGATCTATATATTGGGACCCCTTTCAACCATGATTTAGTTTATCTTGGTTTTAATACCTTGTACATGTTCCTTGGATTCATTTTACAGATTATCCATGTAGGAATTCCACAGAAAAGACCGTTAGATTCAGTTCATAGGGTATTAGGGTTATAATTCCATATAAATTCTCATTGTATTTGAATTATAGTAATTTGAGATGGAATTCGTAGGAAACACTGGTTACATGACATGCTCAGAGATACTCTTACACAAGATGAAGTTGGTTTAGGTCAATACCATGTTTCATATAAGAACCCAACAGTCAAATGGGGTTACTTTTTTACACTTCAACACCATTTATTTATTTATGTATTCATATAATATCACATGTATACATTTTATTACTATTTACTTATAGGACCACATCAGTGGTGATCTGATGAGTTTTATTCACACCCTACTCAAACAACTATGTAAATTTATTTCTCATGCGGACTTCATTAATCATTGATTTAGTATTATGTAGTTGCATGGTATAGCTTGTTCGAGAAAGTTGGATCATATAGAGTTAAATAAATAGGGGTGAGGTGATTCATGAAAATAATATAGGATCATCATTTTTTTCATTCTTTATCTTGTATATGTGTTTATCTCAATGGGTGATCATTTTGAGATGCTAGAATGTATGTTGCAAAAAATATTATTGCGTCATGTTAAAATTAATTATTTTAGAATATTTTATTTTATTTTTTTTAATTGATATTTGTATAATATTTACTATTTTTACACTATAATATAGATTTATAGGCTCCCCATGTTACTTCCATAGTCCTCCATTTCTAGTTAGAAGACACTAGCGTATTGGGAGTTACATTTTATGTTATGTGGTGACATGCTATGACAGCTGTTCAAAGTGGGCCAGGACAAGGATGTTTCAAAGTGTTATCATAGGTTTATATAAATGATATCATGGAGTGTATCAGTGTTTTAATTTTTACATAATATTTTTAGATATGGTAGATATGTTACATAAGAATGTGTTAGAGCCTGTGATGGATATTGGACCGGTGTGTCATGAATACCCGTCATCATAATTCATCTTGGTTACCAGAGTTATGGGATTTTAGTTATTTTTTTATAGTGTTATGGTTACATAATTTAACCTATAATGATACACATGGGTTTGAGATTGATGGTTGATGATTTATTAGTTTTTTATCTTGGTCCATTGTAAAGAGGTTGATGTTCATGCATCGTGTTCACTTCATGGGATTCAGATTGTCTCTAAGAGTATTGGTTTAATATATTTAAATTTTCAATAAAAACATATATGGTGTTTTACTATAAAAATTTTATATTTCATTCCTCATTGCTTGACTATAGTAAATTTTCTGCTGAAGGCATGTTTGGTGGATCTCTAATAGGATGTTCCTTTATAAAGACTATAAATTCCCATAGATTAAGGGATGTACATGGAACCATTTAGGTTAGTATTGGCACATAATTACTTGATTATGAACCCATTGGGGTAGTTATAACATTGGTCCTGAAAAAATAGTTTTGGTTATTTTAATTGTTAACTATAACTTATATAGTTTTTTCCCATATAACATGGTGGTGGAATTATACTTAACTAAACTGTATGGCTATGATGTGATAAAAATGTATCACAATGGGAAGATTTTATCAGATATGTGTGTGAACCTAAAGTAAATGTGATCCTCAAGGGGTGACTCACATATACGTAAAACCAATGAGGATAAGCATGAGATTTATAATTCTCTTGGGAGTATAATCGTATATGGATTCCCATTGATAATCAGTTCTCAAAAAGTCAGTGATTTTTCATTTGATGATTTTTATATATATGTGAGGATCCTAGGGTGGGTAGTTTTGGAATGTGAGTCTTCATATGATGCATGAGGTTGGATTATGGGTGAGCCCCGTGTGTTGTGAATTATGTGAGATCTGACCTAATCGTCTGGTTGGTAACCCTTATGTTTTGTGATGTGGCTTAATAGATTAGTGAATGTAGTATTGTGGATTAGATGATATGTTATTTTTCAAGGTAACCTATGATAGGGGTTAGGCCAAGCGTGTGAGTAACTTAGAGATGAGAATCACAAGAAAATGCATTAGGTTATGAGCCCATTTCATGTGAGGTGATTTTGATTATGTCTTATAGGAATTTTAATTCCATATGTGATCATAAACGTGAAATAATTGGGTTAATTTTGGTATTGAAGTAGGAATTCAAGGGAAAGGCCAGTAGAGTTCCTAGCCTTGTTGTTTGTTGAAGTATTTACAAGTGGTGAAGTAGTAGAACATGGTTAGATTCATGAGGTTTTAAAAATGAAACTTTTTAGTGGGTCATCATGTTATAGACCATGAGATATGTAATATTCCTGATTTTGTAGGGAAGTTCCAAGGGTTATTCTTCATTAATGTTTTTAGCAGTGTGGCATGGTCAATTAAGTAAAATTTTTGGGTATATTCAATGTTTTATTGATGAGAATATATGTGTGAAAAAATGGATTTATAATTTATTTTCTCTTTAAATATATCATGGAACAATTTACAGATATGGTTAGACGACATGAAACTCATGGGATAAAGAGTTTTGTTTGGGTTTGTTGATATTGGATTGTACACACAGTCTTTTTAGATGGGGTCAATGTGGAATGCATTGTATACATGAAGTGAAATTGATTTTTAAATCGGTGATAAGACCTATGAATTCCATGGATTAATGGAATTGATGAGATTCTTTAGGGTATCATATCTGAAGATGTTTGAAGGAAAGGATAGGTGTTTCCTCTATTATGGAAATTTTACTGTGGATAGATAATGTCATAATTGATATGATGGGTGAGTATGGATCTATAAGAGATACATGGGTGTGATATTGGAACATTATGATCTTTAACTTGAGTAGTAGTACACTTGAATCCATATTTTTTGGAGAAAACTATTGGTTTTTGGTGGGTGTGACCACTATTATTAATATAATTTTGGTCGATGATGAGGAAGGAATTCTTGGGTAGTCATGAGTGAGTAACAGTTATTAATTCATTTTGGTGCTCAAGTATGGGAAGAAAAACCACATATAGTCATTGTGTGTGGTAATGGGTGGAGTATGGTCTGTAGAAGTATGACCCCATATTGTTAGGTTCATAGGTGATGAGATACTGGTCATTGTATGGTAGAGATGGATTTTCAAAATAGGTGAGAAAATTAATCTGATTGTGTCTAGTCCCAGGTTGAATAACAAATTTGATATTTTAATGAATTATCAGTTAGATCCCATGCATTGGAATCAGGAACAAGACGTTTTGAATGGGTTCTGAGTGTGAGTTGGATTGAAGATATGTCAGTTCTAAAGTGAGAGTATAAAGTTGTTTTGGTTGTTTATGGAACCAAATATGGAAATTCACATAGATTCGGGTTTAGATTGAGGTGTGGGTTATTTAAATGATTATATAATTTCTTCAGTGATTGGTGAATCATGATAGATTCGTGTGATCACTCAATATTAGATGAAAATGATCATTTATAGGAATAATCTATCATAGTATAAGAAATTGATGTTCTTGGGTATTATTGTGTTTGGCGATATGGGAACCGCACTTGGAAAGGAATTAGAAAACTAGAAACATGTTTTTGGTAGGAAAATCTAATATTGGGGAGAACTGTAGACCAGAATCAAACCATATAAGTTTATCCTAAGTTTCGGGATCACTATATACTGGATAAATTGAATCACGAAACTATGTTTTCTGGAGATAGATGACTGAATTTTAGAACTTTCTTCATGGTTTAGTTATACATATGAGTATTTCCTCAACTATTGATAAATATTGGGAAGTGTTTTTGGAGTTTCACATCTGAAACTCATTAGACATTTGATAGTAGAACTCGATGAGTTTCATTTGAGTTAGCTACTAGAGTTGGTAAGTATAATGTTTGGAATACCAAATAGTATTCTCAAGTATGATAAGTGTTATGGTGGGGAGATTATCATACCCAGTTTCTAGGTGGGATATGAATTTTTGGAGGAATTTAAAATTTTGAGTTTATAGGGAAGTTATTTTTTAAAACTATATTTTTTATTAGAGATTTAAAGGTTTGAAACTTTAAAGGAATATTTTTTACATGTAATGAGTCCAAAAAGGTGATTTAGGTGCTCTAGTGGATATTTGTGTAAGTTTGGATGAGTGTGTGGTATGTGGAACTTTTCCATGTTAGAAACAGTGAGCACCACAATGTTGGGATTTCTAGGGTTGATGAAGAAATTTCTAGGTCTAACTTGTTGATCCCTAGATAATGTGTGGTACATAGGTACAGAACCTATATAAAATGGGTAAAGTGAAAATGATCATGGTGGGAACCTACTGGTCATAGTTTCTAGTCACCCTCGATCATGTTAGAACTAGATAAATGGGTGTATGGTTGGGTGTGATAATGACCTAGAGTGTGGGGAAATGGGGAATGAATGTGCTATGATCCCCATTGGCTGGTCGTTTCAACTAGCAATATCCATAGTGGAAAACAATTACTATGGATGGGGCTACGTCCTTGTGTAAAATATTTTTCCATCCACATTTTAAAATTTTGGGAGAAACATCCATTTTTAAAATTAAAATAAATAAGGGATCATTCCCCCTTTTCTACCATATTGAATACACCCAAACCAAGGGAAATACTCCCCTTTGATTCCTTCATTCCTCTATGAGTTGGGTGAATTTTTTCTCTTTAGGTCAATGTGATTTATCCTATATTATTTTACAATTTTTTATTTCATTCAATTTATCTCTAATTTTGGGTGACCCAGATATTTTTTTGGTAATGATTCCACTAAATCAGGGTGGAATCATCCATTCTTAATGGAAAATTTTCTTGACTTTCATTGGGGAAGACCCAATATTATGTATGTATACCATTGTAAACTATTCTGGTGAAGGAATATCATCATTTAGATATTTCAAGACTTTTTTTGTTTTGGGTTAAACCAGAAATTGATTTGGTGGTCCTAGTTGGGGATTTTATTTTTCTTAGGCCTGAAGAGCATATGAGTAGAATACACAACATCGCTTTTAGTTTCTATGTCACAAGATTGATTAGTGAGATTGAAGGCATTGATTCTTATTTACTTATATTTAATTAAATGGTTTAAATAATTTTAAATTATTTATATATTGTCATAGGATGTGATTTTAAATGTTAATGGATCACAACGACAGGGGATGTTCTGCTATACGTGAGCTCAACAATGTGAAAAGTGCTAAAATTGACCCTTATGTAATGGCTTGATCACCTCGGACTCTAAAGATAAATCCTTGGTTATATTTTATGTCATGAGATGAAGGGACCCAAAGGGGAGAGACCCAAGTAAATTGAATGAAACTAAAGGCCCATCGCATATGTGGCTTATATGCCTCCTTATAGAGGAGAGCATCATATAGGTTATGAGTGGCAATAGTGGGTCAGGACATAATCATGAGTTTTTTAGAGCTAGGGGCTAGTGTGGAAATCATGGGTGACTACATAGTCCCCTAGATATATGGGAACTATGTATGACTGCCTTGTGTAGAACATAGATAATTTGGGTGTGAGTACCACTTAGGGAGACTTGGGAAGGGAAATGGATTGAGTTTAACACCCTTGTGAAATTTTCGTAGGAATTAAAGGAGGTTTTCTGATGTTAGGGTACATTATATATTTTGAGTGATGGATTTCAACCTGAAAAATAAGGTTGGGTTTAAGGGACCTATGTGAGGTCTCCAAACTGGTATGTGACCTAGTGGACTCTGGCGATCACCCCAATAATATATAAATCCCAATTAGAGTGTGCAAATAAAATGGTTAGTAATGATTACATGTTTCACATTAGAACACAAATAAAAAAACTGAGCATTATGTGGCTATGAATATGACATGGAACAAACTATAGAGGTTGAGATTGGACTTATAAGAAACGATCTAGTGTATGTATAATATATTGATATGCATATTATGAGATGGTTAGAGTGGTATTCACTTCCCACTATGATATACAATGATACATGAGATACTAAGACATGATCCTAGGATTTGACCTTCATTTCTGATAATTGTTTGGGATTCCTTGGAAATGATCCTTGGATCTGTAAGGTTAGACCCTCCATCCACCAAGACATAGGTTAACAAGGTTGGTATTCCTTCGATAGACTACATGTACTTGGATTTTAGTTTATCCATGTTGGAATTCCTTGGACATGCTACGTGGATTTAACTCAGAGGGTATTGTGGTTTTAATTCCTTAGACAAGACCCTTTGATTCGACTCCTATGTATTTGAGTTGAAATGCCTTGGACATGCTCCTTAAATTAGGCACACTGTTAAAATGGTTTAACTAGAAATTTCTCCGAGTAACTTTCAATGGTCCTTATTTTGGTTGGAATGATTATCTAATGTTCTTATAAACACTTTTTCATTAGTCAATGTGGGTTTTGGTCGATCCTATGATACATGTGGGAACCTATGGACTGATAGTGGTAAATTTTTTAAACTTCCACACAATTTATTTATTTTATTATTCTAATCATAAACCATGTGTACAAAACATTAAGGGTTATTTATGTGGTCATGTTGGTGGTTCCTAATT
Source organism: Viscum album (assembly GCA_963277665.1). Taxonomy (NCBI): domain Eukaryota; kingdom Viridiplantae; phylum Streptophyta; class Magnoliopsida; order Santalales; family Viscaceae; genus Viscum; species Viscum album. The sequence continues at coordinate 691,996,038 of OY728131.1, forward strand.
GATTTTTACTCACATTCTACTCTGGAATCTAAGGAACTCGGGTATCCAAGAATAATTCACTGATCATAGGTTTGTGATTAGTTGTAGACCCAGTGTCCCATGATTGAATGGGATGGCTTGGATAGAATTAAAGAGATTGGGATGAGGTGAGGCTTAGGGATGATAGTAAATCATCCATTGTTTTTTATTCATTACAATATATTATGTGTGATTAGACTAGTGGATGATCAATCCTAGATGTATGATTGTTTTTTGTATTTCCATTTATGACAACACCTTGATATTTTTCACATCTATGCACTCTAAATTATATTTTGGGAGAAGGTTGGTTGATATATACTATTTTTCTCTCTCTAATATTGGGGTATAGTCTCCTCATGGTACTGTAATAGACCCTTACTGCTAGTCGGAAACCAAAGGTGTTTGGGGAAGAGTTCCTGAGGTTACTTGGTGACCTAGTATGGTAACTATTAATAATGAGCAATGGATGAAACATTTCATAAGGTCTATACAATTTCCAATTAAACATTAAAGATTTATTGTTTGGTATAATGGTTGTTTATAGAGCCAATAACAACTCTCCTTGTATGAATATAAAGAGGAGAACATTAATATTGATTTATAACATGACTCATTTTTAATAAAACTATGATTTATTTAGTGTTCACAACTTTATTCCATCCATCCACTCTAACTCTTCTAGTCAGATATGAGATCACTAATCTAAGGTCATCTGATTGTAAATGGAGATACAAAGTGATGACAATTGAACCTTGATGGGTAGGATTCATATATCTTGTATTCAAGTGATTATGGGGTTTCTCAAATAGTACTGCAAATTGTAGTGTGATAACTCCACAAAATATACAAGTGAATTTCTAGTCGATACATCATATCTTTGTCCACCATAATTTGAGGGATAATAGATAGAGTTTTTTAAATGCCTCTATCTATACATTGTAAACCTTATCATAGTGATACTAATAGTTGGACATTATATTATACTCATGATACAACCCATTCAATTTTTAATACCAGGTATTGAATTTATTATCTATAAATATTCTACCATAGACAATAAATATAATCAGGATATAAACCATCATGAAATTGATGATATGGTTCATTTCAAATTCATTAATGGGAAAAATTATTCCCATATATAGAAGAAGTTAGTGGATTCCAGAATGTACATGAACTACCTAGCTATGGATTAAAGGTATATACTCATGAAATAAATATATAAATCATAAAATGGACAGGAGTATTTGGAAATATGTAAAAACTCTATTGTATGATGACTAAAGTAATAATTTTTATAAAAATCATGGAATTTTATATAAAACATCATGTAGTATTGAATTTTTAAAATTAAAAAATACCCAATGATCTGTATTTTATGAGATATCTTAGTTTCTAACTGGTGTGTGTTATAGGTACCAATATAGACCTCCCATATAATAGTGATGCTTTATCCTCTACTAATTAATACAAGGAGAAATTTATAGAATAATCTTTTATAGAATATCTTCTTTGAATTTTATTCATCATAAAGGATAAAATTTTATACATGATGATAGATCTATTACTTCATGGATCAATCCAATTATAGGATCCCATTTTGGATGTAATCTATTATAGAACACATCCATCCAATAATGGTATTAGTTGGAAACGATGTAGGAAAATATTGATCTAAATTTTCATTTAATTCATGGATCTCTTCAATATCATTTCTATTCCATAGAGAGATCACCCTAAAATTTGCAATGTTCAAGATTGTTTCATATTTATCTAGTTATTTCAAAGTTTTATACATATTTTCTAGTGCTTAAATTAGGGTATTTTTTAAATAAAGGGTGTGATAAAATATTAGATCCATGGAGAATTGATTTTGTAACAACCACAAATAGACAATAATGGGAATAAATTATTCATACTCAGTGGAATATTCCCCATTGATTTTCTTTATAAAAAAAATGAGTAACCTTTTACATTAAATAGGGACCATGGTATTTTCAAGTCCAATTACAAGATTTCACTAAAAGTTTGTTATTCTACATTTTTATTGGTGTTTCACTGAGATATTAGGATGGAGCATTCTATAATATCTTTAACTATAGAGATTAAGATGATCCATAAGTTGAGCCTATGGATATTAAAAATTTCTATCATTATATTAGTTGGAATCCAAGAAGTTACATCAAAGTATATTTTCCATGCCTATGAAGTTTCAATGAAAAAGAAAACCATTTCATCGTGGAGTTCTGTTTCCCACTATGACCTCTCAGGGCTTGGGTGAACTGTAAGAAAATATACTTATGCTCGCCTGAATAATTTATTTTAAGATATTACATGGATAAAAAATATTAGTAAAATAACTTCCCATAACACTATCTGACCTATTAGTATCATAAATCTAGGCATATATTATAGAACATCCATATGAGGGACCTGGTGGAATTTGTGGTGTTGTAGATTATTTCTAAAAATTTTATATAGAAATGATCAACTCAAGAAATTTATTATCAATATTAAAATATTGAGTCTCAATATAAGAACATGTTCTATAGATATAATATAACATATTATTATTTCTTAGGAGATTTTTATAATAAAAGGGGGAACTCATAGATCAATTCAGTGAATAAATAATAAATATGAGAAACTTCCCTAATATCAGAAACACCAATATTGGTGGGTAAAATAAAAATTACTTGGAATCATCAATGTACTTTAGAATATTACCATCCCAATGAGGGGTAAATCCTTTCATCATCAACATTGTAAAGGTAAATAAATTGTCTGAAATTATTCTTATGAAGTGCCTAATGTGGGAAAGATTCCTTAGGATCCCTCCCAATTACATGATGTTATAAGGAGGTGGAATATCGAGTATCACGTTTTCCGAAGGAGTCTCGAATTCAATGCCTTGATGGAATACCATGAAGCTGATGAATTTACCCAATATTACCCTAAAAGTTCATTTCATGGGGTTTAAGTTCAATATGTGTTGTTATATTTTGTAGAAAACATCCTCGTGATTTTAAATATCAAAATTGCTTTTTATATTTTACCTCCAAATCATCAATATATCACTCTTTGTTCTTCCATAAAAATTGATTGAAGATAAGATTAATTGGGATTTGATATATAGTATTGATGTTTTTTAAGACAAAGGGAATTTCAATATAATATTATACCCCTTTGTGAAACATAAATTAATTTTCCTCTTCCAATTTAGGGGCAATTTGGATAATATTATATTGATACTACCCATCCATAAAAGAGAGGTCCTAAATTCTATCTGCCACATCGATCAGTAATTCCATGAGTATGACTTGGAATATTATAATGGGTAGTTTGAGTTGAGATCTTTTTTTTTGATGGAGACCCTGGTTTACCCATTATGTTTCATGAAAGGAATAATTTTGTAAATCCACATTGGGTATTGAACATCATGTGTAACGTTCTTTTTAGAATCATATCAAATTTTGTCTCCTCCCTAACATCATGTGTAAGATTGATTCTCCTAACTACCTTTTTATAACTGTAGTGTTCATAACATAGACATAAATTATGGGTAGGAACTAAGATATTCAATATAAAACTCTATATATATTTTCACATAGACATATATCAATGTCTCTTTATTAAATATATATATATATCTTGTTTATCTAGAGTCATGGTGGTACTAATCAATGTCTGTCATGGATCATATTCCCTTATTAGGATCATATTTCTATGTTCATAAATGATAGTCAACATGTCATACAAAAATTTTACAGGAGCATCCTTGATATATTCCTCCGTTACTTTAACATTATTGGGATCTGAATATGTACAAGCATCCTATGATTTTGGAAATGATATAGGAGAATTGTTATCTCCAATAAGATCATATAATTCTATAAAATGATCAATTTTGGATAGTTTTTCTAAATCTATTAGAATTAGAGTGAATGTTCTAAACCCCAATGTTCTTCTCCTGATATTCCTTTCAAACCTATTGATGAAAATTGGTTGTATTATTTGGATTTCATTCATACCTACACTAACATAAAGAAACTTAATGGGTATGATTTTTGTGCATGGATTGTGGAATTGCCTTATTCTCTATCGGTGGAAGACCTGAAATGGAAAGATACCCTTTCTCAACATATGATAGGTATGTGAGCAGATTATTTTCACCATCAGTTAATTTAAATTTCATGATTGGATGACCTACAACATCTATAGCTTTCACATTAATTAATTTAATGGAAAAAATTAGTATTTAATTTCGTTTCCCCATAGATTAATTGGGGTAACTCCTAAACGATTGGGAGCATTGGTTTGAATTGAATTATTTACCCTTATATTCTCCCCCTACATTTTTATAACCCTACAAATATATACTAGGATTCATAAGAATCAATGTGGGAACTATCACAAAAAATTACACAAAACTTCCCATAAACATAGTATTTATAGAACTAATGATATGATGATGATACAACCACATGTATAGGAATACATGACCTCCCATGAAGGATATTTAAAAGTTATGTCTTGATAGAACTGCATGAATTTAGTGTAAATAATAGGGTCTCCTAATTAGTTTTTAAGACTAATATACTTAAGTGGCCTTTGTTCACTCTTCTCATTAACATGGTTTTTTAGATTTCCAGGGGACAATCTAACTTCATTATAGCCTATGAACCTTAAAATTTGGATCAATATGACGTTGATCAATGAACAATTGTGAATCATGTCCATATATATGTTTAAAAAATATATTTCACAATATGTATATTGGTATAATGTATCTTTGTTTGTTAAATTACTAGTCTTGTTCAATAAAATAAATTATCATATGGAATTTGAAAAAGATTCTCTTTAAAAAAATTTCTCCGCTATATAGACCTTAGTCTTACACTCATTAGGACTTGAGAGGAACTAAAAATGGATTACCTAAGTTCCTTGTATGAGAGTACAATATAATGATCATAGAAGTGATAATAATAAGATTCATCACAATTTCATACATTTGGACTAAGGATCTACACATACTATCTTTAGGGTTTTCTCTATCTTTGGGATCAGATGTTGATGTTAGCTATTCAATCAGATCCTTCACTTGATAGAAATTTAAGGACATTTTTATGGCATCTAGGTGGGGATGAAATATACTTCCTACTTCATGATATTGACAAAAAAATGAATATATACTAGTTAGTATACCAAAAAAATTTGATCCAAAAAATATCTGGATAATTTTGGTTTAAACAGATGTTCATATTGAGAACACTGGAGTTTTTGTCTCCTTTATCAAGTGATGTGTGCAGATTGAATATAAATAATGAATGCATGTGTGGGTTTACTGTAGTTTTATCTTCAATGACCACTTTGACATATTTTCTGGTGATGTATGGGGAAATAATATTCGTATAAGTCATCTTCATTGGTGAATAGATCTATCAAAATTAATAATATTAATAGATATATATTGTGATTATCCATCTAAAGAAGGTATAATTTGGTGGGTCAGTACCCATAATCCCATTGATGGGTGTAAAAATTCTTGATGAGTTTATATCTTCTTGGGTATTGACAAGGAATTTTCCTCTTGTGACATATTCTACTAATGTTTCCTATACCAAATCTTGGAAGATGACCATAATGAGGTTTCCACTCCATGATTTATAGTGGTAAATGGGGTTATATTTTGATTATTAAGTTTTACCCTATTTATAAAATGTATCCAGATAACTAACATCCTAGTCATATAATCATTAAATGTCTGCAAACATTTTCCTTGGATTTCCTATTACACCCCTTCTTCTTTTGGTGGGGTAATAAAAACATGGGTCACTTGTGCCGCTATTTTACCCAACATTACCTTCGACAGTCAACCAAATTATTTTTTATATCCTTGAAGACAAAAAAATCCATAGATATTGTGGCCCACCATCTAGTGGAATGGGAATTAGTTTAGTTAATCATTTATTCCATCCTCATTGGGTTTTTATACCTCCATTAATTTAATCAAGTCATTATATAAGGATACTATTTAGAACCCATAACCTTTTCATTTTTGAATGAATAGATCTTATTTTTATAGCCCATTAATTTTCTAGTACTTTGGTTTTTTCCATCCTCAGGAGGGTCACTCTACTAATATGGTTTCTTATGAGGTGGGACTATATGAGAGTGAATGTGATTAATAATTAGTGTTAATGTTGAGGCTAGATTGAGAATTATGATGTTCCAATCCAATATATTACGCTTCATTCCATATGATAATGGTTTTGGATGATATTTTTTCATATAAAACCAAATGAAATCTTATAGTGATTGTGTGACCTCCAAAAATGCCAAAAGACAACTAGGATAATTCAAGGGAAAATCTATGTTTGTAACTTATATCATATATTTTCTATACATATCTCAAATTATAACTCATGTAGAATATTCATATTTACAAAGTAATATTGGCCTTTCCGAAAAAGTTTTATGTCTAAAACAATATAGTTTTCACATTGATTTTAATTTGAGAGTTGAAGTATATTTATATTCATCGATGGGGATATGAATTATTAGAGTAGATGTCATCTAAGATCTTACAAAATAGTGATATACCCAACATGAATGTTATTTTAGAAGATGAATATTGGTCTTTATAATGTATGTCTATATCATTTGAGGTTTTATACTTCTTGTTTCTCTAGTGTACCCATCAAAGGGCTACATCTAGATTTGAAGGGTATGAAATTCTACATTGAATCTCATATACCATTTTATATTGGAAATTATGGATTTCTAATGTTTAGTAGAGAATGATTCAAATCCACAAATTCTATATATTTTATTCTATCTAGCTATAATAATTTTATTTTCATTTTCATGGAATCAATTTATGTATAAATAGACTCGATGGTGTCAAAGAGATATGGTGGGACCACCATATGGGCCAACGCTTATAGATGAGTTGTGAGTGGAGCCTGATATGTTATGCTTGACTATACCACTTGTTGATATACCACATAATTTGGAGTTGTTAAATTTCTTAAAATGTTAGTGGATTTTCCAGAAAATATAATTATTGAACGTCTGTAACCATTGGGGTTATATAGAGAGGTTTTTGGGCCTTTAGTTATAAAAATGACTAGATTCCTCTCTTATTGTTATAGTAAATCCCTCTTGTTGATGTAGATTCTCTAGTGATATGATATCTTCCTCAAAATTCGAAAAACACTCAAACCGTATATTTTCGATGAGTATCTTTTTGTTGAGTTACTTCAATTAACTAGCTCAACTTCATGTTGAGAAAACCTCTCATCAATGAAGATAGGCAAAACATCGTTAGGTTGTGGGTAGGCTTTAGTGTTAGACACACCATTCACATTGTTTGTTGAAGGACTTTCGGTTTATAGAAATAGAATATTTAGAGGTTATAATTTCTCTTGAGATCGATTATATTATCAAGTGTGTTTTCCTTACTCATATACTTCTATGAAAACCTTGTTTTGTACAGACACCTCCTCAACATGCTCTTTAGCATCAATTTCAAGTTTCACATTATATGTGGGATTAATACTAATGAAATTTACTAATATAAATTTTTTTATAGGGATCATGTATATATCCATTTCAGTGTTAGAGTGGGATTTATCATATTCTATATATCCATTGACTATATAATTTTAATATTAATTGATATATGACTTCTTAAAACCCATTTTATCTTACATACACTATGAGGATTCATTTGTTTCTCTATTTTATATAGGAATAAGGTTAGCTATTTTAATATTGACTGAGTAACTAGTATATTTCATAGATTATGGTCTTAGTGAAAGTGAAGAATAACAATGTGGAAGAAACCATAATGGTGATTCTTGTGAAGTTACTCCTAGTTAGGAATAGACTAACCTTGTTAGAGGAGGGTAAGGTGATAAATCCCCTATCCTTGTGGTATAGGGTTGATATTTATCATCCTCTATGATATCTGAGTTCCACCAAGGATTTGAATATCCTTGGGGAGGCGGTGGTGGTAAAAATTCCTCAATAGTGTAAAACTACTTGGGAATCTACTGTTACAATGTTATTATAAAAATTTTATCTAGGAATGGGATGGTTTTAGAGACTTATGTGGGTTCAATACACTCAATATTAAGGGTTCCTACACAATTTTAGGTTATATTATCTTTAGATAGGTATAATTTTTTACTTTTATAGTAAAACGATACAAGAACCTGTCAATGGGTCACTCTCACGGAGTAACATACATTTGAGATTTAAGAATGGTGGTACATTGATGTATGTACCAACTAGTATATGTAGACCTAGGTCTTAAGACATAGTCCAATGTATTGATGTTTCTTATTCTCTTCCCCAAAATACCTTTTCAGTTGGTGTGCGTGGTGAAATTTAAAACTCTATTTTTCATGCCATCTGATACTCAATTCAAGTGGGACGTTAATGATAATATTGTGGGGAAATATTATACTAATGAGTTAAGATGTTGTCTATTATAATGTTATTTCATTTAATTAGGGTTTTAATCCATTTAAAATAAGGTTAGGACAACATTATGATATATCTCATCTAATGGATTATCATGCTTAGTATTCTCTCCAAAAGACTAGTATATGGACTTCAAGTGATGGATAGTTTCCAAAATGATATGTAAAAGATACATTATAAAGATATACATTAGTGTATTAGGAATTTTACACTAAGTATTACATATAGGATAGAATATGTATAGTGTTTTATTGTTATCATGTTCATCTATAACCCATAAAGTTATCTTCTTCTTTAGATATGGCTTATTTGAACTAATCCAAACACAAAATTTATTTATTTATTTATTCATTGAGAGGAGTGAGTTCATTTAGATCATCCCCAATTATGTTAAAGGTTACACCATACAAGGGAGGCACAAATTATAACTACCACCCTAAATCAATCATTAACTGGTATGATACACCTGGAATTAAAGATGGGGTGCTCGGAATAGTAAATCATGGTCTCTTGAGAACCTCTAAATATAAGTTCAATATTGGAAAATCTTTAGTATTAGTATAACCTTAGTTCCAAGGAGATACTTCATCATAAGGAGGGATTTCCTAATTAACACCATGGGGAGGATCTACTTGGTGGTTCCTAATTCACTTTCTTGTGGAGGGCATCCATTTTAGATTAATAATCAATTATAGGGATGAATCACTCAATATATGTCTAGGTGAGGACATACAAGGTTCTTGGAATGGTATCCACAAGGAGGAACATCATGGTAATTAGTTTCGAAAGAGTTATAAAATCGTTGACCTGATTTTTGGTAGACATTCATATTGTGTGTAGGAACATCACAACTATATTCATAAGGTGGAACATCATGGCTGAACATCACTTTATTATGAAGAGGACATCTATAGTAGGTGTTATGTGGAGGAACTATGGAGTTACTGATCATAGTACAATGGTGAGGTCCTTTTTGGCTAGATCTGCTTTTCCACAATGATGGGTAGTTGGAAGATTCCTGGGAAGCTATCAAATTTTGTGAACTAGATTTAAGACCATCAATGTATATAGGGGCATTAATAAAATTTATGATTACATAATTTTTTTAAAAATACCTCCTTCTAGGTATTCATGGTTACAAAACCTATGTATGAACCTTGACCATAATCATAGTGACTAGTGTGAATAGTGACCCTTATGAGTGGGAGGGCTCCGAGGTGCCTCCTCAATTTTTTAAAATAATATATTGAAAATCATCGTGGGTGTTAACATGGGTGTGAGATAGTTCATATATTTTCATTGTAATATGTTGATGATATTTTTGGATAGGATCATGGATATAACGTATCTTGAATATTGTTTTTAGAATGTGTCAATGACCTTTATGGATGGAATCAAGGATATAATCTTATACATTTTTCATCATTGGTATATGATAAAAACCTTCATTCTTAGTAGTAGTTATAAAATATTACTCTTATATTTTTACTATGTTGTGTCAATGAACCTTCTAAATATGATTATGGATAAGAAAATATGCTTATCTTTTAATCCAAATATGACAAAAAACATCATGGATATGAGAAGAGAGATAAGACTCCTTTTGTGGGTAAATTAGAGTTTTCTACGATATCCTTCTATAGGACAATAAGGGGAGCATAGATATAAGTCTGATTTTAGATGGATATGGTATTAGGGATATAATACCTCTTTCAAGTAGTCATATGTTCTCAATAAACACACTTTCAGGATACCCTATTTTAGACAATTGGTTCTGAGATCCCTGGTGTATTTTCCTTTCCATATTACAAAGATGATGGGGTCATTTGGTGATGTTGATGGTAGTGACTATTATGGGGCCTCCTAGGATGATCCAAGGAAGTGGTGAGGTTAAAATTAACACCATTCTCCACATCTCTAATGTATAGGATGTTTTAGTGTAACACCCTTAGATTTTATGAGAAGTATTTTTTTTAATTTCTTTTATGTCTTTTGTTGTACGCTTCACTAAGATTATCTTGCGCTATACGCAACACCATCTTAGATTGTAGTATACACAACACTGTTCTTGGCTTGTGTTTCACAAAATTTCATGTTCTTTCGAATAAAATTAATTTTACAAAACACAAATTATAGATTATGATCAATTTATAACTGAACTATATTTTTATTATGTTATACACAACACCAAAGGAAGCTTTCCCTACATGAAACCCTAACTTGGCTTGCATTACACGCAAGAGCGACCTTCCTCGATAGCGTGTGTTGTACGCAATACCAAGTTCCACTAAACGAGATATTATTACAATATTATTATGAACTAGCCGTTATGAATATTATTAACTAAATTCTGATTTTTATTACATTATCATTCATCTTAAACATTTTCTACATCATGGTATGAGAACAAATTAAATTTTTCAGGTAAAATAAGTATTTAAAAAAAATAATTTTTTGCCGTATTTTAATAGAGTTCCCATTTTAAAGATAATTTTTAACAAGTTTATAAGTTTAATATTAAAAAATAATCTTCTTCTTGTGAATCAGGATATAAAAATTTACTTTGGAAAATGTTTTGATATTATTCTGATAACATTCATATTTTGATGAATAGTAAAAATATGCTAAATTTAACATAAAAACAACTTTTTTCATCAAGATAGTTTATATAGATAAATTATAATATTGAATGGTTTTAAAGTATAAATAAAATATATTTTTACCATTTAATATAAGGTATTTCATTATCATTAATTTTACATTGAAATCTTGTGCAATGTTTAAAATAACAACCCTTTTTTATTTTCGACAACGGGATTAATTTTAAATTAATTACTGCATATTCTATGTCTTGAATTTGAAAAAATTGATTCCACATTTTGAATCAGTAGGTCCAAATTATTTTAATAGGCTACTTTTTTTGGGCATTATGAATATTAACTATGTTAAATTTTATTTACCACAATTAAATGTAAATTAGGAAATTAAGTGTAACAATAATATTATAAAATTACCCTAAAACCTTCCAAAATTCTATTTGATAAATAAAAGTCGACCCATATCACATAAGGGTATGAATAGATTCATTTAATGGACTTTTGACCATGAAAATGATGTAATTATTATTAAAATGAAAGAAAGTGGAAGCATGTCACTCTCTTATATCTTATAAGTGTAATAATTTTAATTTAGTGATAAACATCATTAAAAAAAGAACATAAATAGTCATGAGAAAGATAATAAAATTATCTACATCATGTGAATTTATTTATAATTTTTAAGGATTAAATAATTATCATTAATGGTGATACAATAGTGATGTATAAATATTTGTATTGATTGAAATATCAAATAAATGGTTTTAAAAATATTAAAATAAATATTATATGAACTATTTAATGTGATCCACAAATTTTCTAGATAAATATGCGATGTTATTAAGATATGATTTTTTTTTGAATATATCCCTTGTGTGGATTTTATTTAAATTCAAATAAATGAATAGTGTCAAAATTGACACTATTGTTATTTTATAAAAATATCATATTATTAAATTGTATAAAAATCACAAAAATATTTACAAATTATTAATTGAAATTTATATGGTCTAAAATGTCATAAAGTATCCAATTATGGAAAATTCACAACACATAAGTAATTATTTATAACAATTTAAAATTTAGAATATTATTACCACAAATAAAATTTAATAGATTAAATAAGGACAAATCAAGTTGATAAGGTTTAAAATAAATTCCCAACATGTATAAATTTTATTGGATGAAGAGATTAAAACCCTATATCATCTCATATTATAATTTTAATCATTTAGTAAGTTTTTATGTGGGTTTTGGGTTTATTATAAATTAATATTTTAGAAGTTTCCAAAGGTTACCCTCTCAGCTCTTATAAAAGGGAACCTCCTCCCTCTCCTCTTCACAACATTTTGAGACTTCATGCTCAGAAAAACCCTATTCATTTCTCTTGTCCACTTACCTAGAAACATACTAGATGTCATGGTCTTCTTCAGAGATAAACTTTATTGCCCGAAGAGAAGGTTTAGAAGAGGCGCATCAAAGAAGAGGTAATATCCTTTACCGATTCTTTCAAATTTAATTCTTCTTCTATTTCCTCTTATTTATTTGTTTCATTCTAAAGTAATAAAATAAGTATCAATAATATAATTATATGTTATTATAAATATTATACAACTCCATTTCACCTTCTATCCATCCTAGGGAAAACGAAATCATCGCGCGTGCGTACGTACAGAATATCGTCTCCACGCCGTGGTTTAATCTATTTTCCACCACCACCTTACTTTGAGGGGAATAATGGTGTAAAGAATAACTATACATGGTTATTATAACATGATAATAATTCTGAGATATTCTATCATCCACTTCAATACCATTCAATAATTATGGGAATGATATCATCGCTCGTGCGTACGTACGGATTACCGTCTCCACTACGTGATGAGATTCATTCTTCATGTTAACTATTCAAGAATGATTATAAATTATATATTAAATTATAATAAAATATATGTAATAATAATGCTACTTTATTTATCTATATATATATGTCATCTACTTACTTTCATTCAAGTCAATAAGGAAAGGAAAACAACGTTCATGCGTACGTACGACCTACCGTCTCCATGAACGGTGTGTTTCATTCCATTTATCGATCTATTATATATATATATTCTGAATATATATTATCTATAAATCATGTTTTACATTATGTAAGTAATGAATCATGTTCTATGTAATCATATGAATAATTAAAAGTCAAAACACATATGATAAATGAAACGATTTTACCAAAAATGCTGCATTAACATGGAATTGACAAATGAACTTGTAATATAAATTCATAAGTGAATCATATATGATATCATAAATATTATTATGTTAATTTTACAAGTTAATAGTAAATTTAAACCCACTATACAGGAGTCTTGGACACATATGGAAGAAATTGGACATAAGGTAAGGGAAAATCTAGATATCTCATTTTTATCCAAGATTGTTTAAACTTCAGAATTTACTGGGGAATATTTATCATCCACATCCATGCTTAATAAATATGTAATATTATTTATATCCTCTTACAATTTTTTAAAACCAATTTTACCAATTGGTGAAAATTTTAGTAAAATATATGAAAGGAATCTTTTTTCGTTTTCAGTACGAGATACTTTTTGACTTTTCCGGCCAAAGTACGAGAAGAATGTTTTTTTAACTTATACAAAATGAATCGATTTTTATGATTTCATAGAACTTTATTTTCATTAAGAATAACTTACATGTTTTCAAGTTTATTTTCAATTAACTTATTTTAGTTTAAAATCCTATGACATTTTGAGATAGGAAAATTGTTTTTGAAGAAGAAAGGATATTTTCCTCAGGAATGGAGTTCAAGTGTTACATCAAAATTATTTTCCATCTAATATAATATTATGTTATGTAAATATCCCTAATTATTACAATGAATTGTTTATGTTATGAGGGAATTATTTTTATGGAGTCCTTTTATCTTATAAAAATTATGTTATGATGGCATGATGTTTAAGAATCCCATTCTTATTACATGGGCCATGCTATGATGTATGATTTATGATTTTGTGGCACACATAATAATGGTTTTATTATGAGATGGGTATGACCTATATCTCCCTCCAATGAATTGGGTAAATATTTATATCTCTTGAGACAGACATGGCTGGAACATCATCTAAATCCGGTTCAGTAATACTGGGCTGGAACGGCAAATAAAACCAGTTCAGTAATAGATTTTGTCCACTATGATGTTCTTGGAAGTAATTACATGTCTACTATGGAAATCATATCATGTGATAAATGGTTTTGCACAATTCCATGTTTTATTCCCATTCCATTTCATCGTGATTAATGTTCCTTTATGATCTATGCCTTATGTACTGCCAATATTTATGTCATTGCTTAATATTTTGATGTTTTATGTTCAGGTTTTTATGTTAAAATGTTTATGGATTGTTTTTATGTTCTACATGTTTAACCTTACTAAGAATTTAAGCTCACCCTTTTTAGGTTTTCTTTTCCCTAGGATATAAAGAAATATTTTAGGTAAAAAAACAAAAGGGGAATATCATTATGGGAGAGGATGAAGTTCTTTCACCATGATTAGAAGATTACGTTCCATGTTTACAAAGACACTAAACTAACACGGTCTTTGGGTGTCTTTTTTTGTCATGTATTAAGTTTTCCGCAAAAGTAATGTAATTTCCATGTATGTCAAAATTTGGGTCTCTAAATTTAGTATTTTCACTATGGGGAGGGGCACCTATAGTAGGTGGAGGTGGAAATGGATACCACCAACTTTTCTACAACCTATTATTGACCAGATATCCAGATATGCTTCATCACATAGATGCTTTATTAATACACCTCCATAATTAGGATAGATTCATTGAGATGGTACTCTTATAATAGGGCATTCACTTACTAGAGATAGGGACATAATGTTGGTGATAAAGTCTTTGTAGGGACTAGGGCTATGGTCACTATAGAATTTAATGCATAAGTTTTGAATGTTAGTTGGTTATGTTCGGTTTTCTATGGGGACACGATTGTATTATAACCATATCAAGATATTATAACATTTTATGGTAAAAAAATTATTCCATTTATATTTAGGTGTGTTCATAGAGGATTATTATCCAAAAAAAGTTACTTATTATTGTCTCATATCAATCAAAATTTCAATAGTCGATTGATCACATTCATGGGTAAAGGATTCATATTGGACTCATTATTTTTTTTTGACATTCCCTTAGGCTCATATATTTTTATTCAAGGTGAATCATAATTTAAAAGGATTGTGTTCATATTTAAATACTAATAACCCTTTAGGTTTTTCATTAGTTATGTGGATGGGGGGTTAGCTCATCACATAATGGGTCTTATTACCTAGTCTAAGACTCTCCTATATATTTAAGACAAGTTCATAAAATCATTAAAAATCACAATATTTGTGTTTTTACCTCCAGGAAAGTTATTAATAATTATCATGTATTGATTTAAACATTTATATGTATCATAGGTTCTCCATAAATCATCTTCTGTTATGGTTTAAAAGTTCATTGTTGTTTACTCATTATGTTAGCTTCATCTAGGGTGGTGGTGGGTATTTTAGGGATTGGATCACACCCATGATAGGGAATTCATACATATACCTATAATGGTTATCATATAAAATTTATTTTGGTTCCACTTAATGGATAATGTCATGCCTTTTAAGGTTATGTGACAAGTACTATTGTGCTTCATTTTAATTTTATAAAAAATTGACCAAATGAATTTCCTTTTCATGTTATACTTCTAAGAATAATTAAATTATGGTGGAAATAATTATAATTAGAATATATCATATGTATTTTAATGTATTATAGTAAATAATACTAGGAGGTATTTTCATATGAACAGTTAGTTTCTGACTTACACATGAGATTCCCATTCTAGTATTTCATGACAAATAACTTAAGTGAAGGTTTTTTTGGGGCATACACCATATAAGTTTTTTAGAGGTATATGTATCATTAAATGGACCATGGTTGAGGTTATCAATGAAGATTTGGTTCTTAATTACACCAAGTAGGAGGCCAATAATATAGATATCCTTGAATCATATAGTGACAGATAGGAAACATAATATCGTGAAGATTGAATGGGAATTTTTAGATAAAGGAGGTTTCATCAATAACCTAAAATTTCTAACCCTAATTATAATGTGAATAAATAACTTTTATCACCTAATTGGAACAATTATTTCGGTATAAAAAATGTGGGAAATGACTCTCACGTGATGATTAATCCCTATTATTAAAGGAGTAAAAGATAAATTAGGATCACATTAGAAATCATGGATCATTGGTCACATAAATTAAGAAACCATAGGGGAGTAATCGGTGGATTCAAATAAATATAAATTTTAATTTGGTCTAATGTGTGTCTAAAATTTAATTTTTTAAACTATTTTTTCTTTCTTATGTGTCCTAGGTAAATAGATAGACCATGTATGGGACCATAGTGAAGTTTAACACTAGTATAATACTATGGAGAATGGGTACCCTAATATAGGACTAAGAAAAACTGTCTCCCTGTTATTGGACTAAGGAAATGGGTTTCCATATTATGGAGGTCTGGTAATGTTTAACCTAATATAGAGTCCTTGGAAAAGGGTTTCCATTATATAGAGTCTTGGGAAAAAAATCACCCTATAATGGAGGCATAAGAAAACAATCACATTAATATAGACCTATTTGGATTACTTGGGTACATGGGACACTTGTATTATGCTCTCAGGGTGAATATAGAACATAAAACTCTAATATTGGACATATGATTAGGTCGAGGGTGCTACATCCTTGTATGGGATCATTGAGGATGTAATCCTTCACACAAGATCTATATGATCATAGGGGATGTGGTCTTGTATAATGGTTTAATAAAGAAATATTTGGATGACACAATTACCCCAAATTCCCCTTATTATTACTTAATATTTCACATAGGGGGTTAAATAAAGTAAATGAATTAGAGTGCAGTAATTGTACATTTGGTTATTCCTATGAAATTATGAGATGAGTTCTATTGATTATAATATCTTTGTTTTTCCCTTATAAATATTTGGAGTATTTTATAGAATATCTTCTAATCAAAACATGGAGTGAACAATGGATACTAGGGCCCAGAGAGCCATAGTGATGACATAAAAAATACTAAATATATTATATAACATGTTCATATATTATCTAAAATAATGAAATATATCCTATATAGTGTTCTATATTGGACATATAAGACCTATATTAAATCATGAATATGGGTTTTACCCTACGTGATATATAACCTATGCACGTGTCAGGTGTTTTGTTTAAGAGTTTCCATGTGTAGACTTAGAAGTTTATTTTTTTATTTATTTACTTAAATATTTATTTATTTATTTATTAAATGGACTAAAACTAATTTTCGTGATTATAAGTCCTATTATTAAAAATGCCTAGGGTTTCCCACATAAGACTAGGAATTTGAGAGGAATTGTAGAAGAGAGTTTTGCAAATGAAAATGGATAATGTATTAATTATATGGATTCTGTGGACTTTTCTTCATTAAAGACTTTTTTGGATCTGATCAATGGTAATGGAACAAAACTGTTCTTTATCAGTGATTGATCCAAAATCATGGAACAAATTTTGTGTGTTCGTTTAATCCTTGATTTGAATTTCTCATGTAAAACACGAATTAATTATTCTAAAATATTCATTAAAGGGTCCATTTAGGTTTATATTCCTAAATATAGGATTTTATAATGTTCTGGTTAAACATTGATCCTTCCCTTCATTTTACATTTTCGACATCAGTGAATTTAGGTCATCTTGAATAATGGACGAGTTTTTTTCATAATATTTTTTTTTGTTATTTTCACCCCCTATTATTTGTAAATTCATCATTAGTATTTCTTGGGTTCAATAGTTTGACAAAACATGGAAATTTATCATTGCACAATAAATTTTAGTGAAATGCATCATTTTTGTGGGTTTAGATTTTGGAATAGAATCATATCTGAGGTATAATGTGGTACAATAGGGGATCGAGCATGGAGTAAAGAGCTTTGGTTTTCATGATTAGTCATTTGGTAATGTGGTACATTGTGTATTTATTACCAAATGGATAGTGGGCCAGAATGCATCCACTAGCAACATCATGAAGCCTATTCAACTCTATATCTAGGATCTACGATCATGATTATTAGCAGAATTAGAGGAAATGGTGTGGGTGAGTGTGGAAAAAATATAAGAGTTTCAATAAAATCCATAAATACATAGATTTTACATCATAATAACACATTTTTTTGCAGTCCCATTCTATGTTTCTAGGGATTACGCACATAATAAAAAATAAAAAACCATGAAACTAGACTACAAGTCGTGTGACCTGTTTTTGGTGGCCAAGCATATACCCTATGGATACACATGAATGGGCATGACTAGGTAGGCTAGTATGGACATCTCCAGAGTACCCATAGATTCCCAGAGTACCAATGCATTGCCAAAGTATATGATCATATCCAAAGTACATGGGAACAATCCAGAATACATAGGAATATTCTAGAGGAAACTAGAAGGTACAAGATTTTTAGGATAAATTTTTTAGTCCTAGTACACGTCATGTACTTATTTCAATGTATGATGAATACCTCACTCACTTTTTTTACATACTCATTTTTATGGTATGTTACATGTATAATACTATGATGGTGTGGTGAGGCATCCTATCATGAGAATTGTATGAGTGATCCCCTTAATGGGTTAGTTTTGGATAGATTTAGGTATCCCTCCCTATGGTTTGGAGATTTATCTTCTATAATTTCCTCACTGGTTTATGTTAGGTATCCCACTACTGACTTCCAAGGAATGTGGTCCCCATCCATGTGGTTTACTCTTGGTAGGCTTATGTATCCCGCATAGGCCTTGGATACGATCATATATCAAGGTATACACATCTTCTAAGTTCCATCATTTACTTCTTTTTTGTGTGGCCTAATAGACATGACCTCTTGGATGAGTGACATTAGTGTTATTAAAAATAGAGTTTTGAGTTCTTCTAGATAGATTCTTCCTTGAATCCTCTAGAAAAACCCTAGTTTGGTAGTGTGTTTGTTAACTTCATTGAGACTTGTTACCTACTTTGAGACTTGGTGTCTCTCTATTAATTATTTTTGTTTTGTGATTTCAGGGTGTTTGAATGGGTTTATTATACTCACCCATGTATGGGATATGGCCACATTTTTCATATATTATACATATGATAGGAATTTTCACAAAGTCATAGGTGGATCAAGTGCAGGTGGAGCATAAATGAGTTAGAGAGACTATGGTTTGTTCAAGGATTTTAATTTGAAAATATTCCCCTCTTTATAGTAGTTTGGACTATTTTAATGATTTTTTCTATTATTTTACAATGATTTTGTCATAATATAAGGTGGGGTATCTATTTATTCATGAATTTTGGTATCATTTTTATTTTACCTTTTAGTATTGTATTGGTGGTTAGAGGTGTGGGTGTGGGTGTGGGTGTTTGTGTGTGTATGGTTCCATAAGATATGGCCTCCCATGTGTTTGATATTCCTACATGGTGATTTTTATAAGATCCTAGAGTATTGGAGGTAGGCTTGCACTTGGCTTACCACCAACAAGGTAGGCCTCAGTGGTTTGGGTCCTCATAGACTGGTGTCAAATGTTGTTGTATTATGAATTGAATTTAGAGATTGTTTAGCTATGATGTTGGATTTGGGAACAAGGTAAAAATATATTAAATTGTATCATATTTGGATCTATATCTAGGTAACCATGTTTGGGTATGGTCATCAATAAATCCATTCACAATGACTCTGATAACCTTCTTATTGACTTAGTACATCAAATAACTTGTTGTACAAAAAACATTGGTATTGGAATAATATTGGAATGGGTTTTTGTTTCCATATTCTTCATGAGTATGTTACCCTAATATACTCTTTTACCATAGTAAATATTTAACTTTTAAATATTACTCCAGGATGATAGCCAACCCTAATACGAAAGTTGTAACGTCCTAATTCTGGGAGATGCCCAGAGGTTCCCCGTACCCGATTGGTCACATGGCCTCAAGCGCATTTCCCCAAACGTCAGAGGCTTCTAGGTAGTAGCAATGTACTTGGGTATGATAGTGGGGAAACTATTCCATCAATGGCAGAGTAACGCAGTAGAAATAAATAGATAACAATAGAGAAAGCCATAATCACATGCAATGTGTAAACAACAGAAGTCTTTAAGAAATAAGAAAATTGGGAACATTTATAAATTATGCATGGTACATATGTCTAGGAAAACATCCAAACAAGTCACAATGTTGGAATACTGTAATAAACCAAATTCAAAAAGAAAATTAAGTAAATTGATCCCCAACATCGTAAGCCTCAGGTTGGTCCCATGCTCCCCAACTCCACATTAATCAGGTACATAAAGTAGAAGGGTTCTTTCCCTTATCTTAACCTACAACAATATAATATGTTTGGACCCAAAATCATGACCCAAACATGGTGTGAGACGAATCACAGTTGGCAATCATCCATTGATTTGTGCCTAACAGTCAGGGAATATATATGATATACAATATGGAAAATGAATAAATAAACAAAGAAGTAATAAAAACTAAACAATCCTATAGTTTCAATTACATCCACTTCCATTTATTTGTTAAGTTACCAAATATCATATGTAACTCTCTTTGAAGTACTCATAGCTTAACCATTCTTGTTCAACTAAACAAAACACAAGAAAACATCTGAGAAGTACTCATAGTCTAGTCCCTCTAGTTCATCATTAGAAAAGATACTCCGAATAAGCACTCATCATCAATTCCCCATGTGGTCTCATAATTAGGAACTACAGACACTATGTGGGAGAACAAATTCCATCCCCCCTATGGTCTCACAATGTAAAAGTAAATAGAGACTATGAAGAAGCCCTCGTTATCCATTCTCCTTATGGTCTACTACACCATGTTCCCACAACCTTGTGTAAGTCAATTGTGCACAAAAGATATGTGATAGTCAAAGTAAACATCAAGAACTACTTGGCTAAACAATCTACAATATCTCACAACATGTTAGAAAAATCCATTCCATCCTAATGATACATGTCATGGAAAACAAAGCAGCCTAATAGGAAAAGCTATACCAAACAGTAAATATCAATAAAACATGGGAAACACATTCAAATCAAGGTAAATAACCCTATTTACAATCATAAAAACTCTACTCAATCACCCAAGGCATAGCGGGAAATAACAAGGCTAAAAACCATAAACAAGCAATACCATGAACAAGGGTATTAGGAAATTTTGCACATATAACTCAAAGACTAACTAAAAAAAGGCACAAACCACCTACCTCAGCATTATACGATCGATATTTCTGAATCCCATCCTTTTAATTGACCAAGAACGCCATAGTTCTATAAAAACGTCCAAAATGTTCAACCAAGGATATCTCACGAAAGAAAAAGGAATCAAGCGATGAGGTTCTAGAAGAAGGGAGAACTCACTAATGCAATTCCAATGCAACTGACAGAGTTCTATAAAGAGAACGGGCGGTGAGTCAGTAGTTCAGAGAAGAAGTGGTGGTCTCATTCACTCTTGGAGGAGACAGAAAAAAAAAGAAGAAGTGTGTTCTACTGATTAGACATGACCCCGGTCCGTCTAATGAAAAAAAGAAAGTACACGACATGTTCTTTAAAAGTACCTGATGTGTACTTTCCTTTATCAAGCTCTACTTTAGGCACCCTCCTGGTCACCCCACAAGTCCATGTACTCGGCCTTTACATGACCAGTACACTGTCACCCATGGAAACTGGGTATAAGGTGTGTACTTATATGTACACGGCGTGTACTCCTAAAATTTCCATAATATCCAATTTTTATTAAAAACAACCATAAAATACAAAGATACCTGAAAAGAAAATCTGAGCACTTACAAACATGTATCATAATCCTCTAGTTTCCCAAACTCTTTGTTAAATTTAAAGAAACCTAATCTCTAACCTCGAACTATAGAGGTCATCTCCTACAATTAGCATATAACTTATGTCATGACTTGATGGTAGCCATCCTCTTCTGAATAAACAATATTTGCTCTGTTGCCTCCTAGACAAGACGAGGTCTTAACATAGCTGCCTCTCCTACCTCGAGCTAATATAGGGGGTGATCGACGTGGCCTACCATACAAATCCTCATAAGGTTCCATCTGAATAGTTCCTTGAAAACTAATATTGTAGGAAAACTCCATTAGAGGTATGTGCTTATCCCAAGAACCACAAAAAATCTTGGACACATGCATGTATCATGCCCCCAAGCACATGAATTATATGCTTGGATTGGCCATCTGTCTGGGGGTGGTAAGCTGTAAATAGAAGTACATGTGTACCCAACTACATCTCTAGTCCCTGCCAGACCTGAGAAGTAAAACGTAAATCCCTTTCCGAAACAGTAGAGTGTGGAACCCCATGTATGTAACGCCCCGACCCTAGTTACCCAGAGTCGGTGCATTATTACATAACATTGTCATGATCACAAAATATCACGTCTCGAAAGACCGATTAGTTTAGTAGCCTTGAAACACTAGATACATTCATAAATGTTACATTACATCATTAAGTGAAAATCTACAATAACATAGTCTCCATATTCCACACTCATATATCTTCTTCAGACTATCTCTATAGGCCAGTCATAAAATATTTCTTCACATCCTAAGAAAAATAAAACATACAAATGGGTGAGCTCAGATTCTCATTATGGATAATAATATATTAGAAACATTCATAAATAAAAATAAACATTTAAGACAATGTATAACTAAAACAAAAGCCTTTTAAACTTTAACTTCAACATAATATGGCAAAGATAAAATGAAATAATTCCATTTACTTATTCACATGGATATTCTAATAGTCTAATAATCACATGCAATATCAATAACCACTTTCATAATGATGGAATTCATAATGCCAGACTATCATAACCATGTATCCAAGGACTCGTGCCAAGACTACAAATAAGATTTTTCCAAGGCCTCATGCCAAGACACTAGTTTATCTCATGAGACCTACCGATGCATCGAGGAGCTATAGTGGGCTCCACGAGTCACTTATTAAGTCCAATGCATTCCTCATATGAATAGGTTTAAACATAACATAACCATTTCCCAAGAACCATAACCAAATCATATCACATAAATGATGCATAAAGGAAACATAACATTTCCACATTTCAATCACAAGATATAAATACAACATATTGATATAATAAAAAAATTATCAAAACCATTTTCAATAAAAAAATATAAGGAAATTAAAACATGGTATTTATTTTTCATTTAAAAAAATGTTATGGCTTGTAGAGGAAGTCAAAAACCAAATAATGGTCACGGCGGCGGAGAAGCCATTGTCACCGCGTACATAAGACAAAACATTCCTTTTGTAATTTAGTAAAAATGCTTCGTATAAAAAGATTACTTTGGAATAAAAGTAAAATTCAAAGGTGTTTATACACCATATAAAAGAAAGTGGTGTATAAAACAAAATATGCCTCAAATAAAGGACATTGAGACGAAGTCCCTTACCTCGTGTCCGACTTGACTCGATCATTCTTTAATCTCCTGAATAATAAACTATAGTTAATTTCTATTTTATTAAGATCCTTTTTTTGAAACTCATTATTCCTTTTACATCACTTATTACCACGTTATTAACATTATGTAATCATTTAAGTTAATAACAGTCCTTTTGTAGATCCTTGGTACTTGAGTCAAAAATAAACTTCTTATAATTACAAGTTGTTGATGTGGTAAAATATCCATTATCTATAGAATTATATTAATTATCTTGATATCATATATATCATATATATCCATAATTTACATGCATTTATAATATTACATAACATTTAGAGGTAAGAAATGAAATGCACTGTTCATGGAGACGGTAAGCTGTATGTATGCATGAACACTACTTTCATTTCTATTTCATATTTAATTGTATTAAATCATGATGATATAAAGGTATATTATAATTACAATATAATATGATATATAATATCATTTAAATCCTTCCTTTATATGTCCCACATATGGCATTAATGATTCAAATCACACTGAGGGGGCGGGAGTCCGCACATCCTAAAATGAAATTATAGTGTTTACCCATAATGGAAACCATAAAGCTATGCCATAAATTAAAAATACAGAATAATATTGAAAACATAAATATAATATATATCATATATAAATATATTTACATCTTAATGGCCACCATGAATGGTGTTAAAAGAAGATTTAACAGTCATTATTTCGTGAGGCAGTAATTTGCCACCCACAGAAACAGTATGTTCATTAACCATTAGATGGAGGTGTGTGTAAGTGTAAATCAAATACATCTCATAAAAAAATCATAGTATATTTAATATACTGGTTTATTTACAAAATAATGGAATAAAAAGGGTTTTATGGAGTTGGAGAAGCAAAATAAAACAAAATAACATAATAGAAGACATTACCTTAAAATCGGGTAACTCTTTTTGATTTGAGCCAAAGGATTCCTTGGAAAGACTTCTACCAAAAATGAGGCTTCTAGGAGTAAGAGAGGGAAGGTTATAGAGTATTTGGGTAGAGGTTTTCTGAGCCAAATGGTTTTGATGGTGTGAATAAGGTGATAGAGTTGGGGGCCCTTTATAAGAGGAGAGGAGGGGCTCTTTTGGAAAGATTGAAATGTTACTTTATTATGAAATGCTTTTAGGATTTTAAAGGTCCAAAAATGATATATTAAAAGGATAAGGTTATAAGGTTTCTAAATCCACCCATCCAATAGGGTTTAGACAAATGTAAGTCTTAAATTTTACCTTATATTTTCATTTTATTTAAATCGTTCATTAATGAGGTAATCACTGCATCATCATGGTGTCATAAATACATTTATTTATTTAATGTCTAAAAATTATAAGAAAAATACAATGATGTAGTAAATATTTTTAGCTTTAAGATGAATATTTATAGTCTAAGAGATAATTTATGTAGAAAAAAGTAAAAAAAATTACTTAGGTATTACATACTTTTGTTATATTTTACTTTCTTTAGACAATAAAATGAAAAAATGTCACTATCACAAAAAAGTGATTACAAGGGGTCCCTAAGTTTGAAAAAGGCATCCCATGGTCTGACATGACATATCCAATAGAAATAGGACACATGTTGGGGTCATTTTATATTATTATAATATTATTTCATTACCCTTAACTACCCGATTACTAAGTAATCATGATAATTAAAGATAATTGTCGTCGCTGCTGTTCTTAATGTCCAAAAACAAAAGAGTCTTAATTCCATAATTTGGACCATCTAATTCCAAATATGAAATCTATTTTACCAAATTCCAAACATAGAAATTGCAGTAATTAACTTAAAAAAAATTCTCATTGTCAAAACTAAAGATGGGTTTTTAAGAAGTAAAATATATCAAAAGATTGACTTGTTTTTACTTCCAATTGAAAAGTGAAATTACTTCCAATGAAAAAATTGTATTAAGTGATAAAAAATAATTCAATTATACTTTAAAAACAATTAAAATGACAATATAAATATTTAAACAAATTGGTTGAAAATGCAATTTTGAATTAAAATACAACATTTTTCACTATTCATTAAAAATGAACATTATCAGAAAACTACAAAAAATTCACCCTATGCTCTATTTAATATTAAAAATTCAAAAATGGTGTCCATTTTACCAAATTCAAAACATATATGTTTCATTAAAAAATTATATAGTTAATTCCCACTGTCCAAACAAATAGCGTGTTTTTAAGAAACAATATCTATCCAAAGATTGACAATTGTTTATATCCAATTTCAAATTGAAATTAATTATAATGACCACCATTGGATAAAATGGTCAAATTATATTCTAATTATACTTTAAAACCACTCAATAGTATAATTTATCACTATAAATTATTTTTATTAAAAAAGATTTTTTTATGTATTTTTCACTATTCATCAAAAATTGGATATTCTCTGAAAAATACCAAAAAATCAACTTAGGCTAATTTAGATACTCTGAATCCAAAAATGAAGTCCATTTTGAAATATAAAATTCATAAAATTTCAAAATGTGGGTATTACTATTCATAATGGCTACTTTGATTGGTCACGGTGTGTTAAAATCTCAAAATTGCGTACAATGCAAGTTACTGCATTATTGAAAGATAAACGTATCGTGGAAGCATGTGGTGTTACATTCTACCCATCTTCAATAAATTTCATCCTCGCAATTTGAAATTGTTCTTTGAAAATAAAAGGCTGAAAATAGAAAATACATTTGTGGAAAACCCACATCGGAAATAAGGTTATTAAAAATATAACTTTAAAAGAAAGAAAGAGAAGTACAAAGGTCACCCGTGATAGCTCATACTTGGATTCTATGAAAACATGGATATGGAGGAGAAATAAACCATCAAGGTCTGATGGAGAGTTATAGAAAATAGGATTATGAGAAAGTTAACTACAAGAAAATCACAAACTTGTGATTGGTTAAACTGTCGTTGATTCCCCAGTAGGAAAAGTTAACCGACAAAGTTTTTGTTTTAAGTTACCTTTCATAAAGTTGAGGAATTTATTTAGGAGATTTACTAATAACGTAAGGAAATATACTTACTTGTCATGTAGACTTTCATTCTCAAATAAAATTTTACCACAAACCTATCTTTCACTCAAAAAGGTAATAGAACTCGAAAATATTATATTTATCCTAATCGTACAAGGTTCCATATATTAACACATACCATTTAGATTAGAAATACTATTTTATAATAACCAGGGACTTCCTGTAGGTTAGTGGTAGGTAATAAGGAACGCCGCACTATGTTTGGGGGTTTGATTCCAGCAGCTTTGTCCGACGCGACGGGTTATCCCCGAATCTGCAGGTTGTCCTTTTCCTAAAACAATAGTATTATAATATTCCAAAAATAATCTTCAGAAATGTTTTAACCTTAAACAATACTATCCAACGTTCAACTTAATCCATTCCAACCTTTATAGTTATCCAAAATACCTATTTCTATACTTTCTCTAAAAGGTCTCCAAATTCCAAAATAAATTGTAACATCAGATTCACCAAAAAAAGTAAAGTTTATCTTATTGTCACATACTAAAAAAATGATTACCTTCATGATATTAAAACCTTAATGAAAACAACAAGTACATCAGTACAATCCTATATATATCACATTATTCTTATAACCATAATATAGTTCTTGAGTCCAAAAACACAAATACAATAATTATACAACTTCATCTGTAGTAACAACATAAGATTGGTCTTTCTCCCTTGGCCTTTTCTGAGGTAAGTTTCCTTGGCACTTAGGGAATTCATTTGAAGAATTACCTATTTCTCTACAATTGTATCATTCAACATTGACAATCTCTTTCATTCCCCTGCAATCATGAGTCTGGAGACCTTTTTCTCCACATTTGTAACAAACTCCCATTCCTTTTAATCAAGTACCAGGGTGCTTCTTACCACAATTGTCACATAATGGAAACTCCTTCTTTCCCTTTTTCCCTTTATCTGTCTCTTGCTCCACCGTTCTCTTCTTCTCTAGCTTTACTTTGTTTCCATAAGACTTATAGAATTCTTTTTCTGTCTTGATAGCACACGAGACAATATATTCGTACGATGACAAGGATTGTGATACTAAATCTCGACGGAGAAATGGTTTTAACCAATCAAAGAAACGATCAATCTTTCTTCTTGGGTTACTTATATAATTGGCATCATGCCTCTCAATTCTTTAAAGTTAGACTCATACTTTGCAACATTCTCATCCTCCTTTTTCCTCAGACTCAAAAATTATCTTTCCATATCCGCTTGATGGTCATGAGGAAAGTATTTTTCTAAGAAAATCTCTTTAAACTCTCTCCATTCCATACTTGATACATCTTTATCTTCGTTTGTATTTTAAATCAATGACCACCATTGATCAGCATCTCCATTGAGGCGGTAAACTGTCATGTCAACTTTTTCCCTTTCACTACTCCTTAAAGCCTGAAATATTTTCTCTAGAGAATTTATCTAATGCTTAGCTACTAATGGATTTGTAACCCCATTAAATGTTGGTGGTTGTTGGGTCATGAAGTGGTCTAACATTTATCCTCCACATTGTGGATTATGGTGCTCCATATGAGTAAGTTTATTATTCATAACCTAAGTGAGTTGTCCCAGTATGGTGATAAGCTGATCAACACCAATTGTATCACCAACTCCACTATAATTATCTTGAGTAGGAGGGAAATCCCTATATGAAATGATTGCATTGATACGGTTTCCAGTCCTTCCACTAGGCGCCATTTCTAAACAATTTCATAAGCTAGATTAGTTTATGAATCGATATACATAATAACAATCTTGCAAAGCACCTAACATAAATTGAACAGTTATGGATATAATCCATAATCATAAATTTTTTTTGAAGAATTATATACTCATAAACCCTTCATATTGGTTTTTAAGGAAATCGTGAATTATTCTAAGCATATCCCCCGGGGGTGTTGTAACCAAGAGTGCAGCAAGGCCCGTTGTCGTGCACCAGTTCCCATTCGAGGCTAGATCAAAGGGGTGTTTTTAGGTTTTGCCCCTAGGTACATCTATGCTAGAGCTGCCTCTACCTGCTCATATCCAGATAGGGATGTATTTCTCAAAAAATACACAAAATCAATACTTTACCAAAATTCTAGGATGTTCTTCTATAATAATTCTCAAATTCTATCTTAGGGCTATGTGCTCCAATCAGAGTTTATCTAAATCTATCATCCAAGGTTAGTATTAAACTGCCTCTGATACCAACTGTAATGCCCAAACCCTATTTACCCAGAGTCGGTGCATTATTACATAACATTGGAATGATCACAAAAGATCAAGTCTCGAAAGACCGATTAGTTTAGTAGCCTTGAAACACTAGATACATTCATAAATGTTACATTACATCATAAAGTGAAAAACTACAATAACATAGTCTCCATAGTCCACACTCATATCCCCTTCAGACTATCCCTACAGGCCAGTCATAAAATATTTCTTCACATCCTGGGAAAAATAAAACATATAATGGGGTGATCTCATATTCTCATTAAGGATAACAATATAGCGGAAACTTTCAGAAATAAACATAAACATTTAAGGCAATTTATAACTAAAACAAAAGCCTTTTAAACTTGAACTTCAGCATAATATGGCCAAAATAATATGAAATAATTCCATTTACTTATTCACATGGATATTCTACTAGTCGAATAATCACATGCAATATCAATAACCACTTTCATTATGATGGAATTCATAATGCCAGACTATCATAACAATGTAGCCAAGGCCTCATGCCAAGACTACAAATATGATTTTGTCAAGGCCTCGTGCCAAGACACTAGTTTATCTCATGATACCTACCAATGCACCGAGGAGCTATACCTTGATCTACCCATCACTTATTAAGTCCAATTCATTCCTCATATGAACAGGTTTAAACATAACATAAACATTGCCCAAGAGCCATAACCTAATCATATCGCATAAAACATGCATAAAGGAAACATAACATTTCCACATTTCAATCACAAGATATCAATACAACACATTGATATTATCAAAACATTATCAAAACCATTTTCAATACCCAAATAAATGAAAAGTAAAACATGGTATTTATTTTTCATTTAAAAAAAGTTATGGCTTGTAGAGCTAGCCGAAACCCAAATAATGGTCACGGCGGTGGAGAAATCGTTGTCGCCGCGTACATAAGACAAAACATTTCTTTTTTCGTTTAGTAAAAACGTTTGTATAAAAATATTCCTTTTGAATGAAATTAAAATTCAAATGTGTTTATACACCATATAAAAGAATGTTCTGTATAAAACAAAATATGCCTCAATGAAAGGAGATTGAGACGAAGTCCCTTACCTCGTGACCGACTTGACTCGATTGTTCTTTAATCTCCTGAATAATTAACCATAGTTAATTTATATTTTCTTAATAACCTTTTCCAAGTTCATTATTCCTTTTACATTACTTATTACCATGTTATTAAGATTATGTAATCATTTAATTTAATAATAGTCGTTCTGTCGATCCTTGGTACTTGAGTCAGAAATAAATTTCTTATAATTAAAAGTTGTTCATGTGGTAAAATATCCATTATATTAATGATCTTGATATAATATATATCATATATATCAGGTATATACATTAATTTATAATATTACATAACATTTAGAGGTAAGAAATGAAATGCACCGCTCATGGAGACGGTAAGCCGTACGTACACATGAATGCTACTTTCATTTCTATTTCATATTTAATGGGATGAAATAATGATGATATAAAGGTATATTATAATTAAAATATAATATGATATATAATATAATTTAACTCCTTCCTTTATACTTCCCACATATGGCATTAACGATTCAAATCACATTGAGGGGTTGGTCGTCCGCACTTCCTAAAATGAAATTATCGTGTTTACCCGCAATGAAAACCATAATGGTATGCCATAAATGAAAAATAAAGAAGCATAAAGAAAACATAAATATAATATATATCATATATAAATATATTTAGATCATAATGGCCACCATGAATGGTGTTAAAAGAAGATTTAACAATCATCATTTCATGAGGCAGTAATTCTCCACCCAAAAAAAACAGTATGTTCTTTAACTATTATACATAGGTGTGTGTAAGTGTAAATCAAATCCTTATCATAACAACATCCTATTATATTTAATATACTAGTGTTTTTACAAAATAATGGAATAAAAATCTTTTAAGGAGTTGGAGAAGCAAAATAAAAAAAAGATCATAAGAGAAGACATTACCTTAAAATCGGGTAACTATTTCTATTTTGAGCCAAAGGCTTATTGGGAAGACTTCTGCCCAAAGTGAGGCTTCTAGAAGTAATAGAGGGAAGTTGAGAGAGTATTTGAGCAGAGTTTGGCCAAGCCAAATGTATTTGAAGGTGTAAATAAGGAGGTAGAGATGGGGTTCTTTTATAAGTGGAGGGGATGGGATCTTTTGGAAAGATTGAAATGTTACTTTATTATGAAATGGTTTTCAGATTTTAAAGGTCACACAATGATATATTTAAAGGATAATGTGATAATTGTTCTAAATCCACCCATACAATAGTCATCATACATGTGTATGTCGTAGATTGTACCTTATATTTTCATTTTATTTAAATCGTTCATTAATGAGGTAATCACTGCATCATCATGGTGTCATAAATAAATTTATTTATATAATGTCTAAAAATTATAAAAAAATATCATGATTTAGGAAATATTTTTATCTTTCCAATTAATATTTATAGAATAATAGATCATTTATGTAGACAAAATTAAAATTGTTTTACATAGGTGTTACATACTTTTGTTATATTTTCTTTTCTTTAAAAAATAAAATGATAAAATGTCACTATCACACAACAGTTATTCCATGGGGTCCCTAAGTAGGCACCAGGCATTCCATGGTCGGCCATGATACAACCAATAGAATTAGGACACATTTTTGGGTCATTTTATATTATTATGATATTATTTCATTTCCCTTAACTACCTGATTACTAATTAATCATGACAATTAAAAATAATTGTCATTGTTACTATTCATAATGTCCAAAAACAAAAGAGTCGTAATTACATAATTTGGAAATTATGATTCCAAATATGGAATCTATTTTACCAAATTCCAAACACAATAATTTCAGCAATTAACTTAAAAATAATTCCCATTGTCAAAACCAAAGACGGGTTTTTAAGAAGCAAAATTTATCAAAAGATTGACTTGTTTTTACTTCCAATTGAAAAGTGAAATTACTTCCAATGAACAAAATTATATTAAGTGATAAAAACATAATTCAAATATACTTTAAAACCAATTAATATTACACTCTAACTATATAAATAAATTGGATAAAAAGATAGTTTTGAATTAAAATACAACATTTTTCACTATTCATTATCAGAAATATACCAAAAATTCACCATATGCTATATTTTATATCCCAAATTAAAAAATGATGTCCATTTTAACAAATTCAAAACATAGATGTTTCATTAATAAATTATATAGTTAATTCCCGATGTCCAAACAAATAGCGTGTTTTTAAGAAACAATATCTATCAAAAGATTGATAATTGTTTATGTCCAATTTCAAAGTTAAATTAATTATAATGACCACCATTAGATAAAATGGTAAAAGTAAATTCTAAATATTCTTTAAAACCACTAAATAGTATAACTTATCACTAAAAATTGTTTTTATTAAAAAATTTGTTTTTAAGTATTTCTCCATATTCATCGAAAATTGGATGTTCCAAGAAAAATACCAAAAATTCAACTTAGGCTAATTTAGATACTCCAAATCCAAAAATGAATTCCATTTTTAAATATAAAATTTATGAAATTTCAAAATGTGGGTATTACTATTCATAACAACTGCTTTGATTGGTCGCGGTGTGTTAGAATCTCGAACATTCGTATAATGCAAGCTACAACATTATTAAAATAGAAGCGTATCATGGAAGCGTGGGGTGTTATAATGTAGACGTTCAATATCTTAGATGTATAGCCTCCCCATTTCATCAACACTGAAGGAATACTTTATCATATAGAAGTGATCATCTTTCGTGACTCTCTCAATGACATCCCATACAACATCATTCCCTCGAGGTGACCTAGGTAAACCTATTAGGAAGTCCATCATGACATCATTCCACTTACACTTGGGAATGGGTAACTTCTCTAATAGCCATTCTAGTCGATGATGCTCCACCTTCACCTACTAACAGCTGGAACACCTCAGGACAAACCCACCAAAATTTCTCTTCATACCTGGCCACCAATACTGACAGTTCAGATCTCGATACATCTCTGTGACACCGGGATTAACTACCCAAACTGAGGAATGAAAATCTTGAATCATCTACTCACGTATGACTGTTGACACCCATATGTTCCCCTGGAAACAAAATATCTCATCCTCACCTATGGTCCATCCTGGAATAGGGTCCTCTCCTGAAACACTTTCCCGTAGGACTGGGCCTTTTAAATCCAATAGTTCCCTCATTCTCACTCAATCAAGTAGAGTAGAGGTAACATCTACATAAGAAAAGAATGTCTACACCTATCTTTTGTGCACCTCCTAATGAAACTCAGAGAACATATCCATAAGAATCCACTCACTAATGGAATCCATAACTGCCTATATCTAAGTCTTTCTACTCAACGTATCAACTACTTCATTACCTTTCCTAAATGTGTAGGAAATCTCAAAGTCAAAGGACTAAATGTACTCAACCCACCTTCATTGTCTCAGATTCAGATCGCGCTGAGTGAAGATACACATGAGACCTCTTTGGTTGGTGCAAACCAAAAAAAGATATCCCTACAGAAGATGTCTCTAACAGCGTAAGGCATGAACAACAACAGCCAACTCGAGATCGTGCGTCAAGTAATTCCTCTCATGTGGCATCAACTGCCAAGACCTGTACGCAAAAAATCCTTCTCCCTACATAAGCACATATCCCATCCTGATACCATATGCATCACAATACATAGTATAGATCATTCCTAGCTCTGGTAATACTAGTATTGGTGTTGAAGTCAACCTCCCTTTTAGATTTTCAAAGGATGACTCGAATGAATCTGGCCACAAGTACTTTGTACCCTTTCTTTTCAGGCCCTTCAGTGGCACTGGTAATCATGAGAAGTCCTGTATTAAATGTTTTTAATAACCATCCAACCCTATAAAACTATTCACCTCAAAAATGTTCTTTGGTTGCTCCCAGAAAACTATTTCTCTGATTTTATCTAGGTTTTCTGATAATCTTTTATCTAAGATTACAAGACCCAAGAAGTAAATCTGGTCCATCCAAAAGTGGACATTTGAGAGATTAGAAAATAAATGATGCTATCTCAGTGTACTCAAAATTATCTCATGATGTGTGGCATGGTCGTGTCGAGTGTCAGAGTACACCAAGATATCATCCATGAAAACTACCACGAAATAATTCAAGTAT
This sequence comes from Viscum album, assembly GCA_963277665.1. Lineage (NCBI taxonomy): Eukaryota > Viridiplantae > Streptophyta > Magnoliopsida > Santalales > Viscaceae > Viscum > Viscum album. The sequence goes on from OY728131.1 coordinate 692,030,262, forward strand.
GGATGAAAAACTTGGTTCATCAGTTCCATGGAAACTGCAGGTGCATTCATGAGACCGAACATCATAACCACATACTCGTACAGAACACACATACTCTGAAAGGCTGTAATAGGTATATCAGATGTAATGATGTGGAACTGGTGGTAACGAGATCAAAAGTTAGTATTAGAGAACACATGGGCTCCTCGAAGATGATCAAAGAGATCATAAATCCTTGGCAAGGGATATTGATTCTTAACTATTAACAAGATCAACATCTGATAATCCACACAAATTCTGAGGGTACCATCCGCCTTCTTCACAAACAGGATAGGAGAACCCCAAGGAGAAGTACTTGGTCGGATGAAACCCTTTGCCCGCAACAACTCCAACTTCTTCTTGTGCTCCTATAACTCTTGTGTATCCATCCTATAAGGAGTAATGGACATCGGTTCCACTCATGTAAAAACCTTAATTACAAATTATACCTATCTCTTAGGAGGAAACACTAAAAAGTACTCTGGAAAGACATCTCTGAAATGATCTACCACTGGTGGAAAGTCCATCTGTGAAGTCCCTCGACATCCAGATATATAATAGAAATCTGGGATGTAACTCCTCCCAACTCATGATGCTCGGATCCCGCTCTTCTCACCTGGAAATCCCACTGGCCCTTATGAAGAACCACACCACCCTATGATGACGTAAAAATCACCCTACGGGGATAGTAATCGAAAAATGCATGAAAGGGAACTACCCAGCCCATTTCTAGGATGACATCATAGCATGTCATCTCGAATACTTAAAGATTATATAATAAGTGATACTTACCAACCTCTAGAGGGAACTCCATGCACTGTTGTACACTAGCTATTCTTGTCCCTAATGGAGTGTCCAACGTAAAGACCTCATCAGAGGAAAATATTCAGAGAATAAAGCTCTCCACAATAACAACATATATGAAACTATGGGAATCCCTTGTATCGAAACGTGCATAAGCTAAAAGTGAGGCAAACTAGGATCGTACCTCGCACTATAGAGGGTATGAGATCCTTCTCATGTTGGTTATGCTACACTACAAAAAAATTTCCCGTACAACGACCCTGTGACCCTACCTGACCACCCTAAGCAGATCCACCATGTTGTCACCAAAATCTTACTGACTGGATACCATGTCCATGACCTCCACCTCAGCCTGAACGGCTAGAAAACTCCATTCCTAAGACTGATAATAAATTGGTGGTGCTGCTCCTAAACATGGAGTAATAGAAAAACTCATATCACCAGCTGTTGGTGAGAAGATCTGATAGAAGCACTGATGATGACCCATCTTGCCCCAAGATCAGCACTCCACTCGGTCTCTCAGGAAGTGTGTCCTTGTATTCCCTCTCTTCTCGCACTGGTAGCACACCACCTGGCCACCGGAAGAAGTATCCCGCTTCCACAGACTCCCATGTGTAGTCTCCGTATGGAACTTCCTGATGTCAGTCTGAGGGGTACCAACTCCGGACGTCGAACCACCCTAGCTCACAGCACCAAAATCCCTCATATTGCACTCCGTAATCAGTGCCTGGTTGATTATAGAGGTGATGTATGTGAACATGAAGATGTTCATCTGAGATCGGATCCCATCCCTAAGACCATCCTCAAACATCCTTTCTAGAAACAACTCATCACCTCCAAGAATAACTCTAAATCTCTGAAACTCTGTGAAAAGAGAAGAGTAATCCATGACTACTAGAGTTGCCTACTCCAGACTCATGAAATCTCGAGCTCGATCGACCCTCAAAGTCTCGAGGTAGAAGTATTCACAGAACGCATGCTGGAACTCGTCCCACGCTATAACCTGCTAGAATCCCACCTGTGAGATCACATCCCACCATATCTTGGTGTATTCCTAAAGAATATATCTAGCGAGCATGAACCTCCTCTCCAGAGGCATTTCCAGGTGGTTTAAGAGAGAAGCATGGATTCTAACCATGAATCTACAGCCTGAGGACCTATGTCCCCTCTGATGGTGGGAGGATGCTACTACTAGAAGACCCGTGTCAATTCTGCCATTGTCAGGGTAGGAGGCGGTACTCCATGGAAGGTATGCATGAACCTCATAAAGCTTTCTCGAACTGTTCATTGGCACCTAAATTTGAGATAACGTTTGGTGCCAAGACAGCCATGACTGGAGGATCTATTGTCAATTCCTGGTCTACCATGTCTGGTGTCTGATCACTGCCCTATAACTAGCACACAACCAGAGGATGTCTCGATTACATGACTCTATAAGGTCAAGTTCCCAACATAGATCATGACTATCAAGGACCGAAACATATAAGCACAAGAAGGGAATATGATAAATAAATCCTTCAGGATTTTCAAAACAGGGATACACGATTTGTATAAAAACTGTACAGTGTCTTCCTTTAAGCCTTCAAATGGGCGTGTACTTTCTCCCAAACTAGTCTTATAACACCCCATATACACGGCGTGTTTCTCCAAGACACGACATGTACTTGAATCATGTTCACCTACCTGGGTTCTTCTACACAACTACCCCACATGGTTCTCTTAGGACAGGACTACATGAAATCTTTATTCCACACACTGTTTGTGCCACTTAGGTTTCAACCACCCATGTTGTTAGTTACGTGGTTGGACACAAGGATGACTCTTCAAGTAATATTTATTCTAGACATCACATGTACTAGAAGGTTTTTCACCACCCCTTTTGTTCATTACAAATCCGAATACAAGGTTTATACAACACGGCGTGTTCAATCTTGACATAGTGTGTATAACCTATGTTTTATCCACCCATTTCATTAGTCACACAGGTGGACACATGGTCTACACAACACGGTGTGAACATATAGTACAGAACATGTACTTAAGAAAACTAGTTCCTTCCCGAACATAAGGTTACATGGAGGGTATTTATAATTACATGTCGTGTATTCTGGGCTTTTATGGATAGTAAGCCTCAAAAACTATTCCAAAACCTAGAAAAACACTGAAATTAACATCAAAGTGCCAAATTTTGATCCATTAGGTCCCATAATCCCTACAAATCAAATAATGTCATCTTATACATGTCAAATACAAGCATAAAAAATCAATGATCCACCAAATTCCAGTCCATGAGGACCCATAACACCTCAAGAACCAAAGTTTGGCGTTCATTAAAATGAAACCTTACACAATTTAATACCATATTAATTGAGGGTATTATATAAAGTAATATATCACAATATCATGCATATCTAGCACAACCTCTATCACACCAACATGTAATTGCTAATGCACCCTAAATGAAATGAAAAAAATGCATGACATGTGATTTGTAGCAACTACCTACATGATGCATGAGATGAAATACCCTCATCTCACCGGGTTGAAATATAAATATAACCTCAATAATATTAACAATAACAGCACAAAACATGTGAATCGCCCAATGATGAAATAAAATCAACTTTAATAATTACAAAACCATTAAAATCACAATATATGAGGTAAATAGAATTTTCCATGTACACAGGTTAGCTACTCCAAGGAACAACTTATTAACCATTACATATTTCATCCTATCCCTGGCTATAGGTTCCAAATAGTAAGTCAAGAAAAATATAATTCCTTTAATACCACTTTGTAATTTCTTGATTCTGAGAGTCTACCAGACATGCCACGTACATGGTTGGTCACATGGCATCATGTGCATTACCCAAATGCCAGAGGCTTCTGACTAGTAGTGAGGGCCTTGGTTGTGATAGTGGGAAACTAATCCATCACTGGCAAAGTAACGTAATAGAAATAAATAGATAACAATAACATAAGCAGTAATAAAATGCAATAGGTAAGCAATAGAAGACTGAAATAACTAAGAAATTGGGGAACATATTTAAATTATTAATGGTACATATGTCTAGGAAACAAGACAAACAAGTAACAATGATGGAATACAGTACTAAAAAAAGTACAAAATAAAATCAAGTAAATATCTCCACAGCATCGCAGGACTCAACTCGGTCACATACTCCCCAACTCCACAGCAATCAGGTACCTGAATTAGAAGGGTGCTTACCCTTATCTAGACATGCAACAATATAATCTGTTTGGGACCAAATATCATGACCCAAACAATGTGTGAGACAAATCCCAATATAAACCACACAATGATCTATTCCTAATGGTCAGTGAATATATATGTAAGGCAATATGAAAAATGAAGTAATAAACAAGGAAGTACTCAAAAGTAAACAATCCTACAGTTTCAATAACATCCATTTCCATTTATTAGTTAATAGACCAACTAGAATAAGTAATCCTATGGGAAGTACTCATAGCCTTACCCATTTGGTTCAACGGAACAAAACACAAGAAACCCTCGGGGAAGTAATCACAATCTAACCCCTATAGTTCAGATGTAGAAAAGACACTCTGAGGAAGCACTCACCGTCAATTCCCCATGTGGTCTCGTATCTATGACTATAGACACTATGAGGAAGAACTCAACATCCAATTCCCCATGTGGTCTCATATTAAGGAACTGCATACACTCTAAGGGAGCACAATGTCCATCCCACCTATGGTCTTGAAACATAAATGTAAACAGACACTCAGGAGAAGCCCTGAGTGTCCATTCTCCCTATGGTATACTATACCAGGTTCTCACATCCCTATGTAAGTCAACCGTGCACAAACAATATGTGGTAGCCCACTTAAACCTAAATAACTACATGGAAAAACAATATATAATATCTCACCACATGTTAGGTAAATTCACTCTATCCTAACAATACAAGGCATGGAAAATTAAGCATCCTAATTGGAAAAGCTAGACCAAATGGTAAATATCAAGAAAACATGGGCAACCCATCAATGGAAAGGTAAATAACCATATTTACAATCATAAAACATCTACTCAAGAACATAAGTCATAGCAGGAGATAACATGGCTAAAAACAATAAACATGCAATACCCCGAACAAGGGTATTGGGCACTTTTGCACATATAACTCAAAGACTAACTACATAAAGGCACAAACCACCTACCTAGGCATTGTAAGATTGATATAGAGGAAACCCAACCTTTGATTTGACCTCGAATACTGTAGATCAACAAAATTTTCTAAACATTTCAACCGGGGATATCTCATGAAATAATATGAATCCAGAGATGAGATTCTACAATAAGGAAGAAATCAATGATGCGATTCCAGCGTAACTGATGGAGCTCTATTTGGATAATGGACGGAATGTCGGGGGCTCAAAGAGGATTCATTAGTCTCGTTCACTCCTGGATGTGACAGATGAAGAAGATAAAGAGATACCGGAAAAGAAGATTCGGGCTCTTACAAAATCTCAATCATAAGGATGTTCTGCCTAGTGATGAGTCTTTAGTTCAGGGGCTTGTATAGTATGTGCTACCTCAGGGAAGTTTTCCAGTCTTACTGCCACTCATCGTGTTGTGGGTTTCTCTAGATGTTCTGTTAGAGTACATATATGGACTATATGCACTATATGAGTTTCAAAGATAGAAAAGCCTTAGGTATTTGGGAAACTCTGTCCCCTAAGGAACAAAAATTTTCTTGATATAGTTTCATGAGTTTTCCATATTTTTAGGACCCCTCGTAATTATACGATTTACCTAGAAATGGCACATATCCATGACACTAAAGGATAATGGTGTAGTCAGGTGACATAGATGCATGAAAACACATGTCTCTCTTTGATAGAGTCTAGGAATCTCTTTAGGGAGGAGTTTTATCTAGCTATGTTGTGAATAGTACGCATCCAAGAGCTTCTAGATATCCATCATATAATATTGATAATTAGAAAGTTTTAATCAAGGTTCACTAACATGTTATGATACTCATTGGATATGGTTCATGATACGACACTCCATGCACACACCTTCAAGTGTGGAAATCCGTGAGAAATCTGAGCTAGTGTGATATCTATTCGTATTATGACTTATGTTGTGGTTCATAAATGAGACATGATTGTAGAGAGATTATTAGTGGAGAAGTCACTAATAATAGGGGTTGAAATAAAATCTCTAGAGATAATACTTTAGTAGTTGGTAGCTGATAGGAGTAATAGCGTTTCATTCATTCTAGGAGTTTCTAGAGACAATTTTTTGATTTAGGGGATGTAGTTTAGTGATCAAAGTACGGTTCTATTCATATTTGTGATATATGATGTTATTCCTATGATGGGGGGATAAATCTTTCATGGTATTTTCCAATACACCATATAGTAGACAGGGAGATAGTTGATGGACCGCCTCATTAGAGGTAGTGGTTACAGTATGAAGGTATATAGCATGGCATATCTGTATGAGGAACTAGGAGAGTAGTGGAATGTGTCCTAAAATTTTATTTGTTTCCACTACCACCACCAAGTGGTCTATGATAGCTTCTTCAAACTAGTGTTTAGGGATGAAGGTAGATATAGTCTGTGGAGGCCTCTGACCAAAAGAATCTAGGGATGACTTGAAAAATCTTATGTGTCTTATATACATTATATATAGTATCTATGGACTTAAGAGTGAACTATTATTTTCTTTACACGTCACTTTTTTGAGATCTAGATATTCTAGGGGAGGTTTTGGCTTAAACCTTTCATTTGGAGACTCCAACCGCAGGATATTCAATAATCAAACACTTTATTTGATAGTGTGACCTAACTATTAGATGATAGATATTCCTATGGGGGCATTTTGTAGATTTTATGAGTCATTAAAAACATCCTTATATATGTGTATTGGATCTCAATAGTTCATTCAACTATTGACATTTTTAGGTGGAGAATGTGTTATGTCAGAGTTTATGGGAAGAAGTTTTATTTTATTGGTGAGAAAGAATCACAAGTAGAGAATTATGGCCTTGGAAATATATGAATATTTCTAATCTCCCCTTAGTTGACTAGTATTACCCTTGGAGTAGAATATATCATGATCTTTTATCTTCTTGAAATAGTGGTGGATTATGATGGTGTCTTCCATGAGGACATATTGAGGTTACCTCCCAATAGAGAAATATAATTTTCAAACACTTTTCCCCAAGTATTACCCAAATATCTAAATCATCATATTGAATATACCTCATATATATTTTATAGATGAAGGTGTAGTTGGAGTAATTTTGGGGGAAGGAATTTCTCAAACCTTGTGTGCCCCCTTAGGTAACCAAAGTGTTGTTATCCAAGAAGGTATATGGAAAAATGTGGTCATGTTTATATGACCATTTTTAGAATCTAGTTACCATCAAAAACAAGTATCCACTTTTAAGAATTAATGTATTTTCAACATGTTAAAAGGGGTGAGTTTTTTCTTGAATATTGACCTCATGTTGGTCTATCACTAGCTCTATGTTTTAGAAGATGACATACCAAAGATGGATTATATGTATTTATAGTCACTTTGTGTATTTAGTGTCTCCCTTTATTGTGAAACACTCCACAAAATAGTTTATGGTAATTATAAACTAGATATTTTATCCACTATGAGATTACTTCTTGGTAGTTTTATCAATTACATATTTGTTACTCGACACCATTGGAAGAGCATGTGATTCATTCAAAGATAATCCATGACATACTCCAGTATCACTAAATTTATGGGAAGATTCTAATGTGTCAGTTTGGGATTCTAGAATTCCCCTTCTTTGTACATGTTTTCTCATAATAGGGAGCAACAGTTGAGAAGACAAATGTTGAGGCAGTAATAGCTTAGGATCCACCTAATACCATGATTATGGTAAGGTTATTTATATTGTTTTAAGGAAACTATATAATATTTATTCTTGATGTAACTGTGATATCTTCACCCATAACTAATTTTACTCAAAATGGTTGACATTGGGTTGAATGATTAGGTTCTAGCTATATTTTTTGGAGATTCAGAAAAGGATAAACATCACCCCCGTTTTGAGACTATCTGAGGAGGCTGTTGAGTTTGTAGTATACTAAAATAACTAGGGAACTTGGATTGGATGTTTTTTAATGTAGAGTCATGTAGTGAAGGAATGTAGATCTTGGTTCCTAATACCCCATGTCTAGAACTATTTGAACTATGATCTAGAGATAGAAGTAGTGGTTTCTCCCCAAATATGTGGTGACACTACCTTATGGGTGAGTGCTTTATCATCTATTCTGACCTAATGATCCTCAAATTCATATTTTAATTGAAATATCATAACTTGAGGTGGAATAAGTGTCTTGATTTCTTCCATGGTTATCGCTATGAGATAATTTCAACCCCATGAAATTATAATTTGGTGGAATATGCTCCCAGTAGAAAATCTTGTTCATAGTTGTTGTGTGAGGTGTCAGAGTAGTTTGAATTGTTGCTGTTTTCCATAGTTTATTAGGATGGTTCCAATTACCTCTAGTCAATTCTTTTTACCCCTCAACATATTTAGTATGTTAAGGAGGATCATCTTAGAGATATTGTTTGTGAGGCCTTTCTTGTTTATATATCCACTTTACGTGCTCCTGATAGATTTTTTAAATATGGGTATTGCATAATACTTTTTTGGGAGGAAGAGGGTACCAGTGATTATGTAATTGGTGGTACTGATGGTGTTTCATATATCAGCCATTTTAGTACATCCATGGTTGGAAACAATGTACCAATACCTTCGACATCAGTTTTAATGGCTGGGAATGAAGAGGTTTATAGTTTATTTTGTAACTCGATGCCTCACTTTTCTACAAGTTAAGGTCGTGAACTAGGTTCCAATAGGTTTAGATCAACACCTTGAGGCACCAAAGTGGATGTGGTATGGTTTATACATTAATTTTATAATAGGAATTTCACAACCAACTAGAGGCCACAATGTCATCTAGGTGATCTTAGACTAGCTCACCAAGTCATTCCACATCTTAACCATCTTAGAGTAGATTCCAATAGAGATATTTTGATGCATTTATAGGAAATAGACAGTCCATCTATATGAATTTACATCGATGATCATCCCAAACAATGATACTCTCTTCACTTGTGTCATAAATAAGGAGGTATGTGTATGACACATCACATGTTTTCTACATGTGTGAGCTGGACATCAAGGATGGAGCTACCTTCACTTAGTATATTGTATAGATCAAGGATCAGTAGGACACAAACCTTCATGGTTTAGATATTTCTTTGGTGTGCATCTTATGGAAGCATGATAATCTTCAAGAAAGCACCTTGGATCAAGATAACTTGGTGAGATATTAGTGTCCTCATATGTTTGGGTTTGTTTTTTCTTTTCACGATGGAAATACCTAAGGTGGGGAGAATTTAACTACTCTATTATTTCAATGTAAAATATTTGAGTATTTTAAGGAATATTTTTTAATCCATGTTTGGAGTCAGAAGGGGATTTCGGGCCCTTTTGAGCTTCGATGTATATATAATAGAAATTTTAAATATATTATATCATGTGAACATATTGTTTTCTAAAATAAGGTAATATCTCCCATATGGTGTTCAAAATGGGAATCTAAGATTTTCATTAAATATATATTATCAGTTTTTACTAGGTGTTACATAACATTTTTGGGCATTAGGTGTTTGTTTTAATATCGATCAAGAGTGGATTAAAAAAAATTATTTGATGGTTTTTTATTAAATAAAATACACATAAATATCCTATTTATAATCCCTATTATGGAAAATCCCTATAGTTAGATGCGTAAACCTATGGATTTGAGAGGTTAATTGGAGGATTGTTTCAAAAAAAATGACAATAGATTGTGGATTGAGGGTCCGATTTCCAAGGAATTCCACATTAGTAATGAAATTATTTGATCTTTCCAATGAAAATGGAAGGGAACTATTCTTCATCATCGGTTGACCCAAAATTAAGGTAAGACTTTTTTTATTGGTTTTATACCCATTTTAATTAACCCATATCTATTGTGAATCAATTCTTGTAACAATGTTATTTTCAATTTGACAGTTTTTTTATCTTTTTAAGTATAGGAATTGTTAAGTTATTGGTTAAACATCAATTGTTCCCATATTTTGATGTTTTTTATATCAACATATTGAGTACAACCAAAAAAATGAATTTTTTTTCTAATAGTTTTTTTGTACTTTTCATTCACTGTTATTAATTTTTTCATCATCGGTATTTCATTTAGCTAATAGATTGATAAATACAATGAAACTAATCCTTGCATAAATATCTTTAGAACAACTGATCATTTCCATGGGTTATGTTTTTGGAACACAAGGTCAATTAAAGTTTGAAATGATACAATGGGAGATCATACATGGATAAGAGATCTTTGATTAATGGTATTTGTCATTTGGTCATATAGTTCATTGGGGATCAAGTATTGAATGGATGGGTGGTCGGAATCTGGCAACTGATGATGTCACGAGCATGGTCAACACCAAACCTAGGATCTATGAGAATGATTCTCAGTAGAATCAGAAGTGGTGATGGCTTGGACATTGTTGGTAGAAAGAATAATATTTTATGAAAAATACCCTAATAAATATCATTTAATTTTGAATAACACACGTTGTATAGTCCCCTTTTTTGATACTAGGTTGTACGCACAAAGATAAATATCACACATAGTGTAGCCATACCATGTGTCATGTGACCCATTGTTGGTGACATGGTTTGTAACTTAGGGATAAATGGTCATGGGAATATCTCAATACATGGGAATATCTCAATACATGGGAGGTATATTGGCACAACCAGGTACATGGGAACAAACACAACTAGTGTACCTAGACATTGACAGAGTACTCAGGAAAGACCATAGTACATGGGAATAGCTAGAGTATAAGGGAACAGACCAGAATATGTGTCCATGATCAAGACGATATTGTAATTTAGGAGCAATGAATGACACACCATATACTCAGGTTACATTTCCTATTCTTATTTTAGGTTATGTTGAATAACATTCTCTATTCAGTTTAGAAGAGTATCACAATAGTATTATTTCTTGGTTCATCCCTAAGAATGTATAGTGAGTCATTCAATAATGAGAATAGGACGATTTTTCAACTCAATGGTTTAGTTCTGGATCGATTTAGGTATCCCTATGTGTGGACTAGAGTATGATCCTCTATCATTTCCTCCTTAGGATAGGTCAAGTATCCAAGTACCTAATTCCAGGTAATATGATCCCCATCATAGTGGTTTACTATGGGTAAGGATATGTATCAATCATATGCCCTAACTATGATCCTATATCTATGTATGGATATCTTCTATCTTCCAATATGTATTTCTTTATAACGAGGATCTATAGGCATGACCTCTCAAATAATAACCACAAGTGTTGTGAAGACCCGAGGAGTGAGTTCCCCCATTTGAATGTTACCTTGAATACTTGATAATAAATCTAGGTTGGTAGTGGGGTTGTCACATTCTTTGATACTTGGAGTTTATCCTAAGTATATCTTGGTTAATTGATGTCATCCTTGCTTATAATATGACTATATCTCTCTATTGATGAATTATTGGTTTTTTATTTTGGGGTGTCCTACTAGGTACGGTATACTAACCCTTCATGGGATATTCCCACACATGTCTTGTCTTATATAGATAAATTAATATTAAATTGAGACCTAGGTATATCATGTACAAGAATAACATAGTTGATATAGAAATACTATGGTTAGTTCAATAACATTCATTTGACCTCAATCCCCTCCTTCTAGCATGTTATACTTTTTTATAAATTTATCCATTTTATTTCTAGTATGTTTATCGTACTCTGATGTGGGATATTAATGTATGAATTAATTTTTGTTGTGTTTTTATTTTACCATTTATCATTGTACTAATGATTGCAGATGTGTGTGTGTGTGTGGTTAGGTACCTTAGGAAAATGTCTCCATAGTGTTTGATATGCCTTCGTAGTGCTTGTCTCTAAACCCTAACATATTATAGGTGAGCTTGGGTGTATTAGTCTATTTAACACCATCCATGAGGGATGGTGTGGGTTAATTCGTGAAATTAATCTCCTCCTCTTTCAAAATTTATTCTTGAGGACAATTTATAGTAAATAGGTAATATAGTAAAGTGCTAAAGAGGTAACGTATCATTTCATGCACGAGGTCCTAGTTTAAAGGATTTTTTGGCATGAAATAGATGATAATAAAAAATGGATCATGGAAGAGTAATAGAATTTCATATAACATGATAAATATATATAATCAAGATGTTTTCAGAATATGAAATTGGACCTGGGTTCCAGAAAAAAGTCTTAAGGGCGATTCGTGATTCTTTTCAATAGAAATTAACCCCACCCAACCAAGTATCCATTCATATCAAAGGTGATCACATAGAATGATAAATTATCATAAATCGTACATTTTTTATGTTAAAAACCATTCGAGAGTGAATAAAATTTGTACTAAGTTGAAAATTATGTCATATTTATGCATAGAGATAGAGGATTATATTCTCCTCACTAAGTTGTACATAAACATTTTATATGATTTTCTATAGGGGTGTGTGATTCAATGGATTGGGGTGTATAGGTACCACTATCATCATATTTTTCCTCTATTATCATTTCATATCTACACTAATCTAGTATTTATAGTCTTTCTCAATCTAGTTTATTATTTTTTATTGAAATTTTATAGCTACCCTTATCGGGGGATGGATATAGAAGACTCACATATTCCACCTACCCAAGGAGTAGATGGCAGTTATCCTAGAGGATATTTTAGTTTTTTGGTCCATTATATCTATAATTTTTTAGTTATGAGAATTTCCTATAGATAATGGCTCAAGATTATGCACAAAATACTAATTAAATTCATATATGGAGACTATTCATCCACATATGGAAATTCACCATGTATGTGTTGGATTGAAATTCACTTTATACAGTTAACCGATGATACCGGTCGATAGACTATAATGTTTTATTCATTTAGATATGTCATACAAATCGTTGAAGGAATAGTGTATGTTGATCACATGATTATAAATGTTCATATGATGTATATGATGCTACTGGATGACTTCACTCGGTAACGAACATATAGTTTCCAACTAATTCTTTATCATTCATGACTATATGAATAAACATGTTATGATGATTATACTATAATGAATTTTGGGGGTATTTTATCCTCGTTCATATGTGGTAATAGAGTCATATCCCTCACATATTCACTATTGTTTCTAGTGTAGATCTTCTAGTAGATATTCCGCATGACACTTCATATGGATGATTGTATGAAAAAACATATTTAAGGTTATCATTTGTCATTATGAAAAATATTAGAAAAAAAGTTTGTCTATTATCTTTTTCATATAATATATTATAGGTGGATTCAAGAACATGATTATGTCATGATTCCGACACATAACTTTTCTATATCTCAGGTTTGAAATTTTAATTTTTTTAAATTATATATTTTCAAGAAATTACATATATACTCTTTTGAACTTCTTTATTTAATCATTTTAGATTATATGGATATTATAGTAGGTTATATTTGACCAACTAACCAGATACATCACTATTAAGAGTAATCATTCTAGGGTTTAGGTTCCTCTCACCACTTTTATATTTTTTGAGTGGAACCAACCTTATAGAATTATTTGATAGATTTGAATTAACCATAAAATTCTATAGTAAATTAGATAACAAAAATCAAATTATTCTATGATGTTCAAAATGGATATGTGATTTCAACAGGATGAAGTTACATGAACATTATATCAATATATGGGAAAAACTACCACATTTTATATAGTTGAAATCCCTATGATATTTATTCTTTTATCATAACATGTTATTTATGAGCCATGATATAGAATAAAATCAACATAATATCTTCCATGTCATAGTAGAAGGATAAAAAATACAGTTATTCAATAGATTTAAATTATCCAATTTTTTTATACGTTGTTTATAGTTTAATATTTATTCTTTGATAGACTACCCATGTTCATTATATTATCCTCATGTCTAATCTCGAAGAGAATGCATTATTTATTTAGGTAGCACACCATTATTTAATTATTTCCCTCTTTATGATGATAAATGATCTAAATGAAAATATAATTAAGTATAAACCAACTATAGTGGTGGAGAAACCTACTCAAGAACCTCCTATAAATGATCTGGATGTTAAAGATCCATGATGAAGATTTAAATGAAATCGGGTTTCTCTAAAACCTCAACTATTACAGAAGTAGATGAGGGAACTATTATATTTGAGCTTAAAATTACTATTAATATGATTCAAAAATAATGGGATCCACATATACTCTTAGTGTGTGCTTATTATAAACTAGGTAATATAAATCTTGGATACTTCAAACTATTATTTCCAATTTTTGATTAAGACAACGCAAAATGAGTAGATTCCTTATATAATATTGTATGTTTCCCCTTATGTAGTGATATAATTAAGGATATGGTAAAGTGTCATATTATCTTGATACCATGAACCCACATCATATTATTAAATCACAAATAGATTAATAACAAATAGTTTATAGTCCAATACTAGATGAAAATCCTCTTCCAATTCATCTGAATCCAACAAATAGTGAACATCAACTAACTCAAAACGGGAAAGAAATTCACACTTTTTCTATAAGATACCCCCCCTAAAGACATAGATGTACATTATTATAATATATTTCTCATATTTTCATTTGAATTATGTTGGGATTTCTTTGTTCAATAAATATTATTCACAATATTTGATTTATGTATATTATTTAACTAATAACATTTATGAAATGTATTTCAAATAATGTACTTCTTAATAATAATTATATTGTAGATATTTGTAATTTCATCTAATTGGTTAAATTATTTTACACTCTAATTTTTATAATGGAATAAAAAAATTTAATAACTAACCATATTTTTAAAATAATAATTTTAATAACTAAATTAATAAAATAATTTTAAATATATAAGTTTATAGTTCATAAAAAAGTAAAATTTATGTTACTAATTTTTCAACATTACAATTCTAAAAAATATTAATCTAATTATTTATTTAGACAAATTTTTTCCATAAGATATGCATTGAATCAGTCAATTTATTTCAATAAATCGAAATAAATTGGGGATCTAAACTCATTTACATTTTAACCAAAAGAAATTTCAATATTTTTTAAGAAAAACACTTTACAAAATATTCTATTGTATGTGTTATGTGGACTTTTTTTTTGTTTAATTAATTTTTAAATAATTTAAAAAATATATATTATAGTGACTTGTAATTTAAAATTATTTATTTTCTTTAGTTTTATTGGTATTTGAAAATAATGGAGAATATGAAAATGTTGTGAGAAATTCAACTTGATAAGAAAACAAAATCATGATTGATATAAAATGCATTGTAGTTAATTTTAGGGGAGGATGGTTATTGTAAAGTTCCCTAATCTGGGCATCCTCCTTAAGAGTAAGCCCCAATAATAATTTCTCTTAACCTGTGCCTCCTTTTCAGGAGTAAGCCCCAGATTTCATGTCCGCTTAACCTGGGCCTCCTTCTTAGGAGTAATCCCCAGGATTAATTTCTTTTGACTTGGGCCTCCTTCTCAGGAATAAACCCCAAGTTCCAAGTTCCCAAATCTGGGAATCCTCCATAGGATTAAGCCCCAAATTCTAAATTCCCTTTACCTGGGCCTGCTATACAGGAGTAAGCCACAGTCTTAATTTCTTTTGATATGGGATTCTTTCTCAGGAATAAAACCCAATCATAAATCCCCTCTAATTTTGGCCTCCTTCTCAGGAGTAATCCCTAAGTTATGTATCAAAATCTCCACAAAGCACATATACATTTATGAACCTTATTCTCAGGTTTCTTTTCTGAATTAAATCCCGATACTCACCTTTTTTGGGTAGTCATACATACATAAGCCCCACATTATTTCTTATGATTGCATCTTTTGTGGAACAATCATCAGGTTTTACAGATACCTCTTGTTTCTCACACCGAGCATGAATCAAGTGAGCTTAGAGCGTAAAAGTAATTATGACATCTTTCTTTGAGTCATCAATCATGCATAAAACCTCATACTTCTTTACTAGAACTAAGTGGGTTCTGATTCCTTTTCTAAACAAGGATACGTAGGTAGCCCATCTGTGGGTACGATCCAATCTCTGAAATAATCCATGTCCTTCTGAACAACAATAAACTTCAAGTGCCCCTTGAGGGGCTTTAAAACCAGTATGGTTATCATAATGACCAAGAGATTTCTATATAATGTGTTGAAGGATACCATTGACTAAGAATCTCCAATAAATAAAGATGATACTATATCGATGAATAACCTAAAATACATATATAAGATTCTATAAATCTCATACATAAAAACCGTTGTTTATTAGATCTAAAGGAAATATCATTTTCATACTTGCTAAATTAATAAGGATTCATGAACATAACTCAAATCTATAAGAGAGTCCCGGAATAGACAATAATTCCCCCCAAAAAGGTGTGATGATTCCGACCTCCCATCCTCTGGACCAATGCAAATTATTAAGCCTTATTGGTCCACAATTAATTAGCACCTGCCTTTGGAAAGTAGGTATAAATGGATATAGAATCATTGGATGTTTCCGGTTCTTTGATTAAACTTGTTAGAAACCGATTGAAATGTTTGAACCTTAAGAAAACATGGTCATTCCCATTTCCAGCAGAAAAAAATGGTGAACCCGATGTGAATCCTTAACCAAGTTAAATGATGTTTTACATATTTGTTAGGCCCATATTTAAATCAATGAGGGGGAAAACAAAACAATTAATAACATATGTGCTCATCAAAAAGATGTAGTGGCTGAACTTATATTGATTATGTCTGTTATATCAAATAGTCACTCTTTTCCAAGATCTCTCTGCGTTATTGAAATGGATTCTCTAATGTTCACAATTGTGAATGCCTCTGTTTCTACTCCTGCTGGATCCTCGTCCGCTCTGAGGAATATATCACCTACTCAGCGTCTTCAATGATGTATTTCAAATGCACTGGTCAAGGAATACTGTAACACAGTACCATTCCGACTCTGGAGGCCTCTCGACAAGCCCTCCAAATCAACAATTCACCCTGGTTGTTCGGACAGTGATGACCAGTGATCAAGAAGGAGGTGGGGCCAAATACCGCCTCCAACCGTTTCGGGTCATTATCCCCGGAATGCAATCACCAGTCCCTCCCATATTATGGGGAGGTGAATGAGAAGATCAGTAAAGGAATTAATTCAAGGAGACATGAGTCCTTCCAGAGGGCTCCCATCAAAAATCACTGCCAGACTCGTGCGGTAGTGCACCCTCAACATGATGAGGGTATTTCCTTTAGGGGTTCGTCTCAGGTTCCTCAGACCCAATCACGCAAGAAGAAACTCAAGAGGAAAAATCTAGTCAACAAGGAGCAGGTTCTTACTTATTCTCCCTCTAGAGAAGTCCATCAATCCCACTTGATGGAAATCAACGAGCATGCATATACACCCGTCTGTCCAAATGTTACTTCCCAGCAGACTCGTCTGGCAGTAACGCGCCAATCCCACCAGGAAATTACGACAGAGTACAATATCCAGGCACATACACCTGTTTATAATTCATCATCTAGTCATAAGTCTCATCTAACAACAACCAAAGAATCTCACCAATTTAATATGGTGGAAACTGATAAGCAGGGACATACACTTGGTTACAATCAAAATTTCTGTCAGTAGTCTTGTCTGTAAGTATTGAAGGATGTTCATCAACCATACTTGAAGAAGAATACACAGAAGGAACATACACCTTCCAATGTTCATCAAGCCTTCCAACAGTCTCATTTACCAGCACCTGAAGAAGTCTGTTGGAAAGCTCCGATGGCAAATTTGGAGAAGACTCAACTCTCCACCCCCACACATGAGTACTGTTAGAATGCACGAACAAGAAAAGTAGGATAGGAGAAGGAACATACACCCAGTCCAATCACAGAATGGATGTATATTCCCGTTCCAGTAGCAGAAGTCACCAAGAACACTTTGACAATAGTGAAAGAGTAGAAGCAAATCCCTGCCCATATTCTGGATGCCTGTCAGAATATTATAACAACTTCAGTAGCATCACAGGGAAAGAAATGAAAATATATCCCTACCAATGTTGTGACACATTAACATATCACTCCGGAATGGGTACGCACCTCTGTTCCAGTCCAAGTGGGTTGTGGGGAATACTCTCCCATGTCATACGGACAATCAAGTCAGGCACATACACCATATTTGAAATGATATAATCATCCTAACCAGACTATTTCTCCTGAGCAGGCACATACACCTGCCCATAATAACCACTTTCGTCAACAAGTGGTTCGAAAAACAAGTAATAAGGAGTCTAAGAAAAAGAACTGTTTAGCACAGTCAAGAAATCAAGAGCCGATATGTAATAAGGCCTTGCTCAATGCTGGAGTTCAAGAAGCCCTCGGACAATTATCTGTTGCAACTCAAGATTCTACTCTCTCATTTCACAGTAGTGGGAACAATAATTCCAAAGGTCTTCATAAGACACTTCTTCATGAAGGCTTTCTTCATGATAGTTCAGTCAATCTCAAAGTATCATCTTCAGATGAGAGCCACGATAACTCTATGTGTGGCCAGAAGATCAAGGAGGAAAAGGTTACATCTTTTTTTGTAACCCACCATGGTGGTCCTCCCCATGATGGTGAATTTAGCTGTGAAAGTCCTCTACGCAGTAGTAATTTGCATTGCCTGGAAAATTCTGTAAAGGACAATGCATTAATGAGAAAGCCCTCTTATCTTGAGGCACTTGTAAATGTGAATCCAGTCATATCTGATGCTTTACCTCTATTAGGTGAAATAATTTCTCAATCAAAAGGTAGCCTAGGGCTCATGTCATTCTCCAAACAACCCCTGGGTCATTCATCTTCTAGTTTCATTAATGAATTCTCTACCAATCTTGTTGAATCTGATGAATCAATAAAGAAGCACCATATTTGGTCTAATCAAGTAGAATAATCATCATCGAATGATAAAGAGGAAGTGATGAATATGAGAAAACAACTGGCGAAAGGTCAAGTACCAGTTATATTTTGGCCTTTGGCTGACTCTCAGTATGATATTCCATAAATTTTGACAGAATATTGTATTCACGATATTCATCTAAACATGTGGAAAACCCTTTGTCACTTGAAAGAAAAATATTATCTTATGGTGAATATGAAAATCATGTCAAGATAATATAAGGGTTACAACGCCAAACTGATTTGGCATCTCTCTCTGTTTCATGATATCCAAAGGTTGAAAATCAGCAGAGAGCCCTTCAGCGTTCATGCCTTTGCGCACAAAAAAGATTATGCCAATTAATTGCCAATGCCCCATCTGGTATTCATATCAGGGGATGGGGTGTTTATGGAGCACTGCATTTCACTGTACTCTTTAGTCAACAAAGCCCGCTAAAAATGGTCTCATTCAATGTTATTTCCCATGGCCGACCACATCAAATTGTTTTTTTTGTAATCGAAGGCTTGATCAAGAACATGCCTCAACTGGTTCTTCTCAAAGTTAGGCATACAAAGAACAAGTTGTCGAATTACTCTTGCATCAAGAAAATTAGAATATTGAACAGGATTACCGTTTAGAGCGCGCGCATCATCAGGTGACATAAGTGTCAGAAATCATCCAACGGTCATTTGAGCCAGGTGATTTGAGTGGATGTAGGTTAATGCATCCAGTCAATTTCCAAACTAAAGTCTGCAAGATCAGGAGAGCTTTTAATAAAGTCTCAGATGTAGAAGCTTAAGAACCACCCTAGTTTTCCAGACTGAATAATATTTTTACCCAAACCTTAGAATCAACAAATAGGATTTAGGGAGTTGAGTAGGTATATCAGGAACATCCCCAGTCCACCAGACTGGGGACTTTTTCAAATCATAAATCTCTTCCTCTACGTAAGTTAGTTATCTCTCGATTACGGAAGAAGCCACAAGAGGAATGCAGAGCCGAATTATCAAGAGATTCCCTCCAAATTATGGTTCATCAAGAATTTCTTGAGGAATCAACTCAATATAAGGTAATGTCTCATCAAGGACATGGTAGAATAAAATATTGCAAAAATGCCGATAGAAGAGATGAAATGCATTATGCATTGATAAATGTCATCAATGTCATTATTGCTGATCCTCCAGAACATGAGGCCCACTCAAGGGGATAAGATAAAGAAGTTCTTCCTCAAGAGGCTGTACACATAGAGGCGAATGAAGAAGGTGTGCGTACATGAAATCAAAGGCTTACCCAGAATCTAAGTATTCCTTCAAATAACCAACATTCCCCTCTCTAAATGGCGTCCAACAAAGGGAAAGGAATGAATCAGGTTACATTGCACCCTTCTTATGGAGAAGGCCAATCACTCTCACTAGAGAAATGTTTCTCACAACAAGAGGAAGAAATGAAGGAATTAAGGAGGTTGAATACCAATCTACTTCAAGGTAGACTTACTCCTAAGAGTAATAGAGTTAGTCAGTCCAGGGAATTTGTTGCAGCTGCTGAGATGGATCAAGAATATCCCCCTTTACCAGTACACCCTCACAGGTCTAATCCTATGGGTCAGGTGCAACAACAACTAGTGTTTCTATCATCAGTTGCAGTACAAGTGACCACACCTGTCCAAACTCTAGTTATTGCACCTACTTAGGTCCAAGCTCAACCAGATATTTCTCAAAAGTTAATGACTACCATTGAGTCATTAACAGCTCAGTTGGAAGTTATGGAGGGAAAGCATTCACAATTTCAACCAGAAAAGAGAGATTATCTTGAATGGGTTGATGCAATTCCTCCCCCATCAAATTTTGCAAGTACTGCATTCCCAATTTTTAATGGTTTCAGAGACCCATAGAAACACTTAACACATTTTGTTTCTCATTGTGATCCTATTATGGGAACTCCTCAACAA
Source organism: Viscum album (assembly GCA_963277665.1). Lineage (NCBI taxonomy): Eukaryota > Viridiplantae > Streptophyta > Magnoliopsida > Santalales > Viscaceae > Viscum > Viscum album. The sequence goes on from OY728131.1 coordinate 692,051,137, forward strand.
CAAGAAGCAGTTAAGCTCAGGTGTTTTGTAGAGTCATTACAAGGTCCTTCTTTTTTCTGGAATACAAGCTTGCAATCCCAGTCAATTACCTGGTGGGAAGATCTCTGTCAATGATTCCTTCTTTAATTCAGCTCAACATTACAAAATACGACAGTTTTTTATCATACAATTTGTGAGCAAAGGGAGAATGAAAGAGTTTCATATTTCATTGCTCGCTGGAAAGGATTAACATATTCCTTAATCTTAGAACTCCCTCAAGAAGAATTATTTCCAATCTGTGTGGAAAATTTTCATGATGAATTACACACACCGTTGATCCCTATGAAATACACAAGAGGGTTTCGAGACCTTACTTCAATCGCTCACCATATTGAAGACTCTCTTACATAGACTAAGGATAAAAATCGTGTAATTCCATCAGTTCCAGGAAGGAGAATGGGGAAAGAAGAGACTGTTACAGTTACACCTAAACAAGCACATGTACCTACTTCTACTTCAAAACCATCATCTTATCGAAGGTCTCCACCTCCTGAGAATCAACAACAGAGGCCGTTTCGTCAGGATGATAAAATAGATCAATGATGGAAACAATTTTAGGAGTTAAAGAGAAAAGTTTATTCTTTTCGTAATGAAAAAGTTCCTGGTTACTTTATTTCATCTCTGGAAAATAATTTGGTTCAGTTTCCAAGGCCCAAAATGCCAAACAAGGAAGGAGATGAAGACCGCCCCAACTATTTCCTATTTCATCAGATTTTGGGGCATCCCATTTAGGAGTGTTTTGTCTTTAAATACCTCCTGAAAAATATGGTGGACTCAGGAAAAGTCAAACTGAAAGGTTCTTCAGCCCAGGTTGCATGTGTTACATCTATAGATCCAGAGGAAGAAGGCGAGTGGCAACAATTCAAAAGAAAAAATGCGCAGAAATATGATGATTGGATGGAACAAAAAACGATCAACCGAACTCATGCCATTTTATGAAGGAAATTGAAGAAACCAATTGTGTCTTCTGCTATGAATTCCATTACAAAACCCTCTTCATCAGAAGGAAAATCCTCAAAGAAATGGTATAATTCAAAGAAATATGATCAGTCAGATGAAGATGAGATCGTGTCAAAGCCCAAGTTGTCTTTGTCTCTGGCAGATTTTTTTTCCATCTACTTCAATTCCATGGGCACCACCCCATCAAACGGAACATCCTAAACTAACTAATCAGGTATAATCTTCATCAGAATAATTGTTGATATTTGGTTCTGTTAACATGATTCACTTAACCGATCCTTATGCCTATAAAAGTTTCGATCATGATGAACCTGAATTCTCTGTATCAAAGAGAGGAATTAGAGGGAGTTCCAATGGTCTAGGATACATAGGAGGATGTGGATATCCCAAAAGCCACTATTTCAATCCTACCCCTGCTAGAACTATATATGTAGTAGAAACTCATGGAAGAGATCTTCAGCGGGCTCAATAGGAATAAGAAATTTCTTTTACACATGGCAGATTCAGTCCTAAAACAATTATTTGGGAAGATCGGTTAGAGGTTACACCTTCTTCCACTGGGGAAATAAATAGACCTGTTCGGTCTATTTTTCCAAAGCCAGGAGTATTTCCAACTCCTTCCCTGATACAAGAAGAATCTACTCCCAAAGCATCAACTTCTAAGGATCCTGCGAAACCACATGTTCTTGCTGGAAACGCAAACCTTTGGACCAAAATAATGATATCTTGAAACATTTGGCCCATGTACCATCCATGTTTTCAATTTTGGATTCCTTAAATCAATCAAAGGATCTTCGGGAGGCACTCATTGTGGCATTTTCAAGTCCAAAGGAATTTGTAACTAAAATTGTTGTGGCTGAAGTCTAAAATGTAGGGAATGATACTGCAGAATTCCATGCAATGATATCTTTTACAGATGAAGATGAAGATGATGTTGTGCATGGACATATTAGACCATTGTATTTATCTGTCAAGGTCAATTATATAGACATCCGATGAGATTTCATTGATAATGGTTCATGAGTCAACATCATCCCTATTCGTACACTTCGTCGATTGGGCCTCACCAAATCTGATTTATCTCCTTCTACTTTGATGTTGCAAAGATATGATTAAAATGAACAAGAACCTCTGGGTGATATTACACTCAGAACTCATTTTGGAGACCTTGTATCCAATTCAGATTTCATGTTTGTTCGTCATGACACAGCTTTCAACATTTTTCTTGGAAGACCTTGGATACATCAACATGTGGCTATACATTCGTCATACCATCAATGTCTCAAATATTGTTTCAATGGTCAAATTGAGACATTATATGTTGATAAAGCCCCATTCAAAACATGTGAATCTCAATAAATTGAGGCAGAATTATATCACATTGAGGGAAAGTAGGTACCTACGGAAAAGGAGGTTACAAAAATTAATACTCCATATGGTTTGGAAAAGATTCCAGTAAACCCATTCATACATGTGAGTACAGATTATGTGTTTCCTATCTGTCAAATTGACAGGATAGACCCAAATCCCATTAGTCTTTTGGAAACTTCCATAATGTCAATTATGGAAACTAAGCCAGACAGCATGATTGAAATTGTTGATTCACCAGGCAATGATTAAATCTCAAATGGAGATGTCTTCATTTCATCCGCTGAAATCCAGCAATTCAATACATCATCAACCAGGCCAAAAGAAGTTATATCAATGCCAAAGATGAATGATGATGTCGATCTTCAATCCATCATCTCCTCTTTATTACCCAAGGAAGACCCTTCATCATCAATAGGGTCAGAAATGGTAGCCTCTTCTTCAAGATGTTAAAATTTTAACATCTCTCTTGATCATGAAAATTCGGCTTCATCATCTACTATGCAAGTAGAAACAGAAGAAATATCACCTGTTAAAGAAGAAGAAGAAGATATTAGAGATGCTCCTCCAGCATTTGAAGAGGGAATCTCTACCACTATGGATGATCTCATAGAAATAAATCTGGGTACAAAAGAAGATCCACACCCCACATTAATTAGTGCGGCCATGACTCTTGAAGAGAAAGAAATGTATATTTCATTTTTAAAGCAGAATCTAGATATTTTTGCTTGGAACTATACAGAAATTCCAGGCCTTGATCCTGATGTTTCCACTCATCATTTTGATTTTCCAGAAGAAAATCAAGGATTCAAGGAAGCCGCAAGAAGAACACACCCAACTTATTCTTCCAAAATTGAAGCTAAAGTGGATAATCTTATCAAAGAAAACTTCGTCAGAGATGTTAAATATCCCAAATGGTTGGATAATATTGTCCTTGTGAAAAAGAAGAATGGAAAAATTATATTTTTCATTGATTTCAGAGATCTTAATCGGCATTGTCCCAAGGATTATTTTCCAGTACCGATCAAAGAACTCTTAATCGATGCAACAACTAGCTATTAAGCACTTTCCTTCATGGATGGATATTCTAGGAATAATCAAATCTGAATGGCTCCAGAATATGAAGAATCTATAGCCTTAAGAGCCCCTTAGGGTGTGTTTTGCTATCAGGTGATGCCGTTTGACCTGAAGAATGCAGGTGCAATGTATCAACATGTCATGCACCGTATCATCAAACCCTTTTTAGGGAAATTTGTTGAATGTTACGTGGACAATTTGGTGGTTAAATCCAGAAAAAATTCTAATCACTTGGATGATTTGTAAATCATATTCCACAAACTTCGACAACACAATTTGAAGATGAACCCCTTTAAATGGGATTTCGGGGTAACCTTGGGAAAATTTCTCATCCTTGTTGTACGCCATCGTGGTATCAAAGTCAATCCTAAGAAGACAAATTCAATACTTGGAAATTCACCCCTCAAAATTTGAAGTAATTGAGAGGACTTCAAGGAGATTTGGCCTATATTCGGAATTTCATCGCCAATCTGGCAGGAAAAAGTTTACCCTTCACCAAATTGATGAATAAGGGATTCACTTACCAGTGGACTGAATAATGTCAAGAATCATTCAATATTCTCAAGAAATATCTCTTGAGTCCAATGGTATTAATTCCACCTATTGAAGGAAGACCTCTTATTCTTTATGTGACAACTTTTTAGCGATCATTGGGTTCCTTCCTTGCCCAGAAGAATGATGCTGGGAATGAAAACAGCCTTTACTATCTCAGTCAGACTTTGCTTGAAGTAGAAACCCGATATTCAAGTATTGAAAAGTGCTACGTAGCATTAATCTGTGCAGTTCAGAAATTGAGACACTGCCCACAACATCATGACGTCCAATTTGGATCTCGCAATAATCCGCTCAAATTAATCCTTGTTCTTCCAATGATTACTGCATGTATGGAAAGGTGGGTAGTTATTTTGAAGTAGTTTGATATCCAGTATGTGTCTCAAAAAGAAATAAAGGGCCAAGCTCTGGCTGATTTCCTTACTGAATATATTTCAGTAGAAGATACATCTTTAGATATTCAACTTCCTAATGAGGAATTATTTTCTATTCAAGATAATCTTCAAACATGGGAAATGTACTTTGATGGTTCTTCCAGAAGTCCAATAGGGATAAAAATGGAGGATCCTAATACTTTGTAACATTATCATCCTCCTTTTTCCTCAGACTCAAAAATTTTATTTCCATATCCGCTTGATAGTCATGAGGAAAGTATTTTTATAAGAAAATCTCTTTAAAATATCTCCATTCCATACTTGATACTTCTTCATCATCCTTTTTATTTTGAATCAATGACCACAATTGATCAGCATCTCCAGTGAGGCGGTAAACTGTCATAACAACTTTTTCCTTTTCACTACTCCCTAAAGCCTGAAATATTTTCTCTGGTGAATTTATTTGTTTCTCAGCTACTAATGTATTTGTACCCCCATTAAATGTTGGTGGTTGTTGGATCATGAAATGGTCTAACATTGATCCTCCACGTTGCGGATCAGGGTGATCCATACGAGTAAGGTTATTATTCATAACCTGAGTGAGTTGTCTCAGTATGGTGATAAACTGATTAGCACCAGTGGTATCACCAGCTCCACTATAATTATCTTGAGCAGGAGGGAAATCCATAAATGGAGTTTATGCATTGATACGGTTTCCATTCCTTCCACTAGGCACCATTTCTAAACAATTTCATAAACTAGATTAGTATATGAATCGATATACATAATAACAAACTTGAAAAACACCTAACATAAATTGAACAATTTACTAATATAATCCATAATCATAAAAATGTTTTCTTTAAAGAAGTATATACTCATAAACCCTTCATAATTATTTGTAAAGAAATCATGAATTATTCTAAGCATATCCCCTGGGAGTGCCGTAACAAAGAGTGCAGCAAGGCTCGTTGTCGTGCACTAGTCCCAGTTCGAGTCTAGCTCAAAGCGGTGTTTTCGGATTTATCCCCTAGGTACATGTGTGATAGAGCCACCTATACCTGATTGTATCCAGACAGGGATGTATTTCTCGGAAAATACACAAAATCTATACTTTACCAAATTTCTAGGATGTTCTTCAATATTAATCCTCAAAGTCTATCTTAGGGCTATGTGTTCTAATCAGAGTTTATCTAAATCTAGCATCCACGGTTAGTATAAAACTGCCTCTAATACCAACTGTAATGCCTTGACCCTATTTACCCAGAGACGGTGCATTATTACATAACATTGGCATGATCACAAAAGATCAAGTCTCAAAAGAATGATTAGTTTAGTACACTTGAAACACTAGATACATTCATAAATGTTACATTACATCATAAAGTAAAAAACTAAAATAATATAGTCTCCATAGTCCACACTCAGATACCCTTCAGACAATCCATAATGGTCAGTCATAAATATTTCTTCACATCTTGGGAAAAATAAAACATATAAAGGGGTGAGCTCATTTGCTCATTAAGGATAACAATATAGCGGAAATGTTTATAAATAAACACAAACATTTAAAGCAATGTATAACTAAAACAAAAGCCTTTTAAACGTGAACTTTAGAATAATATGGAAAAAATAATATGAAATAATGTTGTTTACTTATTCACATTGATATTATAATAGTCGAATAATCACATGCAATATCAATAACCACTTGCATAATGATGGAATGCATAATTCCAGACTATCATAACCACGTAGCCAAGGCCTCGTGCCAAGACTACAAATAAGATTCTGTCAAGGCCTCATGACAAGACACTAGTTTGTCGCATGATACCTACCGATGCATCAAGGAGCTATAGCGGGCTCCACCCGTCACTTATTAAGTCCAATTCATTCTTCATATGAACAGTTTTTAACATAACATAAACATTTCCCAAGTGCCATAACCAAATCGTATCACATAAAACATGCATAATGGAAGCATAATATTTCCACATTTCAATCACAAGATATCAATACAACACATTGATATAATCAAAACATTATCAAAACCATTTTCAATACCCAAATAAAATAAAAGTAAAAAATGGTATTTATTTTTCATTTAAAAAAAAGTTATGGCTTGTAGAAGAAGCCGAAACCCAAATAATGGTCACGGTAGCGGAGAAGTCGTTATCACCGTGTACGTAAGACAAAACGTTAGTTTATTCATTTAGTAAAAATGCTTTGTATAAAAATATTCCTTTTGAATAAAAATAAATGTCAAAGGTGTTTATACACCATATAAAAGAAAGTTGTGTATAAAACAAAATATGCCTCAATGAAAGGAGATTGAGACGAAGTCCCTTACCTCGTGTCCGACATGACTCAATTGTTATTTAATCTCCTGAATAATAAAATATAGTTAATTTATATTTTCTTAAGAACCATTTCCTAGTTCATTATCTCTTTTACATCACTTATTACAATGTTATGATCATTTTGTAATCATTTAATTTAATAACGGTCATTTTGTCGATCCTTCGTACTTGAGTCAAAAATAAACTTCTTATAATTACAAGTTGTTCATGTGGTAAAATATCCATTACCTATAGAATTATATTAATGATATTGATATCATATATATCTAGTATATACATGCATTTATAATATTACGTAACATATAGAGGTAAGAAATGAAATGCACCGTTCATGGAGACGGTAAGCTATACGTACGCATGAACGGTACTTTCATTTCTATTTCATATTTAATGGGATGAAATAATGATGATATAAAGGTATATTATAATTAAAATATAATATTATATATAATATCATTTAACTCCTTCCTTTATACGTCCCACATATGGCATTAACGATTCAAATCACTTTGAGGGGGCGGTAGTCCACACATCCTAAAATGAAATTATCGTGTTTACCCATAATGGAAACCATAAAGGTATTACATAAATGAAAAATATAGAAGAATAAGGATAACATAAATATAATATATATCATATATAAATATATTGACATCTTAATGGCCACCATGAAATGTGTTTAAATAAGATTGAAGAATCATCGTTTTGTGAGGCAGTAATTCGCCACCCAAAGAAACAGTATGTTATTTAAACATTAGACGGAGGTGTGTGTAAGTTTAAATCAAATAATTATCATAAAAAAAAACTAGTATATTTAATATACTATTTTTGTTACCAAATAATGGAATAAAAATGGTTTAAGGAGTTGGAGAAGCAAAATAAAACAAAAGAACATAAGAGAAGACATTACCATAAAATCGGGTAATGCTTTTTGATTTGAGCCAAAGGCATATTGGGAAGACTTCTACCAAAAGTGAGGCTTCTAGGAGTAGGAGAGGGAAGTTGAGAGAGTATTTGGGCCGATGTTGGCCGAGCCAAATGGCTTTGAAGGTGTGAATAAGGTGGTAGATGTGGGGCCCTTTTATAAGAGGAGAGGAGGGGCTCTTTTGGAAAGATTGAAATGTTACTTTATTATGAAATGATTTTCAGATTTTAAAGGGACCAAAATGATATATTTCTAGGATAAGGTGACAAGGGTTCTAAATCCACCCATCCAATAGGATTTAGACAAGTGTATGTCTTATATTGTACCTTATCATTTCAATTCATTTAAATCGTTCATTAATGAGGTAATCATTGCATCATCATGGTGTCATAAATAAATAAATCAATATAATGTCTACATATTATAAAAAAATGCCATGATGTAGGAAATATTTTTATATTTCCAATTAATATTTATAGTCTAAGATATCATTTATGTATAAAAAATTAAATTTTTTTTACTTAGGTGTTACATACTTTTGTTATATTTTCCTTTGTTTAAAAAATAAAATGATAAAATGTCACTATCACACAAAAGTGATTCCATGGGGTCCTTAAGTTGTAACAAGGAATCCCATGGTCGGCCATGACACAACAAATAGCATTAGGACACATTTTGGGGTCATTTAATATTATTATGATATTATTTCATTACCCTTAACTACCAGATTACTAATTAATCATGATAATTAAAGATAATTGTCGTCGTTACTATTCATAATGTCCAAAAACAAGATTCTTAATTACATAATTTGGACCTTATTATTCAAAATATGGCATATATTTTACCAAATTCCAAACACATAAATTGCATTAATTTACTTAAAAATAATTCCCATTGTCAAAACCAAAGACGGGTTTTTAAGAAGCAAAATTTATCAAAAGATTGACTTGTTTTTACTTCCAATTGAAAAGAGAACATACTTCCAATGAACAAAATTGTATTAAGTGATAAAAACATATTTCAATTATACTTTAAAACAAATTAAAATCACAATCTAACTATATAAATAAATTGTATGAAAAGGAAATTTAGAATTAAAATACTACATTTTTCACTATTAATTAAAAATGAGCATTATCAGAAAAATACCAAAAATTCACCCTATGCTATATTTTATATCCAAAATTAAAAAATTATGTCCATTTTACCAAATTCAAAACATAGATGTTTCATTAATAAATTATATATTTAATTCCCGATGTCCAAACAAATAGCGTGTTTTTAAGAAATAATATCTATCCAAAGATTGATAATTGTTTATGTCCAATTTCAAAGTGAAATTAATTATAATGACCACCATTGGATAAAATGGTAAAAGTATATAATAATTATACTTTAAAACCACTAAATAGTATAACTTATCACTATAAATTATTTTTATTAAAAAAGTTGTTTTTAAGTATTTTTCATTATTCATCGAAAATTGGATGTTCTCAGAAAAATACCAAAAATTCAACTTAGGATAATTTAGATACTCCAAATCCAAAAATGAAGTCCATTTTGAAATATAAAGTTTATAAAATTTCAAAACGTGGGTATTACTATTCATAACGGCTACTTTGATTGGTTGCGGTGTGTTAGAATCTCGAACTTGCGTATAATGCAAGCTACTGCATTATTGAAAGAGAAGCGTATCGTGGAAGAGTGGGGTGATACAATGTTGACGTTCAATCTCTTAGATTTATTGCCTCCCCATTTCATTGACACTGAAGGAATCCTGGATCAGATAGAAGTGATCATCTTTCGTGAGTCTGTCAATGACATCCCATATAACATCATTCCCTCGAGGTGACCTAGGTAAACATGTCATGAAGTCCATAATGACATCATTCCACTTCCACTTGGGAATGGGTAACTTCTCTAATAACCCTTCTGGTCGGTGATGCTCCGCCTTCACCTACTAACAGCTAGAACACTTCAGGACAAACCCTGCAAAATTTCTCTTCATACCAAGCCACCAATACTGACGGTTCAGATCTCGATACATCTCTGTGACACCAGGATTAACTCCCCAAACCGAGGAAAGAAAATCCAACATCATCTCCTCGCGTATGACTTCTGACGCCCATACGTTCCCCTGGAAACGAAACATCTCATCCTCACCTATGGTCCATCTTGGAATAGGGTCCTCTCCTGACACAATTTCCCGTAGGATTAGGAATTCTAAATCTAATAGTTGCCTCATTATCACTCAATCAAGTAGAGTAGAGGTAAAATCTACATAAGAAAAGAAATTCTACCCCTATCTTTCATGCACCTCCTAATAAAACTCATAGAACAAGGCCATAAGAAACCACTCACTAATGGCATCCAAAACTTCCTGTATCTGAGTCCTTTTACTCAACGTATCAGCTACTACATTTTCTTTCCTAGGTGTGTAGGAAAGCTCAATGTCAAAGGATTGAAGATACTCAACCCACCTTCATTGTCTCAGATTCATATCGCGTTGAGTGATGATATACATGATATTTTTTTGGTTGGTGCAAACCAAAAAAAGATCTCCCTACAGGAAATGTCTCCAACAGCATAAGGCATGAACAACAACAACCAACTCAAGATCGTGCATCAGGTAATTCCTCTCATGTGGCATCAACTTTGAAGACCTGTATGCAACAAATCCTTCTCCCTACATAAGCACATCTCCCATCCCGATACCATATGCATCACAATACATAGTATAGATCTTTCCTAGCTCTGGGAATACTATTATTGGTGCTGAAGTCAACCTCCCTTCATATTTTCAAAGGATGACTCAAAAGAATATGGCCACAAGTACTTTGTAACCTTTCTTATCAGTCCCGTCATTGGAACTGGTAAGCATGAGAAGTCCTGTATGAAACATTTTTAATAACCATCAAACCCTATAAAACCTTGCACCTCAAAAATGTTCTTTGGATGCTCCCAGAAAACTATTTCTCTAATTTTATCTAGGTTTACTGATAATCCTTTATCTGAGATTAAAAGACCCAAGAAGTAAATATGGTCCATCCAAAAGTGTAAATTTGAGAGATTATAAAATAAATGATTCTATCTCGATGTACTCAAAATGATCTCAAGATGTGTGGCATGGTCGTGTCGAGTGTGAGAGTACACCAAGATATCAGCCATGAAAACTACCATGAAATAATTGAAGTATGGATGGAGGACTTGGTTCATCAATTCTATTTAAACTTCAGGCGTGTTCATGAGACCGAACGGCATAACCACATACTCGTACAGAACACACCTACTCTGAAAGGCTGTAATAGGAATATCATATGGAATGATGTGGAACTGATGGTAACCAGATCACAAGTCAATATTAGAGAACATGTGGGATACTCGATGCTGATGAAAGAGATCATAAATCCTTGGAGAGGGATATCGATTCTTAATTGTTAACAAGATCAACATCTGATAATCCACACAAAGTCTGAGGGTACCATCCGCCTTCTTCACAAACAGGATAGGCGAACCCCAAGGAGAAGTACTTCGTCGGATGAAACCCTTTGCCTGCAACTACTCCAACTGCTTCTTGAGCTCCTATAACTCTTGTGTATCTATAATATAAGGAGTAATGGACATAGGTTCCACTCATGGAAAAACTTTAATTAAAAATTATACCTCTCGCTTGGGAGGCAACACTAAAAAGTACTCTGGAAAGACATTTCTGAAATGATCTACCACTAGTGGAAAGTCCATCTGTGAAGTCCCTGTTCATCCAGATATATACTAGAAATCTGGGATGTAACTCCTCCCAACCCATGATGCTCGGATCCCACTCTTCTCACCTGGACATCCCACTCACACTTATGAAGAAACATACCACCCTATAGTGACGTAAAACTCACCCTATGGGGACAACAATCGAAAAATTCATGGAAAGGAACTACCCAGACCATTTATAGGATGACATCATAGCATTACATCTCAAAGAAATAATGATTTTATAATAATTGATACTTACCAACCTCTAGAGGGAACTCCATGAACTGTTGTACACTATCCATACTTGTCCCCAATGGAGTGTCCAACATCAAGACCTCAGTAGAGGAAAAGATTCAGAGACCAAAGCTCTCCACAACAATAACATATATGAAACTATGGGAATCCCTTGTATCGAAATGTGCAGAATCTAAAACTGGGGAAACTAGGATCGTACCTCGCACTATAGAGGGTATGAGATCCTTCTCTTGTTGGGTATGCTCCACCGCAAAAACATGTCCCGTACCACGACCCTGTGACCCTACCTGACCACCCTGAGCAGATCCACCATGCTGGCACCAAAATCTTACTGACTGGAAACCACGGACATGACCTCCACCTCATCCTGAATGGCTGAAAAACTCCATTTCTATGACTGATAAGAAACTGGTGGTGCTACTCCTAAACATGGAGTAATAAAAAAATCATATCACCAACTGCTGGTGAGAAGATCTGACAGAAGCACTGATGATGACCCATCTTGCCTCAAATCGGAACTCCACTCGGTCTTTGGGGTAGTGTATCCTCATATTCCCTCTCTTCTCACACTGGTAGCACACCACCTGGCCACCGAAAGAAGTATCCCGCTTCCACAGATTCTCACGCGTAATCTCCGTATGGCACTTCCTGTTGTCACTCTGAGGGGTACCAACTCTGGATGTTGAACCACCCTGGCTCACAGCACCAGAATCCCTCATATTGCACTCTGTGATCGGTTCCTGGTTGATTATAGAGGTTATGTATGTGAACATGAATATGTTCATCTGAGTTCAGTTCCCATCCCTAAGACCATCCTCAATCATCCTTTCCAGAAACAACTCATCACCTCCAGGAATAACTCTAAAGCACTGAAAATCTGTGAAGCAAGAAGAGTAATCCAGAACTACAAGAGTTCCCTACTCTAGACTCATTAACTCTCGAGCTCGATCGGCCCTCAAAGTCTCTAGTTTGAAGTATTCATAGAACGCATGCTAGAACTCATTCCACACTATAACCTTCTAGAATCCCGCCTGTGAGATCACATCCCACCATCTCTTGGCGGAGTCCCAAAGAATATATGTAGTGATTATGAACCTCCTCTCCAGAGGAGTTTCCAGATGGTTGAAGAGAGAAGAATGGATTCTAACCATAAATCTCCAGCCTGAGGACCTTTGTCCGCTCTGATGGTGGGAGGATACTGCTACTAGAAGACCCGTATCAATTCTTCCATTGTCAGGGTAGGAGGCGGTACTCCATGGAAGGTCTGCATGAACCTCATAAAGCCCTATCTAACTGTTCATCGGCACCTAAATCTGAGATAACGGCTGGTGCCAAGACAGCCATGACTGGAGGATCTACTGGCAATTCCTGGTCTATCATTTCTGGTGTCTGATCACTGCCCTATAACTAGAACACAACCGAAGGAAATCTCGGTGCCATGACTCTGCAAGGTCATGTTCCCACCATAGATCATGAATATCAAGGACCGAAAGATAGAAGTGAAAGAAGGGAATATGATAAATAAATCATTCAGGATTTTCAAAGCAGGGATACACGATGTGTATAAAAACTACACAGTGTCTTCCTTTAAGCCTTCAAATGGGTGTGTACTTTCTCACAAACTAGTCTTGTAACACCCGATATACACGTCTTGTTTCTCTAAGACACGGTGTGTACTTGAATCGTGTTCTCCTGCCTGAGTTCTTCTACACAACAACCCCACATGGTTCTCCTAGGATAGGACTACATGACATCTTTGTTCCAGACACAGTTTGTCCCGCTTAGGTTTCAACAGCCCGTGTTGTTAGTTATGTGGTTGGACACAAGGATGACTCTACAAGTCATGTTTCTTCTAGACATCGCATGTACTAGAAGGATTTACACCACACCTTTTTGTTCATTACAAATCCAAATACAAGGGTTATACAACACGGCATGTTCAATCTTGACACAACGTGTATAACCTATGTTTTATCCACCCATTTCATTAGTCACACGGGTAGACACATGGTCTATACAACACGGTGTGAATATATAGTACACAACATGTACATAATAAAACTACTTCCTTCCCAAAAATAAGGATACATGGAGGGTATTTATAATTACATGTCACGTATTCTGGGCTTTTCTGGATAGTAAGCCTCAAAAACTACTCCAAAACCCAGAAAAACACTGAAATTAACATCAAAGTGCTAACTTCCAATACATGAGGCCCCATAATCCCTGAAAATCAAAGCATGGCATCTTATACATGTCAAATAAAATCATAACAAAGCAATGATCCACCAAATTCCAATCCATGAGGACCCATAACACCTCAAGAACCAAATTTTGGCATTCATTTCAATGAAACCTTACACAATTTAGTACCCTATTAAAAAGAGGGTATTATATAAAGGAATCTATCACAATAGCATGCATATCTAGAACAACATCTATCACACCAACATGTAATTGATAATTCACCCAAAATTAAATGAAAAAAAATGCATGACATGTGATTTGTAGCAACTGCCTATATGATGTATGAGATGGCATACCCTTATCTCACCGGGTTGAAATAGAAATATAACCTCAATAATATTAACAATAACAGCACAAAACGTGTGAATCTCCAAATGATGAAATAAAATCAACTGTAATAATTACAAAACTAGAAAAATCACAATATATATGGTAAATAGAATTTTCCATGTACACGGGTTAGCTACTCCCAGGCACAGCTTATTACACATTACAGATTTCATCCTATCCCTGGCTATAGGTTCCAAATAGTAAGTCAAGAAGAAAATAGTTCCTCTAATACCACTTTGTAATGTCCTGATTATGAGATTCACCCAGAGGTTCCATGTACAAGATTAGTCACATGGAATCAAGTGCATTACCCAAATTCCAGAGGCTGCTGACTAGCAGCGAGGGCCTTGGGTGTGATAGTGGGGAAACTAATCCATAACTGGTAGAGTAATTCAATAAAAATAAATAGATAACAATAACAAAAGCAGTAATAACGTGAAATAGGTAAGCAATAGAAGACTGAAAGAAATAAGAAATTGGGGAACATATTTAAATTATGAATGGTAAATATGTCTAGAAAACCAGCCAAAAAAGTCACAATGATGGAATACAGTACTAAAACTAAGTACAAAAGAAAATCAAGTAAATAGCTCCACAGCATCGCAAGCCTCAACTTGGTCACATACTCCCCAACTCCACAATAATTAGGTACCTGAATTAGAAGGGTGATTGCCCTTATCTAGACTTGCAACAATTTAATCTGTTTTGGACCAAAAGCATGACCCAAATAATGTGTGAGACAAATCCCAATAGTAACCACCCAAATATCTATGCCTAACAATCCGTGAATATATATGGAAGGAAATATGAAAAATGAAGTAATAAACAAGGAATTACTCAAAAGTAAACAATCCTACAGTTTCAATAACATCCATTTCCATTTATTAGTTAATTAACCAACTATAATAAGTAACCCCATGGGAAGTACAAATAGCCTAACCCATTTGGTTCAACGAAACAAAACAAAAGAAACCCTCTGAGAAGTACTCACAATCTAACCCCTATAGTTTAGATTTAGCAAAGACACTCTGAGTAATCACTCACCGTCAATTCCCCATGTGGTCTCGTATCTGTGACTATAGACACTCTGGGGAAGCACTAAACATCCAATTCCCCATGTCATATCATAACAAGGAACTACATACACTCTAAGGGAGAACAATTTCCATCCCCCCTATGGTCTTGAAACATAAAAGTAAACAGACCCTCAGGAGAAGCCCTCAGCGTCCATTCTCCCTATGTTCTACTACACCAGGTTCCCACATCCCTATGTAAGTCAATCGGGCACAAACAATATGTGGAAGCCCACATAAAACTCAATAACTACATATCCAAACAATATATATTATATCACCACAAGTCAGATAAATTCACTCTATCCTAACAATACAAGGCATGGAAAATTAAGTAGCCTAATTGGAAAAGCTAGACCAAATGGTCAATATCATGAAAACATGGGCAACCCATCAATGGAAAGGTAAATAACTATATTTACAATCATAAAACCTCTACTCAAGAACATAAGTCATATCAGAAAATAACATGGCTAAAAACCATAAACACGCAATAACCCGAACAAGGGTATTGGGCACTTTTGCACATATAACTCAAAGACTAACTACAGAAAGGCACAAACCAACTACCTCAGAATTGTATGATTGATATTACAGAAACCCAGCCTTTGATTTGACCTCGAATGTCGTAGATCAACAAAATTGTCTAAAAGTTTCAACTGAGGACATCTCATGAAATAATAGGAATCCAGAGATGACATTCTACAATAAGGAAGAACTCAATGATGTGATTCCAACGTAACTGACAGAACTCGATTCAGATAATGGACGGAAAGTCAGTGGATCAAAGAAGAATCATCAGTCTCATTCACTCTTGGATGCGACAGAAGAATAAGAGAAAGAGATACCTGAAAAGTAGTTTTGGGCTCTTACAAAATCTCTATCATAAGGATGTTCCGCCTAGTGATGAGTCTTCAGTTCAGGGGATTTTATAGGATGTGCTACCTCAGGGTTGTTTTCCAGTCTTACCTAGACTCATCGTGTTGTGGGGTTATCTAGAAGTTATGTTAGAGTACATATATGGACTACATGCACTATATGAGTTTCAAATATAGAAAAGCCTTAGGTATTGGGGAAACTTATTCCCCTAAGAAACAATTGATTTTCTTGACATAGTTTCATGAGTTTTCTATATTTTTAGGACTCCTCGTAATTATACTATTTTCCTAGCAATGAAACATATCCATGACACTAAAGGATGACGGTGCAGTCAGGTGACTTAAGTGCATGACAACATAGGTCTCCCTTTGATAGAGTCTTGGAATATCTTTAGGGAGGAGTTTTATCTAACTATGTTGTGAAAATTATGCATCCAAGAGCTTCTAGATATTCATCAAAGAAGATTGATAATTATAAAGTTTGAATCAAGGTTCACTAACATGTTACGATATTCATTGGATGTGGTTCATGATACGACACTCCATGCACACACTTTCAAGTGTGGAAATCATTGAGAAATCTGATCTAGTGTGATATCTATTTGTATTATGACTTATGTTATGGTTCATAAATGAGACATGATTGTAGAGAGATTATTAGTGTATAAGTCACTGATAATTGGGGTTGAAATCAAATCTCTAGAGATAATACTTTAGGAGCTGGTAGCTGACAGGAGTAATAGTGTTTCATTCATTATAGGAGTTTCTAGAGACAATTTTTTGATTTAGGGTATATAGTTTAGTGATCAAAGTATGATTCTACTCATCGTTTTGATAGATGATGTTATGCCTATGATGGGGGGATAAATCTTTCATGGTATTTTCCAATACACCATATAGTAGACATGGAGATTGTTGATGGAAAACCTCATTAGAGGTAGTGGTTACAGTATGAAGGTATATAGAATGGTATATTTGAATGAGGAACTATGAGAGTAGTGGGATGTGTCCTAAAATTTTATTTGTTTCCACTACCACCACCAAGTGGTCTATGATAGCCACTTCAATCTAGTGTTTAGGGATGAAGGTAGATATAGTTTGTGGAGGCCTATGACCAAAAGGATCTAGGTAATATTTGAGGCATCTTATGTGTCTCATATACATTATATATAGTATTTATAGACATAAGAGTGAACTATTATTTTCTTTACACATAGATTTTTTGAGATCTAGATATTCTAGAGGTGGTTTTGGATCAAAACTTGAATTTGGAGACACTTACCGTAGGATATTCAATAATCAAACACTTCATCTGATAGTGTGACCTAACTCTTAGATGATAGATATTCCTATTGGGGAATTTTGTACATTTTATGAGACATTAAAACATCCTTATATATATGTCTTGGATCTCAATAGTTCATTCAAATATTAACTTTTTTAGGTGGAGAATGCGGTATATCAGAGTTTATGGGAAGATGTTTTTCTTCATTGGTGAGAAAGAATCACAAGTAGAGAAGTATGGCCTTAGAAATATATGAATATTTCTAATCTCCCCTTAGTTGACTAGTATTACCCTTGGAGTATCAGATGTTATGATATTTTAGCTTCTTGTAATAGTGGTGGATTATGATGATGTCATCCATGAGGACATATCGAGGTTACCTCCCAATAGAGAAATATAATTTTCAAACCCTTTTACCCTAGTATTACCCAAATATCTAAATCATCATATTGAATAAACATCATATATCTTTTATAGATGAAGGTGTAGTTGGAGTAATTGTGGGGGAAGGGATTTCTCAAACCTTGTGTGCCCCCTTAGGCAACCCAAGTGTTGTTCTCCAAGAATGAATATGGAAACTTGAGGTCATGTGTATATGACCATTTACAGAGTCTAGTGACCATAAAAAAAGTATCCACTTCTAAGAATTAATTAATTTCAACATGTTAAAAGGGGTGAGTTTTTTCTTGAATATTGACCTCAGGTTGGTCTGTCACTAGATCTATGTTTTAGAAGATTACATACCAAAGATGGATTTATATGTATCTATAGTCACTTTGTTTATTTAGTGTCTCCCTTTATTTTGAAACACTCCCCAAAATTGTTTATGGTACATATGAACTAGATATTTTATCCACTATAAGATTAGTTCTTGGTAGTTTTTATCAATTACATATTTGTTACTCGGCACCATTGGAGGAGAATGTGATTCATTAAAAGATTATCCATGACATACTCCAATATCACTAAATTTAAGGGAAGATCCTAATGTATCAGTTTGGGATTCTATAATTCCCCTTATTTGTACATGTTTTCTCAGAATAGGGATCAATAGTTGAGCAGATAAATGTTGAGGCAGTTATAAATTAGGATCCACCTAATACCATGATTAAGGTATGGTTATTTATATTGTTTTAATGACACTATATAATATTTATTCTTGATTTATCTGTGATATCTGCACCCATAACAAATTTTACTCAAAATGGTTGAATTTGGGTTGAATGAAGAGGTTCTAGGTATATTTTTTGGAGATTCGGAAAAGGATAAACATCACCCCCATTTTGAGACTATGTGAGGAGGTTGTTGAGTATATAGTATACTAAAATAACTGGGGAACGTGGATTGGATTATTTTTAATGTAGAGTCATGTAGTGAAGGAATGTAGATCTTGGTTCTTAATACACCATGATAAGAACTATGTGAACTAGGATCTAGAGATATAAGTAGTGGTCTTCTCCCCAAATATGTGGTGACACTACCTTATGGGTGAGTGGTTTATCATCTATTCTGACCACATGATTCTCAAATTCATATTGTAATTGAAAAATCATAACTTGAGGTGGAATAAGTGGCTTTATTTCTTCCATGGTTATGGCTATGAGATAATTTCTACCCCAAGAAATTAAAATTTTGTGGAATATGCTCCCAGTAGAAAATCTTGTTCATAGTTGTTGTGTGAGGTGTCCGAGTAGTTTGAATTGTTGCTATTTTCCATAGTTTATTAGGATGGTTCAGATTACCACCAGTCAATTATTTTTACCCCTCAACTTAATTAGTATGTTAAGGAGGATCATCTTAGAGATATTGTTTGTGAGGCCTTTCTTGTTTATATATCCACTTGACGTGCTTTTAATTGATTTTTTAAATGTGGGGATTAAATAATCCTTTTTAGGAGGAA
Organism: Viscum album; assembly: GCA_963277665.1. Classification (NCBI taxonomy): domain Eukaryota; kingdom Viridiplantae; phylum Streptophyta; class Magnoliopsida; order Santalales; family Viscaceae; genus Viscum; species Viscum album. The sequence goes on from OY728131.1 coordinate 692,070,510, forward strand.
GAGGGTACTGGTGATTATATAATTGGAGGTACTGATGTTGTTTCATATATCACCCATTTTAGTACATCCATGGGTGGAAACAATGTAACAATACCTTCGACATCAGTTCTAATGGCTGGGAATGAAGAGGTGTATAGTTGATTTTTTATCTCGATGCCTCGCTTTTCTACAAGTTAAGGTCATGAACTAGGTTCCAATAGGTTTAGATCAACACCTTGAGGTACCAAAGTGGATGTGGGTGGTTTATACATTAATTTTATGATAGGAATTTCATAACCAACTAGAGGCCACAATGTCATCTAGGTGATCTTAGACTACCTCACCAAGTCATTCCACATCTTAACCATCCTAGAGTAGATTCCAATAGAGATATTTGGATGCATTTACAGGAAAGAGATAGTCCATCTTCATTAATTTACCTCGATGATCATCCCAAACAATGATACTCTCTTCACATCACGATTTTGGTGGGGATTATAGGAGGCCTATGGGGACTCTGATTAAGTTTAGCATTGCACTTCAACCCCACACAGATGACTAGATTGAGCATACCATTTAGGTTCTAGAGGAAATTAATAGGGATTCCTTGTTTGGATATGGATGTAGTTTTGTGGGTTAGCAATACATGATGGATTTTTTATATAAAATTAGTTTCCACTCCACCATATGGTTGGAACCATTTGAGACCTTTTATGTGGGACCCTGTAAGTCACCACTGTATTGGACTAATCAAATAGATTCTATACTCATGGGCCCATCATTGTGGATAGTGAAGAAAATGAATACTAATCACATAAAAAATAATATTAATACTTTCCAGAGAAATTATAAGTCTTATGTGGACTAATAAAAGAGACTTTTGGGGGTTTATAGGGGAGATCATCTATCCCTAAAGGTCTCAACTCGGCAATGGTTGAAGATAATTGGAATGTGTGGTAATATATCATTTCGATTCATTATCCCATTCTATATATTTTGTATGGTTAGTAAGGTGGTGTACCACTTATCCATACCACCATAGTTAGACATGGTACATGATGTCTTCCATGTGTCATAACTAAGGAGGTATGTGTATGACACATCACATGTTATCTACATGGGTGAGCTGGACATCAAGGATGGAGCTACCTTCACTTAGTATATTGTATAGATCAATGATCGGTAGGACAAAAACCTTCTTGGTTTAGATATTCCCTTGGTGTACTTATTATGGTAGCATGATAATCTTCCAGAAAGCACCTTGGATAAAGATAACTAGGTGAGATCTTAGTGTCCTCATATGTTTGAGTTTGTTTTTTATTTTCACAATGGAAATACCTAAGGTGGGGAGAATTTAACTAATCTATTATTTCAATGTAAAGTATTTGAGTATATTAAGGAATATTTTTTAGTCCATGAGTGGAGTCAGTAGGGGATTTCAGGCCCTATAGAGCATCTATGTGGATATAATAGAAATTTTAAATATATTATATCATGTGAGCACATTTTTTTCAAAAATAAGGTAATATAACCCATATGGTGTTCAAAATGGGAATATAAGATTTTCATTAAATATATATTATCAGTTTTTACTAGGTGTTACATAACATTTGTGGGCATCAGGTGTTTGTTTTAATATCGATCAAGAGTGGATTAAAAAAATAAAATTATTTGATGGTTTTTTATTAAATAAAATACACATAAATATCCTATTTATAAGCCCTATTATGGAAAATCCCTATAGTTAGATGCATAAATCTATGGATTTGAGAGGTTAATTGGAGGATAGTTTCAAAAAATGACAATAAGTTGTGGATTGAGGGTCTGATTTCCAAGGAATTACCCATTAGTAATGAAGTTATTTGATCTTTCCAATGAAAATGGCAGGGAACTATTCTTCATCAGCAGTCAACCCAAACATAAGGTAAGACTTTTTTATATTAGTTTAATACCCATTTTAATTACCCCATATCAATTGTAAATCAATTATTGTTACAAAGTTATTTTCAATTTGATAGTTTTTATATCTTATTAGGTATATGAATTGTTAAGTTATCGGTTAAACATCAATTGTTCCCATATTTTTATGTTTTCTATGTCAACATATTGAGTACAACCTAAAAATGAATTTTTTTCTTATAGTTTTTTTGTTCGTTTCTTTCTTTGTTATTCGTTTTTTCATCATCGGTATTTCATTTAGCTGATAGATTAATAAATACAAGGAATCTAATCCTTGAAAAAATATCCTTAGAACAACTTATCATTTCCATGGGTCATGTTTTTGGAACACAAGCTCAATTGAAGTTTGATATGATATAATGGGAGATCATACATGGAGATGAGATCTTTGATTCATGGTATTTGGAATTTGGTCATATAGTTCATTGGGGATCATGTATTGAAAGGATGGATGGTCGGAATATGGCAACTGATGATGTCTCGAGCATGGTAAACACCAAACCTAGGATCTATGAGAATGATTCTTAGTATAATTAGAAGTGGTGATGGCTTGGACATGGTCTGTAGAAAAAATAATATTTTATTAAATATACCCCAATAAATTTCATTTAATTTTGAATAAAACACGTTGTATAGTCACCTTTTTTGATACTAGGTTGTATGCACAAAGATAAATATCACACATCGTATAGCCATACCATGTGTCATGTGACCCATTATTGGTGACATGGTTTGTATAATAGGGATAAATGTTCATGGGAATATCTAGGTACATGGGAATAGCTAGGTATATTGGCACAACCAGGTACATGGGAACAAACACAACTAGTGTACCTAGACATGGACAGAGTACTCAGGAAAGACCATAGTACATGGGAATAGCCAGAGTACATGGGAACAAACCAGAATATATGTGCATGATCTAGACGATATTGTAATTTGGGAGCATAGAATGACACACCATATACTCAGGTTACATTTCCTATTATTATTTTAGGTTATGTTGAATAACATGCTCTATTCAGTTTAGAAGAGTATCTCAATAGTTTTATTTCTTGGTTCATCCCTAAGAATGTATAGTGAGTCAGAATAGGATGATTTTTCAACTCAATGGTTTAGTTCTGGATCGATTTAGGTATCCCTATGTGTGGACTAGAGTATGATCCTCTATCATTTCCTCCCTAGGTTTGGTCAAGTATCCAATTACCTAATTCCAGGTAATATGATTCCCATCCTAGGGGTATACTATGGGTAAGGATATGTATCAATAATATTCCCTAACTGAGATCCTATATCTATGTATGGATATCTTTTAACTTCCAATATGTATTTATTTATAACGAGGATATATAGGCATGACCTATCAAATAAGAACCACAAGTGTTTTCAAGACCCGAGGAGTGAGTTCCCCCATTTGAAAGTTTCCTTGAATACATGATAATAACTCTAGGTTGGTAGTGGGGTTGTCAAATTCTTTGATACTTGGAGTTTATCTTGACTATATCTTGGTTAATTGATTTCATCCTTGCTTATAATATGACTATCTCTCTCTATTGATGTATTATTTGTTTGTGATTTTGGGGTTTCATACTAGGTACGATATAATAACCCTACATGGGATATTCCCACACATGTCTTGTCTTATATAGATAAATTACAATTAAATTGAGACCTAGGTATATCAGGTGAAAGAATAACATAGTTGAGATAGAAATACTATGGTTAGTTCCATGAGAATCATTTGACCGCAATCCCTTCCTTCTAGCATGTTATAATTTTTTATAAATTTATCCATTTTATTTCTAGTATGTTTGTCGTACTCTGATGTGGGATCTTGATTTATGAATTAATTTTTGTTTTGGTTTTATTTTACCATTTTTCATTGTACTAGTGATTGCAGATGTGTGTGTGTTTGTGTGTTTAGGTACCTTAGGATACGGTCTCCATAGTGTTTGATATTCCTTCATAGTACTTGTCTCCAAACCCTAACATATTATAGGTGATATTGTGTGTATTAGTCTATTTACCACCATCCATGAGGGATGGGGTGGGTTAATTAGTGAAATTAATCTCCTCCTCTTTTGAATTCTATTCTTGAGGTCTATTTATAGTAAATAGGGAGTATAGTAAAGAGAAAAAGAGGTAACATATAATTTCATGCACAAGGTCCTAGTTTAAAGGATTTTTTGGCATGAAATCGATGATAATAAAAAATGGATCATGGAAGAGTAATAGAATATCATATAACAAGATAAATATATACAATCAAGACGTTTCAGAATATGAAATTGGACCTGGGTTCCAGAAAGGAGTCTAAAGGGCGATTCTTGATTCTTTTCACTAGAAATTAACCCCACCCAACCAAGTATCCATTCATATCAAAGGTGATCACAAATAATGATAAATTATCCTAAATCCTACATTATATATGTTAAAAACCATTCCAGAGTGAATAAAATTTTTACTAAGTTAAAAATTATGCCATATTTATACATAAAGATTGAGGATTATATTCTCCTCACTATGTTGTACATACACATTTCATATGATGTTATATAGGGGTGTGTGATTCAATGGATTTGGGTGTATAGGTACCACTATCATCATATTTTTCCTCTGTTATCATCTCATATCTACACTGATCTAGTTTTTATAGTGTTTTTAAATCTAATTTATTATTTTTTATTGAAATTTTATAGCTACCCTTATCATGAGATGCATACAGAAGTCTCACATATTCCACCTACCCAAGGAGTAGATGGCAGTTATACTAGAGGATATTTTAGTTTTTTGGTCCATTCTATCTATAATTTTGTAGTTATGAGAATTTCCTATAGATAATGGATCCATATTATGCACAAAATTCTAATTTAATTCATCTATGGAGACTGTACAAACACATATGGAAATTCACCATGTATGTGTTGGATTGAAATTCACTTTATGTAGTTAACCAATGATAATGGTCGATAGACTATAATGTTTTATTCATTTAGATATGACATACAAATCGTTGAAGGAATATTGTATGTTGATCACATGATTATAAATGTTCATATGATATATACGATGCTACTCGATGACTTCACTCGGTCACGAAAATATAGTTTCCAAATACATTTTTATCATTCATGTCTATATGAATAAACATGTTATGATGATTATACCATAATGAAATTGGGGGTTATTTTATCCTCATCCATATGTGGTAATAGAGTCATATCCCTCACATATTCACTATTGTTTCTAGTGTAGATCTTCTAGTAGATATTCCACAGGACACTTCATATGGATGATGGTACGAAAAAAAATATTTAAGGTTATCATTTGTCATTATGACAAATATTAGAAAAAAAGTTTGTCTATTATCTTTTTAATATCATATATTATAGGTGGATTCAATAACATGATTATGTCATGATGTTGACACATAACTTTTCTATATCTCAGGTTTAAAATTTTACTTTTTTAAAATTATATATTTTCAAGAAATTACATATATACTCTTTTGAACTACTTTATTTAATCATTTTAGATTATATGGATATTGTATTAGGTTATATTTGACCAACTACCTAGATACATCACTATTAAGATTCATCATTCTTGGGTTTAGGTTCATCTCACCACTTTTAAATTTTTGAGGGGAACCAACCTTATAGAATTATTTGATAGATTTGAATTAACCAAAAAATTCAATAGTAAATTAGATAACAAAAATCAAATTATTCTATGATGTTCAAAATTGATCTGTGATTTCAACAGGATGAATTTACCTGAACATTATATCAATATATGGGATAAACTACCACATTTCATATAGTGGTAATCCCAATGACATTGATTCTTTTATCACAACATGTTAATTATGAGCCATGGTATAGAATAAAATCTACACAATATCTTACATGTCATATTAGAAGGATAAAAAATATATATATTCAATAGATTTAAATTATCAAATTTTTTTATACATTGTTTTAGTTTAATATTTATTCTTTGATAAACTACTCATGTTCATTATTTTATCCTCATGTCTAATCTCGAAGAGAATATAATATTTATTTAGGTAGCACACCATTATATAATTATTTTCCTCTTTATGATGATAAATGATCTAAATGAAAATATAATTAAGTATAAACCAACTAATGTGGTAGAGAAACCTACATAGGAACCTCCTCTAAATGGTCTGGATGTTAAAGATCCATGATGAAGATATAGATGAAATCAGGTGTCTCGAAAACCACAACTATTACAGTAGTATATGAGGGAACTATTATATTTGAGCTTAAAATTTCTATTAATATGTTTTGAAAAATAATGGGATCCACATATACTCTTAGTGTGTGCATATTATAAACTAGGTAATCTAAATCCTAGATACTTCAAACTATTATTTCCAATTTCTGATTAAGCCAACACAAACTGAGTAGATTCCTTATATAATATTGTATGCTTCCCCCTATGTAGTAATATAAGAATGTAGTAAAGTGTCATATTATCTTGATACCATGAACCCACATCCTATTATTAAATCAAAAATAGATTAATAACAAATAGTTGATAGTCCAATACTACATGAAAACCCCCTTCCAATTCATCTGAATCCAATAAATACTGAACATCAACTAACTCAATATGGGAAAGAGATTCACACTTTGTCTATAAGATACCACCCCTAAAGACATAGATGTACATTATTATAATATATTTCTCATATTTTCATTTGAAGTATGTTGGGATTTCTTTGATCAATAAATATTGTTCATAATATTTTATTTATGTATATTATTTAACTAATAACATTTAAGAAATGTATTTCAAATAATGTACTTCTTAGTAATAATTATATTGTAGAAATTAGTAATTTCAACTAATGGGTTAAATTATTTTATACTATAATTTTTATAATGGACTAAAAAAAATTTAATAACTAACCATCTTTTTAAAATAATAATTTTAGTAACTAAATTAATAAAATAATTTTAAATATATGAGTTTATAGTTCATAAAAAAGTAAAATTTATGTTACTAATTTTTCATCATTAATAATCTAAAAAATATTAATCTAATTATTTATTTAAATAAATTTTTTCCCTAATATATGCATTGAATCTGTCAATGTATTTCAATAAATCGAAATTAATTCGGGATCTAAAATCATTTACATTTTAACCAAAAGACATTTCAATATTTTTTAATAAAAACACTTTACAAAATATTCCGTTGTATGTGTTATGTGGACTTTTTTTAATTAATTTTTAAATAATTTAAAAAATATATATTATAGTGACTTGTAATTTAAAATTATTTATTTTTTTAGTTTTATTGGTATTGGAAAATAATGGAGAAGATGAAAAGTTTGTGACAAATTCAACTTGATAAGAAAACAAAATCACGATTGATATAAAATGCATTGTAGTTATTTTTAGAGGAGGATGGTTATAGTAAAGTGTTTAGAGTTTATATTATATAGAGAAAAATTTTGTTTTCTTACAAAACTCAAAAATAATATCATTCATACGTTTAATATTTCATAATTTGTTTGAAAATATAATTGTTATTGGGAATGGTTTACATGGATATTTAGTGTAGCGGTTGAAATTAATGAATAAATAATCATGATTTGTTTCATTTTAAATACATTGTACCAGATTATGTTAATATTATTATGGTTTTAGTTTGTCAATAGGAAGGATGTAACATGTCATGGATACATTTCATTATTCATATACATGTAAAATATTTCATTTTTATATAAAAATGATACATGGAAAGAATGATATTTTTGAATTTAATTTAGAATGGTTTATTTCTTTTATATATGGGATACATGTTACAGTTGGTTCCCATGAACTAAATAAATATTTTAATTTAAATTAATAAAATATATATATAAATAAAAACACTTCATGATCACACATTTATGGAACGTCTGTGTAATAATATCCTTAAAGTATTTTTTATATCAAAATGTTATATTAGTTTCTCTATATAGTGAGAACCAAGAGATGTTATGACAATATCATTAAAAATATGTTCTATTTTCTAGATGAATATTTTCAAATCAGACATTTATAATGCCTTATTATCATTTTTTGGAGCTCAATAAACATTGATCAATCATCTCATAAAGCTCACACTTGGTGATATCCATGATGGGATGTCATGAGAAAATACTCACCAATTAGAATTACCCAGGTTTTATGTTGCAACATAATATCATATCTATGATTTTTCTTATTTTTCCTTATACTTAAGATTATAATTAATGTTTAAAATGAATATATTAATTTTAGGAATGGATTAAAACCATGAAAATATATGATCATGGATAGTTATAATACATTTTCGACATCAAAGGTGATATGGAGTTAAATGAATGAGTAAAGAAAGGATTTTACTCTCTATGTTAATAAAAGAATATATCATTATACCTTTTTGAGAAATGAATCTATCTTAGGAAATCCAGGGTCATGGTAGTATATAGATGAATTTATTTTATAATGTTATATAAATATAAACCAGGTATATAAATTAATGACACAAGTAGAAATTCAACTTGATGAGATACCGAGATAAAGGGTTTACATTACACAATAGTGTTCATATAATTGTTATTATAGATTCTACATTAGCTTCTTTTCATATGGTTTCCTTGATGTTTTCCTCAATGTTGATCATGGAATTTAGATAAAAAAATTCTCTTATAAAAGAGGCTTCATGGTTAACACCCAAAGTTTATCTTTAATCTCATTAAATTTTATTTAATTTAATATTAAGAATAAATATTATTTTTCGGTTTGTGAAATAATAATAATTCAAGTAAATATGATCACATAAATTTAATCATGACATATTTGAGTTTAAAATATTTGAGTTTCAAATTATCACTTTTTTGTCTATTCATTAGAAAATAATTAAATATTTATTTATTCACAAATTAAGTTAATATATTAACATAAATATATATTTAGCATTAAGAATATTAAAATAAATATATATTTGTGAGTTTTGGTAATATAATATTTCAATTAAAAATTAAAAATATATTATCATATAAATAAATATATTGAGATTCATGGTTTTATAAATTACATAGGTGGATTAAGATGTCACGTAAATGGAGCGGTGAAAATGATATATTTTATTTGTTATCATTTTAAAAATTAAAATATATTTACACAATGATATTTTAATTAACACACATCATGGAAATTATATTATTATTATAATTTCACATGGCACATGAGTTATGTTAACCAAATTGATACGAGAATGTGTAAAATTTTCAATTTTTTAATGGTTTGTATTTAAAAAAAATATCACATTTCCATATGTGGAGTTGATAACAAATTGGAGACACCCTCTAAAATTCTCTTTAAAACCCTGGAGAGAAAATACATTATTTATCCCTCTCTAGATAAAATATATAACATGAGATACTATTATGATATATGATGATTTGTGTAAATCACTACATACTAGAACATAACACCCAGAGTTTCAAAAATGGTGTCTAGAGATTCATGGATCCAATTTGGATATGTATTGATGAATTCTCACTTGTATTATCCACTATAATGAACAAAAAAATAGGAGAAGTCATGGAAATAAATAAATACGTTTACCATAGATGATGAAATTATTACATAAATTATTTATAAATTAAATTTGAAATATCCACTCAAGAGGATTTGTGGGGTTTTTGCCCAATTTGATAAGTTTAATCCAACAATATCATTAGAAAAATTAAAATTAGGTACCCACCTAACGATGTATCTTTGTATTAGACCCTTAAATTGGTATCAAATTAATCATTTTATAATTTATAACTATTTATAATTTACTTGATAAATTTCATGTATTGGTATATTAGTTTTCTTATTTAGAATTTTTTTCTTAGTTTAATGATCAATATAGAACATTTATCTAAGTTCATTTGGTTATGAATGGGCCAAAACTATAAGATTTGGGGACCTAGAACCAACTGGGTTTACTTTGATTACATGGATATTTAATTTTTTTAAAAACTAAACATCTTATTATATATAGTTCATTGTTCTGCTTGACTTTTATGTGATAATGTCCTATAGTATTTGTTGAATTGATAAGGTCATGGAAGTTCCCCGCTATTATGAGAACCTTGAAATGAAATAACAATATACTTAAATATATTTCTATGGTAGTATGACATACTATGATGGGATACATAGCATGTAGACCGTCAGGTGTGAGTACTCGTAAGCAGATGAGACCACCTCTCATGAATTTCATACTTGGTAATCTCTAAGACAAGAGATTATGAGAACAGACCTGCCAGTAGGAATTCGGCATGTTATGGTGATATCAGATATTTCTATATGCGAGCATGTGTAATGATCCTTAGCCTTTAAAATTGTCATTAATATCTGTCATGAATCACAAAATTTTATTTTCTGATGAAAATTGTCACGTAGAAAATTGGCAGGAAGTAGGGTATGTTGGGTGTGTCATGAGTGGCATGTTATTAATGGAAAAGTCGAGAAAGGATTTATATCTACCATTTTTTGAAGTTGATATATCAACCCTTTTATTGAAATTAAACCGTCGCATGAAATTACATTGCCATGGTGTAACGACGAGTTTATTTCAGGTAGTTAAATAATGTTTATCAAGCATAAAATTTGATTACACTATCATGAAACATGCTTGATGAGATATTGCGAAAAAGGGATTATATTACACAGTGAGAGTTCGTATGTGAATGTTTTTTTTGAGACTATTAGTTCTTTTTCTTAGCTTCCTTGACCCGTTGCTAGACAGTACTCCTGGACTTTAGGCAAGCCCACTTAATGCCAATGAGAAGGAGTCCTAGAGGGTCACATACTAAGTGCTTCTAGTGGTCTTGTTAAATTCTATTTGAATTTATTTAAAAAATATTATTATCATGATAGAGGAATAATTTTATTCAAGTTAAAATGATTGAATATATTAAATAAATATTTATTCACTAGATTGTGGGTAAAATATATTTATTTTTTTATTGAGAATTTAATAAATATTTATTTACTAGTTTGTAAATAAAATATTTACATAAGAGAATAAATTATTTATTTATTTATTCGGGTGATGAATAAATGGAATTGGACTTCGAGTGGACCTAGGCTGGAACGATAGTGAATTAATTATTTGAAAAAAGATAAAAAAATTATTTAACTATTTGGTGTAAATTAAAATAATGCTTCTATTAATTTGTGATGCATAATTTTATTTATAAGTACATTATGTGCAAGGTGGAGCACCATAAATAATGACACGTTATTATTATTAGTAGCATGGGTTTTATCTATGGATATGAATATTTTTATTTTCAGTTATGTAATTAAATATTGTAACAGAAGCCCCATGTCAATAAATAGATAAATAGGTCTATTGTGTAATGTACTGAACTACATAGCTAGAAAATTGAGAATTGTTGAGCTAAGAAATTAATATCTCGAATCCTCTTCCCAACCCTCTCATGAACGAGAGTCGTTCTTCATGGCCGAAGAAAAAGTGATCAATAACGACCCACACAAGACACTCACAACACCGCGCTAGCACCCGAAGAACGAGTGATGTCGATCAGATGCCGTTTGAGCAGGTGTGGATCACCACTAGAAGGATTCTATTTTCCATCCTCGTAAACACAATGAGATAATCCAAAAAGGTTCATTCCGGAAAATGAACATTATCAACAAAAAAATACTGAAGATCCAGGTAAAATTTTATTTATGAAATTAATTAGATTAATTATAAACATGATGTGAAAGATCCTCTCAAATGGTTCCAGGCCTCTTCCTTCTTTATCTAAATCTTTTATTCTATTCATTGGAGACCCACATTTATCTTCGTATTGATTGCAGAATAATCATTGATCATGGTAAAAATTAAAGTTGGGTGTCATCCCAACTATTCTTCCACTGTTCCTAGAACCTACATGAGGTATCAAATCGGTTAAACCATAGTTTATAATTATTTAAATATTTCATTGATGATTTTTTTAATTTAATAATTTAGTTGTTTCAATTCATGTTAATCATACAGAAAATATGAATCTCTAGATCTATTCTTCCTCTTTATTTTCTCGTTCACCTTACAGAAATGATATTTTCTTTCAATTTTGATTAAAATAAAATAGAGGATCTCATCCAGAGGTTCCAAAGGTTCCAAAGGTTCATGGCCATATAACACCAGAACACACGACATGTATTTGGTAGTACACATCGTGTAGTCAAGGTTCAATGCACCAGGTCTGGTCTGAAATCCCACGCTGTGTCATTGGAGTTTGTCTAGGTCTTAATGACTCTATGTGTTGACTAGGATTAGGTGGCACACAGTTTTTGGATTACATGATATATGGCCCACTTGACACAGTGTGTAGTCTCCTAGGGTTCAGGTTGGACCGTGTACCTCGTATATATCTTTCCTGGATGGAGGCCATGTAATGAGGAACTACACAGTGTGTGGCCCACTAGACACTCCATGTACTCTAAATATTTCTGAAGTACACTCACATGATGTTTCCCCAGGCATGTACTTCGGATGGATGGTGAAAAATTGTATACACCCTGTAGTTGGAACTAAATTCTGTGTGCTCACCCAAATTATGAAGATTTATTAAAATTTATTATTATATTATACAATCCTTTGAGACATGAACCATCATGTGGTCATAAATAAAAGGCACAACACGTACTAGGTGTTTTACATATATGTGTTTAATTTAAAATCTGTGTAATGTTCATTTCTTCTCATTGGGTAGTTATGAATAGGAATTCATCCAGTTGCCTCCAAGGTATAGTTCAGGTACAAAGATAATTTTGAATGAATTTATTTTTTTAAAATTATGATGGATGAGAATCTCTAGGAAATTAAGAAAAGTGTTTATGAAAAAAGGGTTGGTTAATTAATGATGATAATTAATTGATTCGAGCGCGATTTATCTTGAATTAGAAGAATTAAATAATTTAATGCCAGTTTTATTTAGGCATAAATATCATTTCGTGTATGGATAATTGTGACCTAGACCAAGACCTTTGTATGTGGATGGCTTATTTTAATTTATTTATTTAAATTAATTTTTTTATCATGTGATCCTTATCCTAATTAATATGTAGGGCATGCATGCCCAAGGATTCTTTTATATAAAACCCCTTTTTCCCCTCACCTGTATGTGAGTTAAAAAAGGAATTTGTAATGGATGGAACTCCTAATCAAGTGGAGGTGGTTCATGTTGTAACCAAGATGAAATCAATCCCAGGAGATACAAAGGTATATAGATGAAAATCTATAAACACGAACCCAAAAAGGTTCAAGGTGTTTCTCTTCTAGGTCAGTGTTATTTTATCAACATCTAGACAAAATAACCGTTACAAAAGCTCATCATCATGCACTTTGCTTTATTTTATTTCAGTCAGATGCATGGTTTATCATTATGGACGTGTTGTCCTGATCACATAATTAATGAATTAAACAAGCATGCAATATGGAACTAAAATAAACTAGTCTTATGCGTAAATATTATCAAGATATGATTAATAACTTAACTATGTTCCACATAATATTAACAAGCATGTGATAATGAAAATAATCAATTCACTAATAAGTGATAAAAATCCCCAAAATAAAATATTAAGTCAGACCAAGACTTCTATAACTTGATTAAGGGGAAAACTCAATAAAACTATGTGTTTGACCAACCCTTGTTGGGACACTTACTTTTATACAGGAATCCCTTATGAAATGGTTCAGGTTGACATCACCATATTACATAAAAAAGAGAATCCCTTTCTCGACTTGGTTTAATATTCTAGGTAAGAGTTGAGGAAATACAAAGTAAAGATTTCAGGATTGGGGAGTCCAGTCAAAAGATCATAGATCTTCAATCCCACAGTTGGAAAAGAAATTCCTGCCTAAATACCTTCTAATATATTGACCAACCCATGTTGGGGTTATAGGAATGGGAATATGGTTCCATGACACTATAATTTTATATAAACTGGACATTCTGAGTTCAATGGTGGGGCCCTGGGATTTGATAAAATAGTGGGGGACATAATTTATTATTTTTCCTAAAAAGTGTAATCAAGAAAGTACTAATGATTTTCTCCTTTAATTTTAGAATAAAAAAGACAAGATCGTCAACCACACTAACCATGTGATCAATTCTATATAAAGACAACATACTCACAGGAAGTAACTTCTCGAATGGTTTATATGCCTTCGGGTTATCCTATGCCATGAACAGAAGTCTTATGTGTTGGAGTCTGCATTACCTGATCCTCCTTCCAAATAGGCAAGTGATGAAGATTTCCTAGTCTATGAGAAACATTTTAATGATGTGGTCGATGTTCAATGTTTGATGTTATCATCAATGTCTAGTGAGCTCATGATGTCTCATGAAAACATGGATGCTTATAGCATGATTGAGAACCTCAGTGTTATTTACTATGATAGATTAAAACATGAAAGATTTGAGATCTCCAAGGAACTCTTTCAGAGTAAGCTTGGAGGGGGGGCCAACTAGGCCGGATGTAGTCATGCTCATTGGTTATATTGAGCACAAGATGGTTCTAGGGTTTAAACTCCTAGAAGAACTGGGAACATATCTCATTCTCGCATCACTCCCTCAGAGCTTCTCCATCATTGTTCTTAATTTTAACATTAATAACATTAATAATTCTTTGTCTGATCTTCTTATCCTCATTCTCCAAGTGGACAAATATATGAAGTGTGAAAATCATTCTATACTTATGGTGAATAATAAGAAAGGAAAAGAAAATATATTTAATCCAAAATCTTCTTTACAGCCTTCGAAGAAAAGTAATATCAAAGGGGAGGAAAGGGAAAAGGAGGCCTTTTGTTTTTCATGTGTCTAGAAGGGCCACTGGAAGAAGAACTGCACCCATCCTAAGATGCAATGGGAAGATTCAGTTGCATTTTTTATCGAATGTAATCTATATATTTCTAAAAATTGGGTATTATATTCAGAATGTGTTTCTCACATATGTATTGAAATACATTAACCATGTAGATTCTGGAATATTGAATGAGGGGAGGTAGATCTGTGAATAGCCAAAAGATCCAGACTTGTTGTTGTAGTTGTCGGGGACTACAACCTCACATTGAGAACTGGGATAATCCAGGTATTAAAGGGTTGTTATTATGTGATGTCTGTTAGTAAAAGCATTATTTATGTATCCAGATTAGATACATATGGATTTATTTCATTTTTGGAAATGAATGTTTTTTCTTTTAAAAATATAGTATTTGTTTTGGTAGGGGATATTTATACAACGGTCTTTATGTGTTGGATTACAAAAACCAAGTTATGGAAATCGATAACAAAGGTACATCACCTGACTCATACCACACCCAACTTTGGCATCACTGGCTATGTCATGTAAATGAGAAACTCTTTAAAAAGTTACATAAAGATAGATATTTAGATTCATTCCAACTAAAACCACTTGGCGTATGGAATGCATGTTTACATGGAAAAATGATCGATGATCCATTTAGTGGAAAAGGTGAAAGGGATAAATAACATCTTGAATTGGTTCATACAGATGTGTTTGGACCATTTCCAGTTGAATCACGGGGAGGGTACTCATAATTCATTACTTCTAATGATGATTTTAGAAGATGTGGATATATCTACTTAATGAGGTATAAGTTTGATTCATTTGATAAGTTCAAAGAATACAATAATGAATTTGAGAACCATCTTGGTAAGAATATTAAATAACTCCACTCAGACCAGGGTGGAGAATATCTTAATCAATACTTCATTTATTACTTATGGGCATTTGGGATCCTATCCCAACTCACTCTTCCTTACACTCCCCATTGGAATGGTGTGAGAGAATGGAGGAACCATCCTCTTTTGGACATGGTTAGATCAATTATGAGTCATGTTAGTCTTCCATTATCCTTTTGGGGATATGCGTTAAAAATAGTGGTGCACATACTAAACAAAGTACCATCTAAATTGATAAATGGTTTTTCATACGAGTTCGGGAGTATAAAAAAATCCATGTTATCAAATTTACATGTGTAGGGAAGCGATGAGTTTTTTTAAGGCCTCTATAGGTAACAAACTTTTACCTCGAGGCACAAAGTATACCTTTAAAGCATACCCAAAAAAAACAAGGGGATATTACCTATACTACCCTCTCAAAAAAAAGGTTATAGTGGAAAGACACACCATATTGCTTGAGAGGAAGAACATATCCCAAAGAGATAGTGGGATAAAGATAGACTTCGATGAAGTTGAGGATCAAGGTATACAAGATTGGTACAGGAGAAGATTACATAAAGCCTCAGGGAAGAATGAACTATTCTAGAGACATAGGAACTACTTTGGAGTTCAAGAGAGGTTATAGAATTTGAACGGTACAATTTTCTAGTTACCGAGTATGGTGACTCATTATTAGTTGATAATAATGATCCTATAAACTACGAAGAAGTAGTAAGTGGCCCAAATTCTTCCAAGAAAAAATAATCCATGAATTCTAGCATGGATTACATGTACCAAAACCACGTCTGGATTTTGGTAGATCCTTCTGTTGATGTAAAGCCTGTTAGTTGAAAATGGGTATTCCAGAAGAAACTGGACGTGGAAGGATAAGTCAGTACCTATAAGGCATGATTGGTTTCCAAAGGGTTCAAACAGCATCAATGCATTGACTATGACGAAACCTTTTCACCAGTTTCAATGATGAAATCCATCGGAATTGTATTTTCAATTACCTCTTACCATTACTATGAGATATGGAAAATAGATGTCAAAATAGTCTTCCTTAATGAGCACCTTCAGAAAGATTTATACATAACCCAACCGTAAGGATTTATGACTCCAACGTAAGCCAATAAGGTATACAGGTTGCAGAAATCCATTTATGGATTAATGAAAGAATCCATGTCATGGAACATTCATTTTGATGAAGCCATAATGAAATTTGGTTTTATCAATAAAGAATTTGGGACTTGTGTCTATAAATGGTTTATTGGGAGTGCATTATTTTTTCCTAATAGTATATGTTGATGACATATTACATATTGAGAATGAGATAATAGTCTTACATTCTATTAAGTAATGGTTGAATCAATGCTTATCCATGAAGGACTTGGGCGAGGCAGCATATATTCTTGGGATAAAGATCCTTCTTGATAAATCCAAGAGATTTTTGGGCCAATGTCAAGGTACATACATTGATAAGATACTGAAGAGATTCCGTATGGAACAATCCAAGAGGATATTGCTGCTAGTGTCCCATGGCATTGATATTTCTAAGAAAATAGGTCCTTAGAAACATGGGGAAAGAATGATAATGGAAAGGACTCCATACACATCAGTGATTGGGTCGGTCATTTATTACATGCTATGTAATGGGTTGGATGTTTCATATGCATTGAGTGTGGTAGAAATATATCAACATGGCCTAGGGGACGACCATTGGATGGTAATCAAGACTATTCTAAATTATCTAAGGCGTATTAAGGATATTTTTTTATGGAGTATATGAAGAACTAGTCATCAATGGATATACAAATTCTAGTTTCCAAATTGATCAGGATTACATGAAGTTGGAAACGGGATACATATTCACTTTGAATGGAGGTGCAGTGAGCTGGAAGAGCTCAAAGTAGAGTGTGGTTGTAGATTCTATAGTATATTCCATGTATATCACGGCTTCTGAGGAAGCTAAAGAAGCATTTTGGATGAGAAGCTTCATTTAGGTGCTGGATGCGATACCTATTAGTAAAGATCCCATAACATTGTACTATGATAATATTGAAGCAGTGGATCTTGCAAAAGAGCCAAGGTCACATCAGCGGGTGAACTACATACTTTAGAAGTATCATCTCTTGAGGGATTTTTCTCATAGAGGAGATGTTTTAGTGAATATTATTTCCATGGAAGACAATGTGGTGGACCCCTTGACTAAATCCTTAACTCAGCAGAAACATGATTACCTTGTGAGGTCTAGGGGATTGAAAGTTGTAGGCAGTTGGATCAAGTCCAAGTGGATGTTTGTAAGACTTGGTGTCCTAGAAATGACTGGTTGTACTTTGATAACAAGGATATTTAATCTATTTAAATATTAAACATCTTATTACATATTGTTCATTATTCTTCATGAATATGATGTAATAATGTCCTCGAGTATTTATTGCATTGATATGGTCATGGCAGTTCCATGCTGTGATGAGAACCTTGAAAATCTATAAAAATATTATTACATATAGTTCTTTGTTTTAATAACATACAATGATGGGACACATAGCATGCAGACCGTCAAGTTTGAGTACTCATAAGTAGATGAGACTTTCTCTCATGAAGTTCTCACTGGGTAATCTCCAAGACAAGAGATTATGAGAACAAACCCACCAATAATAATTATGAATGTTCATGTGTCATCAGATAATTTTATCTCTAAGTGTGTTTAATGATACTTATACATTAATATTGTCATTAATACATGTCACAACTCACACACTTTTATTTACTAATGAAAACTATCAGGCAGAAAGTTGGAGAGAAGTGTGGTATGTTGGGTGCGTCACGAGTGGCTTTTTATTAATGGATAATTCAAGGAAGGATTTGTCCCTTCCATTTATGGATGCTGATATCTCGGCCCTTTGATTGAAATAGAACTGTCGTACAAAATTCCATGTCCATGGTGTAACAACAAGTTTATTTGAGGTATTCAAAGAACAACATATCAAGTATAAATGTTGATGATACTATCATGAATCCTGCTTGATAAGATATTTCAAAAAAGGGATTATATTACATAGTTGGTGTTGGTATGTGGATGTCCTTGTTGCGACATTAAGTTATTTCTCTTGGGTGGCTTGACACGTTGCTAGAGAGTACTCTTGGACTTTTGGAAAACATTCCTAATGCCAACGAGAAAAAATCCTAGAGGGTCACACACTAAGTGTTTCTGGTGGTCTCAGTTAAATTCTCTTTGAATTTAATAAATAAATATTGTTCTCAAGATGATGAAATAATTTAATTCAATTTAAAATGACTACATAAATTAAATATATATTTATTCACCATATTTTGGGTGAAATATATTTATTTATTTTATTAAACATTTAATAAATATTTATTTTCTAGTTTTAAATATAATATTCATTTAAGAGAATAAATTATTTATTTATTTATTCGGGTGTTCAATATATTGAATTGGAGTTCGATCGTACCAAGGATGGTCTGATAGTAAAATAATTATTTTCAAGACGATAAATAATTATTTAACTAGTTGGAAAAAATTAAAATAACGTTGCTATTATTTTGTGATGCGGATTTTTATTTATAATTTCGTTTGGCGCTAGTTGGTGCACCATAAATAATGATGTTGTATTATTATTAGAAGCATGGGTTTTATCTAAAGTTATGAATGTATTTAATTTTTGTTACATAATTAAATATCATAACTGAAGCCCTTTGTCAATATATAGACACATACGTCTATTTTTCCATGTACCAAACTACATGGCTATTGAATTGAGAATTTTTGAGTTAATAAATTTCTCTCTTGAATCCTCTTCCCGCCCCTCTCATGAATGAGAGACATTCCTCAAGGCTATAGAACAATAGATCAAGAAGGACCGACACAAGACACTCAATTCTCCATGCTATCACTCGAAGAATTAGTGGTGTTGATTGGAGTCCATCAGAGTATGTGTAGATCACATCTAGAGGGATTCTATTTTGAATCCTTGCAAGCACAATGAGATAATTAGAAAGTATCATTCCAGATGATCAACATCATCAAAAAAGAAAATAACAAAGATCTAAGTATTTTTTTCTTTATGAAACTAATTAAATTAATTATAAACATTATTTGCAAGTTCATCTCTAATAGTTTTGGTCCTCTTTCCTTTTTATCTAAATCATTTATTCTATTCTGTGGAGACTGGCATTTGTCGTTGTATTTTTCCTGGATTAATCATTTATCATGGTAAAAATTAATGTTGGGTGCTGGCCTAATCGCACTTCCACTGCACATGGAACCATAAAAAACATGTGAAGAATACCTAGAGAATTTATCTATCGATTCCAAGGTCATTGTATACATGAAAAATAAACATTATGTGTAATGTTGAATTACACATTATTCCATTTTCAACTCACACAAGACACACACAATTTAAATGAAGGTGTGTTCTATGGGTAGAAACACAGCATCTTTAAACACCGTGTATTAACCACCAGTACAGTACATATTTTGATAAGGATTATATTTCATGTAGCTAGTGTACACATTGTATAAGAACAAATTATTCTAATGATGCATAATTTGAGGCAAATCATATGGTAAATTCATGGAATCATCACACATCACATGTTTATTATTAGCTAAGTGAGAAAGTGAAAATTTTTCCACATGATGAGTATTTCTCTACATCTTATGTGGGTGAACATGTGGAGTAATTAAAGTGAGAAATGATGATACATCATGTAGTTGGTTGTATACACTGTGTGTTAGGAGTTATCCACACCAAATATATGTAGAGTCAGCTTTAGTGTATTTTGTGAATCTACACGCTTAAAATTACACATTATAAAAAACAATTATATCACACGTTGTGTAATGGCCATTTTATATAATTCGTATTAAGAAAAACAATTCGTGTAGTGCATGTCATGTATATTTATGGTATGTCATGTAGTCATTCATGCGTCGTAGAATATGTGGTTTGAACAGTTAGAATTGTAGGTCATGTATATCATGACATGTCATATAGGTATACATGTTGTATAAGTACATGGTATATAAAAACAACTATAAACTTCATGTATTACATGAAATATTGAGTTGTGGTACACTTCATGTAAGTATAAAATTTCCAAAATTTAATTTTAATATTACGTAGAAGGCACGTTCCATAGGGACTCCCTAGTGCACATCATGTACTCAAATAATTTTACAAATTTAATTTAATTAATTTAAGTAAAATTATAATTGATGGTATTTTTAGGTCTCTGGGACTATTAAGAAATAATATTATCATAAATAATTAATTTAATTAATCATTGTTTATATTTATTAACCCCAATAAATTTATATTAATTAGAATGAATGGAAATGAATACTATAAATAAAAAAAATTCATTTGATGTTGTGATTGACCATGATTTTGATAGACCTATATATATTATGGATTTATTCATTTAAATTAATTATTTATATGATGGTTTTATGTGACATTTTATAGAAAAATTAAATATAATGATCTAAAAATCATCCCTCCATACATTATAATATACATTTATTTATGTCCATATATTTTTTATATAACCCTAAACCCTTGGTAACCTTCGCCTATATGATTGTACCCATTTATAAAAAATGGTTCTCCTAGATATAGGAGATGGATCAATAAATAATCTAATGTGAGTCCAATGAAGTAGATACATAGGATAATTGAGAAATGATGTAACTCAAGCCAAGAATAGTGTAACATCCCAAGTAAGTAATGAATAATAGATATTTTTATCTATGTCTATTAATGAATTAGATAGTGTTTTAGAGGCTTAAAATGAAAATAAATCCAATCTTAAGCATGGAAGACACTAATATTCTTAAAAGATTGTTTTACTGCCTTTTGATGGAAAACCCTTATTAATTCAATCTTTTGACAATTTTATAATCTATATTTGTCAAAATAAACATATTAATTATGATTGGGACAATGAATTTTACATTGGATAAATTTTTGGTAGTTTTTCTGACAATGTTCATTTTTTAATGAATAGTGAAAAATACTGCATTTTACATCAAAACTGCTCTTTCATTTAATTTAATTATATGGCTAGATTATATTTTTAATTGGTCTTAAAGTGTAATTTGAATATAAGTTTACCATTTAATCCAATGGTGGTCATTAGGATTAATTTCACTTTGGAATTGGTCATAAACTAATGCCAAACTTTTCATAGATATTGTTTCAAAAAAACCTGCTATTTGTCATGACAGCGGGAATTGATTATCAAATTAATTAATTGACTTATATGTTTTGAATTTTGTTAAATCTACTTCATTTTTGAATTCGTAATATCAAATATAGATTAGGGTGAATTTTTGGTAATTTTCTGAAAAACGTCAATTTTTTATGAATAGTGAAACCACTAAGTGGTACTTATAAAAACCGATTTTTCCGTTTAAATGAAATTTTTCCATCATTGTGTTTTGAATTTCAAAAATCCGACATACATGGTTGTCATTAAGAAGTAAAATGTGGTTCAATGGGATTAAAATAATTATTTGGTGAATAGTAACTTATTAAGTTTTTAATCGCGATTAGTGGTAATTAGTGTAGTTTAAGGTAAAAATAAAGATTTAATAGTATGAGATGAGCCTGACACATGTCCTACCCTAATTAGATGTGTCATGGCCGACCAAGACAAGTCGTGGGTCAACTTGGGGACTCCATGGATCCACTTTGGTTGGGAAATGACATAAATAACTTTTTATTTAATGTTAAAGTAAAAAATAACACAAAATGAGTTATGTTACTAAAACAATTTTTACATGGGGTTATACAAGTCAGATATTTGACTATAAATATTAATTAGAAAGATAAAATGATTTCCTAAATCATATTATTTTTTTTATAATTTTTAGACATTAAATAAATTAAATTATATATGACATCATGATGATGGAGCGATGAACTCATTATTTAACAATTTAAATAAAATGGAAAGTTAATGTAAAATATAAAACCTACACATGGACAAAACCAATTGGATGAGTGTATTTCGAACCCTTATCAACTTATCCTATAATTATATCAATGTGGGACCTTTGTAACCCGAAACTTATTTTAAAATAAAGTAACTTATCTTCACTTTCCAAGAGTGCCCCTCCTCTCCTCTTATAAAAGGCCTCCAACTCTACCTCCTTACCCACACTCCCAAAGCCTTTGGATCGGCCTACCCCTGCCCATTTTGACTCTCCACATCCCTCTATTACTCTTTGAAGCCTCACGTTTGGCATAAGTCTTCCCAAGGAAGCCTTTGAGCTCAAACCAAAGGGAGTTACCCGATTTTAAGGTAATGTCTTCTTTTGAGTCCTTTTGTTTTATTTTTCTTCTCCAACCCCCTAAACTCTTTTTATTATTTTATTTTGTAAAAACTCCAGTATCCTAAATATAATAGGATTTTGTTATAATAAGTATTATATATACACTTACACACACCTACATCTAATGGTTAACGAACATACTGTTTCCGTGGATGGTGAATTTATGCCTCCCGAAATGATGATTGTTCAACATTCTTTTAACACCTTCAAATGTGGCCATTAAGATGTCACTATATATATATATGATATATAATATGTTTATGTTTTCCTTAAGCTTCTGTATTTTTATTTTTGGTCATACCTTTATGGTTTCCATTATGGGTAAATGTGACATCTTCATTTAAGGAAGTGCGGACTACCGCCCCCTCAAAGTGATTTGATTCGTTAAATACCATATGTGGGACGTATAAAGGATGGAACTATGATATTATATATGATATTATACTGGAATTATAATATACCTTTATATCATTATGATTCCATTCTATAAAATACGAAATGGAAATGAAAGTAGCGTTCATGCGTACGTACAGCTTACCGTCTCCATGAACGGTGCATTTCATTTCTTACCTCTAAATGATTATGTAATATTATAAATGCATGGATGTACTGGATATATTTGACATATATTATATCTACATCATGAATACCATTCTAGATATAATTTATACATGAACAACTTGTAATTATAAAGGGTTTATTTTTTACTCAAGTACCAATGATCGTTAAAACGACCGTTATTAACTTAAATAATTACATAGTTTTCATGACATGGTAATAAGTGATATAAAAGGAATAATGAACTTGAAAAAGGTTCTTAAGAAAGTAGAAATTAACTAAAGTTTATTATTCAGGACATTAAAGAACGATCGTGTCAATTCGGACCCGAGGTATGGGACTTCGTCTCAATCTCCTTTCATTGAGGCATATTTTGTTTTATACACAACATTCTTTTATACGGTGTATAAACCCCTTTGACTTTTACGTTTATTCAAAAGGAATATTATTTTAACGAAGCGGTTACTAAACGAAAAAGGAAATGTTTTTGTCGTACGTATGCGGCGACAATGACTTCTCCGCCGCCGTGACCATTATTTGAGTTTCAGCTTCCTCTACAAGCCATACCTTTTTTAAAAAGAAAAATAAATACCATGTTTTACTTTTCTTTTATTTTGGTATTGAAAATTTTTTTCATAATGTTTTTATATCAATGTGTTGTATTGATATCTTTTGATTGAAAGGTGGAAATGTTATGTTTCCTTTATGCATGTTTTATGTGATACGATTATGTTGAGGTTCTTGGGAATTATTATGAAGATGGGTGGTTCCGTGATAGACTAAGGGCGGGTGAGCCCGATATAGCTCTCTAATGAATTGGGTAACGCGAAGGAGTGAAACGTTAAGGTTTCTCCGAAGATATTTAGGGAATATACTGTGATGGGTATTCCAAACGTAACCAAGAGGGTTACTCCCTACGTAAGGATGTTATGAATGCCTCAAGTTACATTTATGTCTTATGATTTCTATGATTTATTCATGATTTGATGAGGTATGTTAAAATGCTTATGTTTTATGGGTAAAGTATGATCTCATTCTTATGTATATATGTACCCATGTTTCCTTTCCATATTTTTATATCCCTTACTGAGCTTTTTATGCTCATCCCAAGTTTTTTTTTGAAATGTTTTTCACAGGTCAAGGGAAAGGTACATGATATGATGATAGTGTCAAGGAAGTGTCAAGAAATAATCCATGTTTTATTTTAAATATGTTTCCATTGATGGGAATGAATAATACTATCTTTATGTAACCACTTTGTTTATATGTGGAATGTAATGCAAGTTTTATGATCTAATTCTCTAAAACTCTAAAACCGAAAAGATCCTCAATGTGTAATCTTATAATAACTCAAGATTAAGTAAGGATTAAGGCTGGGCCTTATAGTTGGTATCAGAGGATGGTTTAGATAACTTTAAGAGTTAAAATTCTATTAAATGATTATCCAAAAATGTTTTTTTTTTTGAAATGATATAGCATTTGAATATTACCACGTTGCTTCATCTATGAAATGTTTGTTCAGAATGGTTTTTCGCAGAGGAAACAAGGAAGCAGTGCTAGGAAGGAATACAGAAGGAAATAACCTTCCGAATCAGCATCCTGAGATGGTCGGAATTGGAACTGAACAGTTTGTTGCAGTAATGGCGCAGTTGAATCAAGAGATAAATGGCGGTGGTATCCATACACGAGATCAGCTAGATAAACCGCATACGAACATGTCAGTGGCGGAACATTTCATGAGGAAACATCCCCCATCATTCAGAGGATCATCTGACCATGTGCTCGATGAAGGGTCGATTAAAGCACTGGAGAAGATTTTCGATGTCATGGGGT
Organism: Viscum album; assembly: GCA_963277665.1. Lineage (NCBI taxonomy): Eukaryota > Viridiplantae > Streptophyta > Magnoliopsida > Santalales > Viscaceae > Viscum > Viscum album. The sequence goes on from OY728131.1 coordinate 692,095,973, forward strand.
GTTTAGACAATCAAAAGGTTAGTCTTGCTATTTACCGTTTGGAGGGTGAGGAAGATCAGTGGTGGTCTATGGTTAAAAATATCAGGGACACTGATGAGATTGATGATCTTGACTGGGATGAATTCAAAGGTATGTTTCTTGAGAAGTATTTTCCTAAGGTTGTTCGACTTAGGATGGAAAAGCAATTCTTGGAATTGAGGCAAGAGGAACACTCAGTGGATACCTATGAAGAAAGGTTCACTCGATTGGCAAGGTATGCTCCATATTTTATCTGAGACCTTGATAGTAAAATCAATCATTTTTACTCAGGATTAAAGCCAAAATATCGAAGGGCATTAGCTTCTTGTGAGTTTAAAAGTTATGAAAAGCTTGTTCGATGTGCTGAGAAGGTGGAAATGGAGTTTTCCGATGATCAAGTGTTCTATAACAACCAACAGAAGAAGAGACCGAGGTGGCAGGAGAAAGGTAAGAATTCTTCAAAAAAGTCTGATGGTAAGAAAACTAAGTTTCCAGTTTGTGATAAATGTGGCAAAAGGCATGCTGGGGAATGTCTTCTGAATTCTGGAAAGTGCTACCGATGTGGTAAGATGGGACATAAGGCTCGTGATTGCACAGAAAAGGATCAAGGTGAAGGTAAGACCAAATTTGATTTACAGTTAGTGAAATGTTATAAGTGCAATGAGATGGGTCACTATGAAAACGAGTGTTCAACAAAGAGCTTGAGTGATGGGAAGCAGTTAGACTACAAGCAGAAAGGGGTGGTGAAATCCTTTGCAACTACTTCAGTAGATGTCGGGCCATCAAATGAAGTTGTATCAGGTACTTTGTTTGTTTTTTCAGATTATTCCAGTGTGTTGTTTGATTCGGGGTCTACACATTCTTTCATCTCTGAAACCTTTTCAAGTAAAATGGGAATACCATCTCAAGAAATGACTCCTGAACAATTGGTAAAAACACCTGGGGGGAATGTTGAGGCAAAAAGAATTTATAAGAATCTTCCTATCCTTATCTGTGGAAAGAACCTACTTTCAAACCTTATTATTCTACCTCTAGTAGAGTTTGATGTTATCCTGGGTATGGATTGGCTCTCTATTTACCATGCTAAGATTGACTGTAGAGCTAAAGAAGTTTCTTTTCAGAAAGACTTTCAGTTTGTGTACAAGAATGAACCCTTACTGTTGATAACTTATCAAGAGGCCGAGAAACTTGTAAAAGATGGAAATGAATGTTACCTTTCACACATCATTGAAAATAAAATAATTGTTCAGATTAATGATGTGCCAGTGGTAAATGAGTATCCTGATGTTTTTTCTGATGAGTTTCCTGGAATAATACCAGATCGGGAAGTTGAATTTACTGTTGACTTAGTTCCTGATGCTAAGCCAATTTCAAAAACCCCTTATCAAATGGCTCAAATTGAACTTTTAGAGTTGAAGGATCAATTGCAAGATTTATTAGAGAAAGGTTTCATTCGACCTAGAACATCCCCATGGGGTGCTCCTGTCTTGTTTGTTAAAAAGAAAGATGGTTCAATGAGACTTTGCATTGATTATAGAGCGTTGAATAATATCACTTTTAAGAACAAATATCCTTTGCCTCATATCGATGATTTGTTTGATTAGCTCCAGGGAGCTCAGTATTCTTCAATGATTGACTTGAGATTGGAGTACCATCAGCTGATTGTAAAGGAAGAAGATGCTCCGAAGACCACGTTCCGTAAAAGATATGGCCACTATGAATTTTTAGTAATGCCTTTTGGGCTAACCAATGCACCTTCTGTATTCATGGACTTAATGAATAGAATTTTCCATGAGTTCTTGGATAAGTTTGTGGTGGTTTTTATTGATGATATTTTGGTGTTTTCTAAAAGTAAAGAAGTGCATGAAAGACATTTAAGGGTTATCTTGAAAACCTTAAAAGAAAAGAAATTGTGTGGGAAATTCAGAAAGTGTGAGTTTTGGTTGCAACAAATTTCTTTTCTTGGTCACATTGTTTCTAAAGATGGGATAACTATTGATCCTGCAAAAACAAAAGTTGTGGAAGACTGGCCAATAACCAAAAATATAACTGAGATTCGTAACTTCTTTGGTTTGGCAGGATATTACCGAAGGTTTGTTAGAAATTTTTCACAGTTATCTAGTCCAATGACTAAGCTAACTCGGAAGGGTGTTATGTTTATCTGGGAAAAAGAATGTGATGATTGTTTTCATGAATTTAAAAGAAGATTGGTGAATGCTCTAGTTTTGGCACTACCTTCCAGGAATGGTGAGTTTGTTATATACAGTGATGCTTCATTGAAAGGACTTGGTTGCGTCCTAATGCAGAATGATCTGGTAATTGCTTATGCTTCACGACAGTTGAAAACTCATGAGGTAAATTACCCTACACATGATTTGGAATTAGCTGCTATTGTTTTTGCTTTAAAAATTTGGAGGCATCATTTGTATGGAGTAAAGTGTGAAATATATACCGATCACAAAAGATTAAAGTATATATTCACTCAGAATGAATTAGACATGAGACAAAGGAGATGTCTAGAATTAATCAAGGATTATGATTGTATAATTCATTACCATCCGGGAAAAGAAAATAAAGTGGCTGATTCTTTGAGTCAAAAAAGTAATGCTTCATTAGAAATGTTGCATTTGGAACGTGATCCTTTGGTTAAGGATTTGATGAACTTTGGCATAGAAGTTGTGGGTGAAATAAGTTCTTCTGTTTTGTTTCAGGTATCAGTGACATCATCTCTATCAGATAGAATCAAGCAAGCACAGAAGCAAGACAGTGAGTTGTAGAAAAAGTTAGAGCTGGTTCAGAAAGGTAAGTTTCCTGAATTCAACATTGATAATGATTGTGTTTTGGGATTTGGGAAGAGATTGTGTGTGCCTTGTGATTCACAGTTGAAGAGAGAGTTGTTATGTGATGCTCATAGTTCTCTGTTTTCAGTTCATCCTGGCAGTACTAAGATGTATAGAGATCTGCAGGAGTATTACTAGTGGGATGGAATGAAAAGAGATATTGTTGATTTTACTGTGAAGTGTTTGACTTGTCAGCAGGTTAAAACAGAGCGGCAGTTACTGAAAGGGATGCTTCATCCATTACCTGTTTCAGAGTAGAAATGGGAAAATATATCCATGGACTTTGTTGTGGGATTACCGAAGACATCTCGAGGTAATAATGCAATCTGGGTTATTATTGATCGCTTGACTAAATCTGCTCATTTCCTTTCTATACGAGATACTTTTTCCCTAGATCAACTTTCATGTTTGTATCTTAAAGAGATAGTTAGGTTACATGGATTTCCTCTCTCCATTGTATCTGATCGTGATCTCAGGTTCACTTCTAACTTTTGGAAAGGCCTTCAGAAGTCGTTGGGTACTGAATTAAATTTTAGTACAGCTTTTCATCCTCAATCAGATGGGCAGTCAGGATGAACAATTCAAACATTGGAGGATATTCTACGTTCTTGCTCTATGGATTATCAGGGAAGTTGGGACCAACATTATTCTTTGGTTGAATTTTCATATAATAACAGTTTTCATTCTAGTGTACAGATGGCACCATTTTAGGCATTATATGGGAAGCGGTGTCGAACTCCATCTTTCTGGGATGAAGTGGGTGAAAGGAAGTTGATGGGACAAGAAGTGGTAGAAGAGATGGCAGAAAAAGTTCAGCTGATTCAGAAGCACATGAGAATAGCTCAGAGCAGGCAGAAGAGTTATGCTGATAATGGGAGGAAGGATCTATCTTTCGAGGTAGGTGATCCTGTTTTTCTCAAGGTTTCTCCTTGGAAAAGTGTGATGAGATTTGGTAAGAAAGGAAAGCTGAGTCCAAGGTTTGTTGGACCATATGAAATTCTGGAGAGAGTTGGATCAGTTGCATACCGGGTGGCTTTACCTCTGAGTTTATCTCAGGTACACAATGTTTTTCACGTTTCAATGTTGAGAAAGTATATGCCAGATCCATCTCATGTTTTGAGTCCAGAGGTAGTTCAGATGGAAGAGAACCTATCATATGAGGAACAACCGGTCCAGATTCTTGAAGACAAGGAGAAAGTGTTATGGAATAAGGTGATTAAGTAGGTAAATGTTTTGTGAAAAAACCATATGATTGAAGAGGCAACATGGGAATCTGAAAATGCAATGACGGATAAGTACCCCCATTTATTTGATAAGTAAAAAAATTGCGGGACGCAATTTTCTAAAGGGGGGAAGGATGTAACATCCCAAGTAAGTAATGAATAATAGATATTTTTATCTATGTCTATTAATGAATTAGATAGTGTTTTAGAGGCTTAAAATGAAAATAAATCCAATCTTAAGCATGTAATACACTAATATTCTTAAAAGATTGTTTTACTGCCTTTTGATGGCAAACCCTTTTTAAATCAATATTTTGACAATTTTATAATCTATATTTGTCAAAATAAACATATTCATTATGATTTGGACATTGAATTTTACATTGGATAAATTTTTGGTATTTTTCTGACAATGTTCATTTTTTAATGAATAGTGAAAAATACTGCATTTTACATCAAAACTGCTTTTTCATTTAATTTAATTTAATTATTATTAGATTATATTTTTAATTGGCCTAAAGTATAATTTGAATATAATTTTACCACTTAATCCAATGGTGGTCATTAGGATTAATTTCACTTTGGAATTGGTCATAAACTAATGTCAAACTTTTCATAGATATTGTTTCAAAAAACCCGCTATTTGTCATGACAGCGGGAATTGATTATTAAATTAATTAATGTGACTTATATTTTTTGAATTTTGTAAAATAGACATCATTTTTGAATTCAGAATATCAAATATAGCTTAGGGTGAATTTTTGGTAATTTTCTGAAAAACTTCAATTTTTAATGAATAGTGAAACCACTAAGTGGTACTTATAAAAACTGATTTTTCCACTTAAATGAATTTTTTCCATCATTGTATTTTGAATTTCAAAAATCCGACATACATGGTTTTCATAAAGAAGTAAAATGTGCTTCAATGGGATTAAAATAATTTTTTGGTGAATAGTAACATATTAAGTTCTTAATCGTGATTAGTTGTAATTAGTGTAGTTTAAGGTAAAAATAATGTTTTAATACTATGAGATGAGCTTCACACATGTCATACCCTCATTGTATGTGTCATGGCCGACCAAGAAAAGCCATGGGTCAACTTGGGGACCCCATGGAGCCACTTTGGTTGGGAAATGACATAAATAACTTTTTATTTAGTGTTAAAGTAAAAATAACACAAACATGAGTTATGTTACTAAAACAATTTTTACATGGGGTTATACAAGTCAGATTTTTGACTATAAATATTCATTAGAAATCTAAAAAGATTTCTTACATCATAGTATTTTTTTTATAATTTTTAGAAATTATATAAATTAAATTATTTATGACATCATGATGATGCAGCGATGACCTCATTATTTAACGATTTAAATAAAATTGAAAGTTAATGTAAAATCTAAAACCTACACATGGCCAAAACCAATTGGACGAGTGGATTTCGAACACTTATCACCTTATCCTGGAATTATATCAATGTGGGACCTTTTGAATCCGAAACTCATTTTAAAATAAAGTAACTTATCTTTACTATCCAAGAGTGACCCTCCTCTCCTCTTATAAAAGGCCTCCACCTCTACCTCCTTACCCACACTCCCGAAGCCTTTGGATCGGCCAAACCCTGCCCATTTTGTCTCTACACATACCTATATTACTCCTTGAAGCCTCACTGTGGGCAGAAGTCATCCCAAGGAAGCCTTTGAGATCAAACCAAAGGGAGTTACCCGATTTTAAGGTAATGTCTTCTTTTGAGTCCTTTTGTTTTATTTTGCTTCTCCAACCCCCTAAACTCTTTTTTTTATTTTCTTTTGTAACAACTCCAGTATCCTCAATATACTAGGATGTTTTTAAAATAAGTATTAGATTTACACTTACACACACCTACATCTAATGGTTAACGAACATACTGTTTCCGTGGATGGTGAATATATGCCTCCCGAAACGATGATTGTTCATCATTCTTTTAACACCTTCAAAGGTGTCCATTAAGATGTCACTATATTTATATATGATATATAATATGTATATTTTTTCCTTATGCTTCTGTATTTTTCTCTTTGGTCATACCTTTATGGTTTCCATTATGGGTAAATGTGATATCTTCATTTAAGGAAGTGCGGACTACCGCCCCCTCAAAGTGATTTGATTCGTTAAATACCATATGTGGGACGTATAAAGGATGGAAATATGATATGATATATGATATTATACTGGAATTATAATATACCTTTATATCATTATGATTCCATTCTATAAAATACGAAATGGAAATGAAAGTAGCGTTCATGCATACGTACGGCTTACCATCTCCATGAACGGAGCATTTCATTTCTTACCTCTAAATGATTATGTAATATTATAAATGCATGCATGTACTGGATATATATGACATATATGATATCTACATCATGAATACCATTCTAGATATAATGGATACATGAACAACATGTAATTATAAAGGGTTTATATTTGTCTCAAGTACCAATGATCTTTAAAACGACCGTTATTAACTTAAATAATTACATAGTGTTCATGACATGGTAATAAGTGATATAAAAGGAATAATGAACTTGAAAAAGGTTCTTAAGCAAGTAGAAATTAACTCAAGTTTATTATTCAGGACATTAAAGAACGATCGAGTCAAGTCGGACCCGAGGCATGGGACTTCGTCTCAATCTCCTTTCATTGAGGCATATTTTGTTTTATACACAACCTTCTTTTATACGGTGTATAAACCCCTTTGACTTTTACGTTTATTCAAATGAATATTTTATATACGAAGCGGTTACTAAATGACAAAAGGAAATGTTTTTGTCGTATGTATGTGGCGACAATGACTTCTCTGCCGCCGTGACCATTATTTGAGTTTCGGCTTCCTCTACAGGCCATACCTTTTTTTTAAAAAGAAAAATAAATACCATGTTTTACTTTTCATTTATTTTGGTATTGAAATTTTTTTTCATATTGTTTTTATATCAATGTTTTTTATTGATATCTTGTGATTGAAAGGTGGAAATGTTATGTTTCCTTTATGCATGTTTTATGTGATACGATTATGTTGAGGTTCTTGGGCATTATTATGAAGACGGGTGGTTCCGTGATAGACTAAGGGCGGGTGAGCCCGATATAGCTCTCCAATGCATTGGGTAACGCGAAGGAGTGAAACGTTAAGGTTTCTCCGAAGAGATTTAGGGAATATACTGTGATGGGTATTCCAAACGTAACCAAGATGGTTAGTCCCTACGTAAGGATGTTATGAATGCCTCAAGTTACCTTTATGTCTTATGATTTCTATGATTTATTCATGATTTGATGAGGTATGTTAAAATGCTTATGTTTTATGGGTAAAGTATGATCTCATTCTTATGTATATATGTACCCATGTTTCCTTTCCATATTTTTATATCCCTTACTGAGCTTTTTATGCTCATCCCAAGTTTTTTTTGAAATGTTTTTCACAGGTCAAGGGAAAGGTACATGATATGATGATAGTGTCAAGGAAGTGTTAAGAAATAATCCATGTTTTATTTTAAATATGTTTCCATTGATGGGAATAAAGAATACTATCTTTATGTAACCACTTTGTTTATATGTGGAATGTAATGCAAGTTTTATGATCTAATTCTCTAAAACTATAAACCTGAAAAGATCCTCAATGTGTAATCTTTTAATAAATCAAGATTAAGTAAGGTTTAATGCTGGGGCATTATAAATAGGCTCAAGGAGTTTTCTCTAAGTTTTAACGTTAGGTTATCACTACATAATAATCCAAATGTTTGATAAAATATTATTATTATGTCATAGATTTATTTCATTTTATCTATGTAGAACTATATTTTTAATTATATGATAGGTGATATATATATATAATGTGATCACATAATTTAATTAAATTATCAATCATGAAATGATAAAAAAATTAAAGGGTAGAGATATATTTTATCACGTATAATTAATTACATATTCAAGATCTCATATAAAATAATGAACCAATATAAAAAGATAAAACAAGTTAATATATACTTGCACTTACAAAAATTATTTTATCATTCATTGTTGTTTAATTTTATAAGACCACTACCGAATTAATAGTCTTCTGAAGGATAAATTAAAAAATATTTATGTACGATACAAACAAAATTCTTCATCCAAAACATTACATCATTAAGACACCCTTCATCGCTTAAGATAGAATGAAACCATAGTTTATGGTAATAGTATTTACCACTTTAGGATACATTAAATTATCGATGTGTTCTGATGAAAGTATTTTGTTGATTTAACTATGTTTTCATCAAGAGTAGTTTCTCCAATAATAATTAGTTTAACTTGGAATAACGAATTTGAGGAGATCTGTTTTTTGTATTTTAGGATTGGAGAGTCTATTTAATAGGTCAAGGAGTTATGAAGTAATGCGATTAACAACATCAACCTATCTAAATGTTATATAATATTATAATAAGGCATATTTCTTGGTTATTTGAACATATGTATGGATCATTTCCACTAAAATATCTAAGTGGGTGTATATTCCAAATCCAGTGGTGTGGGTTATTAGTAGTGGGATTCTAATTAATTTTCTAATTACATCATAATCAGTAAGAAAGTACTAAAATATTATTTAATTATATTGTATAAAAATATATAGTCATACCATGGAATCATGGTGACTATTCTTGGATAAAGAAATTTATTCACCTATATAAATATCTAAGAGTGGTAGAGGAACATTAATTTACACTAATATAAAAAAATATTTTTAATTTTCTAGAATTCTCTATTCATGATAAGACACCTAAGGGAGTGAGTCAGCGTGAGCAGGATTACTATAGTTGGTACATGGATAATGCAATATATGTTCATTGCATCATGTTATCATCTATTTTCATGAAATAAAGATACAAATTAAATAAATGGATATATGTACCATGTTGACTTATCTCTAAGAACATAAAACGATAAGAGAGGAAAAATATAACTAAGATTGACACAAAATTGTAAAAGTGTAAACTGAAACATAATTTACATTCAAGTGATCATGTATTATTCAATGTGAAAAATATCGATCTGTTATATAATTTGGGATTCCATATATATAATAAATTATCCATTAATATAATATTATCTTCCTTTCCACATATATTCAATAAATTCATTAAATGAAATAAAATTTACTATGTGGAGAAGCTACTCAACATTATTTTTTCTATCAATCTTCATGTGGATAAGAAACAGTGGGGACATGATTAATCACCCCTTATGAGGTGAAATGGGAAGGAGGGGTTTAAAATATTATGAAATGTTTACATACAATTTTTCCTTTACAATTTTCTTCAAAGAAACAAATGATAAATAATGAGAGTGATGAATAGAAGGATATATCATTCAAATGCAGAAATAAAGGCCATTAAAAGAATAATTTTAGTGAATTGAAGGTGAAATATGCAGAAGCCTCTAATTTAATAATATTCATCATTCCATCTAATTTTTTATACTTAGTGGGTATTAAATAAAATATATAACTCATATATTTTTATCCAAATATAGGACCTAAGAAAAATCATAAATATTTCAAGATGTAATGTAAATATTTAGGCAGGTAATCAATTTTAATTATTCAATTTTCTATCTGAGGATGACAACATAACATTTCCAAATGTATTGATTCATGATTTTAAGTCTATTTCTTTTGATTATAAATTTAGGAAAAATTTACCTTAATGTCAAGTTAGAGAAAAAATGAAATATTTTTTCAAGTATGAAATGAATTTTTTTATGTTATGAAATAATGAATAATAATATTATTATACTTGATTCATTGTTTTTTGAAATTGGTAAGTAATTATGAAAATAAAAAATAATATTCAAATAATACCCATTTATTTAAAGTTAATTATTATCTAAGTAAAACTATAAATATATGTCAAGTATATACCTAAATTTTTGTTTAGACTGTTTAGATAATTTAATCATATATATTTGTAATGACTACATAATGGTTTTATGATAAATGACACAGTTTAAATGAAATGGTTTTAATGTAACAATGTTTCTTGGATTAGTCTAGTACGGTATTTGTGAACTATTCTTAGTAGAAACTAGATATAAATTTATATACTTTATTATATTCTGTGTAAGGGATTTAAAGAATTTGAATATGATGTAGAAAATATTTTTTTTAAAATATAAAGTGATGTTTAATTGTGGAAATCCAAATAACATCTTAACCAAGAATTCCTCAATAATTATAATTTAGAGTATAGTTTCTCCAAAACCTTTATTACCTTGTACAAATCAATATTAAAATGTAAGAAACGGGTGACCAATTATGTTTCTTTTAAGAATATCAATACTTTTATAATTCCTTATGAGACATGTTATATTGGTAGTTCTATTAATACTTAACCTTATTCCAACCATAATGATGAGTGGATATCATATAGGTTATAATACAAAATCAAATTTTCATGTCTCATATTCATGGGGTTACGTAAAAATTATTTATTTAGGGTTATCTGAGAAAAAAACCTACATTGATTAAACATCCTAAATGTTGTTTAGTATATTATATGAATCCATAATATATAAAAGTATTTGTTAATATAAATACTATATTTCTATAAAAGGATTCAAATCTATAAATGATATATAGAGATAAAGATAGAATTTTATGAAGTAATGGATCCAGATATGCATGAGTTGGTATACAAACACACAATTCTACATGAATTAGTGAGAGGACTTGTTCTAGGGACACAAAATATGTAGGGGAGACAAAACCAATGGTAGATAATTTTATAATCATGGATTTATGTCATAAATTTTTCATATGGGATAATTAATATTTATCTTGTTTGGAAGAAATTAATGGAGATTGGATAAAAATGATATGTTTATATCAATTGAGAAATGGATTCCATGTATATAAATAAAATTCTATATTTTCTTAGCTTCGCCCGCTGATATAAATATATAGGTGGGAATTTATGAAGAATCATGAAATGAATGGTAAAGTTAGTAACTATAATTCATAATAGATTGAAAAGGTTTTAAAATATTTTCATGGAATTAACTTTGTTGAAACCTTCACAGTAATCACCATGATAAAATCAATTATAACTATACATATCATAGAAACTATATTCAATTATAAGAATTGGAAAATGGATATTAAGACCACTTTCGATGATGAAAATAATGTTAGAGAAAACATTATAGGAAAACCAGAAGGGTTTGGCCCACAAAAGGTTTCCAATAATGTATTCAAGTTACAAAGATCCATTTATGGGGTAAAGTGAGAATCAAGGTCATCAAATACACGTTTTAATAAATTAATAAGATATTTTGGATTTCTTAAGAATGAATGTAAGTCTTGTGACTATAATATGTCTATAGGGTCATCATGGGTTTCTAAATAGAATATATTTACAACATGGAGAAAATATATATTAGTATTATAGTTAATTAAGAATAAGTTTAAAAAATGTTTATCCAAAAATGGTTTAATTTAGTGACCCTAGTTATATGAAAAATATATACCTTGTTAGATATATGGGGCTGATTAGGTCAATTCACAGTTTATACATTGATAAATTAATGAAAATAAATGAAATTTGTATTAATTAAAGAGTGAATCATCTTATATTCCACATTTCATAATACTATAAAAGATGATGTGTTAATGAAATAGAGGTTATTATTATAATTATTATAGTTATATACACTTATTGGATTGGATGTATCATATATGTCATTATATATACTAGGATTTTATATTTATTATGATCAAATCATAGTGGGAAAATATAAAACAAAACTTGGAGAACAATATAATGTAGAAATCAAAACTATCTAACAATACTTGAGAAATTATAAATTATATTTTTTTGGCACATGGAGAAGTGGGAACTTCTGTTCTCTTGAGTATAGAAAAACATGTCTTAATTTAGATTAACTTGATATTATAACACAATATGGCTAAGCAAATGAGAAAGATAAGCTTATTAAATCCATTAGTGTCCATATATTTAAATATATAATAGGATTCAAGGTCTATTGAATCTAATAAGTATCATAAAATAAACAATGATTTTCCTATATTTTAAAATTCTAACGAGAAATTAAATTATTATCATTTTATATATTATGATAAATTTATGACTATGTTACTAGAAACATTATAAATTTTATAACAACGAACAAAAGGTAAGTAAATGGAGATATTAAATATTTGATTATTTATTCTAAAATTTGAAGTTACAATAAGAAGTGTATCCACAACAAAATGTGAGAGGCCCAACACTTATGGCCATATATAATATGAATAGTGATAATCATTTGAGAGATAAAAAGTTTTGAAAATATTATTCATTGTATATATTTCAAGTAGGAGACTATTAGTGTTTGTTCCATTGAACAACATTCTTTTAAAATTAAATTATTAGAATATAAATAAATATCTTATCACATGATTATTTTTCTTCAATATAATTTTAGTGTAAAAATGTCCATCTATTATTTTTCACATCAAGAAATAAAAGATGTTTCCCATTATAATGACAACCTAGAGAAATTATGAAAATATTATTAAACATATTTACTATCATCTAGATGAAATATTTATTAAGAGACATATATGATGTTTTAAAATTAGGTTTTGGAGGATCATAATATATTGAGACTTCTTCTCATAAAATTTTTACTTGGTGATATCCAAGAAGATAAGTCATGTGGATAGAATTTACAATTGGAATTCCACATGTTTTATGTGAAATTTGATATTCCTATATGTGATTTTTTTTATTGGTCATTATAATGAATATTATTATTTGTGTATATTTTGAATCACATAATTTAATGTATGGATGAAAACTGTGATTTCAAATACTCATGGTGACATAATATATGATGGATGAATCACAATGGATATGGAATTAATTTAATAAATATAGATTGAATATGTACTTATGAAATTAGTGTAAGATGATATCTCAATACTTTTTATATAAACATAAAAATATGTATCTAATGAATTCCATATTCAAGATATCTTATATATGAGTTTATCTCAACATTTAAAAGAAAGATAAAATAATTATATATGGTCATAGAAAAATTATGCATATGGATTTATGAGATATCAAGAAAAATGAATATTGCTACCCAACATATTTTAGGTGAAGGTTTTTATAGTAACTACATTAACATAATTATAAATGTGTTCCTTCATGTGTTGTAAAATATAAACCTTTAACTTTAGGTAAGTTCACCATATTCCATTAATAAGAAGTACTAGATGGGTGCACACTTCATGTACCAAAAATATCATTAAATTATATTGGATTTAATAATTTGAATAAATTTTTTTTCTTAATTGTGAAATATTAACTATTGAATTAAATTGGGTTTCATAAATTTAATATTGAGATATTCTAGTATATAATATATATGTTTAATTTTTAGATATTGTTTATTTATTCACCAATTTTTTAATGACTTCTATTTTCCATTTATTTTTTTATATTATACTAATTATTTTCTGAGACAAGGAACTGAGATGGCCTCTGATTCTAGGGCCAAGTGCTTGGAGAATAAATGATTGAAATATATTAAATATATTGAATATAATTCATTTGCATTTTTTCTAAAAAATATGAATAAGTCCCAAAAGGGGTCCTGGATTAGATATCTAAGGGAATTCTTGATTTCAGAATTCATGTTTTACCCTAGCCGTGACATAATATTTGTCAGTGTGTGCTATTTTTGAAACATTCATCCTAGGTCTTAATAAATAGAATTTGTTTATTTATTTTTTTATTTTGATTATTTTGATGTAGAAACTGATTTCTCCTACAAGTAAGTGGTTTTATGTTTCTTAGTAGGGTGGGTCACTAAATCATTGAGACCTAGAAACCACTAATGGAGAGCATTCTTGGTGATCAATGATGGATAGAGATTAGATCATGGATCATTGTGCCACGATTTTTTGGGATCATCAATGATGGAAAAGAAACCATTTATCGTCAATGATTGATCCAAACACCAAGTAGGATGTTTGATTTTTTGTTTTCCATCCCGTTCATTAATCAAAAATGAACAAAAATCAATTACAAAAATAGAATTGATATTTTCATCGTCTGTTGAATTAAATTGATGGAATATTATTTTTTTCATTGAGATTATTGTCCACTTCATTCTTCTCATTTTGTGCAAAATAATTAGGTCTGAAGAAACAATCACTAAGGTTCTTTACTTGAATTTTTTAGATTATGGTTTTCTCTCCTATTTTATCATTCAATCATCATTGGGTTTTCTATTGAAAAATGGTTCGACCAATATCCTCTTTTCAATCATTGTACAAATGTTATTTGATGAAAGGAATTGAAACTGTAGGTATGGAACTTGATGGAAGTTGTAGGTTGAGAATTGAAGATAAAGATTTATGGATTAACGGAGACTGAGACCAAATCAGGTGATCTTTATTTTTCTTGAACAATACATGATGTGGCTACGGATGGTGAAAACATATGATTATTGAGCATATTTGAATCTTGTATCTATGATCTTCTGTTACATGATACTTTTCTAACCCTATATCTATTGTTTTCTGTGAGGGAGGTGGATTTAGTGATGTTGTGGATGACATGGAATATAAATAGGGTATCTAAAATATCCCCTACAACACGACATGTATTTCGTGATTACACATCATGTAGGTCCCACTAAGTGGTGTTTAGGGTTTGGGATGAAGTTATGTATCACCCACCATGTGACTCAATCACACACTCTATGACCCCTCCACGATGGATCAATGTGTACTTTGGAATGTACATGTACACGTGAAAATGTATATGGATAGTGGAACACATTGTACATGGACACAGACCTAGAAAATTGTATATAGGATGGAACATGGACATGACCACGGTACAAGGGAAAATCCAGTGGAACACAGGAAGGTGTCAGTTGACCTCAACATGTTGTATACTTCCTCTATATGACATATATTTTGATATTTACATATTGTGTGAGGCTTTACCACACAGGAAGACCTGGGGATATCTATACACGCTATGGACACCCCACCCCTTCAATAGTGATTTTATATATCGATTTTCTTATTTTTGACTAGTCGTGGTTGAGTGTATTCCCATGATCAATTCCATTGATGGTAAAATGAGGAATTACAACCACATCACAGGATTCTGATCCCCTATAGAGGCGGAGTCTCATGTATTGTTGTGGTGTCCCTCCGTGAGATCGGTGTGTGATCCTCTATCATCATTTTTTCACTACGTATGGTTTTTGGAATCATTATGACCACCATGAGTAGGGTGTTGATCCTCCATCTAGTAGGTCATATCAGTAGGGTTTTTGTATCATTGGTGTATAATCCCTTACTCTGCGGGTTGATCTAGGTTGGGTTTATGTTGTCCCCAACAGTTCTAAGTGTGATCCTCTTTTTCAGAATCAAGGTATTATTATTCTACTTATCTTTCTTAAGTGAGTCCCAATGATATAGACCTCATCATTGAGTATCTCCGATAATAGAATGGCTCATGGAGTGGGTTCTCCTAGAACAAGTGTTTCGTTGAGTGGAATATTTTGGACGGAAATTGGTTATGTTCACCTAGTGGTGTGGTATCCTTCTAGAGTATATATGGTTGTTTCAATTATACATTGATTCTTACATATTCTATTGAGCTGAAAATTCTTGGTTCTTCTTTTCTAGTGGTAACGAGGTGTCCTTCAAAATATTTCAACACTCGCACCTATATGGGATTTCATGCACATGGCATGTCATATACAGACAACATTCCATTTGATGGTTTTCATGGAGGACAA
This sequence comes from Viscum album, assembly GCA_963277665.1. Lineage (NCBI taxonomy): Eukaryota > Viridiplantae > Streptophyta > Magnoliopsida > Santalales > Viscaceae > Viscum > Viscum album. Next base: position 692,111,898 of record OY728131.1, read on the forward strand.
GGAGTGGGTGGATCAGAGCTAGTGCATGAATGACTGAGTTTTTTACTGGGATATTTCATTTTTTTTCTTTTTAATAACCTTTAGAGAAGGGTGGTCTCATTATAATTTTTATTTGGGATTATATTCGGAAACAATTTCCACTTTTAGAACATTATAATTTTACTCTATTTGGGTATCATAGATGTATGCATGAATTATTTCTATTTGTTTTACATTTTTCATTATGTGCACTTGGATATGTTTGAGTGTCTATAGGAGCTTTAGGATAATGCATCCCATTTTTGGGTAATTCCAACTTGGCGATGGTCGCTAGCCCTTGGTCTATTTGATGTGGGAATGGGGTAGTCATGGGTTGGACCCCAATGGGCCAGGTAATGATAGATTGGTGTCAATGGTGGTTGTTTATACCTTAGTAATAGAGTTGGTGGGATTATTTTGGGAAATAGTGTTTAGTTTTTTGAGTTAGTGTTTATGGATTGGGAATCTAGTGTTGGTACGGTGGCTAATGTATCCATACAATAGGACTCTGATCTCTTACCTTTTGACTCAGGAAATGTAAACATTAGTCGTAGGGGACAATATTTTTGTACATGTTTCATATAGGATTGTATAGTGTATTCAATGTCCTTATTGTGTAATCTCACTAGGTATACTCTTTTTACCATGATACATCTGGGATTTTTTCAAGATTCCTCTTTGTAGATAGACATCTAGGAATCCACTGTGTGATCATAAGGATGATCTATCTAGAGATAAGGCATCATTATAGGGACCTGCACCTGAGTAGAAACTCTGGGAAGTTTACTAGATATTATTCCACCCTTTTAGAAGTATCTAGAGAAGTTTGTAATAGATGAGGTTGAATGTCAGTTGAGTTCGTTATGTGAGTTTCAAAGTTAGTGGCCTCTTAGGTTTCTAGCTGAGCCAGATCCCCAGGTGGCAGAGGACTTCATAGAGGTGTCCACTCATGTTGTCCACCTTGTGAGGACATCTACAAGTCAGATGGAAATCCTCATTGAGAGAATTACTTAAGAATATTATGGGCGATGGTCGAGCTTAGTGACCCATTCACATGATGAGATAGCTCTTTCCTGGTCTTACACTGAGCATCTCTTATGGGAAGAGTTCTATCTAGCCAAATTTTGATTGGTATGCATAGAGGTGTTTTTACTTCTGTAGCTGGGTAGTGTGACCATGGGAGAGTACACAGAATGGTTTAGTGATCTCTCACATAACTCCATATATATGGTTTTTGATAAGTTCTTTAGATATCAGACCTCTTAACAGGGATTATTCCGAGATATCAAGGATTCTACAATATCCTTTTACATTCCCAGTTATTCTGGGGTGTGTGATAGAGCATTGTTAGTTGAGATATTACTTGTACAGTAGGCACCGACAATGGGTGCTAGTAGTGGGAACCCAATAGATGAGACCTCATCCACAAGAATATAATTCATGTCCTAGGGATCCAATCATGTTAGATGCTTGAAGAGGTGATATAAGGATATAGGGTTAATGGTGAAAGTCTCTTAATGTGGCCTGAATCAGAAAATTTATAGCATGTATGTCTCTAATAATAGTCAGATAAATATAGCTAGGGATTGTTTGACCCATCATATAGGTGATCATGATATAGTATAGGAACGACCGACGTATAAACCAAGGTAGGATATCCATGTTTTTTATTCCATAGGATGTGGAAGATTGGATAACATGGTAGCTGGAGGTGGTCGGAGGTTCGATCTACATCCACCACCACTCTAGGGTGGTACATACCAAGCTCAAAAAGATGGGGAATAGGGGTAAGGCCAACTATATTCTATTCAGGCCTATAAACCCGAGGATCTATAGATGATAAAAGATACAAAAATATTCTTTTCTAATTTTTCAGTTATGTTGATAGACGCAGGTTTCAATAATTCCTTCCATTCCACTTTTCTGGTTTGAGACTAAGAGATTCTGGTTGATCCATTGGCTTGACACTTTCATTTGGATACTCTGATAGGTAGTGAATCTATGATTTCTCACTTGATCCAATAGTGTGATATGATTATTAGAGGTGATAGTTTTGTATGGGATCTCTTTGTATTATCAACGAGGCCTTATGACTTCATCAGAGGAATGGAATTTATGTGCACATTTCAAGCCCAAATTGACTATTTTAGGTAGAATATGCAGTGTTCCCATAGTGACGGAATGAGGTTTTCCTTTTAGGGATAGAACAAAACCTTGGAGTGGAATGATGTTCTTAGTAATAGGAGATTGTAGCCAATTATTCACCAATGGTCTAAAATTACTATAGGAGTAGTGAATGATTTGGGTTATAATTTTTTTGCGATGGTGGTGTAGTTTGAGGAAATCATTCGAATGTATATACTAGGTTTACCTCCCCATAGTGAGTTAGAATTCCAAATTTACATGAACCCTAGGATGACATTGGTATCAGAACAAGCATATTGGTTGGCTCTCAACGAGATGTGAGTGTTGAGAGTTCAGTTGGAGGACTTATAGGAGAAGGCTTTGTGAGAACGAATTTTTCCCCCTGGGAAGCCCCGGTGTTTTTCAACAAGAAGGTAGATAGGGGCTAGAAGTTATTTGTGGTTTACTAGACCATGAATCTGGTGATCATGAAGAATAAGTATTCACTACCAATGATCGGTGACCTCATTGATCAATTGAGGGTGGCGTGATGGTTCGTGATGATTGATCATAGATTAGGCTATCACCATCTTCTAATATGGGATGAAGATATAATGAATATGGAATTTAGATGTCACTACAATCACTATGGGTAATTATTGATACCATTTAACTGGACAAATTCCATGGTAGTGTTCAGGGGACTCATGAACAAGATATTTCAACCTTTCATAGACTAGTTCAAGGTGGTCTTCATGTATGACCTCCTAGTGTATTCAGAGTCTAAGAAGGGGCATGTGAGAAACGTAAGGATGGTCCTAGATTCACTATGAGGGAACAAAATTTATTGGAATCTCTATATGTGTTAGTTTGTGATTCGAAAGATACACTATCTGGGAAATGTCATCTCAATGGCTAGAGTAGTAGTGGACCTAGAAAATTTTGAAGCATTGGTTTCTTGGGAGCCACCCATGAGTGTTACTGTGGTACGATGTTTCCATGGGTTGGAAAGGTACTATAATAGGTTTATCCATGATTTATCTAGAGGGGAATCACCCTTGATATCCTTGAACTAGAAGGGTTATCCTTTTGTGTGGATAGAACAGTTTTAGCACTTCTTTTAGGAGTGGAAGAATAGGTTAAAGAGTGCTCCCATATTTGGATTTACATAGGTGGGTGTCAAGTACATAGTGTTTTGTGATGCATCAGATACCAGATATGGTTGTGTTCTTCTCAAAAGGAAGGATCGAATTTTTTGTGATTCACAACATTTGAGGACATATAATCATAACTATGCATCCCACTTTCTCATGTTAGTTTTAGAAGTATTCACATTGATGATATTGAGACACTACCAAAGGTGTCAGTATTTGTTCCTTTACTATGACCACAAATCCTCAAGTATATATTATTATAGAAGGATATATCTTGACACCAATTCTGTAGATATATTTTCCAAAATAATATGACTTTGAGATTGTATATACTCTTGGTAAGGGTAACGTTGGGCCACATGATCTCAGTAGGAAATCTTGTTATCAGTTGTTAGCTGAGGCATCAATGGATTTAACCTCATTTTAGTTGTCATAGTGGACAAGCATGGTGCTTCATATATTCAACTGATAGTTGTTACCACACTTATTTAATAACATGGTGGGGATTCTAAATATTTAGATACGGATTATGATACATTACACACTTAGATATCCAGAGGAAAATTACCTGGTTGTTATTTTGAAGGTGTGGAGCATGCTATCATTTTCAAAGGATGGATGTTGGTAACTTTGTTGATGTAGGAGGAGGTGATGTGGGAGTTTCATACCTCCCCTTTGGTGGTTGTTGATTAACCTTTCCATCACAGATTCTAATGAATTGAAAAGGGAATACCTTAAGCACCAAGAGATTCATCCTTTCAAAAAACATCAAAATTTTAGAAAGGCATGAACAAGGAATTATTTAAGCATGGGTCACGCAAGTTTCACTATGGTCACACAAGTATACTTGCGCGCCACATCTTATTCACACAAGTGACTTGCACACCCTAATATATTTTATCCCAAGGTCCTCAATGGACTATAAATACCCCTTGTGGGCCCCCCATTTTGAGGACGAAAAATCCAAAAGTCAGATTTAAGATCTCGGTGCCCTAGTCTCTACTTGAAGTCTTCATAACACTTATAAGGTAATTTCTTACCTATAATGGAAGATCTAAAGAGGGGGAATAAGGCCTAAGTGCTGAAATTCTTCAACACTTGTGCGCCTAAGTGTCTAACCCTTAAGGGAAATGAAGACACTTGCGCGCCACCTTATCCCTTCAACAGAACTTGTGCACCACCCTTTTGGAAGACTTTAGGGATAATTATAAGGGCTTGAGCCAAGTCTCGCCCAAGTATAACCCTACAGGATACCCGTATCCCAAGTACACATGTGGTGCGCAAGTATACTTGTGCGACCACTACTTGCACGCCCAAACAGGACTTGCGTGCCTGCCTCTTTTTGGGTGCCCCTCTGGCCTATTCAACTATTTCCTTCAAATCCACCTCTCCTCTTGAAGATTTAGTCTTCAAAACCCTATTCAGAGCCATTTTTGGAATGGTTTATTTATTGGATTCCTTATATGAAAGGAAGTTTGTGGAACATCTCTCAAAACATAGAGATTTACATATCTGTATGTCACTAAGGATAGAGATTTCCTCCATTCAAACTAATCCTTTGAGATGAGAAAATCTTTAATCTGGGCATCCTCCTTAATAGTAAGCCCCATGTTCCCTAACCTGGGCCTCCTTTTTATGAATAATCCCTAGTTGAAGTTCCCTAATCTGGGCATCCTCCTTAGAAGTAATCCCCAATCATAATTTCACTTAACTTGTCCCTCCTTTTCAGGAGTAAGCCCCAGCTTTAATGTCCCCGTAACCTGGGCCTCCTTCTCATGAGTAATCCCCAAGATTAATTTATTTTGACTTGGGCCTCCTTCTCAAGAATAAGCCCCATGTTCTAAATTCCCTTAAACTGGGACTCCTATACAAGAGTAAGCCGTAGTCTTAATTTCTTTTGATATGGGCTTCCTTCTCAGGAATAAAACCCAATCATAAATCCACTCTAATTTAGGCCTCCTTCTTATGAGTAATCCCTAAGTTAAGTATCGAAATCTCCTTAAAGCACATATAACTTTATGGACCTTGTTCCCGGGTTTCTTCTCTGAAGTAAACCCCAATACTCAGCTATTTTGGGCAGTCATACATACATAAGACCCACATTATTTCTTATGATTGCATCTTTTGTGGCACAATCGTCAGGTTTTACTGATACCTCTTGTTTCTCACACCGAGCATGACTCACGTGAGCTTAGAGTGTAAAAGAAATTATGAAATCTTTATTTGGGCCATCAATCATGCATAAAACCTCATACTTCTTTACTAGAACTACATGGGTTCTGATTCCTTTTCTAAACAAGGATACGTAGGTAGCCTATCTGTGGGTATGATCCAAACACTGAAATAATCCATGTCCTTCTAAACAACAATAAACATCAAGTTCCCCCCTGAGGGGCCTTAAAACCAGTATGGTTATCATAATGACCAAGAGATATCTATATAATGTGTTGAATGATACCATTGACTAATAATATCCAATAAATAAAGATGATTCTATGTCGATGAATAACCTAAAATACATATAAAAGATTCTCTAAATCTCATACATATCAATCATTGATTGTTAGATCTAAAGGAAAGATCATTTTCATAATTGGTAAATTAATAAGGATTCACGAACATAACTCAAATCTATAAGAGAGTCCCAGAGTAGACAATAATTCCCCCCAAAAAGGTGTGATGAGTCCGAGCTCCCATCCTCTGGACCAATGCAAATTATTAAGACTCATCGATCCAAAATTAATGAGCACCTACCTTTGGAAAGTAGGTACAAATGGATATAGAATCATTGAATGTTTCTGTTTCTTCAAATAAACCTGTTAGAAACCGATTGAATGTTTGAACCTTAAACAAACAAGGTCATCCCCATTTCCAGCCGAAACAAAAAATGGTGAACCCGACGTGAATCCTTAACCAAGTTAAATGATGTTTTAATTATTTGTTAGGCCCCTATTTATCTCAATGAGATGGCCAAGAAAACAATCAATAACATATGTGCTCATCCAAAAGATGTAGTGGCTGAACTTATATTGATTATATCTATTATATCAAACAGGCACTCTTTTCCATGATCTCTCTATGTTATATAAATGGATTATCTAATGTTCACACCTGTGAATTCCTCTACTGCTACTCCTGCTAGATTCTCGTCCGCTCTGAGGACGACATCACCTACTCAGCGTCTTCAACGATGGGTTTCAAATGCACTAGTTAAGGAATACTGCAACACGGTACCATTCCAACTCTGGAGGCCACTCAACAAGCCCTCCAAATCAACAATTCAACCTGGTTGTCCGGACAGCGATAGCCAGTGATCAAGAAGCAGGTGGTGCCAAATACCGTCTCCAACCGTTTCAGGTCGTTATCCCTGGAACGCAATCACCATTCCCTCATATTATGGGGAGGTGAATGATAAGATCACTCAAGTCCTTAATTCAAGGATACATGAGTTCTTCCTGAGGGATCCCATCAACAATCGCCGCCAGACTCGTGCGGCAGTGCACCCTAAACAAGATGAGGGTATTACCTTTAGGGGTTAGACTCAGGTTCCTCAGACCCGAGCATGCAAGACGAACCGCCAGAGGTGAAATATGTTGAACAGGGAGAAGGTTCTTACTTATTCCCCCTTCGGAGAAGTCCATCAATCTAACTTGATGGAAATCAAAAAGTGGTCATATACACCCGTCCGTCATAATGTTACTTCCCAGTAGACTCGTCTGGTAGTAACACGCCAATACTGCCTGGAAATTCAGACATATTACTATAGCCAGGCACATACCCCTGTTTATAACTCATCAGCTAGTCAGAAGGCTCATCTAACAACAACCAAAGAAGCTCGCCAATTTAAAATGGTGGAATTTAATAAGCAGGGACATACACATGGTTATAATCAACAATTCTGTTAGCAGTCTTGTCTGCAAGTATTGAAGGAAGTTCATCAACTATACTTGATGAAGAATACATAGAAGGCACAGACACCTACCAAGGTTCATCAAGCCTTCCAACAGTCTCATTTAGCTGCACCCAGAGAAGTCAGTTGGAAAGCTCTGATGACAAATTTGGAGTAGACTCAACTCTCTGCCCCCACACATGAGTACTATCAGAATGAACTGACCAGAAAAGGAGGACAGGAGAAGGCACATACACCTACTCCAAGCATGGAATGGATGTATATTCCTGTTCCGGTATCAGAAGTCACCAAGAACATTTTAACAATAATGAAAGAGTAGAAGCAAATCCTTTCCCATATTCTAGATGCCTGTTAGAATATTATAACAACTTTAGCAGCATCATAGGGAAAGAAATGCAAATCTATCCCTACCAGTGGTGTGACACATTAACATATCACTTTGGAATGGATACACAGCTATGTTCTTGTCCAAGAGGGTTGTGGGGAATACTCCCCCATGTCATATGTACAATCAAGTCTGGCACATACACCTTATTTTAAATGAGATAATCAGCCTAACTTGACTATTTCTCCTGAGCAGGCACATACACCAGCCCATAATAACCACTTTCGTCAACAAGTGGTTCCCAAAATGAGTAATAAGGTATCTAAGAAAAAGACCCATTCAGCACATTCAAGAAATCAAGAGCCAATATATAATAAGGCCTTGCTCAATGCTGGAGTTCAAGAAGCCCTCAAACAATTATCTATTGCAACTCAAGATTCTAATATCTCATTTCCCAATAGTGGGAACAATAATTCCGATGGTATTAATCAGAAACTTCTTCATGAAGGCTTTCTTCATGACAGTTCGGTCAATCTCAAAGTATCATATTCAGATGAGAGCCATGATAACTCTCTACATGGCCAGAAGATCAAGGAGGAAAAGGTTTCATCTTTTGTTGTAACCCACCATGGTGGTCCTCCCCATGATGATGAATTTAGCTACGGACGTCCTCTACATAGTAGTAATTCGCATTGCCTGGAAAATTCTGTAATGGAAAATGAAATAACGAGAAAGCTCTCTTATCTTGAGGCACTTGCAAATGTGAAGCTAGTCATGTCTGATGCTTTACCGCTAGTAGGTGAAATATTTTCTCAATTAGAAGGTAGCCCAGGGTTCATGTCATTCTATGAACCACCCCTGGGCCATTCATCTTCTAGTTTGATTAATGAATTCTCTACCAATCTTGTTGAATATGATGAAGCAACAATGAAGAACCATCTTTGGTCTAATCAGGTAGAAGAATCATCATCGAATGATAAAGTGGAAGTGATGAATATGAGAAAAAAACTGGAGAAAGGAGAAGTACCGGTTATATTTTGGCCTTTGGCTGACTCTCAGTATGATATTCCATAAATTCTGACGGAATATTGTATTCACGATATTCATCTCAACATGTTGAAAACTATTTTTCACTTGAAATAAAAATATTCTCTTATGATTAATATGAAAATCATGTGAAGATAATATAAGGGTTACAAGGCCAAAGTGATTTGGAATCTCTCTCAGTTTCCTGATATCCAAAGGTTGAAAAGTAGCAGAGAGCCCTTCAATGTTCATGCCTTGGCATACTAAAAAGATTGTTCCAATTAATTTCCAATGCCCCATCTGGTATTCATATCAGTGGATGGGGTGTTCATGGAGCACTGCATTTCACTATACTCTTCAGTCAACAAAGCCCACCAAAAATGGTCTCATTCAATGTTATTTCCCATGGCCGACCACAGCAAATTGGTTTTTTTGTAATCAATGGCTTGCTCAAGAACATGCCTCAACTAGTTCTTCTCAAAGTCAAGCATACAAAGAACAAGTTGTCGAACTACTCTCACATCATGAAATTTAGAATATTGCACATGCTTCTCGTTTAGAGAAGGCACATCATCAGGTGACAGAAGTGTCAGAAATCATCCAACGGTCATTTGAGCCAGGTGATTTGAGTGGATTTAGGTTAGTTCACCCAGCCAATTTCCAAACTAAAGTCCACAAGATCATGATAGCTTTTAAGAAAGTCTCAGATGTAGCAGCTCAAGAAACACCCCAGTTTTCCAGACTGGAGAATATTTTAACCCAACCCTCGGAATCAACAAATAGGATTCGAGGAGTTGAGCAGGAACAACAGGAACATTCCCAGTCCACCAAACTGGGAACTTTTTCAAATCCTCAATCTCTTCCTCTGCGAAAGTCAGTCATCTCTCGATTACAGAAGAAGCCACAAGGGGAACGCATAGATGAATTATCAAGAGATTCCCCCCAAATTATGGTTCATCAAGAATTTACTAAGGAATCAACTCAATATAAGTAAATGTCTCATCAAGGACATGGTAGAATACAATATCACATAAATGCCGATAGAAGAGATGAAATGTGTTATGAATCGATAAATTTCATCAATGTCATTGTTGCTGATCCTCCAGAACATGAGGCTCACTCAGAGGGATCAGATGAAGAAGTTCATGCTCAAGAGGTTGTACACACAGAGGCAAATGAAGAAGGTGTGTATACACGAAATCAAAGGCTTACCCAGAATCTAAGTATTCCTTCAAATAACCAACTTATCCCTCTCCGAAAGGCATCCAACAAAGGGAAATGAAAGAATCAGGTTACATTCCACCATTCCTATGGAGAAGGCCAATCAGTCTCACTAGAGAAAAGTTTTTCACAACAAGAGGAAGAAATTAAGGAATTAAGGAGGTTGAACGCAGAACTACTTCAAGGTAGACTTCCTCCTAAGAGTAATAGAGTTAGTCAGTAAAGGGAATTTGTTGCAGCTACTGAGATGGATCAAGAATATCATCCTTTACCAGCAGACCCTCACAGGTCTAATACTATGGGTCGGGTGAAACAACAATCAGTGGTGCTATCATCAGTTGCAGTACCAGTCACCACAGCTGTCCAAGCTCTAGTTATTGCACCTACTCAGGTCCAAGATCAACCAGATGTTTCTCAAAAGTTAATGACTACCATTGAGTCATTAACAGCTCAGTTGGAAGCTATGGAGACAATGAATGCAGAATTTCAACCAAAAAAGAGAGCTTATCTTTAATGGGTTGATGAAATTCCTCCTCCATAAAATTTTTCAAGTACTACATTCCCAATTTTTAATGGTTTCGGATACCCAGAGAAACACTTAACACATTTTGTTTCTCGTTGTGATCCTATTATAGGAACTCCTCAACAACAAGAAGCAGTTAAGCTCAAGTGTTTTGTACATTCATTACAAGGGCATACTTTTTTCTGGTATACAAGCTTGCAATCCCTGTCAATTACCGGGTGGGAAGATCTCCGTCAATGATTCCTTCTTCAATTCAGCTCAACGTTACCAAAGACGATAGTTTTTTATCTTACAAATTGAAAGAAAAGGGAGAATGAAAGAGTTTCGGATTTCATTACTCCCGGGAAGGGATTAACATATTCCTTAATCATAGAACTCCCTCAAGAAGAATTATTGCCAATCTGTGTAGAAAATTTGCATGATGAATTATGCACACCATTGATCCCTGTGAAATACACATGAGGGTTTCGAGACCTTACTTCAATCTATCAACAGATTGAAGACTCTCTTACAAAGACTAAGGATAAAACTCGTGTAATTCCATTAGTTCGAGGAAGTATAATGGGGAAAGCAGATAATGCTACAGTTACACTTAAACAAGCACATGTACCTACTTTTACATCAAAACCTTCATCTTATCAAAGGGCTCCACCTCCTGAGCATCAACAATAGAGGCCGTTTTGTCCAGTTGATCAAAGAGATCAAAGATGGAAACAATTTGAGTAGTTAAAAGAAAAGTTTATTCTTTACGTAATGAACAAGTTCCTAGTTACTTTATTTCATCTCTGGAAAATAATTTGGTTCAGTTTCCAAGGCCCAAAAGTCCAAACAAGGAAGAAGATGAAGACCGTCCCAACTATTTGCCATTTTATCAGATGTTGGGGCATCCCATCCAGGACTGTTTTTTCTTCAAATAACTCTTGAAAAAGATGGTGGACTCAACACAAGTCAAACTGAAAGGTTCTTCAACCCAGGTAGCATGTGTTACTGCTATAGATCCAGAGGAAGAAGGCGAGTGGCAAGAAGTCAAAAGAAAAAATACACAGAAATATGATGATTGGATGGTCAGAAAAACGATCAAACTAACTCATTCCATTTTACGAATGCAATTGATGAAACCAATTGCGTCTTCGGCTATGAATTCCACAACAAAACCCTCTTCATCAGAAGGAAAATCCTCAAAGAAACTGTATAATTCAAAGAAAGAAGATCAGTCAGAAGAATATGAGATCATGTCAATACCCAAGTTGTCTTTGACTCTAGAATATTTTTTTCCATCTACTTCAATTCCATGGGAACCTCCCCATCAAATGGCACATCCTAAACTAGCTAATCGGGTAGAATATTCATCAGATGAAGAGTTGATCTTTGGTTATTTTAACATGATTCAATTAACAGATCCTTATTCCAGTAAAAGTTTTGATCTTGATGAACCTAAATTCCCTGTATCAATCAGAGGAATTCGAGGGAGTTCCAAAGGTCTAGGATACAAAGGAAGACATGGATATCCAAGAAGACACTATTTCAATCATACCCCTTCTAGAACTGTATATGCAGCAGAAAATCATGGCAGTGCTCTTCAGCGGGCTCAATAGGAATAAGAAAGTTCTTCCACACATGGCAGATTCAGTCCAAACACAATTATTTTGGAAGATCGGTTGGAGGTTACACCTTCTTCCACTGGGAAAATAAATAGACCTGGTCGGTCTAATTTTCCAAATCCATGGGTGTTTCCAACTCCTACCCCGATACAAGAAGAATCTACTTCCAAAGCATCAACTTCTAAGGCTCCTATGAAACCACATGTTCTTGTTGGGAAACGCAAACCTTTGGACCAAAAGTATGATGTCTTGAAACATTTGGCCCAAGTACCAGCCATGTTTTCAATTCTGGATTCCTTGATTCTATCAAAGGATCTTCGGGAGGCAGTCATTGAGGCATTGTCAAGTCCAAAGGAATTCGCAACTGAAATTGTTGCGGCTGAAGTCTACAATGTAGAGAATGATACTGCAGAATGCCATGCAATGATATATTTTAAAGATGAAGATGAAGATGATGTTGTGCGTGGACATATTAGACCTCTGTATTTATCTGTCAAGGTAAATGATATAGACATCTGATGAGCTTTCATTGATAATGGTTCAAGAGTAAACCTCATACCTATTCGTACACTTCGTTGATTGGGCCTCACTAAATCTTATTTATCTTCTTCTACTTTGATGTTGAAAAGATATGATTAAAATGAACAAGAACCTCTGGTTGATATTATACTCAGAACTCAGTTTGGAGACCTTGTATCCAATTCAGATTTCATAGTTGTTCGTCATGACAAAACATTCAACATTTTTCTTGGAAAACCTTGGCTACATAAACATGTGGCTATACCTTAATTATACCATCAATGTCTCCAATATTGTTTCAATGGTCAAATTGGGACATTATATGGTGATAAATCCCCATTCAAAACATGTGAATCTCAATACATTGAGGCATAATTCTATCACATGGAGGGAAAGGAGGTACCTACGGAAAAGGAGGTTACCACAATTAATGCTCCATATGGTTTGGAAAATATTCTAGTAAACCCATTCATACATGTGAGTATTGATTATGTGTTTCTTATCTAATCAAATTTACAAGATATACCCAAATCCCAATACTCGTACAGAATCTTCTATAATGTCAATTACGGAAACCAAGCTAGATAGCATGATAGTAGTTCTTGATTCACCAGGAAATGATGAAAGCTCAAATGGAGATGTCTTCATTTCATCCGTTGAAATCCAGCAATTCAATAAATCATAAACCAGGCCAGAAGAAGCTATAGAAATGCCAAAGATGAATGATGATGTTGATTTTCAATCCATCATATCCTCTTTATTGCCCAAGGAAGACCCTTCACCATCAATAGAATCAGAAATGGTATCCTCTTCTTCAAGATGTTCAAATTTTAACATCTCTCTCGATCATGGAAATTCTGCTTCATCACCTACTATGCAAGTAGAAACAGAAGAAATAACACGTGTTGAAGAAGAAGAGGAAGATCTTATAGATTCTCCTCCAGCATTTGAAGAGGGAATCTCTACCACTGTGGATGAGCTCATAGAAATAAATCTGGGTACAAAAGAAGATCCACGCCCCACATTAATTAGTGCGGCCATGACTCTTGAAGAGAGAGAAATGTGTATTTCATTTTTAAAGTAGAATCGAGATATATTTGCTTGGAACTATACAGAAATGAAAGGCCTTGATCCTAATGTTTCCACTCATCATTTGGGTTTTCCAGAGTAACATCGAGGATTCAAGGAAGTCGTAAGAAGAACACACACAACTTATGATTCCAAAATTGAAGCTGAAGTGGATAAGCTTATCAAAGAAAACATCATCAGAGACGTTCAATATCTCAAATGGTTGGATAATATTGTCCTTGTGAAAATGAATAATGGAAAAAATAAGATTTTGCATTGATTTCAGAGATCTTAATTGGCATTATCCCAAGGATTATTTTCCAGTTCCGATCAAAGAACTCTTAATTGATGCAACAGCTAGAAATGAAGCACTTTCCTTCATGGATGGATATTCTTGGTATAATCAAATCTGAATGGCTCCAAAATATGAAGAATCTATAGCCTTAAGATCCCCTTAGGGTGTTTTTTGCTATCAGGTGATGCCCTTTGACAAGAAGAATGCAGGTGAAATGTATCAACATGCAATTCACCATATATTCAAACCCTTTTTAGGGAAATTTGTTGAATGTTATTTGGATGATTTGGTGGTTAAATCCAGAAAATGTTCTAATCATTTGGATGATTTGGAAATCATATTCCACAAACTTCGGCAACATAATTTAATGATGAACCCCTTGAAATGTGCTTTTGGGGTAACCTCAGGAAAATTTCTCGGCTTTGTTGTACGCCATCGTGGTATCGAAGTAAATCTTGAGAAGACAAAGTCAATCCTTGGAAAGTCACCCCAAGAAATTTTAAGTAATTTAGAGGCCTTCAAGGAAAGTTTGCCTATATTAGGCCTTTCATCACCAATCTGGCAGGAAAAAGTTTACCCATCACCAAATTGATGAAGAAGGGAGTCACTTACCAGTGGACTGGAGAATGTAAAAAAGAATTCAATATTCTCAAGAAATATCTCTTGAGTCCACCGGTATTAATGCCACATGTTGAAGGAAGACCTCTTATTCTTTATGTGACAGCTTTAGAGCGATCATTGGGTTCCTTCCTTGCCCAGAAGAATGATGCTGGAAATGAAAACAACCTTCACTATCTCAGACGGACTATACTTGAAGCAGAAACCCGATATTCAAGTATAGAAAAGTGCTACGTAGCATTAATCTTTGCAGTTCAGAAATTGAGAAACTACCTGAAACATCATGAGGTCCAATTGGGATCTCACAATAACCCGCTCAAATTCATCCTTATTCGTCCAATGCTTACTGGACGTCTGGCAAGGTGGGTAGTTATTTTTCAGTAGTTTGATATCCAGTATCTGTCTCAAAAGTTAATAAAGGGCCAAGCTCTGGCTGATTTCCTTGCTGAATAGCTTTCAGTAGAAGATATATCTTTAGATATTCAACTTCCTGATGAGGAAGTCTTTTATATTCAAGATAATCTTCAAACATGGGAAATGAACTTTGATGGCTCTTCCAGAAGTCCAATAGGGAAGAAAATGGAAGATCCTAAATTCAACAAATTCTGGTTAGGAATTGTGCCTATTTTCCTAGAAAAGGAAGTACTACCCTATTCCTTCTTATTGTGGGAAGGTGGTACAAACAATGAAGCAGAATATCAAGCTCTCATCATAGGATTGGAGTTGCCGCTTTAGGCACAAGTGAATCACTTAAAGGTGAACGGTGATTCAAACCTGGTAATCAATCAAGTCAATGGGGATTATGCCATCAGAAAAGAAGAGTTAATACCTTTGTATGATTATGTTAGAGAGTTAATAGAGGAATTTCCTTCAGAACTGAAATTTTCTTATGTCTCGCGATCACAAAATTTCCAAGTTGATGCACTGGCTAATATAGCCACAGCTCTAGAAGATCCAAATCAGGACGAAACAATCATCAATATTTCCCACCGTCATACAGTTTCACCTTATGTTCAAATCAGAATAGTGGAAATCATTGAAATTAGTCCCATTTCTGAACCATATGGTCATAATAAATGATGGATGACACCTACCAGAGAATACCTTCAAAATGGAACAATCCCACCTGATAGATCCAGGAAAGAACAAGTCAGGTGACGTGTGGTCAATTCTACTCTCTATGATAGCCCAAATAACCTAGAAAAAATTGTCTACAAACGTTTTTATGATGGAATTATCTTTCGATGCATTAATGTTGAAGAGACAATGGTTGTCATGAAAGAAGTTCATGTAAGAGTCTGTGGTGCCCACCAGTCTGGACATAGACTATCTGATCAAATTTTAAGGCTTGGATACTTTTAGCCTTCAATGATACAATATTGTGTTGATTTTACTAAGAAGTGTCATTCTCTCCATGTATGTGCCAAATTCATTCATCAACCCCCAGAGTTGCTTCATATAGCTAAATACTCATGGCCATTTTCCACATGGGGAATGGATGTAGTAGGACCTTAAACTTCAGCTATATCCAAGCAGTTTAAGTATATTCTTACTACTACTAACTTCTTTTCGAAATGGGTAGAGGCAATACCTCTCAAAGAAGTTAGTTCTGAAAGCATTGTTAGCTCCATCAAGTCTAATATCACTACCAGATTTGGTGTCCCTCATACCATATTGATAGACAATGGCACCAACTTCTGTTCATCCGAGGTAAGGAAGTTGTATCAAGAATACAACATCAATTCCAACCATTCATCTCAGTATCATGCAGCAGCCAATGGCCAAATTGAATCCTTCAATAAGAATCTTTCTTACATACTGCAAATGATGGTGGATAAAGATAAGAAATCATGGCCTGATAAACTTTTTCATGCTTTATGGGCTTATCGGACCACCACTCGCACTACTACGCGTTCAACTCTATATTCATTGGTATATGGAACAGAAGTAGTCTTTTCCATTGAAGTTCAATTACCTTCAGTCAGAGTAGCCATTTGTGATCAGTCATCTACAGATGAATAATATACAAATAGATTTGATGAATTGGAATGATTAGATGAAAAAAGATTGTGCACCCTTCACCACTTGGAAGTCTATCAGAATCGAATAACACGAGCTTTCAACAAAAAAGTTCTTCTTCGTTCATTCATTCAAGGAGAATTGGTATTGGTTCTCAGAACTCTAATGATACCAGGAAAGAAACCACCAAAGCTTGAACCAAAGTGGGAAGTACCTTACTCAATACATAAGGTCTACTCTAATGGGGCTTATTCTTTAATCTCAATGGATGGATAACTCATTACAACTCCAACCAATGCAATATTCTTGAAGAAGTATGTTGTGTAACACAAATACTTACATCCAACATGACATTAAACTGTGTTTTCCCTCTTTCGTCCATCATGATGTTAAACTGTGTTGTCCGAGATACATGACACTAAACTGTGCAACACTCATCCTTTCTATATGACATTAAACTATACAGCCCCACTTGTGTCCTTACTACATGAAATTAAACCGCATAGTCCCCCCTAAGTCCGTACTGCAAGGCTTTAAACTGCACAATCCCGCCATTTTCCAACGTGATGTTAACCCGTGTCTTGTCCCTTATGTCCTACATGACATTCAACTGTGCATCGTTAGGGTTGTTTCTACCTTTTGTTTCTCACACTGAGTATGACTCACGTGAGCATATAGTAAACATCAATCATTACACCCTCTCTGGGCCGCTAACCATTCATATGTCCCAACACCATTTTTTAGGTCGTTGTCCTCAAGAACAACATGATCACCAATTCATTTTTCAATCAAACTACATGGACTTTGATCCTTTCATTCTATTCTAGGTATGTAGGGAACCTCCCGAGGTTCAAGGACAAAACCAATCACTTCACGTTGGTTCACCTCCATCTCATACGATGTTGATTCGTGAAGCCACCCCCCAGAACCAATATTTTTACATTGGTTCACCATCGTCCTGTCTATATGATGATAAACTATTCACACTTTTTTCATGTACAACAATAAACTAAAAACATTATTTGACACCATCACTTGAGAGGGAATCATTATTTACATTGATCTCCAATCATGTTATATTCTAAAGACTACATGCATACATGGAAATGCCCGAACATTTAATCTTCAATCAAACCATCATTGTAATAAAGTCCCCTTTCATCCTTCACTTGTACGAACCAAATCTGTACAGAGGGTATTTCAAGAACTATGTGTGGCTTGATTCCCATCCTTATGGGATACATAGGAACTTTCGAGAGTCCCTCGAATCCGGCCCCATGTATTTGGGCCTAATCCCAAATTCCACTTTCAGTCCCTTGGCTAAAACGTCCCCTTGTGAAAACACGAATGTGGTATGAAAAACTTGGTCTTCATTCACATCAGGTTTATAAAACACACATTGTGTATTCATTTATAGTCCTAGATCTATGACCCTAAACTAATATCTCATACACTCTCATCCCACATGACGTTAAACTATATTTCAAGAACTATGTATGGCTTGATTCCCATCCTTATGGGATACGTAATGAAGTCCATCACCTCAATTCAGGACCCAACCACAACATGATTATGGTTAGCATTGGTCGATGTATCTCTTTCATGCATTGGACAATACCCAATTTTCATGTGTCTTACTCCTAACCTTGAATACTTCTAGATCTATATAACCATCTTCTAGACTTTTGGTCACAAAATGGCTGCTACACGAGAGTTCTTTTTCTTGACTATGCAGCACGTGCCCTTAGGCGGCCTTACATAAGTAGTATATATGACGTACCTGTCAGCTAAAATATGCTATTATTTGACTATGTAGACAATTTCCTTAGGTGGACCTGCATAATTCAACCCCCTAACGGGTTTGTCAAATAGTGGTAACTTTATTATTGGGAGGAAAACCTCTTTTGTCTTTATTTTCCTTAATGAAAATATGTTGGGATCCACAAAAATAGCCATCCTTAATATATTTTTCCCACACTCTCTTTTTCATGATCTAAAAGTATTTAAGTCTATGGTTTATATTTCCCTTCCCTACGTTTGGGTGAGACCTTCATTGGGGTGACATTCATCTGATTCTTTGAAAATCGTGATTGGAAATATCCTCTCCATATTCAAGTACCTCTATCCATATAGAAAACACTATGATTTGGAAAATTTGAATCTCCATAAACTTTCACTGGATTTTTAGCAATAGAAAAGTAAAATTTCCAGGAGTTCTTTTGCCTGACTATGTAGCATGTTCCCTTAGGTGGAATTGCATAAGTAGTCTACATAATGGACATGTCAACCAAAAGATACTATTATTTGACTATGAAACCAATTCCCTTATGTGGACCTGCATAATACAACCCCCTAACGGGTTTGTTAAATAGTTGTAACTTCACTCTTTGGAAATACTTCTTCTAATGATTTTTAGCCCTATTTTTCATATCATTCCTCAGATTCAAAATTTCATAAGTCATAGTATACATGTTTTCCCCCATACTTGTATATGGTAATATGTTTTCAGATAAATTATCAAGGAATTGAGTGAATTATAATTAATTTGGTCAAAGCCATTCAACCTTAAACATTAGCCATTTTATGTCGGACGTGCATAAATTTAAACTGACCACAAAAGACAAGGGAACTCTAAACAAAATTCGAGTCCTAGCTCGCTAAATGTACATTTTTTATTTGTTAGGTAATATTGATCAATAAAAAGATTCAATGTTTGTAGGGTTATTTTTATAATCCTAGAAAAAATCAAACTATTCTTACTAGGCCCATTGGCTTGTGTAAAATAATTTAAAGCAGGTAGCAAGAAAATACATGCCCAAATGATTCAAGATGAAATTGTTTTTCATTGATTCATGAGAGTTAGAAGGACGTCCATAGATGGGAGTCTCTTATCTTTTCCAGGAATTACAAGAGGCTTTCAACATAAATCTTCAATTTATTTACGGCATCCCGAGCTTCATCAGCAGCCACTTGAAGTTCATGCACTCGACTAGCTTCACTCTTTTCATCTTGATGGAGTGATTTCATTGAATCTTCTATGGCATTAATCCCATTTTTTGAAAACCTTCTAGTGAATTGTTAAGATGGTCAAGTTCCCCAGTAACAACATCTAACTTTTGCTGAAGGTGCATCTGCTGGAAAACATTCTCCTTGATCTTATGTTTCATCTCCTTCAATTCCACAACATGATCATCCTCAGATCGAGACACCACAGCCTCAAATTCACTGATATTGGTCAACAGCCTTGGTCTGGTCAGGTCTTGATGGTACCTCTACTCCAGCTCCCTAATTAAAATTACTTGTTTCACCGTGGCATGGATCTCTTGATGTCCAAAACGGCCAAGTCCCGTCATGATGAACATGGATGACATTCGCAGGATCTTTGAAGACAGCCCTTCAAGAGGCACTTCAGATATGATCTTCCATATGTTCTTTCATGCCTTGCAACGTGAAAATTGGAGTGCCTTTTGTACCTCCGGGTCTGATTTAGCGTCACTATCATAGGGGGTAATATAGTTCAGAATTAATGCACTTAGAGAAGTTCCATATTCTACTCCTTCCTCCCTAACCCATGTTACTTCACTTTCTATTCCCGTTGGGGTAGAGGCCGAGGCTTCACCTCCATATATTTCCCCTGATATTGACGGCCCTACATAGTCAATTAAAAGTTTTGGTTAGTTTCAAAGGATAACAAAAGTTGATTAAGTTGTCTTGAAAATTAATTACAACCACAAATATTATAATCTATTACCCAAAGGTAGATCATTAACATGATAATGATCCTCCCTGTCTTTCCTAGCTTCAAAAGGATTTTCAGGATGAGTTTCATGAAGCTCTATCGGGTTAAGCTCCAATTGAGTTAGTGTCTCTGCAATAGTAGGGTTGTCTATACCCCCTTCAGACATTGGCAGTTCAGCAGCTTTCACATATAATACTACACAATTCAACCAATCATGGTTAGAGATGTAATAAGAAATTATTTTAATAGGATGAAGGATAAGACTCACGTCCAAAATCATCTAAATTACATGGTAATTTAACATGATCTAAAAAATCTTCAAAATATGCGCCAAGTTTCATCATTTCATCCAGTGATATATCAGATTCCTGGTTAGTCTCACCATTGGGAGCATTTGATGTGACTTCTTGACGACCCTCATCTTACAGCCTTTGACCCCGGACAGTTTCTTTAGAGAAAATTACGGCATCAATTGTAGTGGCCACCAAATGTTCTGGTGATGGTGTTGAACCTAAAGTATCATCGAATGAAAGTCATTTGATGTTTTAATTAAATATTTTATGAAGTCTTGTTAAATTATCAGAAGCTGGATCTTCTGTCCTTGTAGCAGTCGCAGGAGCAGTACTGGGAACAGACACTGGCTCTTCTTCAGGAGCAGCCAAGTCAGCATGAATTTGCGACTATTCACTAGCACCCTCCTTCATCCTCAGAGGAGGGTCAATCCTCTCCCTCAAAGATGAAATTGAGGAATCACCTACAATCCCATGAAATGTGATCAATCTTTTCATGAGTTAAGATTCATGACTATCCGAAGGACTTACCAGTACTGATGAAGCGTTTATCTGTGAACTTCTTCCTTCGATGCCTTTGCTTATTTTAATTTTTGGGAGTGTTGACATAATCATCTCCAAATACAAGAATTGGAGAATGAAAAGCCATGTCTAACTCCTTGTCCATGGCTTGCTGGCCTGGATATATCTCACCCAGCTTGCGAGGTGATTCAGTAGCTCCAATGGAAGTACCACCAGGGCTATACTGTGGTGACGGAACCTCAGCAGTTCCCTTCTTTGCAAGCTAAAAGATGAATAATGTAATTTCCTTGAGTAACAAAGCTTTAACTGGAATCAAGTTGAAAAGAAAATAAGGAAGGAGACTTACATCTTTCGGAGCCACGTAATCATCCCACTCCTCATCTAAGGAAGCACTAGTCCCGTCAGTGGTGCCATGATCCACCATTTCCTTCACCCGCTTGCTGATAAGAATGGAATCATTAGTGGAATATATGATCATTTCCAACTCTCCAATATAGGCCCAAACATCATTGGGGTTATCCTCGAAATGAATATTAGTAGAAGACTGAAGATTCCCTACTCCAGGGATGTGTAGCCCTCCAAATAGGTCCAGCTAGGCGGTTTCAGCATCACAATATAAACTCTTCCATGTCTGGACAGCCTCTGGTCAAAGATATTCAGCATGTGTACCAGAAGGATGTGAGGAGGGTCCTACAATCTTGGACTTCACCTTATTCCAAGTTGCTTCAATTACAGATAAAGGATAAGAAAATAAAGCTTTTTTCTCTATAAAATAATGGCGATTAAATTTCCTCAATGAAGTAACTCGCCAGGAGTTGATGGAGTGGGACTTTTGACTCTGACAGGAGGATTATATATGGCACGAGGCCGATTTGACACATGTCGTGCCTCATCATACCCATCCTGAGAATCCGACGAGTCATCCCTAGGTGAGGAACCTGGTTAATCAACTCTGGGTGTAGAAGAGTTAGCTTCCAGACGAATGGTTTCTTTATCTATAGTTCTTTCCTTCTTCCCCACCCGAGGAATCGGAAGATTCAATACCCCTTCAGGGTATGCTGCTACCCATTTCTTGGCATACCATGTAGTCAAGTTACTCAAATCTTTAGCAATTGGTATATCAAACACTGCCCCAGTCTTCTCCAATGTTTTCAGTAACCATAGTTGTCGGGCATCCATTGGATGCTACTCTGACCTGACATGCACAGGAGGGGATACAACAGTCTGCTGCAAACACACGAATTGGCGTGCAAAATCTCTATGGAGCATAGGCCTCGCATATAATCTCTCTGTCAATCCTGGTGGCCAATACACCATCTCTTCAAGCTAGCATGCATGACTTCAATTCCTGGCCGGTTGTTACATCATCAAAAAACCACCCGGTTGGTAGGTTTTCATAAGTAAAGAAATGTAATTCCTTGAACATGATTAGCCTCTCCTTCATATAATAGGAGTTGAGGGCTAACGAAAAAATTCCAGAATATGTCTACACTGATGGCCTGAAATAACTTCCAGGAACATGTACTCCATTCTGTATAGCATATGTTATGATGTGAGTGACAATCCATCCCCAAAGAACTTGGAATGGTCCCACAATTCTCAAAGGAGACTTACCCAAAAAGACATGGAGTAAACTACTATGAATCTTTGCCAAAATGGGGGTGTCCAACCCAACCATTTTCCTCTCATCCAACTTGGCTGCAATAATGAAGGTCCCTGGCCTGATGCCTCCCTTAGAATCCCTAACTGGAAGAAGATAAACACTGATCCCCAAGGCTAAAAAGCCCGCTAGACGGGTCTTTTCTGGGATCTATGATCCACTTCGTGCCCCCACTTTTCAAATTATCTTGCTTCCAAGGTTGTCCAGAATGTGCCAAAAGCCACCCTCTTCTCTGTTCTGGGGAAGGTAGTAGGATGTGTATAGGTTGTCCCCTTCTCATTCTTTTGAATAAGAAACATATCCATCAACTCCTCTGGATGAATATCCTTTCTAGAATGAGTTTTGGAGGTCATTGAAATCTTGAGTTTGTGGAATATTTTCAATAATTCTCGAGCCAAAGCTGGAGTCTTCTCTGAATCATTCCAAGTCACCTTGGGTGGGATGAATTCATCATACATATCACCTAAAATTGGAGCCCCATAGATCTTGTAGACATCCGAAAAACTGATGCCTACTTCCCCATGAGTCAGATGAAAAGATTTGTTTTATGGGCTCCAGCGGCTGATTAGCTCCGGCACAAAGTTATCATTCCTGTAAACATATGTCTGCCCATCCCAGACGGCTTCATATATTGTAGCCCCATTTAGATCCTTGAAAAACTCTGCACAGGTTTGTCGCACCCAATATGCCCACATCCAATTTGGCTTCACACCTCCTCCAAGAAGGAAGTCCCAACTCTTCTTCCAGTCTTTGGATTGATCCATCTGAGAGTTTCAAAAGATTGAGGGATAACAATGCGGCTGCAGCTCAGGCTTGTGAGGTTTAAGATTTGGAGCACATTGGATATGATGCATTATGTAGGCCTTCTCCACTGTTCCAGCATTAACAGATGATCCTCCAACTGAGATATTTCCTAAAGAAAAATTAGTGTAAGTCTGAAACCAAGAATGCGGGAGATAGTTCATTGGCTCTGGAATGTTGACTCCTTGCAGATGACCATGGCCATACAGAGGCAAGTAGATGCTCTGTGGGAAATGAAGATGATAATTCTTCAAGTACTTGGCCAAATCAGGGAGAGTGATGTCGTAGATATTATAATAATCATGGCCAACAATGTTCATCATATCATCAATCCACTTTCTATCTAGCTCATCATTCATTCCAATTCTTCTAGGAGCCATTGAATCTGCACAATGTTAAGATAATTAAATTTTAAGTAAGTAGATTTTTCATAAAATTTGTGAAGAATTTTGGAAAAAATGGCTAAGGCATTAAGGTGTTCAAGTCCCATGTTGGCGCGCAAGTCTAATTCAGTCATGCAAGTATGGGAATGCAGGTATCACCGTGCAAGTCCAAATACCTCTGCAGAAGCGTGACACAAAGAAGCAATGAACCACGGACAATAGCACTTGCACGAATGAGATCCCACTTGCACGACGAGAGCAAAGTAATTTGAAAGTCGGGTGCTATGCGCGAGAGTGGCACCCATATTTATAGGCAAGGACATACCTCTGCGCGCCGAACCTCGCGCATCTCATACCTGCGCGCCGCTACATACACGCTCAAAACCTACGCGCCAAAAATTCCTTGGTATTCTCCTTTACCTCATAGTCAAATCATCCTTCCTTTTTAGGATCCAACATTGAGGGTGGAATTTTTTTGATGCTCCATTCTGTCACATAGTCTAACAAATGGAAAAGGGAATACCTTAAGCACAGAGAGATTCATCCTTTGAAGAAACATCAAAAATTGACAATGGAAAGAACAAGGAATTATTTAAGCATGGGTCGCGCAAGTTTCACTATGGTCTCACAAGTATACTTGAGCGCCACATATTGGTCACGCAGGTGACTTGCGCTCCCTATTCTATTTTCTCCCAAGGTCCTCAATGGCTTATAAATACCCCTTGTGGGCCCCCCATTTTGAGGACAAAAAATCTAAAAGTCATATTTAATCTCTCAGCGCCCTAGTCTCTACTTGAAGTCTTCCGAACACTTATAATGTAATTTCTTAACTAGAATGGAAGATCTAAAGAGAGGGAATAAAACCTAAGTGTTGAAATTCATCAACACTTGTGCGTCTAAGTGTCTAACCCTTAAGGGAAATGAAGACACTTGGGAGCCACCTTATCCCTTCAACAGAACTTGCACGCCACCATTTTGGAAGCCTTTAGGGATATTACTTAGGGCTTGAGCCAAGTCTTCCAAAAGTATTACCCTACAGGTTAACCGTCTCCCAAGTACACATGTGTCGCCCAAGTATACTTGTGCGACCAATACTTGCACGCCCAAATAGGACTTGCGCGCCTACCTCTTTTTGAGTGCCCCTCCTGCCTATTCAACCCTTTCCTTCAAATTCACCTCTCCTATTGAATATTTAGTCTTCAAAACCCTCTTTAAAGCCATTTTTGGTATGGTTCTTTTGTTGGATTCCTTATCTGAAAAGAATGTTCTAGAACATCTCTCAAAACTTAATGATTTTCATTTCTTTATGTCACTAAGGTTAGAGATTTCCTCCATTCGACCTCATCCTTTATGATGAGAAGATCTTTAATCTGGGGCATCTTCCTTAGGAGTAAGCCCCAAGTTCCCTATCATGGGCCTCATTTTCAATAATAAGCCCTAGTTCAAGTTCCCTAATCTGGGAATCCTCCTTATAAGTAAGCCCCAATCATAATTTCTCTTAACCTAGGACTCCTTTTCATGAGTAGGCCCCAGATTTCATGTCCCCTTAACCTGGGCCTCCTTCTCAAAAGTAAGCCCTAGGATTAATTTCTTTTGACTTTGGCATCCTTCTCAAGAATAAGCCCCAAGTTCCAAGTTCCCAAATCTGGGAAACATCCTTAGGAGTAAGCCCCAAATTCTAAATTCCCTTAACCTAGTCCTCCTTTTCAGGAGTAAGCCCCAGTCTTAATTTCTTTTGATATGGGATTATTTCTCAGGAATAAAACCCAATCATAAATCCCCTCTAATTTAGGTCTCCTTCTCAGGAGTAATCCCTAAGTTAAGTATCAAAATCTCCATAAAGCACATATACCTTTATGAACCTTGTTCACGGGTCTCTTATCTAAAGTAAATCCCAATCCTCATCTATTCTAGGCAGTCATACATGCATAAGCCCCACATTATTTCTTATGATTGCAGATTTCATGGAAAAATCATCTGGTTTTACTGATACCTCTTGTTTGTCACACTGAGAAAGACTCATGTGAGCTTAGAACATAAAAGTAATTATGACATCATTATTTGGGCCATCAATCATGCATAAAATCTCATACTTATTTTCTCGAACTGCGTGGGTTCTGATTCCTTTTCTAAACAAGGATACATAGGTAGCTCATCTGTGGGTACGATCCCAACTCTGAAATAATCCATTTCATTCTGAATGACAATAATCTTCATGTTCCCCACTGAGTGGCTTTAAAACCAGTATGGTTATCATAATGACCAAGATATTTCAATATAATGTGTTGAAGGATACCATTGATTAAGAATCTCCAATAAATAAATATGATTATCTATCGATGAATAACCTCAAATACATATAAAAGATTCTCTAAATCTCATTCATATCAATCATTGATTGTCAGATCTAAAGGAAAGCTCATTTTCATACATGGTAAATTAATAAGGATTAATGAACTTAACTCAAATTTATAAGAGAGTCCCAGAGTAGACAATAATTCCCCCAAAAAAGGTGTGATGAGTCTGACCTCCCATCCTCTCGACCAATGAAAATTCTTAAGCCTCATCGGTCCACAAATAATGAGCACCTACCTTTGGATAGTAGGTCCAAATGGATATAGATTCATTGGATGTTTCCAGTTCTACGAATAAACCCGTTAGAAACTGATTGGAATGTTTGAACCTTAATCAAATAAGATCATCCCCATTTCCATCTGAAAGAATGGTACATCCTGGATTTGAAAAGATGTAGCATGACCTCTGACATCAGTTTGGTGGTTAGGCATGAAAAAGGGAGTTGTATAGTTTTTATGTCGGTGGATCACTTGTCAGCATGTGAAGGTTGTGCACGAGGTTGAAATCGGTTTAGCTCAACCCCTTGAGGGGTTAGAGTAGATGTGGGATGGTATATCCATGGACATCATGGAAGGATTAATATGTATATCTATGTGACATGATTTCATTTTTGTGACCATATACCAACTCACCATGTCATCCCACAATGTAGCTATTTGAGGGTTGAGTTTATTATAGAGATTCAGACAAATCTATATGTAGGTGTTAATCTAACTCCATGGATTTACCTCAATGATTTTATCTAACCATGATGCATGATTGAAATCTTTGTTATGGAGGGGATTATAGGATGTCTTTGGGACACAGTTATGCATGAGAATAGAATTTCACCACCAAACTAATGGACATACATAGTAGGCCATACAGGTCTTGGTGGACATGTTGCATGATTTAAAGTTGGAATTTTGTCATTGTTGGGAGGATCATCTACTCATAGTAGAGATTTAGTACAAAAACAACTACCATTCCCCCATTGGTATAACACCATTTGAGTTATTGTACGGGAGAACCTTTAGGTCACCACTTTTTTGGAATGATTTATTTGAGTCTGCACTAATGGGCCTTTAGTTACTATAAACTACTATAAAAATGGTCCATATCATCTCATAGAAAATGACGACAACAAAAACCCATCATAATTCTTATGTAGATTGACGATTGAGACCTCTAGAGTTCTACGAGGGAGGCCATGTGTTTTAGATGGTCTCATGTCGATGTGGATTGAGAAGATTTGGTTATGGTGGAAATTTATCTCAGAGATTTATTGGTCCTTTATCGATACTATGTACATTGGGCAAGGTGGCATACCACTTACCTCTACCTCTATAGTTGTACAAAGTACATGAAGTATTCTATGTGTTGCAGTTGAAGAGGTACATGCATGACCCATCATGTGTTATTGAATGGGATGAGATGGACATTGTGGATGGAGATACCTTTGCAGAATACCCAGTGGATATCGAGGATCAGCAACAGAGGATCCTTCATGGTCGATTGATTCCACTATTGTATACACTATGAGAGAGTGACCCATATGACATCCTAGTACTCTCATATTTTTTGTATAACCATTTTTTTATCTTTATAAGATGTTAAGTACCAAGTTGGGGAGAATATAATGAATTTGATTTTCCATGTGTTATATTCTTTTGTTGTATGGATTATTTTTCAGACCATCTGTTGATTAAAAATGTGATTTGGAGGCCCAGTGTGCCCAGAATATATGTTTGAAATATATTAAACATATTATATAGAACACGAGAAAATTTTCTCAATAAATTTTAATAACTCTTGGATAGGGGGCCATATCAGAAATGTGGTGGACTCGTTGAGTTCAAAACATGTGTTTTACCCAAGGCATGGCATAATTTTTGTCAGCGTGGTTTGTTTTTTAAATATTCATCATGGGTGTGAATAAATAAAATAAATCTATTAGTTTTTTTTGTATTTTTTTGTTTTTTTATGCAGTGACTAATTTCTCCTATAATTACATAGTTATAGGTTTTTTCCTAGGGTTATTCATGAAACCTTGGAGACCTAGATACCAATGGAGGAGATAATTCTTCTAGAACAATGAGAGATCATTTTATGATATTGGGTAATTCCCCAACAGAGTTTGAGAATCTCTTCAATGATGGAATTTCAACCGTTCTTCATCAATGATCCATAAAAAATCCATATAAGATTTTTTATTCTGTGTTTTATATCTTTTTTTAATCATATATGAACACAAATCAATTCAAAAAAAATTTATTGATACATGCATAATCAGTAGAATTAAATTGATGTAATTTTATTTTTTTTGTTGAGATTATTTTCCTCTTGGTTCGTCTCCTTCATCGAGAATAAATTAATCCTGAATGAAAAAGGTGACGGTTTGTTTCTCACATTTGGGGGATTTTGTTTTTCTCCCATATTTTTTTGTTTTATCATCATTGGTATTTCTTTAGGGAAATGGTTTGACCAATTCCTGGTTTCTAATCATTACACGACCATTCTTAGACTGAATGGATCAAAACTCTAGGTACAACACATGATAGAAGTTATGGTTCGAGAGTCAAAAACAATAATGGATGGATCAAGTAATAGTGAGACTAAATCAAGGTTATTTTTTCTTGATTGATACACAACACATATACTAATGGTACAAATGGATGATTCATGAGAGGATTCGAATTCTAGATCTATGGTTTCTAGATATGTGAGGCTTGGATGATCCTAGATCTATAGTTTTGGTGAGGGAAATGGCTTTGGTGATGTTGCATATGATGCAGAATAGAACTATTGTTTTTTTTTAAATCCCAAGAAACACGGTGTGTATTTATGGATTATAGGTTGTGTATGGCCCTCTCAGTAGTGGTTAGGGTTCATGATGATGTTAAATATCACACACCCTTTTGAATCATTCACCTATCATGTGAACCGTCCAAGGTTTCTCAGTGTGTACTTCATAAAATAAATGAACATGAGAAAAAGTACACTGCTAGTGGAACGTCGTTTACTTGGATATAGACACAAACAGGTGTACATGGGACATTACACAGACAGGGCCACTGGTAGATGAACATAGCCAGCAGCTCATGGGTTAGTGCAGAGTGATTTTAAAACATATTTTACTTCTTCTACACACTGTGTATTTTGATATCTGCATGTAATTTGAGGATTTAACACACAAAAAGACTTATGGATAGCGGGACACACCATGTACCCCATGTACACGTTGTGTACCCCCTTAAATAGTTTTTAGTTCTTTGATTAGTTAGTTTGGATAACTCTTATTTTAGTGTCTTCCCTTGGTCCATTCCCTCAAGGGATTAGTGTATAATTACATCAACATTAAAGTATTTTAATACCAACAAGAGTTTTAGTCATAGGTATAGTTTTCGTATCCCTCTCTATATCTAGAGTGTTATATTATATCATATTTGTTTCATATGTGGGGTTTGTGGAATAGGCATGAACTCTCTAAGGTGGGCATTGATCCTCCATCTAGCAAGTCATATTTGTAGGGTTTGTGGTATCATTGGAGTGTGATCTCCTACATAATGCATTGATGCATATTCGGTTTGGGGTGTCCCCCATAAATTATTGGTGTGAAACCATTTCTAAGTATCGAGATATTCTTATACCAGTGAGCTTTCAAGGGGTGAGAAGATCTAGATTTTTTTCATCAAGTGCCTCTGATGATAGAATGTCTCATAGAGTGGGTTCTCCCAAAATATGCATTGCTTCGAGAAGAACCTTGTGGATGGAAATTGGTTTTCACCACTTGGTGGTGTTGGCATTCCCTATGTATATCTGGGTGTTTCTATTATTAATTGATTATTACATCATGTATTGATATTACTACACTTTTTTCTTCATGTTTATTGTTTTGGGGTGTCCTAATTTGTATTGTAATACTCAACCATGCTTGGGATTTTACCACACATATCATGTCTTATGCAGACAACATCCCATTTGATAGTGTCCCCAGAGAATAGGGCCTTAGTGAATCATAGATGCATCATGAAAAATGATGTTTTTAGTGGGATAATTCATTTGAACTTAGTAATATCCCTTGGAGTTGGTTGGACTCTTTATAATTTTTCGGTGGTCTTGTATTTGGCCACTTCTTCCACTTTCAGTACATCACTCTCATACACTGTTGTGGGATCTTATATGTATGCACACATTGTTTTTAATTTTGGACATTTTAAAAAATTATGTGGTATTGGGTATTTGTTTGTGAGTGTGTTTGTGTGTGTAGGTAATTGAGGCTGATTCCTCCCATTTATGGGATATTCCTAATCAACATTGTTCTCTAGCCCGTGGCCAATTGGAGGTGGCTTTGGGGTAGTCATGGGTTTGACCCTCATGGGTTGGGTCATTACACATTTAGCGATGATATTAATATAATTATTCATTTAGTTAGTTTAATGTTAAATAAATAATCATTTACATGTTTAGTGAATATAATATTTATTTATCTAATGAATATTTTTTATTTTCAAAAAAAATTATTATTCATGGTTTGATAAATTCCGTAAGAGGTTTAATAGGTTGAGATAATGGTATGATAAAAATGATATATATTTTATAATATCATTTAAATAAATATAAATTTTTTAAGACCTGATAATTGAATAAACACAATTCATCTAAATATTATAATTTCTATTAATTTTTGGCATGGGATATTTCTTAGTTTAAATAAATTTCTAAATTTCTTTGTGAATTTATTTATTGTTTAACCCCGCGTATATAAAGAATAATATATCACACTTTAATGTGGAATGTTTTTCACATAATAGATACACTATTTAAAATTTTTCTCATTCCCTAAATGGAAAATACACGCATTATCCCTCTTAAGAACATGGATAGAATAAGAGATATTGTTCCATTTAATGAAAAATACTATAAAATACTTGATGTTACATTTTTAGTACATAGAGTTTCAAGAAATCCATCCATAGATTTGTGGATAATTTGAAGATATCTCTAGATGAATCCCCTAATTGATTCTTCACTATGATGAATAATTTAATAAGAGTGGAAATGGAAATTAACAAATAGTATTAATGCATATGAGGTAATTCTTAGTTTATAGTAAGAATTAAACTTTGATAATGAATCATTTTTAATGTAAGAAAATAGTGTCATGTAATTATAGTAAAGTATTTAATAATAAAAAAATCATATTCCATTCCACCAAGCCTAGTTATTCAAACTAGGTCACGTAAGTCAAAATGACATATCTATAGAGGTCTGATAATGCTCAAATATTGGATCATTCCGAAATATTCTTCGCCTTATTTTTCATTCAGGAAAGAATTATTTAAATTATTTTTTCCACATTTGGATTGACTAACTAAATAACTTCTTGATTTTTAGATTTTTTGTGATGAAAAATAAATTTCTTAGGACTGATCCTCTAATTCCATAATAATATTTTCTATATATATAGTATTCAAAAACATTACATTTTGATCTACTAATTCATCAAAATAAATTCAATTAATATAATACTTTCATTTAGCACAAAATAATATAGAATCAAAACATAAGATATTTATAATTGTAAATTTAACAAACATATCATCATAACATAAATAAGAAATACTAATTAAATTATGATTTAGACTATCGATATATTAATCTTTAAAAAGAATAACATAGATAGAAATACTAAATTCACCAAAACCATTAACATTTCCTTCGGAGATATCATTAAATGGAAGAGTTCATCCATCATATTTCAATTCAATGATATAAAATTTGATATATCTTTAATAATGTTCCTATAGAAAACATTCTCTATGTATAATATATCATTCATGAGATATCCATGGAATTTTTCCTAAAACATCAGTTACAATTTTATTTTTTTTACCCATGAAACATTAGGTCCAATGGGATTAGTCCATGTATTTTTAAAAATCCATACTACATTTAAAAATTTATGAAAAGGTGATATAAAAGATAATGATGTAGAAATATATTGTTTCATATGTCCCAAATATTTTTTAAATTTTAGATATCATTCACTAATATAGTGACCTAGAATTATACATCTAAAACAAAAAACTATAGATATATTAACTTTTTTGATTCTAATAAATAATGTTCTATATATATATATGCAAGTTATTTTTTAAATCCAACAACAATATTATTTTTGTTCACATTATTCATATAAATCATTTTATAATGGTTTTCTTTAACTTGAGAAAAATATACTAAATATTCCTTTAAACATACCGTATTTTTCTTAATCTTGTCATCATTATTTTGAGTAGTACTTGAGACTT
Source organism: Viscum album (assembly GCA_963277665.1). Classification (NCBI taxonomy): domain Eukaryota; kingdom Viridiplantae; phylum Streptophyta; class Magnoliopsida; order Santalales; family Viscaceae; genus Viscum; species Viscum album. The sequence continues at coordinate 692,144,362 of OY728131.1, forward strand.
TTCACACCTTTTTATTCAAGAATTAATAAGAATTCTTGAGTTTCTAATTTTATTGGGTAAGATTATTATTTTCCATAACAATATTTTTATTTTTCCATTGAATTATTTATGTAACTCAAATAATCTAATTATATATCTTCATAATAATTCAAAATTTTCATTCAAATAATTTTTGAATGGTTTTTAAATATGAGAAAAAATATTTCCTTAATAATAGGAAATGAAATGAAAATTACTTACCTCATCAGTACTATCCATAATTAAAATGTTATAAAACTACCTATTAGTACTAGTGAAGTTCCCATTGAGTGAAATATTTTTTTTTTAAAATAAGGCAGGTTGAATTGGTAACATTAGGATGTCAATATGTGTGGATAAACTAAGAATAAATGATGAAGTTTTTTCATGTGAGCCGTAATCTTGGGTGATTTTCCAGAATACATCTTCAACCCATGTAATGATTGAATAATTGTTTTTATTTTTAAAGACATGTGTGGATGGTATTTAGAGATAAAACATTATTATAGGGTTGGGCATGGAGGTTCTAGATTTGATACATCAACAGGGGAATCTCAAGGACTACTGGCATTAGTTGCATGTAATCCCTCCTTTTTAATACATAAAAATTTCATTACATAGTATAATATTTAATGATATAAATGATATTTTGAGGTTTAGTTTCTCAGAAATTAGGGACGTAAAACATGATAACATAAAATCTATTCTAATACACTTCAATGTAATTTTCATAGATTCTGCATAGTTTAATTTTAATTTACCTCATATCCTAGAGACATATATCAAAATAAATGGTAGATAGTAAAGACTAATTAAGGAATAACAAAGGAAATATTTACCATGTGGTCATGAGGAATAATAATAGTCATGATCATAATGAAATAATGCATATCATAATATAATGATCATGAATAATAACATATAAATGTTCCTAAAACATAAAAAATTTGCAATTTTTAAGCATATCCTCAAGGTGTTTCCCCAAGGTGCCATAATACATAATTACCAAGGTTATTCACTATGGTATACTAAACAAATCCATTTATAGAGATTAATTATTTACCCATTTCATTAGAGAGATATCACGATGAACCTTTGATGTGTATATATTCTTTTGTGCCAGATAAATCATAAGAAAAAAAATCATTAATAACTAGTGGGAAAGAATGAATTAGGTTCATCTAAAAGTAATTTAATTCTTAAATTTCTAAATCCTGGAGAATTAAATTATTTTTAATCCTAGAGAAAGGAATGTGAATGTAGAAGTTTGAAGTCCATCAACAGTGAATTATAGTAATATAATTTTTAATACCTCAAAATATAGACATAACTTGATTATTGATAGCATATAAATATTTCATGTAAATGACTAAAATTCATTAAATGAATTTAGAAGCATAATGGGTATAAAATGTGGATAAATTAAAATGAATATTGGGACGTAAAAAATATCTCCCATTTATAAAAAATTATTTTGGTGGTAATAGGGTAATAAAAATTTCATGATAAAAATTTAATTCATCATTTCTAATACATGGCACAAATGAGGTACTTGAATGGAAAAGAAGATGAAGAGAGTTCTCTTACCATGGTAAGTAACTTCATAAACCATATAGAGGTGAACCATAGAACATTTTAGACACTATAGAAAGATATTATTGAGTGTAAATGAGAATAATTTCATGGTTTAATGATTTTTAGTAGAGATGAATGGGGGGAATGGGTGGGTATGTCTAGTTAAAGAGGAGGAATTGATTAATAATTCTTAAATATTTGTCTTTGAATTCTAGGTTGGGGGAAGTGGAAAACCAATGGATGACCCCTACTTTACACACATGGATTTATATATTTAAGTCATGTTTTTTAATATATTAAACTATTGGAACCAATTTTCAATTTTTTAATATTAATTTGGAAATAGGAAAGTAAACTTTCTTCAAAATACAGTTCTTTAAATCATATTTTTCCTTTTAGATTCAGTAAAGCAGTTTGTAGGATTGAAAATTTATTTAAATACATTGAAATACATAATCATAATAATTTATGATATTTTTTACATGGATTATATTTAATTTATTATTAAAAAATTATCACATATATATGAATTCATAAAACATAACAAATATACAAAAAATGAATTTTTTTATTTACTCAAAAAAATTATTTTATAAATAAAAAACACATCCATAACCTAATTTTGATATAATATTTTTAATTTAATGTTTATTTAATCAAAATATCTCTATTATTATGAGAATTTTAATATTTAAATATAAAACCCTTATTTATTTAAAAATAAAAATTTTTACAATATATTCAGCTTTCTGACAGTTATCAAAATTTCCCATGACATTATTAAATTATATTTTCATTTAAATTTAAATAAATATTTTTTTATCAGACTATTTCAAGAACATATATTTTATTTATAATTCTTGAATTATAAAAGTTTACATATTTTCTAAAATTACAACTATGTTTTATTTTTATTCAAAAACTTATTTATTAAATTTCATTTTACATTCATGTGTATATTACTAAATAAAATAATAATTGACATGGAATTAAAGAAATATAAATTTAATTTATACAAATTGTATTAAACCTTTATTACACTAAGGTCTAGATACATTTCCCTTTATTGCACTAGCATACACCCTAAGGGTAAGGTGTGTGATGGTTGTAGTTTCATGGGGTGGATCAGCTAACATTGAACTAGTTTTTACCTCCACTAACTTGAACATATCTGATATAAAAAAATTTGATACTCAATTATTGAACTCTTCTTGGGATTGGTCAGGGTAATTCCCTAATGACGCTACCTCCCTCCCATGTTTTGACAAATTTTATTAAAAATACATTACTTTTCTAGTTGATTCCATAATTTCTTCCCTCCATGTTCAATTACCTGTAATAGTTACCATTAATATAAACTAATCCTAATGTTCACTTTATAACAGCTACATTAGAAATGGACATATTGACTCATGGTTATGTAATATTAATGAAACAGTCATATCCTATGGGTCACATTTCAAATTAAATCCTATATATAACAATAAACATCGATATTTATAGTGTAATTCACAATTTTCTAACAATTCCTTGGATAATTTCAATTATATTAAAATTGTTTTATTTTCTATTATCATTTTTATGGAGGGTGTAATCTTCATAGCAGAGTTTTTTTCTATAGAGTATTCCATTTCATGGTTTTTATTCGTTGGTGCCAATATCCTGATATTATTCTTAGTTTTAGTAATTAATATTATTAAATGACATGTCATATTATTTTTGTAATATTATTTCTATTTGATTCCATTTTTTAAATTATTAAATTAACCATTATTAAATTAATCTATTTTTTAACTATGGAGTGATTTTTCAGGCTATTTCATCCCCCTTAAGAAATATCTTCTTGATATTTGACTCATTTCCCAAAAAAATGGGGTAATTTCTTCCTTCATATCTGACTCCTATCTCTAAATAAATGTGGTTATTTTTCCTTCATCCCTTATTTAGGTTCCCAAGTCGCTTCTTCAAAATTTTTATTTCCCCACAAGAATTTCCCATTTTATATTATCTTGTTCCTCAATACTTGTTAACTTCAATCAAGAATCTAGAGTGGTTCCTCTTCGTAAGAAAAATCAGGTTCCAATTCCACATCATTAATATCATGTATATGTGTTGGTTCAGATATATTATTTCCATATAAGTACATGTTGAAGACATAATGGACATTGGAAATATTTAGAGCTACTAATAATTGATATGAAACCGCTCCAACACGCTCCAAAATCTCAAATGGTTCAATGTACCTTAGAATCTATTTATCGTTAATTCCAAATATCATAACTTTTTCCCATGAATATTTATTAATAAAAACATGATCCAAAATAGGAAATTATATTTCCTTCCTTTGGTTTTCAAAATTACCATTATTTTTACTCTGTATTGAATTAATATGTCTATAAATTACATATATTTATTATATATTATCCTTGACAATTTATGTTCCCAATAGTTTCCCTTATACAAAATTATCCAAATATTCTGAAATTATACACATTTTTCATAGAGAGATTCAAAAAAATTTATTTGAATAATCGATTGGAAGATATTGTTATAGAGAATTCAATAAGTGGAATATATTGGCCCCAAATCCCTTGAAAATCATTTGATATATCCCTTATCATGTTTTCTAATTTTTAATTTTCCTCTCAAACTACCCATTAGTTTAATGATTATCAGTTATGATTAGGTATAATTCCATATTTATATCCTTTTGAAGGCTCCTCCATAACATATAAGTATATATTTGATATTATTCAAAAATAATCAACATTAGTACTCTATGGAGTCTCACTACTGCTTGAATATTGATGCAAGATAGTCTCTCTAGGGGGAAATATTATCTTATGAAAAGGAAATGGGATGACTATTTCTATCATTTGATTATTACCCATATATAATATTTTCCATTGGATTTATTATAATTCTAGTGAAAAATTCTATAGTTATTTGTTCTTATATATAAAAGTATTTGTAGAGGTTGTAATACACCACTAGTTAGTTGTAACTCTGGCTACACTTGTTGACACACTAATCACCTTGTAGTGTAATCAGTAATCTTTCTTTTTCATATTATCTCATTAATAATGATCACGAGGGTCCCTATAGATTTGAGTACACCTAGGATGTAAAGATAATATTAAGCTTTGATATTTATCCACTATCTCAATATTTATCTCTGGAATAAATAAAATACCTAGAATTGTACTATATTTTATTAAACCATCTTTATCAATATTTAATTCAAGAAACTTCCAATTTTTCATAGAATCTATTTTCTTTTGCGTCAAAGGATCATTTATATGATCTTTCATGGTATTATTTATTTAATGGCAGTGATAAGTCATTGAGGATAGGATTTATGATGTCCCTTTCCTTATGATTCCCATGTCCAACCCTACTATGTCATTGATTAGTGGATCATCTTCAATCCACATCATTTCAAGATCCCTAGTATTATTTTTACACAATGAATCTGTTACATTGTTTTCCCTTCCATGGTGATAATTAATAGAACACTAATAGTATTTTTGAATCTCTAACCATATTTTTTTGTAATTTTAATTTCCTTTTTGTAAATATATACTTAAAACATTATTTGAATATTTATATATCAAACTTTTCACCATAAATATAGTGTCCCCGCATCTTCGAATAAAAAATGATTGCAACTAACACAACGTCATGAGTTGGATAATTTTGATCATGGGGATTTAATTGTTGAGATGCTTAGGTGATTAAAATTTCATTTTTAATGAGAAAAAATTGAATACCTTTTAGATATGTATCAATATTGATAACAATTACTTCTTCAATAGAGAATAGAGTTAGAATTGGTGCACTAACCAATATCTTATTCAGTTCACGGAAACATTATTCACACTCATTTATCTATATAAACTCATATCCTTTTCATGTTAACATGGTTATTAGATTATAATTTCGTGAAAAAAATTCATAAAACATATATAAAATCCATTTAAAATATGGAAAATACAAATATATAAAACTACTATGGGATTAGTTCACTCTCCTATAAACGTTTTTGGGCCAGATCAACTGATATTCCATCTCTAATTACAGTGTTACATATAAAGAAAACTTATTATAACTCGAACTATTTTTTTTGAATTTACCAAACATCTTATCCTTATATGTAGTTTTTAATAAGAGAATTAGATGATCCTAATCCTCCTCATGAACCTTGTAATATATCAGTATATCATCAATAAAACCACCACAAATTTATCAAGGTAGTCCTCAAATAACCTATTCAAAAAATCAATAAATATTAAAGGGTAATTAATAAATAAAAAAGAAATGAAAACAAAATAATAAACCTCATATCTTATTTGAAATGATTTCTTTTTTATATCTTCATTCTTCACCCTCAACTCGTGAAACCCTCTTTAGATATTAGTCTTGGAAAATAATTGATCCCCTCAAAATTGGATAAACAAATCATCAATCCTCAAGTTATGGTAATCATTATTTATTATTATCTCATTGAGATCTATATAGGCAATTCATAGCAACATTGATACATATTTCTTTTTCACAAATATAACAGGTTCTCCCCAATTAGACACACTTGGTGAAATAAAAACTTTCTCCGAGTAGTCTTGTAGTTACTTCTTCAATTCCTTTAACTCCACATTCTCTATTATATATGGGGTCTTTGATATTTGAATGGATCCAATTTTGAGTTCTGTTAAGAACTATATATCTCATTCTAGGGTACTAAGTAACTCTTCCAAAATATATCAATGTATTCTCAAATAGTGGGTATGTGTCCAATATTTATACATTCTCTTTATTTTCCATATTCACCCATTATTTCTATAAATAAGAAAATAAGAAGTGGTTCTTGGTAAAAATCAGGATAAGATATCACTCCTTCAATAATAAATTCAGGTTTTCCCTTCATGAAAACATAAATATACTTTCTTCTATAGTTGATCATGTAATTATCAACTGAAACCCAATACATCAAAACTATTATGTAAAATTCCACCATTAGAATGGCCACAAGGTTTGGGGAGAGATTGAACTAACTAATTTTAGTAGGGGAATCCCTATATATCATTGATTATTTAATATTTTTTCTTTGTATCCTAACCAACCATTCAACCACTATATTTTTTGGACATTACTTGATATTATTTATAAACATTAATGAAACTAAAGAATTTGTAGAACAAGAAAAAAATGAACATTATAGATTTGAATGTAAAATGAGTGAATGTTCCAAAACATAATTTAGAGCCTCCACTTCATACATAGTGATTATAAATGCATTACCATGATCCTATCTCCTCTACTAGGGTTGATGGAGGATTTAAAAAGTTAATTATGATTTTTACATTAATGATTAAACTTTACAGGCCCCCACACATGAATTACTACACGGTAGGTTGTCCATAAACGATATTCCATTATTTACATGTAGTTAATATGTTGAGGATTAATAAGTGCATTCCATTTTTTAGATATAATCCCATATGTTCAACACTTTTATCAGATTACAGTTCCTTGAATAAAATTCCCCAAATTCTTCTTCCAATATTTTTTTCACATGGGATGTTTTACTTTCATTCTATCTGAATTATTTACCTAACAATTCTTATTAATTATATTATTTAATTATTTAAATTATTCTAATGAGAGTATATTAACTCCATTTCAACTATGAGATCATATCTTACTATCTCTTTGTAACTATCAACATCTCAGATTTTCCATACCTTCCATGGATGGGGTCATAATCTTCTATATATTTGATCTATCATCCCATCAAAATCGATGATAAAGATATGTGTGTTTCATGAAATCCTTATAAAGTTAATCTCATAATTCCCCATTGATTAATTTTCACTTTTTTAACTAAATTAATTCACTATCCACCTCAGTTTGGAGTGTATGAGGAAAATACTTGTTGAAAAATACTTTTCTGGAGTTTTCCCATTCTATAGATTTTCCCTCATCCATTGGATTTATGTTCTTCATCAGTGTCCACCACTAGTCAACTTCTTCTTATAATAAATATACTACCAAAATAAATTTACCTTTATCAAAATAATTTAGTATAGATAATTTCAATTCTATATTATTTATTTGATGTGTAGTGATCAATGTTTCATTTTTTCCACTTAAAATTGGTGGTTGTTGATGCATGAAAGTTTCAACATCAAGATGTTCCTTTATTTTGAGAATAAAAATTCTCCAAATGGTTAAGGTTATTATTAATGTCTTGATTTAACTAATTTATCATCATCGTGATGTTTTAAAATCTAGGTTCTATCCCATAAATAAAACTATCATTGTAGAGTCCACTATATCTGTTATTTAGATGAGTCCTTTTATTTCCTTTCAATTTTATAAGTAGAGAAAACTGTAGTGATAAATATGTTACTTAAAGGAATATTTTAATTATAAATGGATGTTAGTTCCTAAAGCAATTTTATTCAGTGATGTTATTATATAACCTCTTCTAATAACAATTACATTTTCTATATATCCTTCATAATGGGTTATAAAAAGCACATGATTGACCATACATATCCCCTAGAAGTGTAAAACCTAGTGTGCAGTAAGGACTCTTTTTCATGCATTAGGTGATGATCTATTTAATACCTATTTATCCCTTTTCGTGGTTATTACTTATAGTTACAATTGTCCTAGAACCTCATCCACTTGTATTAACTGAAAAGTTATTTCATTTATTGTAAAATACTCTCTTTATGGTTAACCAAAATTTTAATATGTTTTCCTATAAATATAATTATCCATAGGGTTCTTATTAAATTTTCACTTCTATTAATTTTCATATATAACTAAACCTAACAATAATTCCAACTATGGTATCATTCCATTTTAATATATAAAAACTTCATGACGTAGTATAGTATTTAATAATATATAATATCTTTTGAGGTTTTCTTTCCTAAAAATTAGTAACATAAAACATAAAAACATAATAATTAATCTATTCCACTTTAAAGGATTATTAATATATATATATATATGAGGTTAATTTTACTAAATATCATGTCTAAGGGTATTACATTAAAATGAATGGGAGTGCATAAATCCTATTAAGGGAATAAAAAATCAAATATTAAGTATCTGATCATGAGGCATAAAAATATGGAATTATCATAATAACATGAGGCATATAATAATACAATGATCATGAAACATACCATGTAAATGTGAATACAATACAAAAATAATAGCTCCATTAGTATATAACCCCATTTTATCACATGGATGTCATAAAAAAGAATTACCAATGTTATTCACCGAGATATCACAAAACATTTCATCTCTATATATTAATTCTTATCCAATTTCATTGGAGAACTATGAGGGAGATCCCATAATATGTCTAAATTCATGTCTTCCACATATATAATAATAAATATTTTTATTAATAACCAATTGAAAACAATCAACGGGTTTCCAATAAAAGTTATTAAATTCAAAAACTCTTAATGGCATGATCATTAAATCATTTTTAGAACATGAGAAAGGAAATTGTGTTTTATATTTGAAAGTAAAAAATAAATAAATAATGGTTACATATAGGTTAATACCCATTAATATAAACATGGATTATGTATTCATAGAAAAATAATATTTCTTGTAACAAAGAAAAAATCATGAAAGTAATTCGATAGAATAACAGGTAAATAATGTGTATTACTAAAGTGTATATGTGATGAAACAAGTTCTCCCTTTGATAAAAAAATTATATTCATAGTAATGGGATAATAATAATTTTATTAAAAAAATATTAATTTAAGGTTCTGAATACATACCATAAAATAGGAACTTGAATGGAAAAAATAAGAGGGTTAACTTACCTTTTGAGGAAACTTCGTAATTCTTGGAGAGGGAAACCATAAGAATGTGGAGACTCCTTGTAGGGACTTTAGATTCAGAAAACAACTAAAATTTCATGATAAATGGATTTTTAGTATAGATTAACTATGGTTATGTGTGAGTACTTACAATAAAATGTGAGGAAATGTTTTATAATTTTTAAATTTAGGCCTTCAAATTCTAGCGTTTGGAAAATGAAAAAAAATAGATTAATCATGGTTGTTTCTCATAGTTTTAGAATTTTTTTGATTTTTTATTATATTTTAAACATTAGAACCAAAATATATTTTCTAAAATTTCCTTGGGCATAGAAAAGATTTTTTTTACAAAATATTGTTTTTAAAATCACAATTTTAATTTTAGAATTTTGAATGTCATTTATTTTATTAGAAATTGTTTTAAATACATTAAAATACATAATAGTAGTAAAACAAAATATTTTTTCTTGGATTCTATTTAACTAATTATTAAATCATTATTTAATATAAATGAAGATATAAAACTTATCGAAAACAAAGAAACATAATTTTTACAATTTATTGTGAAGTAAATTATTTTATAAAAATAAAAAAATTTCACCCAAACCCAATTTAAATATTTTTATTCAATTATAATATTTATTTTACGAAAATAATTATCTAAATATCATAATTTTAACTTATAAATAAAAAAATCAATAATAGTTGAAAAAAAATAATTTTTATGACACAGTCATCTTTCGGAGACTTATAAAATTATCCTTGTATATTGTAAAATTATATTATCATTTGTATTTAAATAAATATTCTCATATAATATTATTTAATAAAAAATCTTTTTATTTAGAATTATTCAATTATAAATGTGTATATATTTTCTGAAAATATAATTATATTTCATTTTTATTCCAAAATCTATCATTCAAAATTCATATTGTATTCATTTTTGTTTTATTAAATAAAATAATAATGAACCTAGAAATAAATAAATAACTATTTCATTTATAAAGAGGAAAGTAAAATTTTATGATACTAAGGTCCAAATACATAACCAATTACTATTCTAGAATACACCCAAAGGATTAGGTGTGTGATGATTGTAGTTTCTTGGGTGACTTGGTTAACATTGACCTAGTGGTGATATCCAATGACTTGAAGTTATGTTGTACATGATTTCATTCATACCTCCATTATTGAAGCTCTAATTAGTCTTGGTCAAGGTTGATCCCCATTTAAGCTACCTCCCACCCATGTTCTGAAAATGTTCCTCGAAAGGAATGAGTCTACCAGTTAGGGTCATATTTTCATCCTTCTATGATCAATAAACTCTATTTGTCACCCTTATTATAAAATAATCCAAATTGACACGTTATAATGGATAAATTACCAATTATCATAATTACAAATGGTTATATTGACCAATTATCAGGTAATAATAATGTAACAACCATATCCTAATGGTCATATTTCTGATTGCACCCTATATATAGAACCAAACATCAATATTTAATATGTAATTCCCAAAGGGTTTTATAGTTCTTTTGATAATGTCAATTATATTCCTAATATTTATTTTTCTCTTAATAGTATTTATAGTAGGTTTTATATTCCTAGAAAACATCAATCTTATAGAGTATACCATCTTTCGGTAAATATTTTTTGGTTTTTATATCCTTGTACAAGTCTTAGTTGTAGTATTCAGCATTATTACATGACATGTAAAATTACTTTTGTAATATTATTTCTTTGTACTTCCATTTTCAAAATTAATAAAGTTACCACTATAAAAAAACTTCATATATTTTTCATTTAAGTAATTTTCAGGTTATTACATTCTCCTCCCCTGAATAAGAAATTTCATACTCAAAATATAACGCTTTCCTTTAAAAATGTGGGTCTTTTACATCATCTTATCTTTAGGTTCCCATGTATATTCTTTAAAACATGTGATTTCACTCCAACACATTCACAAGTTGAGTTGTATTTATCCTTAAAACATGTTCAAGTCAATCAAGAATTTGGATTGGTAACTTTTAATATAGAAAATTAGGTTCCAATTAAACACTAGTAATATAAAGTATATGTGTTGGGTTAGAAATAAAAATTCTCAATAGAAACATGTTGAAGACATCATAGATATTGGAAATACACCGAGGTTGTTTTAATCAATAAAAAACCATTGTTACACACTCTAAAATATGAAATGGGGTAATGTTCTTTAGATTCAGTTTCCCCTTCTTTCCAAATCTCAAAAATTCTTTCCACGGAGATATTTTAAGAAAAACATGAACCCCAAAATGAAATTATATATCCTTTGGTTTTTAGTACAACCTTTCTTCCCACTATGAGTAACCTTGATTTTTTTTTGAATCACTTGTATCTTTTTTGTTGTCTCTTCCACAATGCCTAGTCTGAATAGTTTCCCTATTCTATCTCCATACAAACATATTGTAGTTATAATTTATTTCATATTGAGATATAAAAGGTTCCTTTTGAATACTTGAGTGGAAACAATTTTTATAGTAAAATTCCAAAAGTTTAAGATAATGGTCCTAACACCCTTGAAAATCATGTAATCTTTCCCATAGCATGTCTTATAATTTTTGAATTATCCTTTCAGATTACCCATCAATTTGATAATTATTGGTTAAGCATAAGTTTACTAATATATTCATACAATTTTCAAGGATCACACAGAACATAATAATAAACATTGGGCATTATTAAGAAAGAATCAATGGTATTACTCCATGGAGTCTCACTAATTCTTAAATATAGAGGTGACATAGAATTTCCAGGGAGAAATATTCTCTATTGTAATAAAATGGGAATTGTTTTTCAATCTATCTATGATTACCCATATATAATTGTATCCCTTGGATGATGATAAAGGAATTTGGAAATGAATATAGTGATGTTATCCCACTTCAATATAGATATGGGAAGTGGTTGTAATAACCTTTTAGTAATTTTCACTCTTCCTTCAATTATTGACACATAAAGATCCTTTTAGAGTAGTGTAACTTTTCCTTTTCATATTTTCCCACCAATAATGATCATGAAATTCCTTATACATTTTAGTGAATCTAGGATGTACATAGAATGAACAGTTATGAAATTTATCCATCAAGTAATTCTTTATCAATTAAATTGATTGAATACAATTCCTAGTACCAAATTTCACTACCTTTTCTTGATTAATATTTAATTTAAGAATCTTAACATTTTTTATTGTCTCTATATTATTTTTTATCAAAGGATCATATCTTTCATATTTATTAATCTTATTTAGTAATGATAGATGAAGTATTATTTAGGATGGGATTGATTATTTCCATTCCCTTGTGATTCTCCTTTCCAACCATACTATGTCCTTAAATAAGGGATCTAATTTAATACACACCATTGTAGGAACATAATGATATTTTCTTCCTAACACATCTATGTATTTTTTCCTCTTTTTGGGAGACAATAAATTGAAAAATACCATATTTAAGAAGCTACAAGAATCTATTTTTTCTTTTTAGTAACTTTTGTGTAAATATATACTAAAAACGTTAGTTATTTGTGTATATATTACACATTTCCCCAAAATTATAGTTTCCCCAAGCCATCAGAGTAAAAATGACAGTATAAAACTCCAAAAAATGAGTAGGATAATTTTGCTCATGAAGAATTATAACTATTGAGATGTATAAATGACTAACTTCTCATTTTACATGAAACTATATCTAATCCATTCAGTATATAAATAACTATAGAAAAAAAAGACTTATTCGAATGAGAGTAGAGTTAACATTTTTGCAATAACCAACCTTCACTTCAGTTCAAGGGTGCTTTATTCAAAATAATTTATCTAGATTAAACTAACTCCTTTTCGAGTTAACATAGTTGGTTGATTAGAAATTCATGAATTTTTTATAAAAAATACATAATATCTTTCTATACTATTGAAATTATGAATATTAGTTAATTTTGTTGGATGATTACACCTCTCGATAGCCATTTTCTTAGTAAGATCAACTAAGATTGCACTACTAAATAATACAAAATATTGTGACCAGAAATCAAATTTACTAAATTTACCAAAATTGATTCTCCCTCCTCATTGTTTGTAATATATTTCTTAGATGACCCTTATTATCCTTGTTAATAGTGGAATATATAATAATATCATATATAAATACCACTAAAAATTTATCATTCTAGTCCTTAAAGACACTATTCATAAAATCAATACATATAGCATGATAATTAGTCATGAAAAGTGTATATAAACAAACTCATAGTGGCCATATATTTTTAAGAATGTAGTATTTGGGATATCATCATTCATCACACTCAACTAATGTTACCTAGATTGGAGTTCAATCTTAGAGAATAATTGATACCCTAAATGTTAGTTGAACAAATCATCAATCATAGGGAGAGTCTATTTATTTTTTACAATGATATAATTAGGCTCTCTATAGTCAATGAAGATTTGGATTAATCCATATATCTTTTTTCACAATTATAACTGGTGCTTCCCAAGGAGACAAACTTGATCAAATTAAAACGTTTTCCATTGATGTCTTATTGTTTATTCTTTAATTCCTCTAACTCCAAATTTTATATTATATATAGGGTTTTCGATATTGTCTTGTATGAAATTATGATTTTAATGGAGAAATATTCCTGTCTTTCTAGGGGAGGTCTATCAAAATATTAAGGAAATACATCACTTTATTCCCAAATAATGGCTACGTATCCAATATTTATACATTATATTTTTCTCCTTATTCACTAATAATTTCCATAAATAAGGAAATAAGATTTTGTTCTTGGTATGAATAAGTCTAGGACATCACTTATTTTAAGATAAAAATGTGATGTCCCTTCAAGATATCATAAATATATTTGATGCTATAGTGTATTTGGAATTATAATTTAAAAACTAGTAAATCCCATGTATTATGCCAAATTCTAACATTGGAATTATTTCTAGGTTTATGGAGTGATTTCAATCCCCAAATATAATAGGGTAATCCCTATATATCATTTCTTCTTGAATAGTTCCTCCATTAATTTTAAATTATAAATCTTAAACTAGTAGTTCAAGATTTAAATTGATGTTCTTCATAAACATAAATGAAATAAAACAATGCATAGAAGAATAATATAACGATATTCTTTCTATGTTTGAGTGTATAATTATTGTAACTAAAAAAACATAATTTTTATCCTTGAAATAAGTTATTGTGATTGAAAAATCATGGCCATTATCTGGTGGCCTTGATGGGTGTTATTGTTTTTTTCACTCTAGTATCTTCTAATTTTTACATTGATATGAAAAATGTCTATACTCCCAACCCTTGAAGCATTGAATAACCGGTTGTTCATGCAACATTTTCCCATTGTCTTTAACATTCATATATTGATGCTTAACATATTCATAATTGTTTCAAGATATATGTCTATCTATTTCACACTTTTTCTACATTATACTTCTTTACAATCAATTACCAATATTATTTTTCCTACATTTATTGCACAAGGGGTGTTTTACTTTCTTCCCATCTGAATTCTTTCTTAAATTATTCTCCTACCTTTTATTATTTTCATTATTCCCATGATTCCACTATGAATCTCTAAACATAATTTAAACTTTGAGTGCACAGATACTGTATTATGATAAATAACAAAGTCTATAATTTATAAATCCTTCCATAGATAGGGTCCCATTCTACAAAATAATCAATGAATTTTCCTGTCGTAATTGATGAAAAATATTGAAGCATGTCACATTATCCTTATAAAATTAGTTTAATAATTCCCCAATGATTAATTTTTTATTTGTCTCAACTCCAGGAATTCCCTATAAATCTTAGTTCATAGGGTATAGGGAAAATACATTTTGATAAATAATTATTTGATTTATTCACATTCCTTGGATTCATGTTCTTGATTAGTTTCCACCACTGATCAGCTTCTACATCTATAAAATATATTACTAATGTATGTAAATACCCAGCCCGAGTTTCTCGGAGTCAATGCCATATTTTATTACATTGGAATATAAACATGGAATATGAATCCTGAAGTAATTAGTATTTTAGTTGTTATTGAATGAAGATACATACATATGTTCAACATTACGAATTGAAATAAAATACAACATATATGTTTTTTTTTCAAAACATCCACAACTCTATGTGTATCCTTATGGGACATTAAAAATAGACTTCTTCATGTACTAAGAAAATGAAACATAATAAAGGGGTGAGATAAAATTCTCAGTAAGGGTAATAAATATATTGGAAGATATCATAAACCTAAATATTTATCATGGTGAATAACTAAAAATGAAGGCCTATAAAAATAATAAACGTGAACATAATGTTTCTATATAAAAGAGCTGAATAAATAATTTCATAATAAAACAAAATCATGGGTATTATACTAGTTGAATAACCACATGTACAATTAATAATAGTTTTTTAATGAGGTAATTCATAGTGTAGGGCATCATAACTATACTATCAAGGCCTCTTGAAAAGACCATAAATACGCATTTTGTCAAGGCCCCGTGCTAAGACCATAGTTTGTCTCATGAGATCTACCAATGCACCGATGGATATTAGATGGCCATACACAACACTTACTAATTCCAATTAATTATTCATATGAATGGGGATAAAAAATATCATATACATTAATATTTAAATTAATATAATATATGTAAATAACTTTCCCCGATCACTAAGCATAAACACTAACCATTCAGAGTAAATTGTTGAATTGTTTTATAATAACACATCCAGAGTAAAAGTAATAATAAAACATTCAATTAAATATGGAATATGAAATCATAAAACATTAATCCAATTAGTAAATGTTATTCTACAAGAGTGTTGAAATAGATGAAGATACTCTTATAAAATCATCAAGTAAATCTTGAGAAAAATACTATTTTACTTTGAAAAGAAGAGTTATTTTGGAAAAATATTTGTATAAATCCAAAAGTGAAGTAAGATAGTATTTTCATAATAAAATGAGTGAATTTATAATGATAATGGTTTCCAAAAAAATATTATAGAGTTCCCTTTAAAATAGGTAGGAATTTTAGAAATTCCCTTGATTCGGGCTAGTATTTCGGGAAGAATTCTTTATTGATCATTTTAAAACATATAACCCTCCATAAATGAAAGTTGGATTCTGGTTGGTACAAATATGTCTAATATTTTCATAGAATATATCAGGATTACATACGAGTAAATTATTATTCAATTGAGTTAAGTATAGAATAAGAGTAACCCGAATGAAAATGGAGGCTCGGGTATAAAACCACTACCATCGGTCTGAAGGTATTCCTCACGTGGTCATAATGACATGAATAATCGAATTTATTATAATAAATTAATGATCCCAAAACCTCCTCTACATTTAATTGATTTATTATAACCTTATTAGGTTCATTAATGGCCCTTTGATGGGTTAAGAGATTTAATTTCATTGTTTTGTAATGTTTTCTTCTTTGTTTTCATGATCGGTTTACTTATAATCATGTACAGAAAAACATGTAGAATGAAAATGGATGTCCAGAGTAAAAGATGTAAATTATTTTTGAAAAACCATATGATTAAATGGTCATTAATTTCTTTTTGTTATTATAAGTGGAGATGAATCCTTATATTAAACTATAATAACAAATGTTTGGGTTAATTGGTGGTTCTTGATCACAACAAAGATATTTTGATTTATTAATTAATATAATGTGTAAAAAAATATTATAGAACCTTAAATAACTTATAATACAAATATTATAGTCTATATAAACCAGAAAAATGGTTTCATGACAAGAATTAATGACGGTAATATAAATTAAAAACCTGTCATCCTTGAATGTGATAAATTAACACATCTTGGGTGGTGTTCTCATTTATAGTATAAAAATAGGAGAAAGGAGAGATGATGAATAATTATTCAATTATTATAACAACATCCCAATATATATAATCTACTGAATTCATAAAAATATTTGGATGAAATCAGATGAGGAATGAAAAAGAAACGAAAGGGACTTGAAATAAATGAAATGAAAAGATGAATTTTCTTCTTGAAGTTATCCTCTTTGAGTACCTATTAAGGGTAAAGATTTCGTCATTTTTATGAGACCATGGGTACATGGATTTTGGGGGAGCATGGGATGTGATTTGGGTAAAATTGACTCAAGGCACAAGGCCTGAGAGGTGTTAAGAGAAGATTGATTGGGGGGGTTATAGTGGAGGAGAGGAGTGATTTTTGATTACCTTATTCATTATGTTATTATTTCCCTCAAAACAACCAATAATGTAGATTAATTGACCCATAATAGAAATAAATACATGTGATTTACAAAAAAAAATTCTTACATCAGCCATGATGCTTGGAATAGTGAATTTAATTGATAATTTATATATACCATAAATTATCGTATTTTACTATTCATTAAAAATTTGAGTATTTTAGAAAAATCCCAAAAATTCACCCTAACCATTTTTTAATATGTAGAATTCAAAAATGAAATCCATTTTTTGAAATTAATTTTCTAAATATTTTTAATTTAATTTTTTAATAAATCATAATTTATTCGAAAAATAACAATTTTAAAACTATAATTCGTTTTATATCACCTTGAAAATTTAATCAATATCTCATCATCTTATAACCCTAAGACAATATTATAATAATATGATTTACTATTCATAAGAATCATATTAGTATTCATATTACTATTCCTAAGGATGTTTTTCTATTCACCAAAAATTAAGTCTCTTATCAGACTCTAAATATCTTATTGAATGCAACCGTGTATTTCAGTTTTTCAAAATTAAAATAACAGAGGTGGAAAACTAATTTTACTATCTAGGTTATATCAAATTGGTGTTTTTTAGAGAGTTAGTGTGTCATAAATTTAGTATTCAATATATTTTTAGAATCTTTGGGTGTTACATTATCCCCTCTGTACAAAATTTCTTCCTCAAAATTACCAAAATGTTACTGTAAAATGATTTAGGTATTTCTTGATCATAAGATCCTCAAGCTCCCATGTTTCCTCATCAATTTTATGGTTTTTACAAAGTTTCTCTACTAGTCAAGTCATCCAATTCATAAACATCTAATATTTACTATCTAGAGTCTGGATAGGCTATTCACATTAAGATATTCCAGGTTCCAATTCTATACCTTCAGAAGTGTGGAAATCTATTGGGACTGGAATGTACTTTCTCAACCATGAGAAATGTAACTCATTTCGTACTTTAGATAGGCTATGTGGCATAGATAAATGATATGGAATAGGTCTAATTTTCTCCAAAATTTCAAAATGTCCTATGTACCTAGGGTTTAGTTTCCCTTTCTTACCAAATCTTATAACACCATTCCATGGAGATAATTTTACAAAAACATGATCTCCCACTTGAAACACCAAGTCCTTCCTTCAATTATCAGTATAGCTTTTTTTTCTCTGAGATTCTTTTATATGTCCTCGAATAGACTTTACCTTTTCTATTGTTTCCACCACAAGCTAGGGGCCAAAATCTTCCGTTCTCCAACTTCATCCCAACAAGTTGGTGTATGATATCTATTTCTATACAATGCTTTATATGGTTCCATTTGAATGCTTGAATGGAAACTATTATTGTAATCCCGCGTACCTTGAATGTCAAGTAAAAATGATCTCAACATGTCTTCTAAAGTTGAGATCATCCTTTCTGATTTCCCATCTGTTTGAGGATGATAATTAGTACTCAAACAAAGTTTAGTGTCCAAATATTTATGAATACTTTTCCATAATTTTGAGGTAAATTGAGGATTTCAATCAATCACTATTGAAATAGGTTTTCCATGAATTCTTATAACGTCATTGGTGTAGATTCGTTCAAGCCACCCCAGTAGAAAATCCTCACTTATAGTGAGAAAATGTGATGATTTTGTAATTTTGTCTATAATTACACATATTGCAGCATTCATTCTTGGAGTTTTGGGTAATACAATGACAAATTCCATGGTGATGTCATCCAATTTCCATGTAGGAATAGTGAGAGGTTACATTACTCCTCTAGGATGTTGTCTTTTATCCTTCACTTGTTGACATACTAAACATATTATTACATAATCAACAATTTCACTCTTCATTTTATCCCACTAGATATGTTCTTTCAAATCACTATATATTTTAGTTCTATTAATGTGTACAGAGATATTTTATCTATAATAATCTTATAATAACTCCCTTTTCATCTCGGGTATAGAGGTAACACATAACCTCTTTCCAAATTTTAGAATTCCATCTTCACACATGAAGTTAACCAACATCCCATCATTCATAGAATTAATATTCTTTTGAAGATTCTCATAATCAAACTGTAATGATTTAATTCTTTCCAATAATGTTGTTTGTGAAACCATTTGTAAAAATAGTGATGATTTTCTTTCTTTGAAAATTCTCATATCCATCCTCACTAGATCCATGTACAATGGATCCTTGCCAATCCTCATTTTTTATAACTCCAAGATCAATCTAGGTCAATGAATTAGCTACCTAATTTTCCTTTCCTGGGTTGTAGTTTAGGGTAAAATCAAAATCCTTGAGTAGTTTGAGCCATCACCTTTTCCTCATGTTGAGTTAATTTTGTGAGAAGTTATATTTTAGACTCTTATGATCTGTATATATCTCACATTTTTCTCCATCGAGATAATGTCTCCATATTTTTAGAGCAAAGATCATAGAAGCTAACTCAAGATCATGAGTATGATAGTTTTGTTCATGATTTTTTATATGCCTTGATTTATAATCAATAACTCTATATTTTTTCATAATGACCCAACCCATTCCTTTATTTGATGCATCCCTATAGATCAAAAACCCATCATTCCTCGATGATAGAGTTAGGATCATAGCATTCACTAACCTCCTCTTCAATTATTTGAAACAGTCCTGATACTCTTTTGTCCATACGAATTTAACCCCTTTACGTGTAATCTTGGTCATTGGGTTGGATAAACGTGTGAAGTTCTGAACGAAATGCTGATAATAACTTACTAAACCAATAAAACTATGTACCTTGATTTTGTTTATTGGAGTAGGCCATTCTTACACAACCTTTTTCTTCGCAATATCACCAGATATTCCATTCTAAAATATAATGTGTCGAATAAAGGAAACTTATTGTATCCAAAATTCACACTTTCTAAACATCCCATATAATTCATTTCATTTAAGAGTCATCATAATAGTTCACAAGTGATTTTCATGATCTTCATAGATTTTGGGGTATACTAAGATATCATCAATAAATACCACCACAAAGTCATCAAGAAATTCCTTGAAAACTCTATTAATTAGATACATCAAAACATATGGTGCATTAGTTAGTCCAAAAGGCATTAATGTAAACTTGTAATGCCCATACCTTGTTCAAAATTTTGTCTTTGGAATATCTTCTTCCTTCACACACAACTGATGATATCCGTATCGAAGATTAGTCTTTGAAAAATATTGGGCTTCATGAAGTTGATAAAAAAATCATTAATGTGATGTATGATATACTTGTTATTTATTGTTATAGAATTAATATCCATGTAGTCAATGAAAAAACATATAGATCCATAATTTTTATTAATGAAAAGAACAGGGTATCCCCATAGATAAACATAGGGTGAATAAATCAATTATTACTTAATTTCTCTAGTTGTTTCTTAAGTTACACTTATTCCAACATGGCCATTTTATAAGGGGTCTTTGATATGGGCCTTCAATCAGAAATTAAGTCAATGGAAAACTCAATTTCCCACTCTAGAGTATGTATAGGTAAATCCTCTAGAAATACACTAATATATTCTTGTACAATAAGTACACCCTCTATTTGATCATTCTTTTCCTCACCCATGGTTATTGCATTCCCGTAATCCCCAATAATTGAATTTAGTAGAGCTACATGGGGTGGATCAAGATAAAAATTAGCTGTCATGGTTTCTTCTCTAAAGATAATGGATTCAAAATCATTATCAAAAATCATAACTTCTCTCTTCTTTGAATATATATTCACCTCATAATGTGAAATCAAACTCATACAAAAGATTATATCAAATTAAATCATGGGTATGATGATAAGGTTCACAACTAAATCTCCTTTATGTTTTCTAATGGGGACTTATCATCACATCTTTGTTGTAATGATACATCCCCTATGAGTTTTGATTGAAAACTCCTTTATTAAATAAAATTGACCATGTCTACTTTTCTTGGAAGACAATGAAGATACAAAAGAATGTGATGATGTATAATGAAATAAAGCATTGTCTATGTTCGAGGAAATGATTTATGTACCTCCACCATATTGTTAGGAACTTCAACCTCAGTAGTTGTGACATCATAAGTTTGGAATTTCTCCCTTTTCTTTCTTTGGGGAATGTTTCTCTGATGCTTAGGACATTCATGTGAATAATTTCCCATTTATTTAAGACTATAGAATTGAAAATTGATTATTTTTTTCTTCCCCTTGTGATCACGAGACTAGTGGACTTTTTCTCCATACTTGTAATGGACTCACATTCACTTTAAGAAATTTCCAGGGTGTTTCTCCTCAAAATTATTATAGGGTTAAAGGTAAACTATTCTCTTCTTTCCAATTTCCTTATTTCCTCTCCTAACGTTTTCAACAGCCCACTTTTTATATTTCTTTCCAATGAATTCATATGACTTAGAGAATTTCTTTTCTGTCTAGATTGAACATGAGACTATGTCATCATAAGATGAAAAAATTTGAGAGTCTAGTTCCCTCAAAGGAATGGTTTTAAACCATCAAATAATTTATCAATCTTACTCCTTGGATTACGTACGTAGTGTGTAGTATGCCTTTCTAGCATTGTAAAGTTGGATTCATAATTGGAAACATTTTCATCATCTTTATTCCTCTGATTCAATAATTTCCTTTCTATTTTCTTTCATTGTTCATCGGGGAAATAATTTTCAGGGAAAATTTCCTTAAAATCCCTCCATTACATCTCTTATGTTTTTCCTCCTCCATTTTGTTTTGGATTAACGACCACCACTGATCCGCATATCCTTATACATGATAAACTTACAAGACAACCTTCTCTATTTCATTACATCCCAAATAGAGAAATATATTCCCTCGAGAACTTATTCACTACTCAGCTACAAATAGGTTTATAGTCCCATTGAATGATGGAGGTTGTTATCACATACGACGATCTGACATATCTCCTCTACCTTGTGGATCAGAATACACCATACAAGAAATATTATTGTTCATAACCTCAATTAGTTGTCACAGTATAGTTATAAATTTTTCAACACCAGTCATAGCTCCAGACCCAACATCATTATCTTTCATAGGATGGAAATCCCTACATAGGATACACATGTTCATGGGCTTTCCATTCATTCCACTAGGCGTCATTTCTAAATAATGGAATACACTAGATTAAGTTATGAATCATAATGTATAATCTCAACATAGAATACATATAATAAGTGGAAATATTTGTCATGGATAATCAAATAGTCCTAAAGATGGTTTCTTTGAGAATAAATTTACATTTAAATCCTTCATAATGGATTCTAAAAATATGTGAATTAGCCAAAAATATCCCCCATAATTTTCAAACTATGTGAACTGTAAGGCATGTTGTTGTGTACCATGATACCTCTATTCAAGCCTAAAACTCATTGTAAGAGTTTTAACTCCTAGGGACATCTGTTCCAGAACCACAGCTAATGGTAGTATCTAGACATAGATGTATTTTCTAGAAATATCCACATAATGTATTCCATACAAAAATACCAGGATGTTATTGTATGTTTATCTTCAATGACTATCTTAGGGGGTTGTTCCCTAATATAATTTTTCTAAATCTAGTTTCCATGTTTTCTAAAAAAACTTCCTCTGATACCAACGGTAATGACCCAACCCTAGTTTCCTGGAGCTGGTGCATTATTTTATTACATTAGAATATAAATAAGGAATATGTATCTTGAAGGACTGAGTTATTTATTAGTTTTGGAAACAAGATACATACATAAGTTCAACATTACATTGTGAAATTAAATATAAAATATATTTTTTATTGGTAACATCCACAACTCTATGTTTATCCCTATGGGTAATTCAAAATATAATTCATCACATATGGAGAAAATGTAAACATAAAAAAGGAGTGATCTCAAATTCTCAGTATGGGTAAGAAATATAGTATAATATATCATATACAAAAACATTAGGTATGATGAATAACTAGAATATAATTTCTTTAAAAACAATAAACTTGAACATAATATGATAGGAATAAGAGCTGAATAAATAATGCCATAATAAAACATATTCATGTGTATTAGACTAGTAAAATAACAACATGAAATATAAATACTAGTCTCAATATGATGGAATTCATAATACAGGACACCATAACCATACTACCAAAGCCTCTTTCAAAGACCATAAATACCCATTTGGTCAAGGCCCTGTGCCTAGACCATAGTTTTTTTCAAGAGACCTACTGATGCACTAAGGAGATATAACGGGGCCCTCGACTCTTACTAAGTTCAATTAATTCCTCATATGAATGGGTATAAACATAAACATCATATATATTCATTTTTAAACTAATATATGAGACGTAAATAACTTTTCTCGAACATTATGCACAAACACTAACCATTCATAATAAATTGGTGAATGGTTCTAGGATAGCACATCAAAATTAAAACAAATCATAAACAATTAAATTAGATATTTTATATGATATAATAAAATATTAATCCAAATAATACATAATAATTAAAAAGTGTTTTGAAATAGATGAAGATACTCTTCTAAATCATCGAGTAATTCTTGAGAAAAAAATCTTTTACTTTGAAAAGACTAGTTCTTTAAGAAAAATATTTGTATAAAACTGAAAGTGAAGTAAGATATTATTTTCATTATAAAATGAATTATTTTATAAATATAATGGATTCAAAAAATATATTATAGATTACCCTTTAAAATAGGTAAGAATTTGAGAAATTCCCTTGAATCAGGCATGTATTTCGGGATGAAGTTTTGAAAGATCTTTTTAAAACATATATATACCCATAAATGAAAGTAGTATTCTTGTTGGAAAACATATATTTAACATTATCATAGAATATATTTGGATTAAATATGAGTATATAAGAATTTAATTGAGGTATGTATAGAATAAAAGTAACCTGATTGAAAATGGAGGTTTGGGTAGAAAACCCCTACCATAAGCCTAAAGGTGTAACTCAAATGACTTTAACGACTAGAGTAATAAAATTTAGGTTCATAAATTAATGATACCAGAACCTCCTCTACATGTAATTGATTTATTATAACCTTATTAGGTTCATTCATGGCCTTTTGTTGGGTAAAGAGATTCAATTTCATTATTTTGGAGTGTTTTCTTCCTTGGTTTTCAAGATCAGTTTACTTATATTCATGTACTGAAAATCATGTAGAATGGGAATGGATGTCCAGAATATAAGTATTAAATTATTAGTGAAGCCCATAATATTACATGGTCATAAAAACATTTTGGTTATTGGGAGTGAAGATGAATCATTATATAAAATTTTAATGACAATTGTTTGGGTTAATTGGCGGTTCATGATAACAATGAAGTTATTTTGATATATAAATTAATATCACATGTAAAAAATGATTTAAAAACCTTAAATAAGTTAAAATACAAAAATATATTCTAGTTCAATCATTATGATGATTTCATGACCCAAATTGATGATTGTAATAGAAATTGCAAACCTGTCATCCTTGAATGTGATAAATTAACACATCTCGGATTTTTTTTAAAAATTTCAAGTATAGAAGAAGGGGATATGAGAGATGATGAATAATTATTCAATTATCATAAAAAAATTATAGTACATATAATGTACTAGATTCATCACAAAAATTGGATGTAATGAGGTGAGAAAACAAATAAAATAACGAGACTTGAAATAAATGAAATGAGAAGAGGAATTTAACTCTTGAAGTTATCTTCCTAAAGAGCCTCTTTAGGGTTGAGGTTTTGGTCTTTTTATGAGACTATGGGATGATGGATGTGGGGGAGGATCTTGGGAGGATATTTGGGTGGAATTTAGACAAGGAATAAGTCTTAAGAAGAGTGAATATTAAGAATGAGTGAGGGGGGGTTTATAAGGCGAGAGGAGTGATTTCTGATTATCTTATTCATTATTTTATTATTTCACTAAAGACAACCAATTGTATTGATTCATTGACTCATTGTAGTAATAAGATCAGGGGAGTTTGAAACAATTGTGCTTAAATCATTCATGATTCTAGGAATAATGAATTTAACAGAATATATATATATATATATATATATATATATATGGTAAACTACCGTATTTTTCTATTCATAAAAAATCAGGTATTTCAGAAAAATATCAACAATTCACCTTAACTGTTTTTTTTGTGTAGTATTCAAAAATGAGATCCATTTTTTGAAAATAATTTTCTAAATATTATTTATTTAATTTTTAAATAAAATCATAATTTATTCGAAAAATATCAATTTTAAAACTATATTTCATTTTATATCACCTTGAAATTTAATCAAGATCTCATTATGATATAACCATAAGAAAATAAAATAATAATATGATTTTCTATTCATAAGGGTAATATTACTATTCATACTACTATTCATAATGGTATGTTACTATTCACCAAAAATTATGTTTGCCATATCATAATCTAAAAATTTTATTGAACGAAACTGTGTTTGTCAGTTTTTAGAAATTCCAACCATATAGGTGGTAAGACTATGTTTACTGGCTAGTTTTTAACAAAGTGGTGTTTGGTTGAGACTTACTGTTTCATGCATTCAATATTATTTTTTTGTAGAATATTTGGTTGTTACAATTTAACTTTCTCTTAGTCATAAAAAATTAGTATAGAAAATTTATTTTCTATAGTATTGATCAATTATTCTGATATCAGTGGATTAGAGGCTCCCATAAATTGTTTTGGTCATTGACAAAATAAGGATTCAAAACCCAATTGTTCCTTCCCTAGTGAAGCTAGACAGTCTACATTCTTTTGGTTATTATTAATGAGTCAAGTTAACTAATTCATCAACATCATGACATTTTAAACTCCATCTTCTATCACTTTCGTAAGGTCATCATTTCACTATCCATTGTATCTATTATTTACATGAGTCCTTCTATTTCCTGCCATTTTCCTAAAATGAGAAAACCATAGAGATACATTTGTTACTTTTAGAAATATTTTAACTATAAATTTTTAGTCCAAAAATAATATGCTTGAATGATGTTATTATTTAATCTCATATAATAAAAATTACATTTTCTATATAATATTCATAATGATTTGTAAAAATGATGTTATTAACCAAATATATCCACTATGAGTGTAAAACTAAGTTCTCAACATTTCCTCTTTATCATGCATTAGTTGATGATTGAGTTAATAAACAATACACCCTTTTAATATCAATTAGGAACACAATACATGAAAACATAAACTTTATTCCAATACTCTTGAAAGGATTATTGATAGATTGATAGTATTTTACTTTTACCGCATCACATATCCTAGGCAAAAAAATTAAAATAAAGGGGTGATCATAAATCCTAGTGAAGAAATAAAAAATAAAATACTTATCATGTGATCATTTAGAATAAAAATAGGAAATGATAACAAGAAGTTGAGTCATATCAAAATAGAATTATCATAAAGCATCAAATGGATATTTACCTATAACATAAAATTGATACATTTATAAGAATATCACTAAGGTCTCATAAAACATTATTACAATGGTTATTAAACAAGGTATTATAAAACATGTCATTTATTGATTTTAATTCTTTACCAAATGCATTGGATTACTATTAGGTTGTTCCCTTATTATGTCTAAATTCATGTGTTTCATATATATCATAAGGTTACATTTTCTAATAACCCATGGAAAACAAAGAATGGTACGGAGTATAATTCAATAAATTCAAAAAAAATTAAATAAATAAGCATTAAATAATGTTTAACCTTTTATAAAGGAATGTGGGTTTCATATTTGGAAGTCCAAAATTAATGAATCATGATTATATCAAGGTGAATACCCATGAACAGATAGATGGTCTATGTATTCACAACGTAAGAATATTTCATGGAAAAGATAAAAATAAATGAAATGAATTAAATTTCATAATGGGTATATAATGTAGATCCAGTAAATGGAATGATGGGGTTGAAAATATGTATCCCTTTGATAAAAAATTATTTCGATATTAATGGGATAATAAAAAGTTCATGAAAATAATGTATTTCAACAGTTAGAAAACATACCACAAAAGAGGTGCTTGAATATAACAGAAGAATAGGATAGTTCACTTACCTTGGGAAGGAACATTCTAAATATTGGATAGTGAAATCATAGGAATTTGGAAAAAAATATAGGGTCATTAGAGGGTTAATATGAGAAAAATTTCATGCTTAAGTTATTTAGAGTGGAGATGCGTGGCAGGAATGAGTGGGTATTTATAGTAAAAGAGGGGGAATTATTTAATAATTTCTAAATATAGGTCTTGGAATTCAAGGTTGTTTAAAATATAACACCATAGATTTTACCATGGGGTTTTCTCATGTTTGTTGACATTTAAGACACTTTTCATAATATTTTAATCCATTAGAAATGAAATTGGTTTTTTAGTATTACTTTGGTCAGGGAAAATTAAATTTTTTAGAAAATATAATTTTTAAAATCATAATTTCCATTTTAAACATTGGAAAGTCCTTAATAGAATTTGATGTTTATTTAAATCAATTAAAATACATAGTACTAATAAAATAACATATTTTTTTCAAAAATTTTATTTAATGGTTAATTAATTCATTATTATATGTATATAAATTCATAATACATACCGAAAACACCAAATTGAACTTTTATTATTCACTAAAATATTAATTATTTTGGAAAATTATAAAAATTTTAACCTAATAAATTTTTTTTGTTGAATTAATATATAATATTTATTTTATAAAATTTATTCTATAAATTTAATAATTTCATCTTTTAGATTAAAATACTTATTTATTAAAAAATAATCGTTTTTATTACATTGTCAACAAATGTAAAACATTCATAGGAAATTATAAAATTATATTATCATTTATATTTAAATAAATATTAATTTATAAGAATATTTCACGAGAATAAATTTTATTCATAATTATTAATTCTAAAAGTATATAATTTTTCTAGAAATACAATTGTTTTTCAATGTATTCAAAAAACTATTTATCCAGATTTCTCTTATATTTATGTGTGGTTTATTAAATAAAATAACAATGAACATGTAATTGAAGAAATATCTATTTCATTTATAAAATTGAAATTAATATTTTATGATAATTAAGTCTGGATATATAATCCCTTATTACACCAGCATACACCCAAATGGTAAGGCATGTGATTGTGGAAGTTTTATAGGGTGGATCTGCTAACATTTACCTAGTGGTTATCTCTACTACCATGAAATCATCCTATAGTTTATTTTTTTTAAATCCTCAGTTTTTAAGGATCTTATTGGTCTTAGTAAAGTGTGAACCCCAATGAAACCACCAGCCTCACATGTTATGAAAATGGGGCTTCAAAATGAACGACTCTACTGATTGAGGCCATCATTTTATACTTCCACATTCAAATAAATCTTTTCATTACCCTTAAAACAAACTAATCCTAATAGTCACTTTATAATGGAAACATTAACAACACTTATAATTTTAAACAATCATATTAACCAACTATCATATTGACCAACAGTAATATTGCCCAATGATCATGTAATAGTAATGTAATGATCATATCCTAATGGTCACATTTCTAATTGCATCTAATATATAGAACCCAAAAAAATATTCAATACATCATTCCCAAGGTTTTCTTATAATCCCCTTGACAATTTCAATTAAATTTATATCATTTATTTTAATTTAAATAGTTTTTATGATAGGTTTAATACTCATGTATGAGTTCAATCCTATTGAGTATACCATTGTATCGTCACTATTCATGGGGTTTTATATCAATGTACTAGTTGAATATGTATTAATAAGGTATTATTACACGACATATAATATGATTTTTTAAATTGTATCTATTTGTAATTCCATTTTAAAAATTAACAAAATATCAATTTTAAAAAAAATCCTTTATTAATCGTTGAAGGAATTTTCTATCATTATATGTCGATACTGGAATATTTCCACATTAGGTCATGAAAATTTTTTCCTTATTAAGAAGTTTCATCTTGTATGAAATTGTGATGTGTTGTGAGATTATTTTTACGAATTTTAATTTTAATAGGTGTCCTGAAATGCTTTATTGGATGGTTTTTTTTCTTTCATTTTCATCCTCACCTCAATGAATTTAGGGTTCAATCCACTTGTTACATGTTGTGATGTCATACGAGACATCATCAACTGATCCACCTTTAGGGTTTTCTTCCTCTATTGGAATTTGGTATCTATGGATGATCATGAAAAATATCACACTATAAATTCTTGTATTGTTCATTTGAAACACTCGACTTCCAGGGCTACTGAGCATGGCCGCATGAGGGAGCTCTAACCATGTCACTGGTATCATGCCATGAAGGGTTCTCATTCTACATAGAGTTTTCATGTAGATTATTTTAATGCATACATAGATATCTTAAAATTTATTTACTCATTATGAAAAACACAAAAAACATTTTTTCAAACTCTATGAATATTCAAACTGAGTTCAAAGAAGTGATTAAAATAGCTAAAGTAATTAAATTCTCATACATTATTTATGAATTTGAGAATCTGGAAATTTAGTATGTGAAAAAATCATACGAAGAGCTGTAAATACAATTATTTTTATAGTGAGTATGTGAACATGTGTTATAGGAAGGTTTTAACCTGAGGTTGTTATACAATAGGGTTTCCTTGTGGGCTTATCATGTAAAGCTTCCTTGGGAAGTTCATTCGTAAGATAAAAATTGTTTATAATCGAAGAATGTTTTTATTTTTTGCATTATAAATACTGGGATGGTTAAAATATGTTTTCAAATGAGCTAAGGGAAATGTAAAGAAACAATTTCCTACGAATGAACTTAATCCTCAATATTTGGTGTTCATAATTTAGGAGTGAAATTTATTGAGAGTGGAATATTTTTTTTCCAGTTGAGAGTTTTCGAATTAGATAGTATGTGAAGTGGAAACTCATGGAGTATCACCCATGATACATTAATTAATGAATGAAACTATGTTTATATTTCATTCAAAAACTTTACAATGAAGGTATTTTATATGCTCATTACATGAATAACATCATATTATAATGAAAAATAAAATTTATTTATGACGTGCATGTGGGAATATTTTATGGGAATGAAGAATTGATCTTGTGAACTTAGTTAAATGATGTTCATGTTAAAATAATATTTGTATGGAAAGTGAAGAAGTTTAAATTCCCACATATTAATATTTACATGAAAAAGAATAAAAAATATTATCTATGAAGAAATACCTAGAGGAAAACTAAGAATTACTTATGCAAAGAAATTTTTATGAAGTATGAATTTGAAAATTAAGACGAATCGATACTCCACTATATTAAATATATAACTATTTGAACAAAACCAGGGAAAAATTTCTTGAGTAATAGTACATGAGAATAATAATTGATATAGTGTGTTTATAGAGGAATATCTACATAAACTGGTTGAGATGTAATTGAATGAAGAAGGATGAATATGATGTTTTGGATCAGACCTTATAGCATGATATAATATTCTCAGGTGGGAATCTAGATCTGGAATACAATGGGAATCTATGATGATAGGACTGATATGGTCATTGGTGTAACCACTTGGGTATATAGTTGAGAATCTGTGAATGGGTTGACTAAACAATTATAATAAAGAAGCTTGATTTAAGGTTTTACCATGTAAATCCTTATGTGTTTTTCTCAATTTATTATTATTTCATACGAGGTAAGATTGAGATATTAAAGATGATGGATAAATACATTAACATATCATAGTGGTTAATTATAAAATATAAATAATTTAAATAATATACCATTGATACACCCCCACAATTGTACCAACAAACATGGGCTCTAAATGTGGTATAATAACTAATATTGGTTCACTATTTTAATAAAAAAAATTACGATAAAAAACCTGAATTCTACTATTTTTTGAGTTATCCCTACCTCTGATGGAACGATCTATCACATTTTGAGGAATAATATGCTTCCCTACCTCCTATCACTTGGACAATAAGTAAGAGAAGCATTAAAAATGGGATTTCCATCCATTACTAAGGATGATCAAATGACTCTAGATAATAAGACAAATATATAGGCTGACGGTAAATCAATAAAAATATAAATATTTCTCTTTATTAAAAAATATGTAGATTTGTTATGGGATCCCAAACATCATTGAAAATTATGGATTAATTAAGGAGAAATTATTAAGGTAACATTAATGTCATGGAACCCAATATGTGGGTTTGGGGGAGCAATATTGAAAACATAAATTTGATTGATAATGAAAATATTCATGACAATATAATTAAATTTAATGATATGGTCAACAATATCATTATATTTATAGAGAATATATAATATTCTACAATTATAATGAATCTTATGAGAAATTTTCTAGACATATTTTATCCGAAGGTTTCAAAATTGGAGGAATATGGAAAATATATCATCGGACAAGATTCACAATGTTATCATAGAATGTAATTTAAGGAAAACTCTATATTTAAAGGAAGTAGAAGATGATATGTATTTTGAGGCCATGAGAAAAGATAAAATAAATGATGGAGTGGTTGGAGAGTCAAGTTATCTAGATGATGAAGGTGGTGATAAAGACATTAACAATATTCATTTATCTTTTTATAAAAGATGGTTAAAATACATAATGAAGATAAATTAAAAAATAATACCCTAATATATTATAACTCCATTATAATTGGATATTTTTCATATATTTTTCCAAATATGGAGGTTTCTAAATTTGAAACAGATGAGAATAATGAGATACCTAAAATATAAAAATGGAGGATGAGTAAGAATAAACATTCTAACAAGAAAATGTGATTGATGATAAATAAGTATAAAATTTATTCATCCTCTATCCATAAATCAGTTGATGAAGTTAATTTTTTTCTCATATAGAGAGTGGTCGAGATACCTCAAGGACTGATGATGGAGAAAATAGAACAAAACTAGAGTATATGTTGAAATAGGATTTATAAGCATCTCTTGAGAAGAATATATTTCCCAAGAAATAAAATAGATCATGATATACTAGAATAATGAGGTGATATCTAGGAATTATGAGTGTATAAATTTGTAAATTACATACACTGAGGATATAAAAATATATAAATTAAGGGTAGATAATAAAGATAAAATGGAAGAAGATCATGAAAAAAAGATGGTTTATAAGGAAGAACTTTTATTTCAGAAAAAATTAGTATTTATAATTGTTCAGTAAGAGTTTAATAGGACCATATATGGTTTTATAAATTCATACAAGATTAAAATTGAATCTTCTCGAGTTGGAGAAAAGAAGGTTTTAAATGAATGGGTTGCTTTTTCCTAATTAATCTCAAAACAGAGTAGTTAAATATAATATTTTATGTATGAAAAATTAGTTTGGACTTTTTTAGACCATGATACATAATTATATATAATATTCCATATCAAATTAATTGAGAAATATGATTAAAATACCACTTATTCATGGAAAAAGAAGTCCTGGTTTGAAGAGTTACAACAAGAACAATAAACAATTTATAGATAGCCTTATGATCAAATTAAAATGTCATTTTAAATTAATATTTATGAACCAATGTTGAGTTATGGTGAGAAGATGAGAAAAAATCCTCAAAAGGTGAAATTTGTGTTCAGAAATCCACAAATATTGGAAACGCAAAAAATATTTGAATTAATAAAATATATCTATATCATATTAGAGATATAGGATTACAAATTTGATGAATTCATAACCTTAATTCCAAAAGATACTCCTTATGATATGAAAGGTAAGAAAATTAATATGGTAAATGAAGAAAACCCATACTTTGTTCGGACTACAAAGAAATCATTTCATAAATCCAAGTTGATCACTCCATAAAAGAGTGATTAAAACTTTTTTGAAACCAAATAAATATGTATAATTTAATGGAGAGAGTACAATTGGACGATAGTGAAAAAGTTAAGAATGGGGTGTCACAATATGAAATTCCAGCTTATGATTGGTTTCCTAGAAGAAACAATCTAGATATTCATTGAAATGTGTCTCAAATATGTGATTGAATTAGACATGGAATAAAGTATTATATGACAATTATACCTAAACAAGAATAAACTTCTAAAGGGATGATGCATGAATCAGAAAATAGATTTTCATTATTAGCTGAGATGGAGGACACTACTTTAAAAAAAATTCAGTTCATGGTAAGAAACTCAGTATACATTTTGATAAGGATGATGACCAAAATAGAAGAATAAATAATCATTACCCTAATTATGTCAAAATTAATGGTATACATTGGTGGATAGGCAACTCCCATCGATGTTTTTATTTTTCTTAGAAACAACATGTCCCAGCTTATTCCTTTAATTTTTATTTATTTTCACTAACCTGTAGGAAATTTATGTATGTGAATTAATGGTGAAGATTACAAAGTGTTCTTGTTTTAATATTGTAAGAGGAAGTCTTAATCATGGAGTTTTATCACTGTTAATATTGAAATTTAATGAATCTCTTTAGAGGGATCTTATTTTAGGATAAGACTTTGAAAGATAACAATTCATTAAAATATGGATGTTCTAGTCAAAACATTAAAAGAACTGAATTTGAGAAAAGTAAACACTCTTTAATATATTTTCAAATTATATAAAGAATATAATTGAGGGGGATAAAATAATACATTAATTAGGGGTAATTTTTATATCTTTCACTTTAACATTATTAATTATTTTTTGACTTGAGTTCATGTTATTAATTCTTAGTAAATTTTTTTCTAAAACCCCTAAGATGAATTATTTTAATGAATCTGAGATAATATCACATGATGAGTAATTTCTGGAGAAGATTGATCACCATTGTTATACTATATTATTTTATATATAAGGTTCTCTCATGTATACATATATTTATTTAACTAAATTATCATTTCTAAGAAAACATGTGATATCATCTCTCTCTATTTCATTAAATGGAATAATTTAATTCTTAATAAATGAGGGGGAAGATGATGAATAATATGGAGAATATTACATGATAAGGCCCCCTCACATAAATTAAATTTATTTTCAATCTAAAGGATATCTAATATCACACATATTGATATAAAAGATGTTTGGTGGTATTGAAAACTAATTCTTAGGGAGATTGAGGTGACAATTTTTTGAAGTGTATTTGTTGTTAAAATGTGTGGCTCAATTGGTTTTGAAAATATGTTAGTGTGTTAAGGAACTAAGAATAAAATAATAAGTAATTACAAGTGATTAGTGATTCTTGAGGTATTTTTATGGCTACATCATCAATACATATAACAACTGGAGAGCTATTTTTAATGTTTAAGACATGCACTTATGGTATTTAAAGATAACCGATTATTTTCAGCATGTATAATTGATTGTTGGATAGTTTATTGGGAATTTATTCTTTTCTTTTGAATTTATTCATAGATAATGGTGACTAATTAGAATTTTTAGATGAAAATTTTATTTTTTATTAATTTATATTGTAAAAAAATAAATTATTCTAATCAAAACTTGTCAATAGTAAGTGAGGTTGAGGTGGAAAGTCACCCTTATATGTGTAGTAATATAATGAGGTAGGTAATAGGGGAGAAAGTGTTAATACATTAGGAGGGGAAACACAAAGACCAATTTAATTGGTCGGTACCATGTATTTCCTCGCTAGTTCATATCATGTTCCACCTTATTAAGAATCACAATCACATATGAAAAAGTGATATCGTATGAGATAATGTTTTCACTTATTTTTAATATATTAAATACACTATTTTATTTGAATTTTTTATTCCCGCCATATTCAAACTCAATATAATTATTTTAGGTTTCATTACATCAGTTTCATGTAGTGAATCCATATAGAAAATCTTTAGTTGATTGAGCATGTGATTCAGGTTCCTCCAACAATATGTTATCTCCATTAATGACTATAATGAATATCAAGGCATAAATTATAGAAGGTTGTGTATGTAAAAGAAAAACACCATGAAATATGTGTTTATATAGATGAG
This sequence comes from Viscum album, assembly GCA_963277665.1. NCBI lineage: Eukaryota > Viridiplantae > Streptophyta > Magnoliopsida > Santalales > Viscaceae > Viscum > Viscum album. The sequence goes on from OY728131.1 coordinate 692,180,189, forward strand.
GGATATTATATTAGGTCACTGGTAACATATTAAGAAGCATTTTCATGAAATATAGTGTTCACATGTAGAGTGTTCACTTAAAACATTGAGAGTTTATGGTGTTCTTACTCAACTTTATAAAAAATTATTAGGTGATCAAAATCCATGTAAAATCAAATAGAGATCAAATTGTTGATTAAAATATATTATGTAACTAAATTTGTGTGAATTGATTACAGAACATAGAATCATTGAAATTAATATGAAAAAAATCCATGAATCGAGTGTAAAAATATAGTTTTTGATAGCCAGCCTATGAACATGATGTATACTATTTATTAAACATTATGATGTTATATGATAGATTTTTATTTTGAGATTAGTTTGTGAAGAAACCATGAAAAATTAGTTCACAAGATCTGTATATTTCATTGTTGAAGAACATCATTTTTTGGAAAGTGCAAAGAATTGGTTGGATAACAATTATTTTTAGACGATTATATGGATTAGATATTTTACCAATACTGATAAATACACCATAACATCATTCATTGATGTAATAAATTTTGATTTTAAATTTTGGAGGCAGAAACATTTTTTCTCTAGTTAGGCCTCGCATATTAAGCTATTCCATAAAGTGGTATCTCATAAAGTATCACACAAGTGATGTTGATTGTGAAGAAACCATTGTGAAGTTATTATCCAAAAAGTATACATTGAATCAATTTTCTATGCTCATTACATACATTATATAAAATTATAATGAAAAATAAAAGTGTTACGTGAAATATATGTGGGAATATTTTATTAGATTAAATAATTGTTCCTATGAACATAATAGCATGAGTTTCGTGTAAAAATAATATTTTCATGAATAGAAAATATGTGGAGTTTCCTATATATGAAGTGTTATGGGAAGAGGAATTAAAATTATTATTCACAAAGAAAAACTAAGAATTAGTTGTGAGAAATAGTTGCGTAAACCAGGAATTAAAAACTGAGAAGATTTGATACAACATTGTATCAAAGAGAGAATTGTGAGACCAGAACTTAGATTCATCCAGAAGGAATGAAACCTGAAATACTTGAGAATTTTTTAAATTATGGAACATATATATAGTTTAGTATATGTAGTGATTGATAATGGCTATGAGACCCAATCTTGGTTATGGGTATTCAACATTTTTGAAGAGTTGTACACAATAAAACCTATTGATCTAATATGTTATTGGAGGATGATCTATATCTAGTAGTGAAAATCAAACCCAAATAAGAATTATTTTTTCTTATTTTAGTTTATACCATATAGTTAGAAATTATATTATTTAGTGGGATTATAAAGTAGTAATATAGTGAGGATTTGTATTGATATGACTAGGATGATCCTTAGTGTAACCACATGGATATATAAAATAGAACCTATTATAGGGGTGGTTAAACAATCAAAATTAGGAGTTGGATTTTAATGTAGAATTATGTAAATACTAATGTGTTTTTCACACATTATTCTTATTGGGTATAAGGTGAGGCTAATTTAATTCAAGATATAGGATTACTACTTAAAAAATAAAATTTTTTATTTATAAAAGGTAAACAAGTATGAAAAATAATCAACCAATCCACCCCCCCCCCACATTCTTAGAGGTACAGACAACCCATGGATCTAAAAATAGATTCTTTACTGGAATCAGAGTCCTCATTAAAACTCTAACCAGATGATAAATCAATATTTTCATTCTTTTTTAGATTTCTAACATTTCAATTCTTTAATCACAGGTAGTCCGACTTAATATTTGCATTCATTCTTCATTCATATTTTCGTATATCTTAAAATCATTATAATGACTTTTATTAAGATTATTGTTTTTTTATCATACATTTGAAAATTTTTTCAAAACCATCTTGAGAATGATTTCATTATATTTATGTCTTTATAAACTCCTTTCATTAGTTTTTCAACTTCATCCTTTTCACATTACGTTATTTCATAATCAGTAGGTAAGAAGTAAAATTAAAATATTTAAAATATACAGCATTAATTTTATTAATTCTACTTTGAAAATGTTTTTCAACATTATTTCATCTTGAATCAGTGATCTGATGAGTTCATCAAGTGTACATTCTTTGAAATATTTATTTCACAAATAGAAATCATATTATAATTTTACTTCTTAGGTAAATATTTCAACACTCTTTTAATGAGTATAGTGAAATCTAATGACTAATTGAGTATATTAATTCCAATTACTATAGATGTAAATGAAAAAAATCTAATCAATATATTAATCTTCTCTCATAATGAGGTCAAGATATTGGGGTCACAACATATCAATCTTAGTTCTATTCAATATCTATATCCTATGGTGCATGATTTGTAAAATCATCCAAAACATGTGAGAAATTTTATAATCTGATACATGACTAAAAATATCCTCATAATAGAAAAATATAAAATTTTAATGACTTTATAATTTAAAACATCAGGATTAGGTCATAACTATTCAAATATTTTGGGTCAATCTTAGGTAATATATATGTTGTTACCATGATTTTCCAATGACCAATGCTATGGTGTTTATGGAAATATTCTATCATACATTTCTAGTATATCTAATTATTACCATCAAAGAAAGGTATACTTCGACGAATCCTACTATCACCTGAATTATGACCTTCCATTCAGATATCTTTTACATAGATTTGTTATTTCTAGGATGTGGTTAAAAATATAAATATCAACCAACAAAAGAGTACAATTTTCCTTATAAGGACCTACACTGATTATAATTGTCTACCCAGATATTAGATGGATGAAAGGTAATGCTCGGGCTGGACTGACCAGTTTAAAAGAAAAATAAAATAATGTGTGGAAATTTAAAAATAAACACAAGATATTATTATAGTAGTTTGTATCGTAAATGTCTTAAATCAACTGTTTTCACATCTCTATCACTAAAGGAATGTGGAACCCAATAAATAAAAAACTTTTTCGAGTCATAGCCCAATAACAACCATCTGTTTCAAATAGATGCACAACCAATGTAAAACCTAGCATTAAAAGAGGATTCATAACCCAAAAAAGTGTACATTTTATGGATGTATAACCATAAAAAGCCTTCCTTTTGAAGGTAAATCCATAAACCACTTATAATATAAAAAAACATAATATAGATAATTAAAAAACCATCAAATTATAGTTAAATAGTAATGTATTTAATGTTATATAAGTTTGATCACATTTTTAGTGAGGTTTTGTATGATTATGTTTGTCATGAAAAGTGTAGTGATATCATAATCGCAAAATATTTAATCACCTGTTTATCACCTATGTATTTTTTTCCAATATATACTTATATAAATAAACCTTTTAGCAACAAACTACATTAGTGTTTTGAAATTAATCTTTATTTCAACTTTCAAGAATTTTAAAAATATTATTTCTAAAAAATAAAAATAGCCATAAATCCCTAATTTCGAATAACGAAGAACATAACATGAAATAATTATTTCAATAACCCATAAATTAGCCTTTAATTAATCAATATGAATTAATATTATAGAAATCCTAATTTAATCATTTTATAAATAGTTCTATAGTAACTGAAAAATAATACACAATATGTCTAAAAAATAATAAATGAGAATAATTTAAGTGGAAGAAAATAAATCTAAATCTAAATGTAAATTTTCATGGTTTTAATTTATAAAAAACCTATTTTATAATTATTTTAAAAGGTATTACATCAGGGAAAAAATTTATTTGGATTATGCATAAAATAATTTTACATAGTGATTCATACAGAATATATATGAATTTAAAAAAACTCATATTCTTCCAAAAAAATTTGTCAGATGTTGAAAATACTCTCTTGTGAATACATATGATATATTCTTTAGTGAAATTTTTTTATCTATAAATAAAGATGTAATACAATAAATACATAAGGTAATGTTTGAATTATAATAGAAACGTAACATATTATGATTTTCTAAAAAACGATATGTAATATATTTGAACTATATCATTGTAAATAATATAATATTATACTCAATAGAAAATTCAATAAAATACATAAATAAGGTATTTTAAACAATTAAACACAGTTGATAAGATAATATATTTTACCAAATTATCATAATATTTTATACATAATATAATTGTTATGTACTAAAAGGATACATAATATATTAAACTTATATGAATTCAACCAAACAGAATATGCAATAAATTCTTCTTGATTTTTAAAAATATAACCTAGAAAAATTTTAAATGTTACAACACAAAATATTATAATTCATACAGAAGATATACAAAAATGATACGTATAAAATGAAAAAACATGGGTCTGTTAGATAAAAAAAGTATGGAATTGGGGATATCAAAATGAAAAAATGGTATATATCATATCGAAAAAATATATTTGGAAAATAATAAAAAAATATAATTCATGATTAAAAAAAATAAATGAAAAAATATTAATCAATGGAGTTAACATCAATCTAAAAAAACTTATCAACATATTTAAAATTAAAATATTGAGTTTTTCTAATTATCAAAACAGAATAATTAATGTGTAAGGGGAAAATCTAAGATATACATTGGATTATTTAAATTTTGTAATTGAGAAAATAAAAAATTTAATTATTACTACAATATATCAAAATAATTTATGTTTTCAAAGTCATTCATGATATAAAAGTTATAACATCATTCAGGTACGTGGTAAAACCGACCAAAATAAAAACAGTTTATAAAGATTGACGGTGTAAAAAGATGTTTCTTTATAGTAATAATATCACATTTATATAATCTTAATAATTTGTAATATATTTTTTTAAAGTGATAAATTATATTGAAGAATAAATTTATAAACAATGTAAAGAAGAGTGGATAAAAAGAGGTTAATAATTACATTGAAGACCTCGATCTTCACTTTGGGAGTTTCCAATAATTGAGAAATTTGGGACCCGATCTTGTGACCAATGGTTCTAAAATGTGGAAAAGTATTATAAGGGAGATAATTTGAGATTGTTTAAAATATGTACCTGTAGGGAAATTGTAGATTAAAGTGGTTATTGTATGGATCATTTTATAGGTGAGTTTGAGTGAAATCTCCACAGATACATGTTTCTTAATGTATAAGGAATGTAATTTTATAGAGAATGTTGAAAAATAATGGTCAAGGTATGTATATATGTTGATAATTTCTTTATAAAGACATTTATTTATAATTTATTTATATTTTATTACTTTATCCATTATTTTAACTCATTAAACTCATTTTTTCCTTTATCATAATAACTCACTTTTACATATGTAACTTATTTTTTCCAAAAAAAATTATTCTTAAAACATAATTTCAATGCCATGATCCCAAAAATAAAATCTATTTTACCAAATTAAATTTCCAAAATTTATTAGACTTATTTTAAAATAAAATTCATCTGACACGTAAAAAACAATTTTCAGAAAGTGATGTTTTAAGCATAAAAGTTACTTGATTCTTATTCGGTAATATGTATTGATCCTTTAATGAATGTATATTTTTTTCATTATATAATAAAAAATAACATTAAATTTTATAAAAAATATATAATAAATTTATATTTTAACTAATAAAATATAATATATTCAAAAATTTAGGTTGAATAAAACATTTTTCATTAACCATGAATCATTACATTTTAATTATTTATATTTACTTAATTATATATTACATGTTATTTAATTATTTATTTAACATACATTAAATTTTTTTCAATCATTTTTATTCCAATAATGTTCTAAATCCATTAATTTAAATTAAAATAAATTATATACCAAAAATAATTTCTTTAAAATAGTAGATCGTTTTTAAAATGAATTACTATCATTTTATTTTATTAAAAATTATGTTTGTCAATTATATGTATAATATTTCATGTGCAACAGAATATTTATTTACAAATATAAAATATCCATTATACCAATTGAATATAGGTATAATCAATGGCTACTTGTCCATAGACCATATATCTAACTACTATACATCCTACCACCATATAATTAATGGTTACATATATAATGGTCAGATTACATTCATTTATATTTCCTTAAAAACTTATCTAAAATCATTCGTCCTATTTATAATTTCATTTCCATGATGTTTATCATATTTCTAAAATATTTTATTGTTTTTATATTGATCATTGATTATATGATCTTTAGGATAAACCATAATGAGGAAAATTTAAACCTTATAGTGTTTTTATTTATATGCGTTTTCAATATTTTAATAATTTTACTAAATATATTTTATTTAGGTATCATGTAATTTATTTAATTTTTTATTTTAATATTCTATAATAATAAAATAGTTAATTTTTTATTTTATTTCTAGGCTACATGTATCACATGTTATTAAGAACAAATGATTTATTTAAATTGAAATACATACGAAAATCATGGGGTAAATAATTTTGGAATTAAATAAAATGATACTTATTAATATTTGAAAATATTTAATATTTTCAGGGAATAAATTGGTATATAATGTCTTTAAAATTAGGTTTATTTAGTTCATAAAATATATGAAAAATATTCAAGTAAGGGCAGATAAAATAAATATCGTGAGATAGGGAAATATGGCAGATGAATATATGGACGCTAAAGGTAACAAATCTCATCCTCTTGTTTTCTATTCATTGATAGGATCCTTACCACATGATTATAACTTTGAGGTAGTCAAGGATATTCTAGGACTCCATCAATTTACACCACCTTGACTATTTTTTGTTTTTTTCTCTCTTTTAAAAAAATATTTTATAATAAAAAAGAATTAAATAATACATTGTAAAAAAATGCATCATTCAAAAAAACTGTTTTTTATATATTTTAATTATTTTTAAATATACAACTCTCATAATTAAAGCATAAAATTTGACAATGATTTTTGTTTTTTTATACCAAAAAATTAATATACATTCATTTAATTATTATAACTTGTTAATGAATATGAATAATGTTACTTTTACGCTTAAAATATAGTTTTATAAAAATTGTGTTTTATGTGATTTGAATTAAATATATAAAATTTCTTTTAATAACTTTTAAAAATTTATTTTAATAAAATTAATTTAATTTTTGGAATTACATAATTGAAATTATCCATGATTCTCAATTTCATTTTTAATCAAACAATAAGTTACCGAGTTAAAAATTGAGATATCATAGTAAGGGTAAAACGAGGTAAAGGGTGTTAAATTAAGGATTAAATGCCTAAAATATCTCTAAAGTTATCAATAAATTATTTGGATGATAGTATTAAATAATTTTCACCAATATAGTTTCACTTGGGATCTACATTTCATTTTAAAAAAATTATTACAAATTAAATAATGTGTATTTGTGGAAATTCCACTCAAAATCACCTATAAAAGGACCCCTCCAATAATGACTTTAAAAAATAAATTTCCTTTGGTTCCCTATTTAATTATTTATAAAAATTACATTTAATAATCCCATATTAAACATTTTGTATATTCTATTCTAACTAATGCGGACTAAATCATTAATTTTAAAGGGACCCAAATTTGGAATATGCGAATTAATCAAAGAAGCTGTCTTTTTCAATTACCTTCCCATACTCAATATTTAAAAATATCATTAACCTCTAATATTATATTTTATTAACATAATTATCATTAAATAGAAATATATATTATAATAATATAACTTTATACACTTACTCATTCATTAGTATTGGATATTTGTGTATGATTCGGTTCAACCACAAACACGAATGATGTCATAATTTCATCCCCATTTCAAATATGAATGAGTAAAAATAATTAAAACTAATAATATATGTTATTAATGAGTAATTTAGTTAATTAATATGTTTCTCTAAGGGTGAAACAAAAATGGATGGTCTTTATAATGTAACTTGTTGTTATCAGTAAATTAACTGAAACAAGATAGTTGTGGATTCCATTATCGAGAACCATACTCATTAAATTCATCATATGAACATGGTACTAAAAAAATAATTGAATTTTTTTTTCCAATAGATTAACTAAAATATAAATTTTCAACTCTTTATCAAATAATTAGGATCAACATCTCGTTTATGAAACTTGTACTAAACAATCAATATTATTATCAAATGATGATTTAAAGAAACTACATCTAACAAATATATGACTAATAAATGATTATAAATTATGATTATAATAGTTAATAAGTAACAATAAGGTATTATAATAAGTGATTAATATGTTTTTTTATATAGTATATTTCTTCACTTTCATGGAAGTCAGGAGTAAAGGTAAGAGATTCTTATCTTAATTTCCCTTTAATGGGATATACCTATATTCGCGACTTTTTTTTAGTATATATACTACTCATGTATTATTTTTAACTTAATTTTAATATAATTCATGAAATTTAAAAAACATTATCTTGTATTTTTTTAGTTTCCTTTGATTGAAACATTACAATAGTCATAAGGGTTTTGTTTCCTATCACCCGTTGTAAACAAGAATGTTTATTTATATGTTTATATCAGGGTAAATTGTATAATAATTTTCTTTAATTCCAATTAAATATTATTCTAATCTATTTATTTTTTATTTTTACATTTTTTCCAAAAGTTTCTCTCTCATTTGTTTATAATTCACCCAGAATGATGCTTGTAATTGAGACTAACCTTATCTCATCTTTTCGATCAAATTGTTTTCTTACATGTACATTTTTTTATATTATTTTGTGTTTTTTCTTATCCCATAATATATGATTTCATAAGGTCAATTTATAATGAGATTTACTTATACACATAACTTATAAATGATTGTTTTTAACTTTCTTCTTTAACTTTTTCTACAAGGATGCGTTATCACACCGTTTTCTTTGTTTATCATTACAAATTTTCCATTACAAGTATTCCATGTTCTCAAAAGTCATTTTTTTATGTTCTCATTATATTTATAAAAAATATTTTAAAATTATTTATTTTTAAATTAATAGTTCTAAAAATTTTAATGATTATTTTTCTTTAGGGAATAATAATAATTCCATTTGAGGCTTCAAAGTATTAATTTCAAAAATTAATATTTTAAATATTTTTCATTTCTTATTTGAAATGAATTTTAAAAAAATTATAAATTTAATTTAGTAAATTACATTTCAATTTTATATTTAAAAAATTAAACTTAGTTAATCGGTTCAATTTCATTTTTGGCAAAAAAATATGTTACCAGGGTAAAAATTGAGTTACCATAATAGGGGTAAAATGAGATAAAATGGGGTTAAATTAATGGGTAAATGACTAAAATAACTGTATATTTATCTATAAATTGTTTTTATTATTGGATACATGAACCATATCTATTATAATTTCACTTTATCTCCACCTTCCATTTAAATACACATTCTATAGAAATTAATGAATGGGGTAATTATGAAAATGTCTCTCAAACTAACTTATAAAAGGATATCTCATCTGTATAATTCAAAATAAACATTCTCCTTCTTTATCTATTAAATAGATACCAAAATTCATAATCATAAATCCTTAATACACATTTGGTGTCTTTTGTTTCTCAAACAATTAGGCCTTAATCCTTCACTTCAAAGGAACTCGTCTAAGAATGAGTGAATTAATCTATACTAATATATAGTTCTTCCCCAAAATTTTCAATTAATGTCTCATATACACTATTTATAATTTAATTTCAACCATTTAATGTTATTTTATTAACATAATTATTATCTATTTAATATAGTATTACTATAATATATCACTGCAATCATAATCATTCCTTAGTAAAACATCTTATTGTTTTGGTTAGTCCGACCATCTACATGAACCATGCTATATTATCTTCATAGATTACAACATGAATGTGTATTGTAAAATTTATATTGTTAACATATGATATTATAAATTATCTTATGTTATGAATATGGTTTTGAAAGGGTGAAACAAAAATCAATGGTCATTATAAAATAACTTTGTGTTACCATTAAATTACCCCAATCATGTTCGTTATAGAATTCATTCTCACAAATAATACCCATTACATACATAAAATGAACATGGGACTAAATAATTTATTGAAATAAATTTATTCTATAGACATCAATAATTTTTTAATGTTGAACTTTCTATCAAAAAATAAGTATTGACGTCACCAACCCAATGCTTGTACAGAACAACCAAAATTAATCACATTTGACGATGAAAATAAACAATGACTAATTAATATAATTGTAATAATGAATTAAAATTTAGGATTATTAAATTTAATAGTTAATAATAAGGTTATTGACATATTTTTATCATATATATATGTTTATTATACAAGTGTTAAAATCGCTTTCTTGTAGATCAAGAGTAAAGATAAGGGAATTCATCTCAATTTCAATTCATATATATATGACCCATATTCAGGGCTTTCCATATTTCAGTTGTTGTATATAATACTTCATGGATTCGTTTTATAATAATTTTTATATAATAAAGTTTATTTAAATATCGGTATCATGATCTTTCTTTCAGTGTTTTTGGACTCAAAAATTACCCAATTCATATGGATTATTTTTCCACTCTTAATTTGAAATAAAAAAAAATTATTTATAAATTTATATTGAGGTAAATTTTTTGTTCCTTTTCTATTAAACCTATCTATTTTATTCTAATATTTTATCTTTTTGGTTCTATATTTCATCTTATAATTTCCCCTCTCATTGGTCTATAATTAACCTTGAATAACACTTGTATGTTGAACTGGCCTAATCTTTTCATTTCATCCAGGAATCATTTTTCATCCATGTCATGTTGTTTATGTTATTTTAAATATATAATTATTCCTAGATATATTATTTCTTAACATAAATTTATATTAACATTGAAATTATTTTACAAAATTATGAAAGAGTCTTCCTTTACATTTTCCATAATGTTATTTTATCCCACCATTTTCCTTTATTTTCAGTATGAAGTTTCCTTTTCATGTTTTCATAATTATCCAATGAATTTTTTATTTACTCTCCTATTATGTTTTATTGAAATATTTTTTATAAAGTTATTCCTTTTAATATAAAACTTATAAATAATTTAATGACATTTATTCTTATTTTCTAATAAACATTCCAACACCCTTTAAATGTAAGTTACATCAATGTCAATATCCATTTAGTGTGTATTATATTTAATTATGGGTATGTTTTAATGAAATCATTTACATTCATTATCTAGTTGATCTATTTATGACCAGTATAAATTTCTGGGAAACTCATTTGCTTCTCATTAGGTAATACTTTATATCTCATGAGATGAAATTTATTGGATTAAGAAGTGAACTCCATCCATGGTGTTTATTGAAATAAGAATTGAACTCAATCAACTATGTTAAAATATTATATCCTCTTTGTGATGATGATCCAAGAAATGATCCTTGATATAAGAAATTATTTTTTATGAATATTTATGTTCCAACAGAAATAATTTTCTTTTATTATTATTTGTCCCATTTTATTTTGACATTTAACATTACTTTATTATGTTTTCATGACTAGTGATTACAGTGTTAGGTATCCACATTATTATTCATAGTTTCTTATGTTAAACCAAAGTCCTTATTTTATTATTTTATATTTATGATCTGTTTTTTATTAGGTTTGATTTTCTTATATTTTGTTCTTTTTCTTTGATTATATTATCATACCCACTTGTTTATCTTATAATCACTTATGAGATTTGATTCATATACCTTTTTGATTTCCCTAATAGAGTCTCTAAGATCACTCTTAAATATATTTCCAAACTATAAGTTATTAATAGTATAAAATATGATATTTCTAGATGGATGTCATGTGTAGATAATGCTTTGGGTGACTTTGAAAACATATTGTAAAATATAAGTTCAAGTAGGTAATCTAGAAATACACTAAACCTATAGGTCTTTGGGTGTGATTTATTATGAGACGTAATGAATTTTATGTATAATAATGCCATATGTGTGTATGGTTTTGATTAATCATATCAATTGGTGTCAATGGAGGGTTTAGTTAATTTTTGGGATTAAATAAAAATCATCAGATGTTTCACCAAAGGTAATATTTTTTGAACAATGAGAGGGTGTAATAGGTTATATAAAAAGTATTATAGGATGACCCAAGATTATCATTATTTGAACACAATATGTTATAGGTTATAATGAAGGTGTCATAATTTAAATACATATTATATTTATTTTCATTATCACATGATTTTTTTACTATGGTTATTTTTATTTAATAATCTTGACAAACATTTGGATTTTAATAAGGATGAAAAAAAATTTATAAAATTTGGTTGATGATAGGTATTCTAAATATTGAAAAAATATTATTTGATCCATGCTTAATTAATTACATCATATATTGCAGTGTATCTAGAACTACTTATTCGTATCCCCAGTGAAAATATATTTAATTTTTTGTGAAAAATAATATTGCTAAAATTATTTCATCAAAAGTATATAATTATTCCCTAATAAAAGTTTATTGAAATTTACTTATAGAAAATCTGATTATTCCCCTTTTGTTTGAATTTTTTGGGATTTCGGTCATTGATTTTCCATATATATATATATATATATAATTTTTTAGCTTGAAAAACTATATTTTGTACCCTAAATCAACCCATGAGAATATATTAGTTCATGGATGGATATGAACACCCAATGTAAATTACTTACCAAATATGGGTCTTAATACCTATTCATGAATGGTGTTTTTTGTAAAATTGATAATGAGAAACTCAATATTGGATATTTGCATATAATTTAAAATTTTACATCTCATTACCTACCTTTTGGAATTTTACTCTTCCATGATTTTTTCCTCTTGATTTGGGTGTGTCTTGGGGCTCCTAAGTATTTAGAACATTTGCTAAGAAAAAAATTATTATTCTCAAGGATGGATGTTTTTTTGAATTAATAGCCCCCATGAATAAATGTGTTAATGAATTTTTGGGGTTCTTCCTGAGTTCAGATGATTCCCAAGTTGGTTATGAAGTTTTTTATTGTACGTTGGGTGATTAAAAAATGTCTAAAGGGGTTATATGACATGTACTTGTGGTTACCAAATCTAAAACATGATATTAGGTAATATAGAAGTTGTCTCTTGAGGAAGAAGTTATGACTGTTTGAAAATCCAGTTTTGTGGGAGACATTATGAAAATCTAATTGTAGTGTGTCACTGTATAGAAAAATATGTCATCCTTTGTTTTAAAGGACCTGAAATTTGTGATAAACTTATGCAATGCTAACTGGGGAGTGTTATAACATATTCAAGTAAAAGATTTCTCAATAATTGTACCTTTCTGTTATCGATGACTGGATGGAGTTAATGGATATTTGGATTTATAAATACCATGATGGGTGGTTTTTACAATGGAAGATATATGAGAATGTAGGAATAATATGTATTGTCATTTTCAATGAATGGGAAACTGCTCCGATATAAATTTTCCTTGAGTAAAGGATAATACATTTAGTGAACCACACATTTCATACATTAACATAACATAAATTTTTCAAAATATATAATACCATAAAAAAACAAATTCTTATATACCGTATTATCCTAGTTCCTTTTGAATCATGGAAAGATAAATAGTGGTACATAATTGATCCACATTGTCTTGCACTAGGATCCTCCGAACTAGCACTCGTCCTATACAAATCAAACATCATACATATCTTCATAACCTGGGATAAAGGAAAAATTGAAATGGTGAGATCAAATGCTCAGTAAGGGTAAAAAGGAAGATATGTAAACATAATACTTATCATAAGGGTTTTATAACATGATCATGAAAATATAAGATCATACCTTTCATATCAAAGATCAGAAACAGGAATCATGGAATAAAGCTTGGCATTATATAAGACACGAATCGTACGGAAATAAAGAACGTGATCTAGGAAATAATATCATGGTAATTGAACATATAACTATTGAAGACACATAATAAAATAATAATTATTTCCATAGATTCTAATGTATCTCTTCCATGTCCATCTTGGTAGTACGGGTTCACTTCTCATACCATCTTCATAGTAATAGTTTACTCTCATCACCATATTAGTGCACAAAATCATTTCTTCCCATATCATGAGATATAATTCTTTTCCCAATGAATTGGAGGAAGAAATTGGTCCCACCCATTTCATAATTAAATAATATATATATTTTTCCCAAGATCATAAACCATGTATTATATTTGAAACTATGGAATGAAATATTCTCCATAAACATCATGGAATCATAAAATAACACACATAAAAGAAATAGGTGTCATGAATACCATTACATAAAACAAATAACCATTCATATAATGAATAATAATGAAATAATTCAATAATATCCCCATAAAAACATAAGTAACATAAAACAATGTTATCCTTTATGTAATATAAATTTTAAAGAACTCTTGAAAGAAATTCATGAGGAAAATATCATTTCTACTATGAAAACATTTTCTTTACTTGAAATGACATGAAATTTTAAAATCAAAACTTTTATTTAAAAGTAAACCTGTAATATTTTATTTGAGTATTAAATATAATTAGTTTTCATGAAATTGTAAAAAATGCAATCAAGCTGTATAAGTTAAAAAAACCTTTTTCTTGTACATTTTTTGAAAACTTCAAAAGTACCTCGATTAGGAAAACAACAAAATATTAGTTTCAAAACATTTAATAAAAGTCATACATGGGTAAAAATTACTTTAAACTATTGTATAATAATTCGAAAAATATTATGGAAAACAATTTTAAGAATCATGGATATGGGTGATTAATATATGCCAGTAAATACTTATGTATAAACAATCTCACAAAATAATAAAATTGTGAAATTAACCCTTACCTTAGGTATGATTTCATTCATAAGTATTTTAAACTCATTTATAAGGGATTAAATAATGCTGTTAACTTATTCTAGAAACATATTCTTATAATATCACATATTATCATATTGTCACGCAATTTTTAATAATATTTTGTTGTTACTCTTCTTTCAGGTGGTAACTGCTTCCTTTTCTTGTTTAGGTTTTGTCATATAAGTCTCAGTTTATGTAGATAGGATATAGTTCATTATTATTTTAGAAAATATTAAATTAATAGATAAAATATTTAATCATTATAAACATTAATATAATCCTTATTTGTAGGTGATCATAGATAATAAATCACATCGTATCGTGGAGACGGTATGTCATACATACGCACAAACGATGATATCTTTCCCTAAATTAGGAAATGGTATGGTAGTTTATGGTATATATTTTGTTCCAAAATAAATATCATGTTATAATTATATTATATATCCATTATTTCCATCATTATACTCATCCAATTAAAGTTGTGATAAAAAAACAACTTACACTACAACGTGGAGATGCTAGGTCGTACATATGCTTGTATGGTGGTTTCATACATTGTATGATGGAAAAATGTAGAATTTTTTTGTAACATAATCATAAAAACATTTAATAACATATTTTATATATTATTTATTAATTTACAATGGAAACAACACATGGAGTATAAGGATGAGAAGAAATAATCTTGAGACAATCGGTAAAAGAGATTACATCTTCTTCGACGAGCTCTCTCAAGATGTCTCTTAGGGATACTAGAGTTGGTATTTTGAGAAGACCAGATCCTATACAATGTTACTATGTAAATTGATTAGGGATATGGTCTAGGGATGTCTGTGGTTGAAGGGTAAATTTGAGTTGAATAAGTGAGGGAGGAGTTTTCCTTTTAATATTGAGGTGAGGGGAATGTTAAGAAACTCTTAAAATATTAAATAAATATAAATTTATTTTATATTTTAAATAGATTAAAAATGATTTATTTACAATAAATGATTATTAGGGGTCTAACTAATCCCAACCAATGTTTTTTAGACATGTTTTTTGTCACAATATTTGCCTTATCATTTGGTTTTAACCCTTAGTTAAACCCTTTAACTTTTACTATGAGATCTTGGATGTTTTACTCTTTAGGGTTAATATATTTACTATTAAATAACCCCAACATGATAATTGATGGAATTTTTAACCTCATTATAGTTAGTTTTTTGAATATGAGTTTTTAGGAATCTTATATCATTTAATAAAATATTAGTAAGTTTAAAGTATCATTTATGTAAGTTTTGATACTATTCATTATTTGTCCTTTTAAAAATATCCTAACAACTTCATAACATCCAAAAAAATACTTATAATATATCAGTAAAATATTATAGTTATTCATAAAATTCATGTATTTCATTAATTATGTTAAATTATATTTATTTTAATATTTTTAATATCATTTGTTTGATGCTTCCATTAATTTAACAATTTCTGACACAACAATATGAAAGCCCATAATTATATTATTTCTTCAATAAAAAATAAAAAAAAATTATCATCATAATGATAAATTTATTATCTCTCAAATAACTACTTTTAGAAGAATTTATCTACTATATAACCCAATTTTATAAAATATTACTTAATAAATATATGAGTATAAAATGTTTATCTTATCATTAAATAAAATATAATATATTTCATATTATTAACCAAGTGGATTAAAATAATATAATTTCACCATAAGGTTGATTTTGGTCAAAACCCACTCATCTAATGAATTTGGAAAAGTTTTAAATTAATTTTATAATATTATTTTTACCTTTAACTGCCTAATTTACCATTAAGCTGGTAAACAAATGCTGAAGTTACTATTCACCAAAAATTAAATTGATCATATTAAACTCAAAATATCCTAATGATTACAACTTTTTATGTAAATTTTTAGAAATTCAGTTCATAGATGTGGAAAAATTAAATTCAACACTAATCCTGCAGATGTGGCGAGAAGGTGGGTAAAAAGAACATTCAAAAGTTTAATAAGTTTTATATATAATTTTAATATAAAAATATTCCAATAATTTACATTATATTAATAAATTTATAATTGATCTATTGTGACTTTAAAAATCAATTTAAATTATAATCAGTATTTAAACGAAAAAGCTAGTTTTTAACTATAATGCAATATTTTTCTTAATTCATCAAAAAAATAAAACTCCTCAAAAAAGTACTACAAATTCAGCCAAATTTAATTTTTACAATCCAAATTCAAAAATTATATTTTTAAATTTCAATTTTTAACAGTGTTTAAAATTAATTTTATTTTTTATAGATGTATATGAAAGCAGATCACTTGGAAAAATAGTACTATTAAACATATAAAAGAATTACCAAAAATTATGTTTTTTTCATTATCATTATGTTTTATTTATATAATGGCATTATAAATAATATTTTAATAGTAGTTATTATAATTTGTATTTCTATGTTTAATGGATAGGTCATAACCTTCTTATTTAAATAATTATACCAACCAAATGATGCTTCATGGAAACTTGATGTTGACTGTAACATACACCATGTTGGTGTTACATATTGAGAAAGTCAAGTTGGTTTCATGTAAAAGGAGTGTTTTATTTAGTGAAATGGAAGATATTAATGAAAATTAATTTATTTGAGAAAAATTCACAAAAACTCAGGGTGTTACATTATACCGCCTTGTAATGAATTTTTTCCTAAAAATTCATTATTTTGATATAAATATATGATGATACTTATACCTCATCATATAATCCTGTTCCCACATATCTTCCTATAAAATTGATTTCTCCATAAAACATTGACCCGGTCAGTGGTATTGTTTTAGAAAACAATCTCTGTTCGATATGAAATTTCAACTGGTTGTTCTTCATAAGAGACATCATGCTTAAAGGTATGACCTATGAGTTGGGTACATGTGAAGGGTCAGGTATGTAATTCATCCAAAGATACATGGAACACATCATGTAATTAGGAGAAATTTGGAGGAGGTTTTATGTGATAGGCTACTGTCCTGATACAATCAAAAATTTCAAAGGGAATGATATATCTAGGGATAAGTGTTACATTCTTCCCAAATCTAATAACCTTATTCCATAGGGAAAAAACACCTTCTCAATAACCTTACACCAAATAAAATATATTTATTTCAAAATAATTTTTATTGAAAATGTGTGAAACCAATGTAGTTCAGAATACAAAATAAATTAAACCCTATTATGAAATTAACTAGCCATTCTAGAATATTTTAAAAAAAATTATTCCTTACCTTAAATAGTATCCATTTAGTGGAGGTAACATCCCTTTTATATTTTTCAAATGAGATCCTCAAATCTAGAATCCATCATGTCCCATGATAATACATGCTTCACCAATCTTGTTTTCCCCTCGAGGAAACCATGTATTAAGATCCTAATTTGTGTATCGATCCATAAGGATTGTTCTCCATTTAGATCAACTTGAAATGGTTAGTCAAAACATCTGTGTTCATCCTCATTTGATATATTTATCAGGAAATATTCCTATAACATTTCTTTATTTGATTTCATGAGAATCCCCTTGGTGTTTTCTGATTCAACAACGTCATTTTCTACCATCACTGGAATTGTGGTAGTTTGTTCCTGATATAGGTTTGAATAGTATCATTAATTACAAGCTCCATAGTAATAATGGACCCCTTAAACTAACACATTAGGTTTTCATCAATAAAAATCAATATCTGTTAAGGGATTTTACCATTACCAGAGGCCCTTTTATCAGTATGACTTGGAAAATTTGAGTAGTCCATTCTTCTCTACCACTTATAAATATGTTTAATAAAGCCATCTAGATCCATGAGGGTGTTATTTATTTCCCATGAAGTGGGTGAAAGATAATATTCCCTAACTTCCACTTTTTTGGGCTCTAAGGTCCAAGATTCTAAGGTAGAATCATTATCTACTCTCTTTTCATCCTACAAAGCTTCATTCCATTCCCCTAATCGATCCCTTCATCAAAACGAGGTGACTCTCTATCTCCAAAAAATAAAAAAAAAATTGCTCTGTTAACTATAACCAAAACCTACAACATTATCTAGGCCTATGAGAGAGGTAGTATTTCTGGCCTCAAATATAACTTGTTCTTCTGGAGTCCTTGTTGTGCATTCTCATCTCACTGATCTCATAGAGATCCATATCCTGCTAAAACCATCTAGAGATCATGATCCTAACTATTAACACCATATGATCCATCCTAACTTGTTTAATGATTTATAGCCTTTTGGGGAGAAATAAACTCATATTTTATAGTGTCTTCAAATGAGGTAAATCTCCTTGAATAGATTTGTGTAACCACAAACTCCCCTCACATCCTCCCCTGATCCTCATTAAAGCTATATTGATGGTGAACAGATAGCCAAATCATGCCACAGGTGATCAAGAATGTCCTTTATCTGTGAATCCAAATTCAATTATCTCAAATACTTCTGGTGATTGAAGGATATCACAAATAACTAGAACCCAGTGGATCCACCTCAGCCACTTTTCATGTTATACTAGCATTCATGATTAAATCCTTCCTTGTTCCGGGCTTGGAAATAACATTTCCACAGAAGGAGGGACCTCCCTATAATTACAAAACACTCCTCACTAACATCATGACCAAGATTCCAACAAAAAAACAAAAAAGTAACCCATAATTAATTTAATTCCATATAATACCAACATATTTATACGTCATCCTCGAAGAAGATATAATCTAGCAGGTTCTCAGAGACATCAACATCAATAAAAATCTTCAGAGATATAATATAAGAAATTGTGGGGGTATGGGTATTTGAGAAAAGGAAATATCCCACCATATTTCTAATTAATCAAAGAATATCTGGATTTTGAAAATTTAGGGGAAGACGAGGTATATATATCTAGATAGGTGTGACATGATAATCACACTAAGGTGAAAATAAAATGACAATCAAAAGAGAGAAAACAAAAACTAGAAAGAAGTTGAGGAGAATTGGCCAAATTGTTGATGAGGTCTTCTTTGTTTGCAAACTTTATCAATATGTCCCTTAAATCTAGAAGCCCAAAATATATATTGTTCATGAAACCTCCAAGAAGAAGAAACAAATATTTCAAAGGAAATCATTAAGGGGTAGTGCTTCCTAAAATGAGCGATCAAGGATAGATCCAACATCACAGAATCTTGAGTGAATTCTGGGGAAGAAAGCGGTACCAAAAGCACACCATTCTAAAAGGACTGGACTTTAGGGAAAATTATTATTTTGGGAATAGGGTAAGGTTGCAGGATCATTGAATGTAACAAATTTTGGATCATGGAGAGATGATGAGGGAAGAATAAATTCATCCCCCCAACCGAGAGATGCTAAGGAGGGTAGGTGATGATTGGGGAATAACCTAAACCATTAGCATGAAAGATTATGATGAGAGAGGTAGTTCCTTATCCCCCCTTCTCACCAACATCAAATTATAGATCACACTACTAGTTATTAGCATAACTTTTATACTAACTTTGTGCTGATTCAATATGATGTTGAATGGTTGTAACCTTCTCAGCCATCTCATTAACCATCATAGGTCCTAATATCATTTTTTCTTCAAGTTCAACCAACATGTTACAACTCTAAAATTATTCCCAGGGAGGGATTCATAAGGATCCATATAAATACATTAGGGAATACTTTTATCGTAAGAAAACTCTACTAGAAGAATTTTTTTATCCCAACTACCTTTGAAATCTTGATAATAAGATCTACACATGTCCCCTAAGGATTGAATTTTTATTTTAGACTAACCATCTATCTGAGGATGATAAGTAGTGCTGAAACATTATTCTGTGCCAAGTGATTACTGAAGACATCATTAGAATTTTGAGGTAAACATTAGATCCCAATAAGATTGAATAGAATGTGGTACTCCATGCAACCATACCACTTTATTAATGTTTATCATGTCAAGTTGATCCAAAGAGAATCCTTATCTGATATAAATTATATTTACTAACATATTAAGGTGATAGACTACCCCTCATATTTAATTAAACCCTTTAGAGGTTTTGGGGAGTCCCATGACAAAATCCATGGTGATTTTCTCCCATTTCCATTATAGTATGGCTAATGGATACAACATCCCCTTATATTTCTGCCTTTACATTCTGGCATACCTAGCACTGAGATATAAACTACGCAATATCACCCATCATGCCATCCCATAAGAATTATTTTTTTATGTCTCTGTACATATTAATACTTCCAATATGAATATAGAATTAAGATCTACAAGCTTCCAC
The DNA here is from genome assembly GCA_963277665.1 of Viscum album. Taxonomy (NCBI): domain Eukaryota; kingdom Viridiplantae; phylum Streptophyta; class Magnoliopsida; order Santalales; family Viscaceae; genus Viscum; species Viscum album. The sequence continues at coordinate 692,201,386 of OY728131.1, forward strand.
TAACTAATCCTTCTTCAAAAATTGTATGGAAGGAACACATGCATGGTTGGAATCCTTATAATTATATCCCGATAAAGGTTAAACTCAATAACATTTAGGACATTGTTTTTCCTCTCCACATCTTCCTTCTATTCCTCTTTAAACATCACAAAGATTTTTCATTGAACATTCATTTGTGAAATATAAGGTTTCTCTCCAACCTTCAGTATTTCTAGGTCTATCCTTTTCAAATCCAAAAATAATGGATCTTTTGTGATCCACATAGTGGAACAACTATCATTATCCCTTCAACACAAAGCACCAGTCACCTTGTTTTCATTCACATGATGGTAATGTATTGAGGGGTCATAATCATTTATCATGTCAAACTGATAGGCCTCTGCGCGGCGGTTATCTCCCCAACTCGCTTTCTAGGGTTTCCCTTCGGCTCCGATCCGGAGGGGGGAGGTTCGTAGGTTCAGTGTTGGAAGCTCCGGTGATGCCTCCCCCTTCCTTCTTCCCCTGGTTTTTCTTTTTTTCTCTTGCAGGTTTGGTTTCGGCGGTCTTCGTGTGGCTGTTGAAGGGCTCTATTGCTTTGATTTTGGGTGTTCGGTGGGTGTTCGTGCAACACTGTCGTCTTAGGTTCTCCTCTATCCCGCCTCGATGGTTTGTTCCTCCCCCTGTGGTGGCACGTCTTGGACTTTGGTGTTGATCCTTCTGCGGTTCAGATTTGACCAGATTCCAGCCCAGAGTGGTGTTTCTGGGTCAGATCGGCTCGGATCTCTCCATCGACGATGCAATATCAGTTCGGTGTTGGGCCTCCTAGTCCTGGGTGACGAAGGTTTGGCTTTGCTTCCTGGTTTTTCCTTCCTCTTCGGGTGCTTCCACCACTGTGTGGTAGGATGAGATCTCGCGGATGGTGGCAGGGTTCTTCCGATGGTCCGACAAGATTGGATGGTGGAGCTCTCGCTTTGCGGTGGAGATTCATGAATTTGATGATGAGATTGAGTTTGAGATGTAGCAAGCGGTGGAAGTGATTTTTGCAATGTTTTGATTCGGTTCTATTTTGAAGATTGTCAGTGTCTTGTTTTGGGAAGATGATTTTGGATGATTTTCTTTGGGTTGGACTTCCTGCGAAGTGAGGCTTGATGTTGTGTCTTCATTTGATCAACTTTTCCATGGCTTCAAGGTTTATCGCTCCTGTCCGTGTTGGTCTGGTACGATGGCTCCAAAGGAGCTTTGGGAGGTGTTGTTCGAGCAGCTGATGGTGTTCCAGGAGGCGTTCTATGGGGCATTTTTTTGTTCGGGATTCTGTGTTCATTCGATTTGTTGATGGACTGCAACACACATTTGATTTTCTTTTTCGCCGTTATGTTGGTTACAACGATGGAGCTTTAATAGTGGCAAATGGACTATGGTGGTTTTCCTTGCAGGTGATGGCATGGTTCAGCTTTCACAGCATGCGATACATTATTGATGTTTGATGTATACAGCGACAACGAGACATTTAAGATGGTGATGTCTTGATGGCGGCGGCGACAGTGATGCATTGATTGTGGGATTTTTTGGGATGTGTGCCAAGTAATTTTTGACAGTTCATTTCAAATTTGAATTCCATGGGAGTGGAATTTTGGATTATGTGTGGGTTCCCACTTCTCCCTTGAAAGTGGTTTTTTGATATTAAAAAAAACTATTTGGCCATTTATCATGTCAAACCATCTTCTTTGGAACATGTTCAAATCCTTCTATGTGAATACATATTTATGAATTTTATGATGGGTATATATATATATATCACGCTTTTCACTATAAATATAATTCCCTCATATATATAATGTAAAAATTGTCGTAGCTAACTTCGATTCATGAGTTGGATAATTTTTCTCATGATTCTCCAACTGTTATGATGCATAAGTGATAACCTTGTTATTCTGCAGAAGAACACATCCCAATCCTTTCCTGGATCTGTAACTATATATTACAAACCCTTCACTAATACAAAGTTATGTAAGAACAGGTGCACTAATTAACCTTCTCTTCAATTCTTTGAAATTTTCTTCACATCCATCTATCTATAGGAACTTGGCACCCGTCCAAGTTGTCTTGGTGAGAGGATTTGATAGTCCTGATAAATTCTCTACAAACCCTTTATAATGTCCAACCAAATTAAAAAGGTTACAAATCTCAAACATTTTGGTTGGTCAAGACTAAAATTCCATAGCCTCTATCATTGATGGATCTATTTCTATACAGTTTCTTGAGATTATATAACCCAAAAATTAAACCATTTTGAGCTAAAATTCACACTTTTTAGATTTTTCATATAGTTACTCTTTATTTATAGTCTTTTGTATAATTCTCAAGTTATCTTCATGATCTTACTTTCTCTTTGAATATATAATAATATCATCTATAAATACTACCAGAAACTGATCGACGTAATATCAAAAGTCTATATTCATAAAATCCAAGTAAATAGAAGGGTCATTTTTAAGATTGGAAGGTGTCACAATACACTCATAGTTTCCAAAAATTGTACAAAATGACGTTTTGGGTATATCCTTATTCTTGAACCTTAATTGATGATATCCTGAATGAAGGTTAATCTCAAAAATGTATTGATCTCCAAGTAGTTGATCAAAAAATTCATCAATACAAGGAAGATGATACTAGTTCTTGATTGTGATCTTTTTCAACTATAGATAATCAATGCAGAGTCACATTCATCCATATTTCTTAATCAAAAAAAGAATCATCACACCCCAAGGTAAAATACATGGCCAAATTAATACCTTAACATGGTTTTTGTGGATATTCTTCTCCAATTCCTACAACTCAATTGGGGCTTTTCTATAATGTTTTATTGAAATTGGTGAGCAAGGTATGGGCTCTATAGAGAACTAATCATCATATTTTGTTGGAAGAATATGAAATTCTTCTAAAATTACATCCAAAAATTCATAAAAAATAGGAATATCATCTATTTCATCTTTCTCCCTAACTATTTGAGATAAACAACCCTTCATAAAGGGAATTAATACCCATACACCAGATGTAATATCTATAGGAAGTTCATATTTATCGTCACATTGATATATGATCATTGGTTGGTTTTAAACATCAAATGTAACATCCCTTCCCTGATAATAGATATGGTATTTATATAGAGATATCCAATCCATGAATAAGATGACATCAAATTCAACTAGAGGAAGAATGATTAGTTTTGAGGGAAACACATTCCCCCAGACTTCAACTAAAGAGGAATCATAGACTTGAGATGTAATCATCATACCATTAGGTGTTTTTACTACTAACATCACATCTAATTGGTTGGTTGGAATCATAGCATTCTTAAAAAAATTATTTAGATATGAATGAGTGGGTATATCTAGAATCAAATAAGACATTATCATTTCTACAGTGAATGGTAAGTGTACCTTTCACCACATTATTATCACATCCCTTATCAGAAATACTGATATCATGATATTTCCTCTTATCCCTTGGTTTAAGATGTTTCTAATGTTGATCATCATCACAATACCTTGGGTTTGGGCACTGGTTATCATAACTCCCATTCTCCTTACACTTATTTCACTAAAGTGTGTGAGGTTCATTCTACATCAATTTCTCTCCAATCGCACTGTTAGATGAAATTTTCTCATCACTTATGCAATGAAAAGCCCGATAACCATTTTTTACACACATAAAATACTGATTATACCCCTTTAGATAATTTCCTCCATTCTTCTTCCAAAACATAGAGCATAAAGGATATATCCTCTTTTTATCTTCATTGTTTTTTCATTTAACTTTAAACTCTATCTTCCTTTTATTATAAAAACCATCATATTGGTACATGAATCCAAACTCCATTTCAACTTTGATTTCACATCGCAAAATCACTTCATAGACACTAAAGTCCATTATGACCAACACCCTTCTGAGACATAGATTTAAGCCAATGAAAAAACCTGTCGACTTTACCTTCATGTGGGATGATAATTCCTAAAGCATACCTCAAAAGTATTGTGAAATTATCCTTGTAGCTACCAATAGATTCATCATACCATTTATTTAACATGAGGAATTCTTTCTCCATATTGTTATGAATAATCTGAGGAAAATACTTATTAAAAATCGTTCTTGATATCATCCCAATTCATGGATTGAATTTCATCTTCCTCAATTTTATTCTTAATTAAAGAACACCAATAATCTACTTCACCTTCTAACTTATAAATAGGCATAATAAATTTCTCATTCTTTGAACTCTAGATAATGGAGAATTTATTTTCAATAGTACTGATCCATTTTTTAGCAACAGGTGGATCATGGGACCCACTAAAAGAAGGTTGAAGTTTCCTAATGAAAGACTCAACATAATTTTATTTTCTCCCTTTTTTATTTGCAATTCCACCATGATTCATATCTTGAGAAATATCTGTGAGTATAGAAATAGTATTTTTCATTCCATATCCCATATCATTCAATTTCTCAAGAGGATAATGGTTTTATTGTCTATCACAATCACAATTAACATGGTTCATTCAGGTTCTAACCACTAACTAAAACCAAATATATAGTGTAAGAGATATTTATCATAATGAGGAACCACATAATCATAATGAGTCACTTTTTGGATGTCTAAATTATGGCACCTCCTGTAATATACAACACCTCAGCTTTATCCTAGGTTATTCATAGAAAACATATATCGAAATATTTCATAATGGTTCATTAAGTGTTTATGAATTCCCAAAGCATATCCCCTGAGAGTGCCAAACATGGTTTAAAGAAAGTCATGTTTTCATTTACTGGTTACGATCGAGTCAGGCATGACGCACCTTATCATATTTGTTACCCCTAGGTACATTTGTGTCGAAGCCATATCCACTTGTAGTTTCTAGACAGTGTTGTATTTCAAGGAAACCACTCAGTCAATCCATTACCATCATTCTAGAACATTTCCCTATAATTTTCCTTATACTTAAAATTATCCTTAGACATGTCCTTATAGTTCTCACTATGGTTTCCTCATACTATTTAATAAATGTTAAATAAATTTTTTTCTATGATACTAACTATAGTGACCCACGGTTTCTATGCATTAATATTACATTACTTTTTCATAATATTTAATACATTACTCAAATAAATATCCAAAGACTTTATTAGTCTAGTTACTTTAGAGAAAGTGAATCCTAAAAATTGGTACATAATTGAGCTAAATTATCTCCCACTAGGTTCATATTTACTAGAACACTTCTCAGATACATCAAACATAATACATATCTTCAAAACCTGGTGAAAGGAAACATAAAAAAGGGAGTGATTATATGGTTAATAAGGGTAAAAAGGAATATATATAAACATAATCCTGGGAATGAGGGTGTGCGAACATGGTCATGAAAATAGAATAGAATACACTGCATATCAAAGATTTCAAATAGAAATCAGGGAATAAAGATTGGAATTTCATAAGACATGAATCATAAGAAACTAAAGTATATGATCCAAGAAAGCATATCATTGGAAAAACACATAAAAAATTTTAATTCATATAGGAAAATAATAATGATTTCAATGTTTACAAGGAATCATTGTCGATGTCATATTAGTATTATGGGTTCACATCCCAAACCATCTTGGTCATCATAGTTCACTCTAATGACCATCTTAGTACAAAAAGTCCTTTTTCTATGTCATGGGATACAAATATTTACCCAATTCATTTAAGGGGGATGTAGGTCTCACCCATATCATAATGGAATCATATATTCATGTTCCATAAGATCGTAAACTGTGTATCATTTCGTATCCCATGGAATGAAATGGGTTTCATACACATCATGAAATAATATCATATCCAATGGAAAAGAAATGGATTTCATGAATACCATTCCATCAAAAACATAACCATTCATAGAAATAATTAAAATGTATAAAAATAATCATATTATAATTAAAACATAAGTAACATAAAATATTTTTTATCTTTTATTGAAAACAATTTTGAAAGAAATCTTCAAAACAATTATTGAGGAAAATATCCTTTCTTCTTTGAAAACATTTTCCTTACATGAAATGACACAAAATTTTATAAGAAAACATATTTATTGAAAATAACCATGTATCATGGTAAGGGGATCCCCAAGATAATAAGTCATCATGACAGTATAAAAAATCCATTCATGCTATATAAGTTAAAAAACATTCTTCTCATACTTTTGTTAGAAAAGTCAAAAGTACCTCATTTAGGAAAATGACCAAAGATTCCTCTTAAAATGTTTAATAACAATTTATAAATGGGTTAAAATGACTTTAAAAATTGCTGAATTATAGTAAAAAAATTCTGGAAAACAATGTTAAGAAACATGGACAAGCATGACATATATACCCAAGTAAATACTTACATATAAAAATACCAAAAAATAACGAGATTGTAAAATTAACCCTTACCTTAGGAATGGTTTCCTTTGTAAATTTCTAAAAATCCTATATATTGTATTAAAAATGTTATTAACTTATTATATAACTATATTCATATGATATCACATATGATTGTATTATCACTCTTTTGTTAATAGTATTTCATTTATACTCATCTTTCAGTTATTAACTGGTTCGTTTTCTTATTTGTGTTTTTTCGAATAAGACCCATTTTATGAATATATGTGTTAGTACTGGAAAATGCATCCATAATATGAACCAAATTCTTTCATAATTTATCCAAGGGTGTACCATGTTTCACAAGCTTGGATTTTACTGTTTGTAGAGATTGAACGGAATTATGGATTAGATGTTATAGAAATTAGAAGTTAGGATAGAAGACTGGTTCGTAGAGCCCATTCACGGAGATCCCTCTACTGCCGTGAAGCATTGATGGAAGGCTCCATGAGTCTGATGAGCTCTATGACCACTGTGAAGCTTTGACAGAAGCCTCCACAAATCTGACAGATCTGCCTCCATTTGTGAAGTGTGATTTCATTTTCGGTGCACCTCTGAGCATTCTAAGATCCTATTTTCCTATAAATACACCCCTCATACCTTCATTCAGAATGAGGGGACACAACTAGGTCGCAGCCTCATGCTCTCAATTCACGGAACTAATGGATCCACAAAACCCTCTTTCATAGGGCCCCCATGCTTCACAAAACAACATTTGTTATGTTCTTGAGAGCCTCCACCACAAGTGGAGATGCCCTTCACAAAGTCATATGCCCTTCGTGATAGAAGAAGGCCCTCTGAGGAACTTCAAGCTTCACAAAGAATTATCCCTTCATAAAACACCCCCTATAAATCAGGGAATCCATTATGAGACCTTGAGCTTCGTGAAGCCCCTTTATTTTCAAGAACCCATGCTCTATGAACCCCTATCCTTTTTGAGACCCTAATCTCCGTGATGCTCCGCCACGAAGCTCGATCCATTGAAAAGCTCCTACCTTCCTACCCACTATCCCATACCACAGGGGATACTCCCCCACACCCCCACTCAGTGTAAGTGCCAGAATATGATCCAAACCCTCCGGTCCAGCCCCTTCACTACGGTCATAGCCCCTATAAAAAAGGTAGAGTCTCACCATGAACTTTTAGGTTCAGGTCATCGACATTTTACCTTTTTCCCTTATGCGCACACCACCTCTACATATGGATTACAAAGATTTGAGATACTCCTCTCAGATCCTTGAAACACCTAGAGTTGAAATATTCCACTTCATATGTTTCCTATGTTGTGACTCATGATCCACATCTTCAATCCCCTACGTACCTTGATCATAACAATTCCCCAAGAAACTCCTCAAACCTCCTCACGAGGCTTCTATACCATGTTCAACGAGAAAGGGACGTGGTCTACACCAACCATTCTAGGAATCATTTTCCTAGTAGTCCTCACTACATGAAATTAAACTTTAAAATTCCGTATCACTCAATAATAGGATACCTCTTGTTCTAAATAAGAGATGCCTTTTGTGAAAAGCATAAGATTCCTCATTCCCTGATCGTGGTGGCATAATTTCCAGAGCATTGGAATCCGTTAAGACATTCCATCAATAAAACTCCAGAATTTCATGTCCTTCATTTTCAACTTCATCCTTTTTCGCATTCGAAGGGACCCCATAACAACATAGTCCAATGCCACATCAGCATAGCTACCACTCTAGGCTGATGCCCTGGAAGAATTTGGATGGCACTTGGAGTTTGGCCCCATGTTTTTTAATATGGTTTTCAGTTGGCTCTCATTGATTTGTTTCCATATAAAGCTAACACGATGTGGGTGTTGTGTTGCGAATGTGGTCTGTAGTTATCTTCCTTCATCATGACAACCTCATTGTGTTCCGAATGTTGAGCATTTGATTCACATTTTTCATCTCCCTTTGTTGGGATTCACTCCAATGCCCATGGAATTATCCCACATGTGGACTAGCACATCGATGTGGGCCCCAATTATTTGACTCAACCAACTAGTGAGTTGGGATTCCCTCAAGTCCAGACATGAGGAAGACATTATGGGTAGCATCAACATGTAAGACCCATTCACCATTTCCACTCCATAGAGGCACCCGAACAGTTTCCATGTGAATTTGCGTTCATTATTTCCTCTCTTTAGAGGCACCCAAGAAGCTTACACACGTAAGACCTATCCATCATTGTCACTCCATAGCAGCACGCGGGTATCTTCCAGGCGTAATCCCCATCCACCATTGTCACTCCATAGTGGCACCCGGGTAGCTTTCATGCGTAAGCCCCATCTATAATTTCTACTCCATAGTGAAACCTGGGAAGCTTCCACAAATAAGCCCCATGCTTCATGGACACAACTTAGTGGAACCCAAAGAGCTTCCAATCGTAAGACCCATCCACCATTCCCACTTATTATTGGTACCTGAGAAATTTTTACATATACGCCTTATAGATCATTATCGCTCCTTAGCAGCACCCAGATAGCTTTCATACATAATACCCACATCATCCCCCATGCGCATACCTTCCATGAAATTTTTATCAGGTCTACTACTTCTACTTTTTTCTCACACCAAGAAAGACTCACATGAGCTTATAGGTTAGTAGTTATGGAAACACCACACCTCGATCAAACTATGTTGGATTTTAGTCCTATCTTATACGTAGGGTACAAAGGATGCCTCCATGTGTCTCAATACCGAACAATGGTAAACATTGGTGCCACATCCTAGGGTTTTACCCTCTCTGATCCACCTACATCAGTGTCTAGATCATCTTTCATAGTGTGACATATTCCCTACATATCACACACCACCCTGGTTCTACTCTCATTGGGTGTTCTGATCCATCCATGGTAAACACTAGTGCTCCATCCTAGGGATATACCCTCATGATGTGTCATTTTTCTTTTTTGGGAAGTGTCCCCTTATATCCACCTCTATCGGGTTTCCTGATCAATCTGATTTCATTCATCATCCACCCTGATTCTCCCTAGGCCACCACATCATGGTAAGATCATGACACTCATCAACTCCATCCAATGAACTACGAGGACATTGATTCCTTACCAAAAGGATATGTAGGAATCCTTATTGAGTTAAAATCCTATCATCCATCAGTCTCAACAACATCATGTCAGTTCACCCTCATCCATAATGATGTTAAACTATTAGTTCATACCTCTATAGAACTATGTGGGTTTTCATCCTTATCTTCTCAGAAGCTGCCTCCTCAGGTGACACATCACCCCATACCAAAACTACATGGAATTTAATTCCCTACCATTGGGATATGTAGGAAATATCCTTAAGGTTCAATCCCAACACCATTATCTCCAAAACACTTCCATATCATTGTGACCCTTCAATGATTCATTTGTATCCATCCGGATTTCACCCAAGTCACCACATCAAAATTAAATCATGACATTCACTCGGGAAGTTAACCATGCATAATCCCTAGCCATATGCTTCATCGCCTCATCCTCCTCATTGTGCAGTCACACCATCCATATGGGTTGTCTCAGTGCATAATCCCCATTTATCTATATGATTTATACTTCTAGAAACACCCATGCAGTCTCAGTATATAAGCCCCACATGATACAACCAAGATTTAACCTCTTGCAATGGATAGTTATCCATGTGTAATCCCCAAATCACCCATTTGAACTATGTGGGTTTTGATCATTTTCTCTGCAAATGGTACATAAGAAGCCCCCATGACGTTCAATCCTAGCTAATGGTAAACATTGGTATCCCCTTTGTTGGACCCAACTCGGATCTTTCCTCAGTGTTTTCCCAATTATCCTTCACGGTGTGACATCTTCCCTCTTTGGGACAAACCTCCCACGGTCTGTCCTCATTGGGAATTTTGATCCATCTATCTAGTAAACCCTCCATGTTCTCTCTCCTAGGGATGTACCCATATGGTCAACTCTTATCAGTGTTATGATCAGTCCGATCCATCTTTATAAGATGTTAAACTCATGGAATGCCCCGTGTTAAACACCGGATGCTGAGAAAAACCATAGAGACATGCCTGTGGAATAAGATTCATCGCGATCGATGTGGGATGCCTCAGGCTCCTTGCCAATGAGAAGCCCTTTTATGAGGAAGAATACATGTGACCAACGCTCCCACATCCAGAGATGGACTAACATTCCTGATGTTCCCATTTACTCAGATTGACAGTTTCTTCCCCGATAAGGCCCTTTGGAATGACTTGTCGGAAGTATCATAATTAACCGGCATCCCCAATCGTATGGCCTTGAGAATGAGATTCATGAACAACGTCTCCAATATATGAGGAAGACCCTGATTAGGTGATGAGTTCTGAGGAAGAATCAATGAAAGGAGAAACTGACATCCCATCAACCCATTTATTAAAGGAAAAAACATCACGGAAGAAGCAATGGATGTTGCCTGCCTTTGGAATGCGGGAACATGGGGCCACAAGCAGCTCGTCACCACGATGATGCGAGCATTTTCCACAGAAAGAATCTGATACAATAGGATATAGTTCTATCATTTAGAAAATAATATTAATGTAATATATTATATATTTATGCATTATATGCATGTATATAATCATTCATTATTGGTGATGATGGATAATGAATCAAATCATGTCGTGCAGATAGTAGATCGTATGTATGCATAGGTGATGATATCATTCCATTAATTGTGAAATCTTATGGGTGCGTATGGTATATTTTTTACAAAAGTAAATATAATTTTATAATTATAATATATATTATTTATCTCCATCACTATACCCATCCAAGTAAATTGGTGATGAAAAAAATATTACACCACAGTGTGGAGACTGTAGGTCGTACATACGGATGCGTGGTGATTTTCTTTTTCATGGGATTGATAAAAGGAATAATTTGGTTGTTCCATAATCATAATAACCTCTCAACATATAAGAGATACTAGAGTTATTAATTAAAAATGAAAACCAGACATGATGATGATGTAGAATAAGAAATACTCTTGAGAGAGTCGGTAAAGGAGATTACCTCTCCTTCGGTGAGCTCCATCTAGATCTTCTCTTAGGGACAGTAGAGTTGGTCTTTTGAGAAGAGAAAAACAACAAGAATTTTAGTACAGAAATTTATATGGGAAACAAAAAGGGGATTTCTGATATTTAAGTATAAAATTTCTCTTAAGAAGTGATGAAGGAAGTTCCATTTTATTATTGATGTGTAGGTAACTTTAGGAAACTCTTAAAAAATTAGATTAATATAAGTACATTTTTGATAAAAAAATATCCCAAAACTGAATTATTTCAACGAAAATATGGGGGTGGGTCAGAATTATTTAAAATAATAATTTTTATACATGTTTAAGTCACAATATTAATATTATCATTTGTCTTTAACCCTTTGTAAACCGTGTTAACTATGAAATGAAAACATGACTTTTTTAATATTTAGGGTAAATATAATAACAATAAAATTCCTAAAAAACCCAAATGGATAGTTGATGAAATTTTAAACAATATTCTAATCATTTGGCATAATATTATTTTTTTAAGATTTTTATATCATTTTAAAAAATAGTATTTTTTTTTAAGTTTCTTTTTTGTAATTTTTGTTACTATTCATTATTTTTCTTTTTAAAAATATCCTAAAAATATGATAACTTTGATGCAAAAAAATAATATATCACTAACATGTGAAAGTTACTAACAAAATTAGTTGATATAATTAATTATATTAAATTATATATATTTTAAAAAAATTAATATCATTTATCTGATATTTCAATTAATTAAACAATTATTGTATCATCAATATAAAAGCCTTTAATTAAATTATGTTTTCTCAGAAAATTAAATATAAATTATCATTATTCAGATAAATTTATTGTCTTTCAAATGAATATATATTGTAAAATTTATCTTCTCTATAACTCTATATTAGAAATTTATTTACTTAATAAAAATATGATTATGACATGTTTAACTTATCTTTAAATAAAATATAATAGATGCCATATTGTAACCCAAGTGGAATAAAAATGTTATAATTTGAACATAATGATTATTTAGGTCGAAACACATTCATAAAATCAAATTAGGACAACTGTTAGGGTAATTTTATAATATTATAATATTACTTATACCATTAATTACTCGATATATCTTTAACTGTGGTAAAAAAAATATTAATGCAACTATTCACAAAAAAATTATGTGGATCTTATTATATTCTAAACATCATATTAATTTCAACAGTTTATGTCCATTTTTAAATACAATATACATATGTGTAAAAATTAAGTTTATCACTAATCCCATAGATGCTGCGAAAAGGTGGGTAAAAAGAGAATTCAAAAGTTCAGCAAGTTTTTATATCAAATTTTAATATAAATATATTCCAATGACCTATATTGGATTAATATATATATGTATAATTGATCTATTTTGGAATTAAAATCCAATTAAAAGTATACTCATTATTAGAACAAACAAAGCATTTTTCACTATAATGTAGTATTTTTTACTATTCATAAAACAAATTCATAGAAAAATACTAAAAATTCACCTTTTTACATTACAAATGTAATACCACAAGATTTCATAGTACATTATTTCTTTAATGCAATTCAATAACTTGCACTACACGCAACACCGAGTTCAAGCGAACCATGACTTACCAAACTAGTCGTTCAAAAGAGGTTATGAATAGTATTAATTGAATTTTGAACTATATATAATCCCTATAATTTTAGAATCCATATTACGTGTTTATTAGACATGATATAAGAACTAATTCATTTTTTTCAGATAAAAGAAGTATTTTTCAAAAATGTACTTTTACTGCCTTTTAATGGTGAACCCTTTTTAAATCCAATATTTGGAACTTTTATATATTCAATTTTACAAGAATAACTTATTCTTTAGAATTGGGACATAAGAATTTAGTTTAAATAAATTTTTGGTGTTTTTCTGATAACTTTCATATTTGGGTCAATAGTGAAATATACTACATTTTAACTGAAAACAAATTTTTTAATCAAAATAATTTATAGGGTTAAATTATTCATTTTACTGGTTTGGATGTATAAATAGATTATATTTTTACTATTTAATCCAATTCTGATCATTTTAAGTAATTTCACTTTGATATTGAACAAAAACCGGTGTCAATCTTTTGATAGATATTGTTTCTTAAAAATACGCCTTTTGGTTTTGAAAACAGGAATTATTGATAAATTAATAAATGAAACTTCTATGTTTGTAATTTGGTAAAATAGACTTCATTTTTTTTTGGAATATCAAAATTATATTAGGGTGAATTTTTGGTATTTTTCTAAAAACATTTAATTTTTTATGAATAGTTAAAAACACTAAGTTAATATTTCAAACCGTCTTTTTATTTAAATAATTATTTATTTTATTTAATTTTATTTTAGATATAAATAGATACATAATACATATATTTTTTAAATGTACCTCATTAGATTAATTTTGTTATAATATTATATATATAAAATTTTATTAAACTTTTCACCGTCTTTTACCCACCTCCTAGGAGAATTTACAAATTCACATAAAACGTAATTTTACTGCTTCTGTGAGTGGAATTTCAAAAATCCCAGAGACACGGTTGATATCAATAAGAAAAATTTGTTTCAATAAGATAAAAATATTTTTTGGTGAATATTAACATTTACTATTATTTACCATGGTTAAAAGTAAATAGGGTAATTAAGGGTAAAAATGGTGTCATTATTACCCTAAAACATGTCCAAATTCTATTGGATAAGGGTAATTCGTCCAAAAACAACCATAGGAATAAAATATGATCCTTTATGTACACTTAAATTAGAATAGAATATTTATTATTATTTAATTCAAAGAGAAGTTAAAAGAGTTAAAATCAAAGTTTAATAACTAAAACTTTTTTAATATAGGGTTATACGTGAGATACAATAGACTATAACTATTCATTAGAAAGATAAAAAGAGTTCCTACATAATGGTATTTTATTTATAAATTTTAGACGTTAAATAATTAAATTTATTTATGAAACAATGATGACGCAGTAATTCTTGTATTAATAATATTAAAATAATTGACATTATAAATATCTAAATAAATGTATTTTGAGATATTTTAAAAACACCACTAATTTTATAGGTTATTATGACATGTTAGGGTCAGTTAGATCAATTTTTTTGAAGTAATCACGCTGTTATGATTTTAACAAAAAAATACCAAAAATTGTCAAAATTGACATAAAATAGTTTTTTAAACAAATATTATATTATTAATTGATATAATAGTCCTAAAAATATAAGGTTTGGCCAAAATACTTATATAATAATATATATGACATTAATGAACCAATTGGGGTTCTATTGGCATTTTATAGTAAGTTTATTAACCATATAATATAAAAATACAAAGATACATGGTAAATGTCAAACTATATAACTAAGAGTTAAATCTAAACGTTAAGGTTAATATGGTGAACTAAACCTGTCTAAAACCTATATGTTGACAGTTTTTCGACCCATCACCACATTATCCTTTAAATAATTCATTTTGGAGCCATTAAAACCCGAAAAAGAATTTACTATAAAATAATATTTTAAGTTTTTCCTAAGGTGCCCCTCACTCCTCTTATAAAAGGGCACTTCCCCTTCTCTCAAATTCACACCTCCAAAACCATTTGGCTCTGACAAAACCTACCCAAATATCCACCCAACTATCCTAGATTAATACTAGAGGCATTCCTTTTGTCATAAAACCAATCTATGGATCCCTTTTGATCAAATCAAAAGGAAGAACCCGAAGAAGAGGTAATGATTTCACCACCCTCTTTCAAGTTCTCTTATTCTTCCACTTACTATTTCTTTGTTGTTTCTATTATAAAATAATAAATCCAGTATCTTCTATATACTGTGACATTATTATAAATATTTCACTACTTTATTCACTATTCTATCTCGCGTATGAATGATAATGTCACCATTCGTGTGTACGTACAGCTTATCGTCTCCACATTGTGGTGTAATTTGTTATTCAACACTATGTTATTTGGATGGGTATAATGATGAGTAATATGTATATAAATAATGAAAATAACATTATAATTTCTCTGTAAAATTAATATACCATCCAATTCAACATCTTTAAGGAAATGATATTGTCACTCATGCGTACGTACAGATTACCATCTCCACGACGCGATGAGATTCATTTCCACGTTCACCATTCATCGATGATTATAAAAATATATATTACTAATAAGTATGTAATATATGACATGATAATTCTTCTAGATATATATATGTGTGTGTGTGTACTTACATATATCTTATTCACTTAGTTCCGTTCAATATGATATGAAAAAGGAAACATCTTTTATGCATACGTACGGACTACCATCTCCATAAATGGTGTTTTTCATTTCATATATATGTATATTATACCTATTTATATTCTAAATATATATGATATATAAATCCTGTTTTATACTCTATATGTATTTAAATTTTGATCTATGTGATACAATCAAGACTAATAAAATAAAACACGTACGATAAAGAAAGCGATTATTACCCGAAATGTTAATTTATCATGGAAATTATTATTAAATGGGTTGTATAAAGTAATAAATGAATCATGTATGATATCATAAATATTAATATGGTTATGGTATAATTTAATAACATACTACGATATTCATACAGGAGGTTAAACGTACCCTCGACTAAAGGAATGTGCAAGGAAAGGGTTAATTCCTCAATATCATTATTATCTGAGATTGTTTATGTGTAAGTATTTATTGGGACATTTTTATCATCCATGTCCATTTCTCATAAAAATGATTTCAAAATATATATTTTTATGATTTTTGAAACGTACTATTTATCAAGATTAGAATTTTAAATGATTTAATGATTTATCTTTCTAAATATTTTTAATTATTGTTCACGTTTTCAAAATGATTTTATGGATTTATTTATATGGAAATGAATGTTTTGAATTGATCATTATTTTCAAAAGTTTCAAAGTGGTATGGGACACTTTGATTCAAAAATATCTTTTAAATGACTTCCTTTATAAATGTGTATCTTTTAAATAATTTTACAAAAAGGACATTTCACACAAAAAAAAATTCTCATCATTTTCAACTATGTCAGCATCCTTTACTGTATATTATTTTTGATTGAGGTTGATTTATTCTAATAAAATCTTCCATGTTGTATTGAATGAGTTATGATATGGTTGACTGTGGATGTTTTATTTTAAAACCATTCGGGGTTTATGGTTAATGTATTGAAATTCCATATTCTAGTTTTAATACCAATTTTTATGTTATGTTTCAAATTTTTCATATGAGGAATGCAGTGGACTTAGAAAGTGACGGGTGGAGCCCGTTATAGCTCCTTGATGCATTAGTATGTCTCATGAGACAAACTAGTGTCTTGGCACAAGGCCTTGAGAAATATTATATTTTTAGTCTTGGCACAAGGCCTTGACTCTGTGGTAATGATGTCCAGTGTCAGGCATTCCCTCATTATGAAATTAGTTATTACTTGTGATTATTAGACTAGTATAATATCAATGTGATTGTTTATATGGTGATGTTCGATTCATTTTTCCATATTTTTTTCAAGATTATGTTTAAAAAGGTTGTTGTTTTTATTACACATACTTCCTTAAATGATTAAATCTTACGCTATATAATTTACCCTTACTTAGAATCTGAGCTCTCCACTTTCTTATTTTTATTTTCCCAGGATCCCAAGAAGTGTTTTATGTTTGAGATGCTGGGTTAATCTAAGGGAACAATGGCATTATCAAATGATTATTTTTTGTTGTTGTATGTTAGAAAGTGTAATGTAACGTTCATGTATGTAATCTATTTTCCAAGAATGCTAAACTGATCGGTCTTTCAGGACATGAATCCTTGTAATCATGCTAATGTATTGAAATAATGAACCGACTCTGGGAATCTAGGGTCGGGGCATTACAGTTGGTATCAGACTGAGGTTTAGCAATAACCTTGGAAACTATATTTAGATAAAATCTTATTAGAGCACATTACCCTAAGACAGAATTTGAGGATTAGTATAGAAGAACTTCCTAGAATTTTGGTACTATAGTGATTTTGTGAGTTTTCCAAGAAATACATCCATTTCTGGATACGAGTAAGCAGAGGTGGCTTTGGCACAGATGTACCTAGGGGTAAAACCTGAAAACACCTCTTTGAGCTAGACTCAAACGGGAACTGTTGAACGACTACAGGCCTTGCTGCACTCTTGGTTATGACACTCCTGGGGGATATGCTTAGGATAATTATCATTTTCTTTACAAACTACTATGAAGGGTTTATGAGTATATACCTCCTCAAAGAAAACATTTTTTTGATTTTGGATTATATCCATAAACTATTCAATTTACCTTAGGGATTTAGATGTTTGGAATTATGAATTGAGATTCATAAACTCACCTAGTGTATGTCGTTGTTTATAAATGGCGCCCAGTAGAAGGAATGAGAACTCCAGCAATACGTATGATCCAAAGTGTAAGGAGGGTCGTATCATTCATGGTATTAAGCCAACATTTAGAAGGTAAATAGTGTCCCATGTATTCTCAACATATGAAGAAATAATATCATGTGTTATTAAGATAAGTAAAGAATTCTCTGAGTCCTATGGCTTTGAAGGGAAGAAAGAGAAGAAAATGATGGTAGAGAGAAAGATGGATAAAGGGGAAAGGGGAAAGAAGGATTTTATCATATGTGATAAATGTGGAAATAATCACGATGGAAATTTCTTGAAGGGAATGGGAGTTTGTTATAAGTGTGGAGAAAAAGGACACCTAGAACCTGATTAAAAGGGTAAGAAAAAAAGTTTCAAATGTACAATACTTTATCTTCAAGGAGTTGTGACACTACGCGAATCAAGGTCCAAATCATCAGAGTATAACCCAAATGCTGCTATTGGATAAGAATCATGTTATGATACTACCAAAGATGAAGGGGAATGATTAAGAGTTCTTATGTTGTTATTAAAGTACTGTGTCATATGACTGTTGTATCAACGACGTACTTGTTATATGAATTATGGAAATAAATATGGATTGTACTGTAGTAATATTTAATTGGGAATTTGAGATTATATGGTTCTGATACTAAGGTAGTAATTTTGGAATAAGAAATGGTTGATTTGGATAAATTATATTGGATATTCTTGACTATCATATAACTGATTAATGGTTTGTTTATTTCATCATTGTTGGAATATTCAAAAAATTTTGATATAAGGATTATATCCAGTATAATATGAAGGATAAGGGAGCATGAATGTAATCAATAAGGTTTTATGGTAATTCAGGGAGTTACCATGTTTTAAAAGAATACATGATGATGGTGTTCACATGTTATTATGTGGAAAAAGGATCTTCATTATGTTTAACTTCCTTATAAATTTTTTACTATGAGTTTGAATAGAAATATTTTGGATAAGTCTAAATGTTGGAATGAATTATGTTTGAAATTGGATACAATTGTTAAGGTTATTTTTGGATTATCATAAAAAGGACAACCCATAGGTCGGGCGAAAACCAGTCGCGTTCAGAAAGGACGCAAGACTTGAACCCACAACCGAAGGGTGACAAGGGTTTATCACCTACCACTGACCCACGGGATGTTATCGATTGAATAATGTTGTTTTTTAAGGGTCTGATAGGTGAATTATAAATTCATTATTTTTGGGACCCTATACGATTATGATAAATATAATATTTTTTTGAAATATTTTTGAGTGAATGATGAGTTTGTGGTAGAAATTAGTTAAAGTATGGAACTCTACATGTCAAGTATATATTTTATCGTCTATTATTTAGGTAAGGGATCATAAAACTAATTTTTTTTCCTAATACCTTATGTTTTGTTGAACTGATGATATTTTAAATCATCATAGATTGATAGCTTTGAGGCCCTGAATTCTTCAATTGTTTGTGACTGAAGACCCCAATGACTCCCTATAAATATTTACGTTTTTCTCAAATTATGTGTCTCTAATTGCGACCAATTTTCTCCTAATCAAGATCATAATTTGGTGGGGACTTTTTCATTCCCATTTTCCTATTATTACGACTAAATTTTATTAACCCAATTTCTGATATGAGTTCTCCACAAAGGTATTTTCTATTTTCAATATTTTATTTTTGAAGAACAATTTCAAATTGCGAGGATGAAATTTATTGAAGTAGGGAAGAATGTAACACCCCAACATTTCATAGTACATTATTTATTCAATGTAATTCAATAACATGCACTACACGCAACAATGAATTCAAGTGCACCACAACTTAACAAACTAGTCATTCAAAAGCATTTATGAATAGTATTAACTGAATTTTGAACTATATATAATCCTTATAATTTTATAATATATATTATGTCTTTCTAATACATTATGTAAGAACTAATTCATTTTTTCAGATAAAAGAAGTATTTTTCAAAAATTCACTTCTACCGCCTTTTAATGATGAAACCTTTTTAAATGCAATATTTGAAACTTTTTTATATTGACTTTTTCAAAATAAACTTTTTCTTTAGAATTGGGACATAATAATTTAGTTTCAATAAATTTTTGGTGTTTTTCTAATAACTTTCATATTTGGGTCAAAAGTAAAAAATATTATATATTAACAGAAAACAAATTTTTTGATTAAAATAATTTATAGTGTTAAATTATACATCTTAATGGTTTTGATGTATAAATTGATTATATTTTTACCATTTAATCCAATTGTGATCATTTTATGTAATTTCACTTTGATATTGGACATAAACTAGTGTCGATATTTTGATAGATATTGTTGCGTAAAAATATGCCTTTTGGTTTTGACTACGGGAATTAATTTTAAATTATTAATTGAAACTTATATGTTTTGAATTTTTTAAAATAGACTTCATTTTTGAATTTGGAATATCAAAATTATCTTAGGGTGAATTTTTTGTATTTTTCTGAAAACATTCAATTTTTAATGAATAGTGAAAAACACTGAGTTATTGTTTAAAGCCGAATTTTTATTTAAATAATTATTTATTTTATTTTATTTTATTTTAGGAAAAATAGATACATAATACCTATATATGTTCAATGTAATCCATTGGAGTCGTTTTATAATAATATTAGATATATAAAATTTTATTGAGCTTTTCACTGCCTTTTACCCATCTCTTAGGAGATTTTGCAAATTCGCATAAAACATAATTTTACCGCTTATGTGAGTGGAATTTTAAAAATATGAGAGACACAGTTGATATCAGTAAGAAAAATTCAGTTCAATAAGAAAAAAATATTTTTTGGTGAATAGTAACTTTTTTCTTTTATTTACCACGGTTAAAAGTAAATAACGCAATTAAGGGTAAAAATGATGTCATTGTAACCCTAAAACATGAAAAACATTTATTGGATAAATGTATTTCTACCAAAAACAACATTTGGGATAAAATATGATCCTTTAGGTCCACTTTTATTAGATTAGGACATTTATTATTATTTAATTCGAAGAAGAGTTAAAAGAGTTAATATAAAATTTTAATAACTAAAACAGTTTTAATATAGTGTTATACAAAAGATAAATTTGACTATAAACATTCATTAGAAATATAAAAATATTTCCTAAATAATTGTATTTTATTTATAATTTTTATACATTAAATAAGTAAATTTATTTATGACACAATGATGATGTAGTAATTACCGTATTAATGAAATATTAAAATAATTGACATTATAAATATCCAAATAAATTTAATTTGAAACATTTTATAAATTCCACTAATATTATAGGTTATTATGACATGTTAGGGTTGGTTAGATAAATTTTCTTCTATTTAATCATGTCGTTATGATTTATAAAAAAACAAGTACCAAATAGTGTCAAAATTGACATAAAATAGTTTTTAAAACAACTATTATATTATTAACTAATATAATAGTCTTAAAAATATAATTTTCGGCCAAAATGCTTATATAATAATAAATATGACATTAATTAACCAATTAGGGTTTGATTGGTATTTTATAGTAAGTTTATTACCCATAAAATATAAAAATACAAAGAGACATGGTAAATGTCAAACTATTTAACTAAGAGTTAAATATAAATGTTAAGGTTAATATGGTGACATAAACCTGTCTAAAACCTATTGGTTGAGTTCTTTTCGACCCATAACCACCTTATACTTTAAATATTTTATTTTCCAGCCATTATAAACCAAAAATAAATTTATTATAAAATAATATTTTAAGTTTTTCCTAAGGTGCCCCTCACCCCTCTTATAAAAGAGCACTTCCCCTTCTCTCAAATTCACACCTCCAAAGCCATTTTAATCGGCCAACCCCTGCCCAAATATCCTCCCAACTATCCTAAATTTATCCTTGAGGCCTTCCTTTGGTCATAAAACCAACCTAAGGATCCCTTTTGGTCAAACCAAAAGGAAGAACATGAAGAATAGGTAATGATTTTACCACCCTCTTACAAGTTCTCTTATTCTTACACTTACTCTTTATTTGTTGTTTCCATTATAAAATAATAAATCCACTATCTTATATATTCTGTTATGTTATTATAATTATATCACAACTATATTTATTATTTTATCCATCTTATGAATGACAATCCCACCATGCGTGCGTACGTACAGCTTACTGTCTCCACAACGTGGTGTAATTTGTTATTCAACACAATGTTATTTGGATGGATATAATGATGAGTAATATATATCTAAATAATGAAAATAACATTATATTGTCTCTGTAAAATTAATATACCATCAAATTCCAATCCTTTAAAGAAATGATATTTTCACTCGTGCATACGTACGGATTACGGTCTCCAAGATGTGATGAGATTAATTTCCACATTCACCATTCATCGACGATTATAAAAATATATATTACTAGTAAATATGTAATATATGACATAATAATTCTTTTGGAGAGATATATATATATATATATATACTTACATATATCTTATTCACTTAGTTCTGTTCAATACGATATGAAAATGGAAACAGTGTTTATGCGTACGTACGGACTACCGTCTCCATAAACGGTGTTTTTCATTTCATATATATGTCTATTATAAAAATTTATATTCTAAATATGTATGATATATAAACCATGTTTTATATTCTGTATGTATTTAAATCTTTATCAAAGTGATACAATCAATAGTATCAAGTTAAAACACGTACGATAAAGAAATCGATTGTTACTCAAAATGTTAATTTAGCATGGAAATTATTATTAAATTGGTAGTATAAAGCCATAAATGAATCATGTATGATATCATAAATATTAATATGGTTCTCGTATAATTTAATAACATTCTATTATATTCATACAATAGTTTAAATGTATCATCTACTAATGTAAATTTCAAGGTAAGGGTCAATTCCTCAATCTCATTATTATCCGAGATTGTTTATGTGTAAGTATTTATTGGGATATTTTTATCATCCTTGTCCATTTTTCATAAAAATGATTTAAAAATGAATGTTTTAAGGATTTGTGAATTGTACTCTTTTCTTAGATTATAATTTCAAATGTTTTAAAGATTTACCTTTCTAAATATTTTTAATTAATGTCCATGTTTTCAAACTGATTTTAAGGATTTATTTATATGGACATGAATGTTTATAAATGATAATTATTTTCAAAAGTATCAAAGTGGTATGGGAAATTTTGATTCAAAAATATATTTTAAATTACCTCTTTTATAAATATGTAACTATTAAATGATTTTAGAAAAAGTATATTTCTCTCGAAATGTTTCACTCATCATTTTCAACTATGTCAGCATACTTTACTGGATATTATTTTTGATTGAGGGTAATTTATTATAATACAATCTTCCATGTTTTATTTAATGAGTTATTAAATTTTTGACTGTGGATGTTCTATTTTTATACCATTCATGGTTTATGGTTAATGTATTTACATTTCTTATGCTATTTTTAATACAAATGTTTATGTTATGTTTCAACTTTTTCATATGAGGAATGTAGTGGACTTAGTAAGTGACGGGTGGAGTCCACTATAGCACCTCGATGCATCGGTAGGTATCATGAGATAAACTACTATCTTGTTACAAGGCTTTGACAAAAATTTTATTTTTATTCTTGGCACAGGGCCTTGACTATGTGGTAATGATGTTCGGCGTTAGGCATTCCCTAATTATAAAATTAGTTATTACATGTGATTATTCGACTTTTAGAATATCCATGTTCTTGTTTATATGGTGATGTTTGATTCATTTTTCCAATATTATGTTTAATATTATGTTTAAAAAGGTTGTTGTGTTTATTACACATACTGCCTTAAAAGTTTAAAGCTTCTACTAAATTATTTACCCTTACTAAGCATTTGAGATCACCCCTTTCTTATGTTTTATTTTTCCAGGATCCCAAGAACTGTTTTATGATTGAGATTCCGGGTTAAGCTAAGGGAACAATGGAATTCTCAAAGGATTAGTTTTTTGTTGTATTTTAGAAATTGTAATGTAACGTTCATGTTTGTAATCTATTTTCCAAGATTGCTAAACTGATTGGTCTTTCGGGACATGATTCCTTGTAATTATTCCACTATATTAAAATAATTCACTGACTCTAGGAATCAAGGTTTGGGGCGTTACAAAAAATTCAAAAATAGTTTTTTATTTTAAATTCAATTACTAATAGATTCTAATATTTGTTTTATAATTTTTTCGAAGAAGGACATGAAAGGTAGTTCAATCGAGAAAAATTTAATTTTAATCATATAAAGGCATTACCAAAAATTAGGTTTATTTATTATCCATAAGTTTCGTTTATATAAATTTGTTTTAAATAATATTTTAAAATTATTTATTACTACTAATATTACTAATTCTAATGGCTATGTCATAAAAATTGTATTTAAATGGTTATAAAAATAAAATTATGTTTCATAGAAACATGATGTTGCATGTAACATATTCCAAGTAGATGATTCATGTAGCGCAAGACAAGTTGGTGTTGTTTAAAATGTATTTTTTATTTTTTAAAATAAAATACATCAATGAAAATTAATTTATTCAAAAAAAGTTCATAAAAACGCAGTTTGTTACAGTACATTTTGTTATATAACCAATTCCAAGGGGGAGGCGCATTTTTATGAAGGGTTAAAATATCATGTAGTTTAATTTCATGCGATAGGATATTGATTTTGAAGATTAATATCTTATAGAGAGGACGTTGATGTACATTTTAATGTCTTGTGACTACAATGCCATGCTATTTAGTTTAATGTCGTACCACAAGGAAAACATTAGATATAGTTTAAAGTCGTACAATATGGTCATTGGGAGGAAATAATATAAGGCCTTTAGCTTTGAATGAAATGTTAAAAATACTCCCTTTCATAGTAAAATATCTGAGAATGCGCTATCACTTTCAGGTATGATTGGATGGATGTTCTATCCTATAATCCGAGGATCTTTGGATCCAAAGAGTGGTTTGGGGGAAAGGGATTCTTGCGATAGAGGTGGTTTCTCCTGAGGTTGAAGTTACCACTGGTTTAAAAACACATTTTGTGGGTGACTTTTTGAAAATCCAAATGGGGTGTGTTACTGCATAGTCAAATATTAGATTCCTTTGGCTGACAAACCCATTTTTTGGGTGACTTTATGAATAAAAAATTGGGGCATGTTTCAGTGTATTCATAAAAAAGGGTTCTCAAGAATTTTGAAATTAAATTTATGATGGTCGAAGGAAGCTTATGGAGAATCAAATTTCCCTAGACACTAATTCTGGTTTCATGGAGGAAAATTATCTAAATAAAGAAGGATAATTTCAAGTAAAATTTACCAAATAATTGGAGAAATAAGTTCTGTAAATTGGTCTAACCCTATTTTGAGAAATGTGGTTCATGTAATTCTCGGTCATATCACTTTTACCATATCATTATGAATATAATAGGTGATACATGGCTTATCAAACCTAGTTCATTCAAGCATACTCCAGATATGATGGGGAGATTATAAACCATGGTCTTGGACGTTCTCTAATTAGGAGAAAGGATATGGGACAAATATGAGAGGGATGACTAATAACTGATTCGAATTATAGGTTCCAACATAATGTTGTTAAAAATATTGAGGACGGAATAGGATTATCTCGAGAAAAAAGTTAGGGCTAGTTGACAAACCCATTTTGTGGGATACATTATGCAAAGTGAATTGGGGTGTGTTACAGTATAGTCAAATATTTCCATCCTCTGGCTATCAAGCCCATGTTGTGGGAGACTTATGAAAAGAAAACTTTGGTATGTTATAACATAATTGATAAAAGAATTATTCAGGTATCAGACATTCTATCACCAAAAGTTTAATAAATATTTGGAAGGACCAAATATTTCCAATATTAGGAGTATGACATATTGAAGGGATAAGTACAAGAACAAAGGAATCATTTATACTCATATTTTCCCCGAAGTTTGGAGTCCCTTTCATAGATCTTACGTATATGTTGAAGGGGAATCTCTATTTCCCTGGTGGACCCCCTGATGAGGGGACCTGAATTAAGAGCTTCTACACATATCTTTGTTTGTATACAAAAGAAGGGGAATTTTTTTACCCCATGGCTAGGACTAGTTCATGAGTCCTAGGTGTCACTACGTATCTCACTAGAATGAGAATCGAGAAAAACATAGTTCTTAGGGTACCAGGTAGTTTAAAGTCATGCATTCGGGATATTATCCATGTAGTTCAACGTCATGTGGTAAGGATGTCTAGGATGAAGGTTCCTTAATGTGATTAAATCTAGAATAAGGTATATAACCCAGGTTTCACTATGTTTCTTATTGGATTAGTAATCGATCCATATGTAGTTTTAAATAATGATCCCTCAAACTGATTGAATTCATGTGTATAATATAAAGGGGGAGGGGGTCATTTTGAATACAGGATCACGCATAGGGTGAGAAACCATATTGGATCCTCTCATATAGATCTGACTCACATATAGGAGAGTGGGTAAATGTCCCATATTATGTTTCATATGGGTTTAGGATTTATGTTCTGTCCATCACAACGTATCTTACTAGAGCAAGAATCAAGTCACTTGTAGTTCTTTAAGAAACTATGAAATTTATTGTCATGAAATAAGGAAATATAGTGTTCCTTTTAAAGTCTTTTATGTAGTACAATGATATCCCCAATAAAAATTGATGTTCTCTAATCATACAGGTAACTTATTTAAAAAAAAAATCTTAAACCCATGTGATATATTCCCAGTGTGAGAAACAATGAGTGGAAAAAGTTTTCTTCCACCACAAAAATACAATACATGGGAGGGGTAAGGGAATTTATAATTTTTTGGTTAATCCAGCAGGTATTATCTAGGATTTTTACATATCTCATTGAATTAAGAATCTATCCATGAATAGTTCTTGAAAAATTATTTGTGAAAGTCTAACACATGTACGAGGAGATGGAATGTTTTGTATTTTATTGTGTTTAGGATTAGGATTGAAGATACGGATGTCACTACATCTCTTGTTCGAGAAAAAAACCAAGCACGGATAGTTCATTTAAAACAATATAGTTTAACATAATTTAGAAATGACAAAGGCATCCATACATTAAATGGGGTATTTCAGATGGACCAAAGGATATGACTTGGGATTCACTATGTATCTTATTAGAGAAAGAATCATTCCACAAGGGGTTCTTGAAAAATAGTTCCTTGCATCAATTGGTTTTTCATGAGAGGAAAGGGGGCAATGTTATTTTTTAGAATGATGGTTAGGCATAATACATGAAGTATAGGCTTCACTTAAAATCTCATTTGAATGAGAATAAATCCTTACACAATTCTTAAATAATGGTGTGGTAGGGGTTCCAACACCAGATATTATGATCCGCTCAAAAATGGGTAAACTTTTGTGTAGTTTCTGGTCATGTAACAAGGATGTGAACCATGCAGTTTAACTTCATAAGGTATTGAATGTGATAATGTTGTGTATTATACCTATAATGGAGGCCCAATATCCACTATGGAGTGGAAATGATTTGAGTGGTGCTTGTACAGGGGATAGGACACTCCCTTTCTTCCTCTAGTATATCCAAGAGGGAATCTTAACCGGAAGAGGGGTTAGAGGGATGTGATTGGGGCTTAAACCTATTATGGAGGACCGAATTTTAAGGACCCTATCTAAGCTTGTGGTATTTTGGGGGTCTCTTAATATTCAATGAGGGGGATATTAACCATGTAGTTTAGTGTCATGTGATAAGGATGAATGTTGTATTGCAGTTTTAGGTCATATGAATAGGATCATATGTCATGAAGCATATCATCATTTGAAAAGGATGATAATGCCACTCCATTTAAATTTTTTCAGCATGGAAATTATTTTATGCCGTTTATGATCATGTGACAAAGGCCAACTATGTAGTTTGTCATCATTCAACTGGGAAGTTCTTTATGTGATTACAGGAAATATTTCTTTAGGAACCTTACATTGGTTGGGGTTGTAATGATTTCTCCATCCATTTAGATGAATGAATAATCTTTGCCATAATCGACCTTTTTTATGGAGTAAGGTACATCCCACTTTGGTTCTATATTTGGAGGCTTCATTACTAGTATCATTTATGTTCTGAGGACCAATACATGTTTTCCCTGGAGGATTGAAGAAAGGATGACCTTCTTATTAAAGGCTCGGGATATCTAATTTTGATATACCTACAAATGATGATAGGTTTGAATCCCTTCATCATTGAGCTACACTAATTCATCCCATCACTTCTCAAATTTCTCAACTATGGACAGCTGATCAAAATTGGAAACACAGAGAGATGGTAGTTGGACCTCAATGGGCTAGACTAATTCTGGTCCATATAGAAATGAGTATGGGCTCACCTTTGTGGTGGTATGGTATTTATTCTGATAATCCCATAAGTTATTTAATATATATTTAGGCCAAGACATATTATCACTATCCAACACCATTTGTAGTATGTTTGACTGGGTCTTGTTGAAGGCCTCTATCGGTCTATTAGCCACTACATGATTGTGGGATGAATGGTTGTATTTTATATTGTACTGATGATATACTTTTCACCACAAAAAAAATATAATTTAGTGTTTTTTTTCATTCATTATTGTGTGAGGGACACCAAATCTATTAATGATGTTGGGTTTCATGAATTTGACAATGATTTTAACCCCAATTTTTTTAAGGGGTATTACCTCATCCTATTTGAAGATGTCAGTAGCAGTTAAAATGTATTTGAACTGCTTGGATATAGTAGGAGGATATGGTCCCAAAATATTCATTCCCATATGGAAAATGGCTATAATTATTTGGATGTATATAGAAACATCGGAGGTTAATGTATGAAGTTGGCATGAACTTGGAATGAATGATACATTTTGGTGAATTCTATGAAATCCTATATCATTGAAGTCCATAAGTATCCATGCCTTCAAATTTGGTTTAAATGATGATATCCTGACTCGTTGGTGCTTTAGGCTCAGGAATTCACTTATTTTATGACATTAGTGTTCTATTAACCATCAATATATCTAAAAATCACTCCATCAAATCCTCATTTATAAAGGAAATTATGGTGATGTTGGCTCTCATAAAGAGTGAAGTTGGCTACTCACCATCTGATTTTCTCTTTACCAGCTCTATCCGGTTTTAAAAATCCATTAATATTGTAGTCCAAAATAAGAATCATCCACCTAGTAGTCGGACTATATGGATCAATGATATGAATGACTTCCTTAATATCATTTTTTAACCAGAACTAAAGTTGATACCATTCAATGATGGATAATGTTAATGTCTATTTTGTCCCATTTTGGATCTTCTAGAGCCATATATATATTTTAAAACACATCTTTTAAATAATTATGTTATCATGGGATGTGGGTCAATGTTGTTTTTGAGGGGAACTCTACCATAAAACCTCCAACATAGTCAAGTATACAAATTAGATCCTATTTTCTCATAGTATAATCCCCATTGATATGTTGGATTACCAATTTTCAGTCACCTTTTACCTCCAAGTGGGCCACTCGTATTTGGAGTGATAATTCAACACCTATAATTAGAGCCTTATATTACACCTCGTTATTAATAAAAAATTATCTTAATAAGGATAAGGTAAAATTTCCTTCATTGGGTAAATGAGCATGATCACTAACCTGAATTTGTTGCGATTAGGGTCTTTCATTCTACTCTTGATTGGGATACTAGATACGTTGTAAAATTACATTTCCAATCTTTGGAGGCCACCTTTAATTGAAAACATCTCTTCATTTGGAAATTCAATATTTAATGATGTTGCTTCTATGGATGGGTGTATATCAAGGAAATCTTTCATAGCCCAGCCTTTCACATCTTTATGAGGGATGAATTGTATATCAAACCGGTGTAGAATAACCTCCCATCATTCTAGAATTCCTATCAATATAGTATTGATGGGGATTTATTTAAGTGGGTTTTTACGAGAGACCAAATGGACCTCTCAGTGCTGCATGAAGTGCCTTAGTTTCTAAACCACAAAGATTAATGCCAGCAAGATTTTCATGATATCTGAATAATGAGTTTCAATGTCAATCATGGCTCGACTAAGATAATAAAGGATTATTTCATTCCTATAATAATTATTTTTCCCAAGGAAGGTTCCGATGTATTAATCTAGGTCCATCACATATAGAATGAGAAACATTCCCTCAAAATGTGTCATCAATACGGGCTAGATCAAGATGTATTTATTGACGTTATCATATTCTTCTTGATAGTCAATGGTCCACTAATATGTGACCCCCATTCTCAGAAGTTTTCTGAAGGTAAAGATATTTCTAGCAGGGTTGGCTATGAATCACAGAATGTAGGCCAAGTGTCTTTGATGTCCTACCAACACTTTATGTTTTCTAAGAGTTAGCGAGCTAAAGATAGATGTTTTTTCCGGGTCAACATCAATTTCATGGGGACATAATATGGAGATGATAAATGTTCTAAAGGATTTCCTAAATCCATGATTTAATGGATTAATCATCAGACTAGTTTTGTATAGCTTATTGAAGATGGTCTCTAGGTTGTCCAAGTGGTCAGAACAACTTCGGGACATAACCACTAGATCATCAATGTAACATTTGAAATAAATCCCAAAATAGGGTTTGAAGATGTGGTGCGTGGAACATTGGTATGTGGAGCCTGTAATATTTATGCTAAAAGGAATTACCTGATAGAATTATAATCCCTGGGGGAATCCGAAGGTGGTGGATTATTCATCTTTTAGGGACATCTGATTTTTTTACCCTGAATAACCATCCATGAACGAGAGGGATTTATAAACATCTATTGTATTAATTTGATGTTATATATTATAACTATGAAGTCATATTTTGGATGGTTCCAGTTGAGATATCATAAGTTGATGAAAACTCTAATTTCCCTTTTTTCATCATAGGGAAAATTCTAGCTAGTCATTTTGGATGTTGTAACTCCTAGAAAAAAGTCATATTTGATGAGATTTTCAACTTCATCCTCAATCATGGAAGTAAGAATTGGGTTTTTTCTATCTGGATTCTAGTTTATATCCTTAGTGGTCATCTTTAAAACCAAAGTGATGGCTTTCTACCTTGGGATTAGGGACTAGAATCTCTGTTTATTTCTAGGGGATCACATCCTAGTTTCCTTTTGGAATCAATATATACCTCATATTATTTATAATTCATGGACACACTAATAAAATTGGGGCATGGATCTTCATATATACCTAGATTTATTTCTTCAAGTTCCACAGTAGTAGTGGAGACACCTTACTATAATTATAGAGGGGAATCTATGACAGCTTCATCCTCATCTTCTTGCTCACTCTTTTCCACTTTATCCTCTACCTGAGAAGTAGGTGTTGAAGAAAATTTCTCAGAACTAGTGTAAGAGGATAAATTTGGACATTTGGAAGACAAAGAAACAATTTCTATCTAAATTGATGGTGTGAGTACTTTTTGTAGCTCTGAATGGGAGGCATGGTCATGAGAATGAGCTTCTCACTACTGGAAAAACGGCCTATACCCACGGTTCAAAACCGTGGGTATAGCCCCCAAAACCGTGGGTATAGCCTATACCCATGGTTTTGGAAACCGTGGGCTGGAACGGAATCAGGATAGGTCCCCAGCCTATACCCACAGTTTTCCAAAACCGTGGGTATAGGTGTCCTGTCACCATGTCACCGAAACATAGCCAATTGTCACGGTGTCAACGGCTTTTACCCATGATTTCAAAACCGTGGGTATAGGTCCTAAAATAATGCAGGCGCCGAGTTTCGATCTCCCGACCTCTTCTCTAAAACCACCACATCTAACCACTACCCTAACATCACCTATATATATATATATATATATATATTTAGTTAAATATATTTATAAAAACTGTGGGTATAGAGGGAAGAACTGTGGGTATAGGGGTCCCGCCAAAAAAAATTTCCTTCCCGCGGGAAAAAAAATTCCCACGCACACAAAATTGACCTATACCCACGGTTTTTCATAACCGTGGGTATATGAATTTTAGCCCAGACCTATCCCCATGGTTTTCCCCAAAACCGTGGGGATAGTTACCCCTATTCCCACGGTTTTGGAAAACCATGGGGATAGACCCCCCTATACCCACGGTTTTGGAAAACCATGGGTATAGGTCTTGAATAGACACCTATACCCACGGTTTTCCAAAACCGTGGGTATAGTGGGGGGTCTATCCCAACGTATTTGGAGAAAACCGTGGGGATAGGTCCATTTTCTAGTAGTTTCTTCATTTTATTCTATTTTCACGACAAACTATTGTAGCCTAGTTGATGAAACATGTGTATTTTTGAAGCTTAGGGGATATAATGATGAAATTTTCATCCATGATTTCATTACTATTTGGAGAAATGATGACTTATACAATAGTGTTAGGCTCGGTTTTCACTACTGATATTACGAAAGTCACTAAATGTGTTCTTGAATTCGGTTCCACAATTTGATTTTTTTATTCTAAACACTTACACTTCATAGAGTTGATTTAATGTATTATATGGGATTATTTCCACACCATTTGGGGTATTGATGCGAGTGACTTCTTTAGTCACAGACCATTTCCCCTCCCACTGGTAGAATTCTGCATCAATTTACTATGACTCGTAGTTTTTAAATCAGGGTTTTGACCATAAAATGTCCCAATTTATCCATTGAAAAAATATTTTATGCATTGGTGGTATGATATAGGGATAGATGCATTCTGATGTATCCAAGGTCTTCGTAGAAGAACATTTAAGGTTGTAACATTCCAAACAACCATGAATTCTGAGTTAGTTATTATATCCCTGAATAGATTCCTGAGTTTTATTTCTCTAAGAGGCATCATTCCTTTCATAACCTTGTAACATTAAAGTTGATGGGGAAAGTGAAATTCATTGAAACCTTGTTGATGAAGTGTTCAAATTTCAATGAGGTTGACTAATGAGCCGTTGAAAATGGAGGATCATCGAATATAAATGCATTTAACCTTATAGATATATACAAAGGTATAATGTTTCCTTGTATTATGGAATCCCTATATTTTAAAATGAATGATATGACCATGTGGAATTCTCCAGGATTAGTCTCCACATAATACACTTCGGTAGCAGCAACCTTGACATCAAATTATTGTGGTCTCGACAAGGCCTCTATGAGTGCTTCATGAAGGTCTTTTGTATGACTCTGAGCTCTCAGGATTGACAACATGGCTAGTTCCAAGAATAATTTCTTTAAAACATAAAACTTCTATAAGGAAGGTATATGATTCTAAATGTGGGGATTCCACTTTTCATGTTCTTTAGAGGAATAATTACTTGATGTGAATGGGTATGTTTTTGAAATAGGAGTTGAAGGTGCTTTAACTCTTGGTGGATTATGATGACTATCTCTGATAGCATGCTGAGGTTGATAAAGTTATAACACACCCTCTAGCCAATATTCCTGGATGATCATTCAAGGGTATACCATATCATGTGTTGGGTAGATTCTTTTCCCCATTTCATCTAACTGTAGAGCTCCCCCATGATTTTTGGCTATATAGACAGTTTGAGTAGAGACATGGTTGGAATAGTGACTTCTTGCGCGACCACATCTA
The DNA here is from genome assembly GCA_963277665.1 of Viscum album. Classification (NCBI taxonomy): domain Eukaryota; kingdom Viridiplantae; phylum Streptophyta; class Magnoliopsida; order Santalales; family Viscaceae; genus Viscum; species Viscum album. Next base: position 692,235,012 of record OY728131.1, read on the forward strand.
CATCTATATCCTCAACTCTAACTCCGCCATCCCACAGTTCCCCAATCAATTATAGGGAATTTGGGTTCGTAATCATGTTGATAATCCGATAAAGGTTCCATTAAGTGAATAATGTTAATGGAAACAAAGATTAATTCCTTGTCTGATGGTGATTCCACCTGGCGAGTTGGCTCTTGTTATACCATTTGAAGGGGTAGTTTCTGTTCTTCTAGTATTACATGCATGATGTCTAAAAATCCAAAGAAATCATTGCCTCTGACATAGGGATATCAACAAATTTTTATTCTTAATCTTCCAGTCCTCTCACATTATGGAAGACTGGATTTCATAGTATTGAGCTGCTGATGAAGTTGGATTTGTTTTAGTAGAAGTGGTTGAAAGAACAATTATCTATTTAAACTTAGTTTGGAGGATGGCATGAGTCTGGTAGATCATCTTTATGGATATCAAGCATCTTAACTTCTATTTACTTTTGTTGTTTACTTCCTACCATTCATTCCCTTCCTCCAGATTGGTAGCAGAGGCACATGGTACTTGAGCATATAGTCTTCCCACCTTCAGTTGCCTGGAGTCAACAATATTTTTTTGGAATTCATTGAAAAAAACATCTAAATGATATTCCTCATTACTTGATGGAAGGGGAAATAGTTTGGGAGATCATTATAACCCTCTTTTTTGGGATTCTTGGGATTTGGAAGATTGATCATGTTGTTCTCTAATTTTGAGATGAAGTATTAAGTGTTGTTCTTAATGATCAAGAGGTGGTTCCCCATAATACGGTGCATTCTTCAAAGAGAGTGTAAGTATAGGGGTCTTATTATGCTTAATAGTGGAAGCCTTTTATTTGTTCATTCTCCTTCCTTGATCTATTGGAATTACTTAGAACATATCTTTGGTATCGATGATGTATTCTTCCCCTATTTGAGAGATCATAATGAGGTACCAAAACCCTCCAACATACTTCATAGGGATAAGTGTTGTGTGAAACTCATTGTGATAATTCACTATACAGATTGAGAACAAGTGTTCTTGGGAAAAAAGTAGGTTTATAGAGTATGTCAATCCTTTCCACCTAGAAGTAAAATCCGAGACTCATGTATTCACCCTTTTCTATTTTTGATGGAATGGAGATTTTTTTCTTTTATAGAATTGAGCTGAAAAAGAAGATAAACATATGATGGAGATCTTCCCAATCCATAATTGAACAACATTGAAAACTAGTTTAATATAAAACTACTGGTTCTTATATTGATTGGATGAAGTACATGAGTTTCACCACCACCTATTGTTCAAGGATCCGGATTATGGGATCACAATTAGAGAAGAAATGCATCAAATGTTTCTCTAGGTATCCCAAGACATTAGAAGTCGAAAATTTAGGTTTCCCAATTTTAATTAGAGAAGGATTCAGATCTACCCATTCTAGGCAAGGGAAATAATCTTGTTTTATTGATGTGGTCTATTCTTCTATAGCTTCCAATCGATCCATGAGTGACTCAAGAGTGTTCATGAGCCCTCAGTGAATGTCTATCTAAGTCATATCTTGAACTGGTGCAGCGGCTGGTAGGGCCACCTGTGGTGGTGGTGCTGGTATTTAGTAGGGGAAACCAATAGGGGAAGTCTAGTAATGACACACCTCAACATGTTATGGTTATTCAACCAATGAAGGGAAATCCCTGTCTATTGTCGTGGGATCCAAGTGTAGTAGTGGTTGGTATCTCATATTGAGCAGATGATCCAAATATGTCTTAGTTGCTTTAAAAAAACACTATTTTTTGAGCTGCACCAATAGGGATTATGATCTAAGGATCATCTTAAAGAGTATATCTAGAAGGAAGGCTACGTTGGAGTATTTCATCATTTAGTATTCTCAATTCTTCCATCTCCTCCTCCAGCTGAGAAAATAATTCTTCAAGTGAAGGGTGCTTAGCAGCTCTGAGAGGTAGGTGGGGAAAAATATGACCCTTACACTTTTCTATTTTGGATTACTTTTAGGTAGGTAATGGTTGAGTGATTATTGGATTTTCCAGATTTAGGGTATGAATCTGGTTTCAGGCTCGCACACCTCCTTCAATAATTTCAATGTGCATCATATTTTAAACTAAAAATTCATCCTCCAGCTCTTCCTCTGAATCAGCCTCGTGCTCTCTAGGATCTATAGGGGTGTAATTTATAATATTCACTAATTCATAATACATTACATATATTCTATCAATTTCATTGTTAGACATCATTTTTATATACCCTATATGAGGCATAGCCCTCTCTTTTGTTGATCTGTTGGGGGTGTTTCAAAGATGTTAATACAAATGGAATCTCCAGATAGTTCAGTCATGCACATCCCTAAGGAGGATATCTGATCATGGAATGGTATAAATGTGGAGGATCCACTCTATGGAAATTCATGTATCCATGATAAGACTCATATCCTTTGAGGAGGATGTTTCTGAGGTGAAATAGCCCCCATCCTTGAGGGATGGGGTTGTTCCCATTTACCTTTCACAACTCTTTGGGCCTAGTGTGTTGACCTCAAATGTTGGGTGAAAAAATCCTTTGCTCTATTGGATGGGTTTTCTCATGAACCATCATGGATTCTACATCCTTGGATTCCCTTACAATTTTAATGATTTTTTTGTCTGAATATGGGTTGGTTGTATCAGTTGGTATGCACCTGAATCACCCACTTCTAAATACTATTGTCTTATTTACAACATCTGTGCTATCTGACCATTCACTTATCTAAAATGGGAGGCTTGCTCAATATTTTCAGAGGCTTGATGCAAAAGTATCTCAATAACCTACTCTCTTCTGGCTTGATGTCATTGCAAGTCAGTCGAGGCCTGTTTTTTTAGAACACCTTCGGTTATGAAAATGGTCAATTTTTGGAAGTCATCCTAAAGACATGACATTGAATGATACAACTTTCAGAGGGATTTTCTAGTATGGGAGTCTAATGAAATGTAATTCTCCTTGTTCAATCCATACTTTAGTATGACCATCATATGAGGTATATGAGATCAATCGTCATAATCAAACTAACACGTTGATGTATTCATGTTGAAGGGATAATTATTGTTTCTTTAGCTTTTGATGTCATACTTACAAGATATCTTTCAAGTCAATTTATCAATGAATCCCCTCTATTACCTTTATGTGACTTCAATATTCAAAATAGGGTAACACTTTTTCTCTCATGTGATGAAAATTATTCCATATTTTTAGGTGAATGTCTTGTGGTAAATATTCCAACATTGCCTCTTGAATTCTATATTGAGGGTGGTTAAAGTATAGAACATGACAAGTATGTCGTCATTATAAAGTATTCATCACATATTTAGAATTTAATCTTCTTCTTTTTCTAGTTTCTACTCTACTTGATCTGGTCAGAGTGGTTATTTTATTGTAGCTTTATCATAAGTAATGAGACTAGTAGGGACTTCATTTATTATGTTGGAAGGTATGCAATCTAATGGGGGGTCCAAATAATGACTAGAACCTTGGGCAATCTTCCGGTTGAGAAATAATATCACTCATTAATGACAAGGAATAAAAAATGACTGACAATGTTTTCCCAAGTGATTTTCAGTAGGAGGGATTTCTATTTACTACATTGATAAGGGTAGTACCCTCTTAATGATGTGAGATACTACTTAGGAAGCAACATTCACTGAAATCACCAACATGGGGAGAACTACCATTATGGATTACAACTAAGGGAATATTATCATGCTCCATGATCTTTTTCCCATGCTAAGGGCTATCGTGACTATAATCTAGAGATGGTTTGTCTAGATCGATCAAATTATAGTAATGAAGAAAGCCTTCATGTTTAAGTGTCTAAGTATGACTTTAGAAATTACTTATACTACCTCGGTAATTTGGTAATGGGAGAGTAATATCTTGAGATTTCATAGATAAGAATATGAGGACTTCAAGAACTCCAGCATTGAGCCAAGTGATATTGTTGATCGACTCTTTATTTCCCAATTTTCATTGGTGAAGCTTATTTTTGGATTCCTTCATTTGAGAAATTGGGGTACATGCTAGGGGAAGTGATTTTCAATAAAGGGAGATTGTTCAACAAGCTCTTATGTTGCTTCAAGAATATATTGATAATCTTATTAAATTACAATAAGATATTGTGACTTCTTTTGAGTGTCCATGTGAGGGGACGATTTAATCTTATTAGAAGGGATGTATTCCCCTAATCCAGTTTCCATATATCATATTGGATTTTTCCCCATGACCCTCCTAGATGGGAGAAGAGGTGTGTGTCTTCTTTGGAGTGGCATGTTGATGAAACACCCCATTTTTTGGGGATAGAGCAATTTTTCTATCCCTATGACACTATATTTGTCATTTTTATGTTGTCTTGGAAGGTCTATAAGATATGGTAGGGATTTTTTTTCTTCCTTTTCACTATTTTCAGGATATTCTTGGTGACTTAAGTGACTAGAACAGGGATATAAGTCTATTCTGTATATGGATTTGGGGTATTTTCATGATCCTGCCTACCCTTTCCTTCCAGTGAATACTGAAAATACTTTTATGTGGCAAAAAAAGTTGATTCTTCCTCATATTAATCATTCGGACTCTCCGACTAACTTCTCTGGGAGCTACCTGACAAAAATATTAGTTGGCTTGATGAATGTAGGTTAGTGTATGCTCCTACGTGTAGTTTTCCACTAAACATTGATGGAGAGATTATTAAAACACTACCAGGAGAGGCTATTGGTTGGTATATAGGATGTGGGTAGGTATTTGCATCTACGGACAGATTGCTGTCAAATTTGACTTGAAGGGTTTATGGGTGTAGAAATTTGTCAGTTCTTGATCACTTTGTTCCACTGTATTTAGTTGGTGGGAATCCTTGTATGATTCTATGAATTTTTAATAGATTTATGAGTGAAGGAAGGTGGGTGTTTATTACCTCTCATGGATTGACACAAAATTTTATTAGTGTGCTTATCTGGAGAATGAGAGGTGTGGTCATGCTCCCTTTTGTCTCATTGCTACCCCTGGTGGGACATCATGCGTGCATAGGTCCGGATGACCTAGATCGCACTACCAGGGAAGACACCCTTTTCATAGTGATGGTTCACTACCTCATAGTATTGGCAGAGGAGACTGTTGGAAGTATCCCTATATAAGGAACAATGTGTCTTCTGGAAGAGGTTGTTTGTGACCTCTTGATCAACCTCCCAATAACATTGGAGGGAATGGTTGTTTCATTTCCAAGATAAACTCATAAAATGGTTAAAAACATCAGTTGGTACCATCTGCTTATACACCATCAATCACTGGTGATCAGATGATCAGTGGGGATATGCATGTCGGAGGGCATGTCATGTAGCTTACAGGGTTGGGATATTGTTGTGCTGACAATACTCTCTGACCAGCACATTTCAGACCCAGTGTAGAAGATTCTAGGTAGGTGACATCATCATTTTCTTGGAAAAGTGCCACCATTAATAGTATACAGGGCATACACATGTGGAAGATGGAAGGATACAACTTTATTGAAGGGAGTTATGAGAAAAACTATCTGAATATGTATAAAAAACATGAATAAGATAACATCATTGAAGTAATATCTCATTTGAACGAACACATGCATGATTTATGTTTTTTCTTGTCCCCTTTCTTTTAGAGACCAAAATGTGCTCGAAAGATGGGTGACACTATCATATTGGGCAAGGGTTCACATTGGGTCACTATTTTTTGTTTATGATTGAAAGGGTAAATACATGTCCACCAATAGTTGATTGTAGGGGATTGAGTTTTATTAAACCATTCACATCTGGTTCACTATTTGTAATTGTTTCCAAAGGTTTTATTCATAGAACCAGAAACACCCAATGGTTCTATATCCATGAGGGACCTTCTTTATAAAGGTATACTCTCATTTAAATGTGTATCCAAATATACTTAAGAAATCACATTGGTCAAGAGGATGAGAGTTCGGGATCATCACACCCTTTGGGGAGGATTTTTTCTTACTCCCTGGCTCTCTTATAGATTTAAGATATGTTCACAAATCCCTTATAAAATCCCACGAAAATGTGGGTCATACTTGGAATAAAAAAATATTATGAGTATGACTAGAATAGATAATAAAAAATATGTATATGAGGTTATTTTTCAATGATATATAAGTATGTATTTCGAGGTTCTACAACAATGGTATCCTTTTATATAATGATTAGATGGTTTTTTATCATTATTATAAAGATTATGGTTTTCATACACACAGTGGGGCACTCTAGAGTGTATTGTTATCTAGGGAGATGAGAGTTATTTTAATATAGGGATTGGACCCATGATATGGGATTCCTATAGATCCTTGTAAATGGAATCAGAACTAATGTATTTTGGATCCACTTTAAAAGACACATCATATCTTTTAAGGTTGTGTGATCAGGACCAAACTGTGCAGTTTACTGTCTTGTAGTGAGGATGTCTAGGTTGATGGTGCCTTGTCAAAATTCTATGTGGGACTTATATCGAAGTGTACTAGAGAACTTGGAAGGTATATAGATTCCTCGGTTGGATATTACCCAACTAGAAATGTGGACTAAGAAGATTAGGGTTTATTTTGGGTGTTGGTTTTAAATCTCAAGGAGGTTTCTTATATATTCCATTTGGATGGGAATCAAAACCCACATAGTGCATTATTGAGGATCTATGCCTATAAAGGCCCTAAGGTTTGTCTTGTAGGGAAGTATGTCCCATTAAGATTATTATGTTGGGGATTACTCTTGAATATGATTTCTTATAAAATTAACGTGATTATTCATGCAGAGGATTCCCTATAAAAGGGGATATGAGGGATGTATTGAATCTTGGTGATTTGTAGTCATGTTTGGGACTTATACCTAAGGAGGAAGCCCAACTGTTATATTTCAATGTATAATCCTGATAATTATACCTAGGATCTTTTTGGAGCTTATACCAAGAAAGAGGCCCAATGTTCTCGGCCCATAGGTGGGTGTCTAACATACCCATATTTTAGAAAGAATCAATGTTCTTGTAGTTCAATAAATCAGGTATTACACACTAAGGTTGTCTTTAATTTGGGTAACAAATAGATTTCATGATCACCGCTATCCTATAATCCCATGTGAGTCATTCTCAGGGTGAAAAATAAGAGTAAGTAGTAGATAAGAGGAGTAAAAAAATCCATTTTTGTAATATACTGAGTTTTACAATGATAATAAAATCATTATTGGTAAGAAATTATAAGTGACTTGTGTGAAAAAAAAGTTTTCTCAATGAAAACAACTTAATAAATGTGTTAAAGGATTTTCATAAGATTAAAATTATAGTTAACACATAGGAATAATCAATCACATATTTTTGGAGTCATACGCTATGTTGGTGTGAGATTTTGAGGAATGTAAAGGTAAGGTGAAGAAAAAATAATTAAATAAAAAATAGTTTTGTTGATTTCCTCATCTTCTACACATGAAAATCTTCAATTTAGGGTACAGTAAATTTCCAAAATCTTCTATTTCATCACCTTTTTAATCCATTTATGTTGCATTGTATTAATGTAGATAAATTAATGACTCTATCATTATTTTTACCTAAATCGCATATTAATTTGGGGGTGTTAATTGGGGTTAGAATTACTATGATTTTTGGGGTTCTAAATATCCAAATCATTTTGTTGCAGCTCTTGGTTGATATGGTTGAGTTTGATCAAATATCTCTGCATGTAACATGTGAAGCTCCTTTTCTTCGATTCAATTTTTTCCTTCTTCCCAAAAGTAGTGTCGCCCCTCGTTCCAATTTGGGAATTTCACATAAGGTGAGTTGGGGGTTTATATTAATTACTATTTAATTGATCTACTATTTTCTTCCCTTGTTATAATGAATAATTCGTGAAAGTAAATAGATTGAAATTTTAAATAATAAATCCTTGTTTTTTATGAAATATAATTTCCAGAGACATCGAAATTATAATTTTTAATAAATTTATCAATAGATATTTATAAGAATTATCAAAAATTAATTATTTTATAATTATTGGTATAATTGTTTACTAAAATAATCAAAGGGTAATTATGAAAAATTAATACCGGATAATTAAATCAAATTATCAAAAGATAATTTACATAAAATTATCCAAATATATCCTATAGAAATTATCAAAGAATATTTTGGTGGAGATTATCAAAATAAAATTATGAAGTTTTATCAAAAGATAATTAAGCCATATTATCAATGAATAATTGCATGAAATTGTCGAAAATAATATCACACAAATTATTAAATGATAAATATAAGAAAATTATCACATGATAAACATTTTAAAATTTATCATGGGGTAATTAGATATATTATAAAGGGATAATTTTATAATATCAAATGATAATTTAGAGATTATGACAGAATAATTATTAAAATTATCAAAATATAATTATGTGAATTATAAAGGATAATTTTTAATAAAATTATAAAAAGATAATTATATGGGATAATTTCTATTAAATTATCAAAATGTATTTAAAAATGATATTTTATAATAAATTATAAAAAGATAATTATAAAGGATAATTTTGGTTAAAATGGTTAGAAGTGATTATATAATGATATTTAATGATAAATTATCAAAATATAATTATAGAATGATAATTTATGATAAATTATCAAAATATAATTATGAAATGATAATTTATGAAATATAAATTATTGAATGTGGTTTATAATTATTCATATGGAGAATATTGAAAGTGCATGTCTAAAATGACAATACGAAACATTATACAGAACAGAAAATGTTTTATCACATGTGATATTTAATTTATTTTTTGAAATAAAACAAATTGTATTGATTCTAGGAAGCCTTGATGAACCTTGAGTGTCGAAGAGTTTTGATAATATGGTTATGAAGAGGTTTCACAAATAGTTTATCAACTTTGACAAAAAATAATTTTGAGGTAGGGATTTCCTTACCTTTTGGGTTTTGTTACATATATTTCCTTAATATTATTTATGCATAAACATATTTGATCATCATGCAAGATTATGTTCGCATGTGCGTTTTTGTGTAACCCTGAGAACATTATGTGACACAAGTTTCCATGAGTTCCTTGTATATTATTGTTCATGTTTGATGTTGGTCACATGTATTGTTGTGCTACCATATATAAGATTATGTTCTAAGTGTGTGTAGACCATGATATGGTATGATTTGATTCCATGAGATCGATGTGATAGCTTGATTCCATGATGATGTTTAATTCACATGTTGATGAATATGATGCTGCTATATTTCACATGATGTGTGCTATGGTTATTACCATTCTATGACTTTTCATGTTTTCCCTTGGAGTATTGGTATGTTTATACTTGAAAGATAGATTTATTGGTATGGTTAATCCATATGGGGTGCATGGATGATGTACGACAATGATGACGATGCAACATGATAAACATGTAACCTGGAATCTACTCAATGCCTTGTGGATTTTAAGTATATGGGTGAAACTTAATTCCTTATTGATTTTGAGTGTTACCCAATGCCTTGTTGATTCCAAGTAGGATAAAGATACTCAACGCCTTTTGGATTATGACTATTACCCTATGCCTTATGCATTCTAGGTAGGTTGTTTTCACTCAAATCCTTGTGGATTCTGAGTGAAATTGCAACAGCCTTATTGTGGGTATGGATACTTAATGACATACAATACATTTCTAGCATGGAGACGAAGTAGGTATGGTTGGGGTCTATGGAGGCTTGTTTAGCATATGACTTCTTAGTTTTTGGTTGAATGTTACAATGTTTGTTAGGAATTTATTTATTTATGGTGTACACTTGTACACTTGAACACATTAGGTTAAAGATTCATTGGTGGTGTCCTACTCTATCTTTTACTCACACCCAACATGGGAATTTCGATGTGCTTGTAGAATGCAAGATGGATCTGGTGAAGGTAAATTACCATATGGTGGATAGCTAAGAAGTGGAGCATGAATCTAGCAGTAGACCAGTATGGACACTATAGGATCAATTATTTATTTATTTACATTATCTTCTTTATTTCCACTAAACATGTTTTCCACTTTCGGGAGATACATTATTTGTATTATATATATTTCATCTTTACTTTTCTACATTATTACATTTATTTTTTATTATATTATTTATTATTGATTATTGCTCCTATGACATGATATTTAGGGTATAGACTCCTCACTGACGAACCCAAACCCTCACTGCTAGTAGGAAGCCTCTTGTTTGCGGGGAGATATGCATGAGTTTATGTGGACTTCTGTCTAGGACCTAGTGATTTGTTTTGGATGTTTCTATTTTTTCCTGAGGTCAGATACATGGCCTTCAGGATCAATTCCTATAGAGGCACTCCGAATGAATTTTAGTGGAATATTTGAAAGAATATCCTCTTCCAAAACATGTATCGGATCATGTGGATTATATTATCGTGGATATCCTCTAATCCCACATGACTCATGATGTTTCATGCATGGACCTGGGAAACAAAAGGAAGTTAAAGATCCAGCAAACTAGACAATCCCTCTTTCTTTAGGGGAAGAGGATGGGGTGATGGCACTTCCCTCTCGTTGTCATACCCTAGACGAAATAGTGAAAGAATGGGATTGTAAAATTCCTATCTCCCCTCCCATTTTGGTAACCATGATAGAATGAGTGAGGAATGAAGTATGAGGGGTTCTAAAAGAAATTATAGAGGCATAATACATGATGTATGACCTAAAATTGGTTATGGGTGAAGATACAAGGATCTAATTTCATTTCTCCCTACCTAGAACTGGAGGCTTCGAATCTTAGGGACAATCAGGGAAGGACATGGTCCTATTCATATAACCCAAAACTGGGAGTTCCCTGACATTTCCCCAAGGTTTGAGGTCCATGTGACTGTGGGAATTCATATCTATATTCCCCTTAATTACTCTACCCATTAGTGAGGATAAGTGTTGGACACCTATGACAGAAGGAATGTATATAAAAAAAAGAGACTCATTGGTGTGCCAATTTATATGGGTTTGAAAGTCTAAAGGATTTGGTGGAGGTTTTAATTTGGTCAATCATGGAAAAGGAAGATAAAGAAAGACGAGAATTTCCATTGGTGGCATAGAATAGGGATCAAAGGGGGTCTTGTGTAGGTCCTAGATTAGAGAGGTTGGTGATTTTCATAGGGTATGGGAGGAACTAGAGTTGCTTCACACATAGGGGTATTGGCCTGTGTGGGGTAGATATTCCTTGAGAAATTGACCAATTTGGAAACAACACATGGGTGAGGATTCATCCTATGATCCAAAGGTCTCCTCAAGTGTCCTTGGATGAGGATCATATAGGTATCTAGTTAGGAAAGGGTCCTCATGAAGGGGTTTTTTCACTTGGGGGATTATGTCATCCCAAAGGTGACTTTTTGTTGAAGACCTTAGAGGGACTTTGATCTCAATATCCCCAGAAATTCCATCTTATATTGGTTTTTTTGGAGATAACTAAGGTGTTTTAATGGACCTTGGATAAGTGTTTATGTGATCAAATCTTCATGGATTCTTCCAATTTTCCAATTGTAAAAATGAGGAGACCGGGGATCCTATTTATAGGAAAATAGGAGATCTTCGTCTAAGGAAATTCCCCACACAAATAACTATTGTTGGTTCTTGGAAAAAAGTGTCTGGTATAGAGATGGATTCTTTAGAGTTCCACATAAGGGGGGCTGCACATGCCTTCAAATGTGCAGTGGTGTGCATGCAGGACTATCTAGGCAAGTCCTTTTACTTTTTTTATCTTTTCACCAATTTAACATTCATATGGTTATCTTCATAATATTTTCACCCATGGAAAGAAAGGATGTTAAAAAATCATATGGTATCTTATAGTTATCATCACCTTAGACCACATGACAAAAAATTTCCCCACTCAGTAATTAGAACATACTATAGTTATAGATGCACTAATGTATTGGCCACATTATCATTTTGGGGAAAGGTTCACACACTATTCTAACAAAAACAATTTAAGCTATATATCATCTCATAATGACTTGAATCATATATATATGTGTTGGGTGAAATACCTTCAAATGATTTATTTTGATATCTCCTACACCCCAGGGATGGGGGATGTCGTTGCATATACTCTTTGAAGGAAAGTGTCATCACAATCTATTTTGGAATAGAAGGAAGAGTATAATCTTATGAGGCTTTTTTCCGATTTCATATTGATTCTTAGGAGGATATTTTAGGTATGGTTCTGACCATTTTTTTGTTATCATCATATCTCCATGAGTCTATTCTGGATAACCAGTAGCAGGATGATGAGTTTAGTGGAATTCAAGAAACCCAATACAGTGGGGAGATTGTTTCTAGTTGGTCTCTCTCTTCATATGGTTTCTCAACATTGGAGATCATTTTTTCATTACTGCATAAATGAGGAGATTAGATTTTTTTAATTTTCATAATTCCTCATGGTTCATTCATCTAGTTTCTTTGAAAAGGTATTATGATATGAGATGGTGATTCTGGTGGTCAGGTATAAAGTTTGAAATTTCTAATTTTGTATCCCACTCTTACTCCAACCAATAGATAAAGTCAGAGAATTTGGATCCTTATGGTTTCCACCATCACTCTCCATTACCGATGTGTAAATGGGAAGAGGTATCCATGGACCTTATTTTTGGGTTAAAATAGACTCTCTAAGGGAGGAACTCTATCTGATTGGTGATCGATTGACTAAAAAATTCATCTCATTTCATTCTGATCAAGGACACCACTAATGTCGAGGATCTGGGTATGATTTATGTGTATGAATTAGAGAGGATACATGGGGTTCCTTCTTCCATTATTTATAATAGGGATCCTAGGATTACATTAATATTTTGAAGAATTATCCAAGAGGTGATGGGGACTATGTTTATATTGATTAAAAATTATCATTCGTAGACTAATGTTCATATAGATCATGTTATTTAGATTCTAGAAGATATTTCTCCTTCCTATGTCTGTGATTTTAGTTGGTCATGGGATAGCCATCTTGGATAGGTTGATTTTTATTATAATATTAGTTATCAAACATAAATCATAATGGACCCTTTTGAGGCTTTGTATGGTGGTCTATATAGATCGCCTCTTGGTTGGGATGAGGTGGGTGAATCTTCATTGGTGTGACTGAGTTTGGTTCATGAGATGGATTTTATGATTCATCATATACATTGTTGTCTTGTTACAATGCAAAGTTAGAATAAATCCTGTAAAGATATTTAGAATCATATTTTGTATTTCTATATAGGTGACCAGGTTTTCATAAAAAAAATTCCTCAATCAGGTTGTCATCATCATGGAAAATTGGTAATTTTGTGATTGGACTTGTACTTGGAGATTATTTATAATATTTATTTGTTTGGTTTCAACTATTTCCTTTTAGTTATGCAGTTTAATTATCTTATTTTTTTATCTATATTGTATATATATGTGCCTTGTCTTTTCTTTGAGTTGGTATAAATCATTCCCTCGGTTTATTGTTTGATGCCCGAGTTCTAGTTTCCAGCCTGTGGGTAACAACAACGACCTTCAGGTATGTGGTGTATCGGTTCATGTAAAAAATTGATAAGATATCTTGGATGGTTCATTACATATAATATTTTATTTTAAATCCAAAATAGTCTTTTGAACTTCCCACAAATTGTGTGGTTGAGTTTTAAATAGAACCATCCTTGGTGGCATGCTAATATTAAAGACTCTCAATGGAATAACCCCAATAGAATTTGATGAATTAAATAAAATAACTCCATGTGATTATAGATAATGATTTTATATTACCAATATCCATACCATGGGGAGTGCCAGTCGTTTTTTTAAGAATAAGGATATATAAATATGTCTCTATGTTGATTATATTTTATTTAATGAGATCATGATCTAGAATATGTATCATATACCTTATATTAATGACTTTTACAAATCAACTACAAGGGTATTAATATTTATCAATGATATATCATTGTTAATAATATCAATAACTATGGTTGAAAATAGAGGATATACCCAAGAAATCATTTTAAACAAAATATTAACGCTATGAATTTATAGTGATACCTTTTGGACTCACAGATGACCCCACCATATTTTTGGATGTTATGAATAGAGTATATATATTACCTTAGTCAATTTATGTAATTTTTTATAGATTATATTCTCATATATTATTAGGTAAAGGAATTTCATGATGGGAAATTGATTTTTTTTGTTGAGGACCTTCTGAAAGGGGAAATTGTAAGATGAATTTTTAAAGTATGAATTCTAGCTAAGAAAGTATCATCCTTGAGTAATTTAATCACAAGTGAGGATATATATATAGCTCCTTAAAATATGGAGATTATTAAATAATTTCATCGACCAACCACTTTAACAAGGATCTAGGGTTTCATTGGATTTTCTTGATATTAACAACGATTTGTGATATATTTCTCGGGGATTTCAAATAGAACAAAAATGTTAACTTAAAAGGGTGTAAATTTATATTGGAAAAATTAATGTGAAGATAATTTTATGGATCTTATGATACGGTTAGTCACTACATCTAGCCTCACAATACCTTGAAGTGGAGAAGGTTTTATAATATATAAAGATTCCTTAAAGAAGTAATCGGGATGGGTCCTTATGAAAAATGACATGGTGGTATCTTATCCCTCACATCAATTAATGGTAAATGGGAAAAATAACATGATTTATGATTTGGAGTTAGAAGGTTTAAAATTTGACTGAAAATATAGAGGCATTATATCTATGGTGAAAACTTTGGTAAACATACTAATCACAATATCGTAAATTATATATTCATAAAGGATTTGAACATATTCAAAAGTAGATGGTTGGAGTTGAATTGGGACAACAACTATTGAAAAATTTTCCAAAATAAAATAATGTGTATAATTATCTATATAAAAAGTATTATGCTATCTATTTTATGATATGGTTTTAAAAAGGCACGATACACATCAATTTTCAAATGATGGAACTAAAATTTATAATGGAAGGGGAAAATTGTATATTTAACAAGTGATAGCTCATCCATCCAAACATATGAAGATCAAGGAGGTGTATAAGTTTTATATGCAGATAGAAAAGATTTTAAGGAATAATCCATAATTAAACCTTGAAAATGATTGAATTATAATATTTTAGAATAAAATATATGTCACTTTAAAACAATAATTTAAGAATGGGATTTTGGATGTTGTACATAGCTCATCATTCCATATTTATCCTAGAAGAACAAATTTGAATTTAGATCCCATAAAAAACTTATTGTTGGAAATTATAAAGAGGGATATTTCAGAGTATATATCTCTATTGTTAGCTTTCCATCAAGTTAAGGATTAATGTCAAAAGAAAAATGTGATGATGAAACCATTACTCATACATGTAGGGAAATGGGATAAAATCATGACAGATTTTACTATGGGACTTACCAAGACATCTAAATTCTATAATTACTTTTGTGTTATAGTTGGTCATCTTATGAAGTTTGTGAATTTCAATATTATATAAGAAAATTTCTTTCTTCATAAAAGTTTCAATACATAAATCAAGTTAGTGGTAAGAGTATAGAGAGTACTAGTTTTAATTATATCTGATCGATATTTGATGTTCACTGTAAGATTCTATAGAAGTATTCAACGAGAATTAAATATAGATAAGATCATTAGAATTTATTATAATCCTTAAACTAATATTTAATCTAAGAGGATTATTTAAACTCTATAGGATATGTTTTTATCCTTCTTAGTGGATTTCAAAGGAAGTTTGGATCAATATATTCCACCAATAGAGTGCTCAAACAACAAAAATTTCCATTATAGAATTGAAATAGTGATATATGAGGACCTTCATAAGAGGAAATGTATAAATCTATCTTATTTGTACAATTCTAGAGAGCAGAAGCTATTGAGACTATGTGTTTTATAATAAAAATCAATTATGATTCAAACCATTCTGTGGAATATCAATGAAGCACAATGTTTTTAGAAGATCTTTGATAATAATAAACTTTGATATTTTTATTTTCAGATTTGAGATAATGAATTCATTTCAATATTAACATTTAATAGTTCTATAAGATTTTTTAAGAAGGGAAAGTTTTTCTCTGGGAAAATTTCCCCCTTAGAAGCCATGAAACATATAGGGATTGTAGATTATCACCTTGAACATCTAATGAATCCCGAATAAGATTATAATTTATTAAATGTATCAATTTTGAGGAGGTATGTATCATGCAATGATATTATAATATAATTATCTTTAAATAATTTGATTTCATCGATAGCTTGTGTTACATGCCATGCCAAGCTTAAACAAACAACAATATACTATTAAAATATAATTTTCTGAAAGTTATCACATATATATTGTATTGAACGGTATAAATAAGACTGAGTATATTTTGAAAAAATTATGGCTTTATATGTATAAAATAAATTCATTTTTTTCCATTAATTATTAATAAAAATAAGAAACATTTAAAAAATATGGGATTTTCTAAAGAAATTGTCTTTATTGGCATAATGTATTTTTATATTAATAAATTAAATTAATCACTAATTATTAATTATTTTAATGAAATTTATATATTATATATTCATTAAAAAAAATTAACATTAATTTAATATTTTTTTTGAAAGGATAAGAATAAACCAACCTTTATTCTTAAAAATGTATTTTTCAAAATAGTATTTTTCAATGCGTTTTGTGTGATTGTTCTAAAAATTAATTCAGACCACTTATAGAAATTTAATATCAAAAAATGGATTCCGTATTAATAACTACTATAACAAAGGGTTTTCATATCTAGAAATGTTGTGTGTTTTTTTTTCTATTAATCCAAACTAGGGTTTTTTTGGACTACGAAAAGTAAGAGATCTTATAGTGCATATGATTTCAGTGTTTAAGGTGGAAACATTTCCTAGTGTCTTCCAATTTTTTGGGTTTGAAATATGGAGGATGGAGAATGTTACATTTTGAAATGTAATGTTTTACATTTAAAGGATAAAAAAATTGCACACAGTTATGGTGTTTCTCAAAATTTATTTGTAAATGATGTTTCAAGAATGCAACATCAAAAAAAGGTAAATGAAAAAAGGTTCTCACAATATTTTAATTTATTGAAAGATGGGTTTGTGTGATGGTGGAAAGTATTAAACATGGTGGAAGGTGTGTAAGGAACATTCACCCTAAAGGTGATGTCAAAATGAGGAGTTCAGTGTATGAGGAATCTTCCATGCACAAAGGGTGATATGAAAGGAACATGCATACAGGTTCGACCCTGCCGATAAATAGAAAGGTACCCCTTCATTTAAAGTAACTATTACAATGATGATATGGTGTCTCTACCATGTGAAATACTTGTATGACATAGAGTTTGAAGAAGTATATATGAGTGTAGAATATTTCTTGTGTCTATCTATACTAAGTGAAACTGAAGAGTTGTTTTCACAAAAGATAGAGTTTCATGAATGTTAAAAAAGTAATAATAATAAAAAAGTTTCACACAGGTATTGGTCTTTTATCCAATTGATCAAGTTGTGAAACTCAATGGTTTTGAATATATAATTTTGTTGATCAGTGATTCCATGTTCATTATTTCAGAACACTAGTGAAAACAGTGTCTCATACTTAACAGAAAAATAGACTTCAATTCCAAAATTGTTGAAGTGTCCATCAAGGAGTTAAACTGAGTAAGACTTCACCCAAGGTAGTGAGTTAAGGGGAGTTTATTTAATTTTTTTGATGGTGGTAGTTTGATATTACTATGATTATTTTAAAGTTGGTATACCTGGAATATAGTGACTATGTATGATCTTATAGTTTTCACAAAAACCAGTGAATCTTATACGATTTATGTATGACCGAATCACTTCTAGCTTATGGTATATAGACTAGTGGTTAGTGTTGAAACATGTTAAAATAGTATGTTGACTCTCTATATTTAATTTTTTTATTACTGCATGATTCCATTAGATAGGTCTAACAGGTTCCTACCAATGAGGGAATAAGATCTGTTACATTAAAGTAAAGTAGTTAACACCTTGATTCACGCCTCCCCGTTAAGGGTGTTCTAGGGGTCTTATAGGTGGTATCAGAGCATACATTTAATTAGATATAAATATGTACTTATTATTTTCATGGATAATTTAGTGAATGTTAGGGCATACCCCATTATGATGAAAGAAAATTCCAATTTTGGGAGAATAGTATAAGAACCCATCTGCGATCCCTTGGGATGGAAGTACTTTTTTGCACTGCCTAGGGGATTCATTTCATTGATACAACATGACTATCTCTGACTGAACCTGAGAGGAAAATATTTGATGTAGATTCCATGAACAAAATTCTCTAACAAAAGCACTTTCTGATAAAATCTCTTTAAATTCTATGAGTTTCACCTCAACCAAGTACATATGGGAGAAACTAGAAAATATAAATTAAGGCGATATTAAAGTGAATGTTTTTAAACCTAAAGTATTGAAAAATCTGTTTGATGATCAAAAAATACATTCAGCTAAAAATGCTAATAGTTTTTTTTATCACAAAACTTATGTTTTTATAGATATTCAAGGACTTTGGGAAGAAATGGTGGATATTGAAAATGCGAATAATTTCCAAAGAAGGACCCAACTTTTGTATAATCCAAAGGTTTCATCCCTTGAAAAAAGAGATCTTTCTAATATTTCTCTTAATGAGATACTATGTCGTCTGGTGGCTTATGAAATGAGAGTCAAACCAGAAGATACAACAACTCATGCATATAAGGAAATTACATTCAAATCCATGGAAATACATGATATTTCCAAAGTTATTTTTTATGCACATGATGAGGAAGATGAACTTCTTTCAATTTTTTTCCATGAAATTCATGTGAGGAAAAGGTATATTTGAATGAAAGCATCTTCTAGTTTTTTTTTAATTGTGGATGAGCTGGGCACATTTCCACTTGGTTCCCAAGGAAGATTGGTGACGAAGAAAGTGGAGGAGGAATCTTGAAAAGTCCTCAGAAAGGGTTCCCTCAAAAGGTAGATAGTATATAAGGAATGAAATTTTAAATAATTGTATTCTTCAATAAATAAGAACAAGATGATGATGTTTTTTAGAGGATGTTTATCCAGAATTTAAATATAGACCTTAAGTAACCATGATGGAAACATTTAAAAAGGTATAACCTAAAAAAGATAGAGATAATATATTGTAGAGACCCAAAGCTTGACGTACATGGACATTACATTACCTTTTCGAAATACTTAATACATAACAAAAACAGACACCAAAGTACTGTAATAG
This sequence comes from Viscum album, assembly GCA_963277665.1. Classification (NCBI taxonomy): domain Eukaryota; kingdom Viridiplantae; phylum Streptophyta; class Magnoliopsida; order Santalales; family Viscaceae; genus Viscum; species Viscum album. The sequence continues at coordinate 692,254,335 of OY728131.1, forward strand.
TTTAGTGCCTTTGGAAACTTGGAACATAATCTTCTAATCTTGGTGAAAGATCCTCAACATCTCCCATAAAGATCATCCGTTTTTATCTAAAACCTTTCCTTATATCCTGGGGAAAAGAAAACATAAAAAGGGTGAGCTCAAATATCATTAAGGGAAAACATAGTGAACATAAAACAATCCATAAACATTTGAAAGCAAAAACATGAACATGAAATTTAAACATCAAAATCTTGAGCAAAGACATAAATCGTGGAAGTACGTAAGGCATATATCATAATGTAACATCAATCAGGATAAAATATAATGGGAATAAAACATGTAATCGTGGAACCCATTCAGAACATGTCATGATTTTCATAGTAGCCAAGGCATTGTTACCAAGACCATATTAGTGGACAAAGTCCCTTTTTGAATCGAGTTCACTCCCCGTTACAGTCCTGTAACACTGAACCGGATTAACTTATGATTCCAGCCATGTCTATCTCATGAGATATAAATCTTTACCCAATTAATTGTAGGGAGATATAGGTCCCACCCATCTCATAATCAAATCATTCATAGTTGTTCCACAAAATAAACATACATCATTCATAATAACCCAATAAATAAAATGGGTTTCATAAACATCATCCCATCATCACATAATCCATATGAAAGAAATGGATAGAATTTCATAATAATAAAATTGAAAACATTTAAATTATAGAGACATTATACTTGAAACATAAACATATGAAATAATCTCATCTTAGATAAAAAATGGTTTTGATCAAACACTTGAAATTAATTCTTGAGGAAAATATCCTTTCTTCTTCCAAATCATTTTCTTTTCAAAAAATGTCATGCAATTTTAAAATAAAAGGATTTTTTTGAAAATATTCATGAAATATTTTGAAGGAAGCTTCATAAAAATAATGCTTTGTAAAACTGTAAAAAACCTTTCATGCTGTATAAGTTAAAAATAACATTATTCTCATACTTTTGTCGGAAATGTCAAAAAGTACCTCGTAACGTAAAAAAAAGAAAAATTCCTTATATACCATGTAGTAAAAGACAAAATGGGTAAAAATTACATTAAACATACATAATTTTTTTTAGAAAACATGGACTTGTATGATAACAATAACCCCAAAAAATACTTACAAATAAACAATCTCAGATAAGAATGATATTGGAAAGGTTATCCCTTACATTAGGTCTGATATGCTTCGTACGTATCCGAACCTCCTGTATAATGATTTCAATACGTCACTGACTTATTACAGAATCATATTCATTGTTATGATATCATATATGGTTCACTTATGACTTTATATTACCCGTTATTTTGTAAATTCCATGTTAAAGAGTGTTTTGGGTAAAATCATTTCATTTGTCATCTGTGTTTTGACTTGTAATTATTCATATGATTACTTAGATAATGATTACATAATTCCAGAATATTAAACAAGATTTATATATAATATATATTCAGAATATACATATATATAATATATCGATAAATGGAATGAAATACATCGTTCATAGAGATGGTAGGTCGTACGTACGCATGAACGTTGTTTTTGTTTCCTCATTGAATTGAATGAAATTAATTGGATGACATACATATATATATACAAAAAACCAGTATCATTATTATTTAATATATTTAATTATTACTTATTATATATACTTTATAATCATTCATGAATGGTTAATCATTGAGAATGAATCTCATCGCGTCGTGAAGATGGTAGTTCATACGTACGCACGAGCGATGATATCGTTCCCATAATTATTGAATTGAATTGGAGTGGATGATACAATATATCAGAATCAGTATGATGTCATAATAACTATGTATAGTTATTCTTTACAGAATTATACCCGTCCAAGTAAGGTGGTGTTGGAAAAACAAATTACACCATGGCGTAGAGACGGTATTCCGTACGTACGCACGCGTGGTGATTTCGTTTTCCGTAGGATTGATAGATAGTGAAATGGGGTTGTTTCATATTTATAATCACATCCATTAGATTAGTGATACTGATGTTATTACTTTATAATGAAACAACTAAAGAAGAAGAAGTTGAAATAGAAATAAGCATGAAATAATCGGTAGAAGGGATTTCCTCTTTTTCGACGCACCTCCTTTAAACTTCTTCTTAGGGCACTAGGGTTGGTCTTTTGAGAAGACCAGTACCAATATAAAGTTTCTAGGGAAGTGGGGAAGTAAAATGGGCAGAGTTTGTCCGAGCTTCAAGGCTCAAAATGGTGTGAGGAAGAGAGGGAGGAGGTTCCCTTTTATAAAGGAGGGGAGGGGCACCTTTGGAATCCTCAAAAATATTAGTTTAATATAAATTGAAACCCCACATAAAAACCTCCAAAAATGACTCAATTCTAAGATTAGATGATACAGGGTTGTAATCTCATCAACAAATAATATTTAGACATGTTTTTATCTTATTTTAAATCTTATCATTTTAATTTATCCTTATTTAATCTATTTAAGTTTCTTTGTGGTAATAAAATTCTAAATTCTAAATGGTTATAAATAATCACTTATGTGTTGTTAATTTTCTATAATTGGATACTTTATGTCATTTTAGACTATATAAATTTCAATTTATAATTTTTAAATATTTTTGTGATTTTTAAACAATTTAATAATATGTTATTGTTATAAAATAACAATAGTGTCAATTTTGACACTATTCATTTATTTCAATTTAAATAAAATATACACAGAGGATATATTCGAAATAAAATATTTAATAGATTTCTAACATTTCAAATTTGTCTTGAAAATTCTTGGAGGACATTAAATAGTTCACATAATATTTATTTTAATATTTTTAATACCATTTATTTGGTATATCTCTTAATAAAATAATTAGTACAGCATTTTTGTATAATTATTTAATATACATATTTGTTGCATAAAAATTAAAAGTAAATCCTTTGATGAAGATAAATATAAAATATTTTATTATAATAATTTTACTCGAATTTATCATCTTAAAATAACAACATGTATATTTTTATCTTTATTAAATTATGAAGGTGACAACTTTGGAATCATTTAAAATAAAATATTATAAGTGTCATAATCGCCATAATAAGGATCCAAATGGTCAACAATTATGCCTGTGGATGATTAGGGTTTATATATACTCTACTAATAAGTTTTTTGCAGATTTTTGGGCTTTTTATATGTATTACTATTTCAATAAAAACAATATTATTAATTTTTCACTAAATAAATAATTTCTGAATCATTAATGTATAAGATAATAAAGTAATTAAATAACTCTGAAAAATTACAAATAAATTAACATGATAAATATAAACATTTTATCTTTCAAATGACTATTTATAACCGAATTTATATTATGTATAAACTTATATTAAAAATAATTTAATTATTATAGTTGAGTGAGAAATATTTCACTTTCCTTTAAACAAAATAAACTAAAGGTCTTAATCACCTCCAAGTGGGTTCCAATGGATTCCATTTCGACCCAAATATGACTTAGGACGAATTATAATCATCGAATTGTATTAATACAAGTATTAGGATAATTTTATAATATTATATTTACCATTAATTACCCAATTTACCTTTTACTATGGTAAATAAAATTTACCGTTGTTACTATTCATAAAGCCCAAAAATAAAAAGTAGTCTATTAATATAATTTAGACCCACTGATTCCCAATATTAAATCCATTTTTCCAAATTCAATACACAGAAGTTGCAGAAATTAAATTAAAATTAACCCAGTTGTCGAAAGAAAACGGGTTTTTTTTAAAACATTGCAAAAGATTGAATTTATTTAACCTACCAATTCAATGTAAAATGAATGCTAATGACAAAAATTAAATTAAATGGTAAAAATATATTCTATTTATACTTTAAAACCATTCAATATTATAATTTAACCACATAAGTTATTACAATGAAAAAAGTTGTTTTTAATTAAAATATAGCGTGTTTTTACTATTCATTAAAATATGAAAGTTATCAGAATAATATGAAAAATTTATCAAAGTTAAAATTTTATATCCTGATTCCAAAGAATAATTTTATTTTGTAAAATTAAACTTATAAACATTTCAAAAACTATATTTAAAGTGGGTGCGCCATCAAAAGGTGGCAAAACTACATTTTTTGAAAAATACTTATTTTACCCGAAAAAATTATTTTGTTCTTATACCATGTTCTAGAAAATGTATAAGATGAATAATAATGTTATAAAATTCAAATTTTAGTTAATACTATTTATAACGGCTAGTTCATAATAATATTATAATAATATATCATTGTTTAGTAAAACCCGGTATTGCGTACAACACACGCTATCGAGGTAGGTCGTGATTGCGTGTAATGCAAGCCAAGTCAGGGTTGCATGTAGTGCACGACTCCTTTGTTGTTGCATATAACAAAATACATTGAATATATATATATACTCAATGTTTCGTAGAATAACTACTATCAAACAAACATGAAATTGTGTGTAACACGATCCAAGATTAGTGTTGTGTATACTGCAAGCTAATACGGTGTTGCGTATAGTGCAAGATAATATTGGTGTATCGTACAAAAGAAGATATGAAAGAAATTAAAATGAATATATCTTATAAAATCTCCGATTGTTACATTCGACCCCCCTTAAAATGAATTTCGCCCTCAAAATTTGTCGGGGTTATAAATCGTTTACTATTCATAGAAACCCACATCGTAAAACGGAATACGAAAACTTAATTTTAAAAACTAAGTATGAAACGTAACGATTACCCAAAGCAATTCATCATTGGGTTTCCATATAGGAGAACAAAGGTGAAAATATGGATATGGAAGAGAAATCTAAACATCAAGTTCTGATGGAGAGTGGTAGAGAACATGGCTATGAAAAAGTCAACAATCACAAAGACATAAATTTGTGATGACCTAAGGAACCATCTGAATCATCGGATATAAGGACACTAGGACAACATTTTTTTGTATTCAAGATCATTTCCATAAAGTTGAAGAAATTGGATTTAGAAGAAATACGTTGTTGATTTTGGTACAATCTCACCGTTGGTCGTTCCTTGGACAATTTCCACTTCATCTCTTAAACAAATGAAGTTGAATTTTTCATTCGAGAAGTGTTAGTAGATCATATGATAGAATGATAGGTTATTCCATCTGTCTCAAACAAAAAGTTTGCAAAAGTTATCAAATATACATAAGTCCATCTATAGTGAGATTAATCGTATATGATTCCAAAAATGGACTTATACTTCATCTATCATACCGCTTAATAAAATAAAACTAGTTACTACTAACCAGGGACTTCCTGTAGGCCAGTGGTAGGTGATAAAGGACAGTCATACTTCGGTTGTGGGTTCGATTCCCACAGCCTTGTCCGACGCAATGGGCTTTCTCCCTTCCTGCAGGTTATCATTTTTTTTCTAAAAATACATTATTATAACTTTCTATCAATAATATCGAAACATTTCTAGCCTTAAACAATACTAACTTATGTCCAACATAATCCATTCCAATCTTTAGGCCTATCCAAAATACTGACGTCCAATCTCATATTATAATGAAAATGATTACCAAAGAGTTCATATAACAAGCATTTTAATACCATCGTTGATCCCCATATATCATAAGATATGTCTTGTTGTTCACATTCCAAACATTCGAAGGCCTTAATCATGTATTCTCTTTTATAAAATGAATACCCATTGAACCTTAGTGAAAAATTGAATGTAGTTAAAAGTTAACACTTTCCACATACCAAAATCCTCAAAATTCTATATAATCAAACCATGATATCACTTAGTCCTTATATCAATCATGAGCTCATGATTACTGTCAAACATTTCATTTTCTCCTTATCCCTTCATCATGCGCATATCATCTGCTTTCCAAAATATTTGAATCACTTTTCATGGTTACCGGTAGCATAAAATTATTGAAAACCACAATAGACTAATACAAAAATATTCTAATACACCATAAAAGTACCTCAAAAACATTATTATTGAATACCAATACATAAACACATCAATACATCCTATTCAATGATTGTCCTGGAATAAGTCCTTCCTTGATTTAGAAGTAACTTTTTAGGTCAGGGAATTGAGTTGGGTAATGCCCATGTTCTCCACAAATAAGACATTGAACTCCATAACAGTCTGTCACTCTATGACCCTTTTCTCCACACAGATAACATTTGTCCCTCTATTTGAGGTATTCCTAGAGGTTCTTCTTCCCTTATTTAGAAGTCTCAATCTTCCTTTCTTTATTCTCCTCAACATGCGAACATACATAAAAGTATATCTTCCTCTTATTTGATGAATTAGGCATACCACTAAATTTCACCTTGTTAATCATATATCGCGATGACTGATTCTCCACATTCACAATATCTTTCTCTCTAGGCATTATGCAATTTTCTTTCTCATAGTCACCAATTTTTCCATTGGATTCAATGTTAACTGAATTCCTTCTGGTTCCCTACATTGACTAAAACACAAAAAGAATTCTGTGGGAGGAAAAAATCATACAAGGAAAATAACATAATCAAGGGGGAGTACCTTTGACATATAACATCTTAGGATTAATTCTAATATCATTACCTTAATTCTAAAACTATAACCTATACTTATACTTAACCTTAGGGACATCCCTAGACATACCTTAGAAATATCTCTAGGGATCTCACTATAGTTTTCACATCCTAGTTTCCAATGGTTGACTAAACCTTTCCTCTAATACCAACTGTAGAGACCCAAATCTTGAAGTACATGGACATTATATTACTTTTTCGGAATACTTAATACATAACAAAAACAGACGCCAAAGGACCATAATAGCTTAGTTCCTTTGGAAACATGGAACATAATATTCTAATCTTGGTGAAATATCCTCAACATCTCCCATAAAGATCTCCCCTTTTTTTGCCTAAAACCTTTCCTTATATCTTGGGGAAAAGAAAACATAAAAAAGGTGAGCTCAAATGCTCAGTAAGGGAAAACATAGTGAACATAAAATAATCCATAAACATTTGAAAGAAAAAACATGAACATGAAATTTAAACATCAAAATCTTGAGCAAAGACATAAATCGTGGAAGTACGTAAGGAATATATCATAATGGAACATCAATCATGATAAAATATAATGGGAATAAAACATGTAATTGTGGAAACCATTCAGAACATGTCATGATTTCCACAGTAGCCAAGGCACTGCTGCCAAGACCATCTTAGTGGACAAAGTCCCTTTCTGAATCGAGTTCACTCATCGTTTCAGTCCTATAACACTGAACTAAATTAACTTACCATTCCAGCCATGTCTATATCATGAGATATAAAAAATTACCCAATGCATTAGAGGGAGATATAGGTCCCACCCATCTCATAATGAAATCATTCTTACTTGTGCCACAAAATAAACATACATCATTCATAATAACCCAATAAATAAAATGGGTTTCAGAAACATCATCCCATCATCACATAATCCATATGAAAGAAATTGATATCATTTCATAATAAGAAAAGTGAAAACATGTATATTATAGAGACATTATACTTGAAACATACACATATGAAATAATGTCATCTTAGATGAAAATGGTTTTGATAAAACACTTGAAATTAATTCTTGAGGAAAATATCCTTTTTTTCTTCAAAATCATTTTATTTTCACAAAATGTCATGCAATTTTAAAAGAAAAGGATTTTTTTGAAAATAGTCATGAAATATTTTGGAGGAAGCTTCATGAAAATAAGGCTTTATAAAACCGTAAAAATCCTTTCATTCCGTATAAGTTAAAAATAACATTCTTCTCGTACTTTTGTCAGAAAAGTCAAAAAGTACCTTGTAATGTAAACAAAAGAAAATTACTTACATACCATGTAGTAAAAGACAAAATGGTTAAAACATACATTAAAAATACATAAAAACAATTTTAGAAAACATGGACTTGGATGATAACAATAACCCCAACAAATACTTACGAATAAACAATCTCAGATAAGAACGAGATTGGAAAGGTTATCCCTTAGCTTAGGTCTGATATGCTTCCTACTTATCCGAAACATCTATATAATGACTTAAATAATTTTATTGACTTATTACAGAAACATGTTCATTGTTATGATATCATATATGTTTCACTTATTACTTTATATTACCTGTTCTTTTGTAAATTCCATGTTAAAGAGTGTTTTGGGTAAAATCGTTTCAATTGTCATCCGTGTTTTGACTTGTAATTATTCATATGATTACTTAGATGATGATTAATTAATTCCAGAATATAAAACATGATTTATATATAATATATATTCAGAATATACATATATATAATACATCGATAAATGGAATGAAATACACCGTTCATGGAGACAGTAGGCCGTACGTACTCATGAACGTTGTTTTCGTTTCCTCATTGAATTCAATGGAATTAATTGGATGACATACATATATATATATAAATAAATCCAGTATCATTATTATTTCATATATTTCATTATTACTTATTATATATACTTTATAATCATTCATGAATGGATAATCATTGAGAATGAATCTCATCGCGTCGTGGACACGTTAGTCCGTACGTACGCACGAGCGATGATATCGTTCCCATAATTATTGAATTGAATTGGAGTGGATGATACAATATATCTAAATCATTATGATGTTATAATAACTATGTATAGTTATTCTTTACACCATTATACCCATCCAAGTAAGGTGGTGTTCGAAAAACATATTACACCATGGCGTGGAGACGGTATTTTGTACATACGCACGCACGGTGATTTCGTTTTCCGTAGGATAGATAGAAGGTTAAATGGATTTGTTTCATATTTATAATAACATATCAGTATATTATTGATACTGATGTTATTATTTTATAGTGAAACAACTAAATTAGAAGAAGTTGAAGAAGAAATAAGCTTGAAATAATCAATAGAAGATATTACCTCTTCTTCGACGCACCTCCTTTAAACTTCTTCTTAGGGCACTAGGGTTGGTCTTTTGAGAAGACCAGTACCTCTATAAGGTTTCTAGGGAAGTGGGGAAGTGAAATGGACAAAGGTTGGCTGATATTTATAGATTAAAATGGTGTGAGGAAGAGAGGGAGGAGGTGCCCTTTTATAAGGGAGGAGAGAGGCATCTTCGGAATACTCAAAAATATTAGTTTAATACAAATTCAAAACCCGCATAAAAACCTCCAAAAATGACTAAATTTGAATATTAGATGATATAGGGTTGTAATATCATCAACCAACAAAATTTATACATGTTTTGATCTTATTTTAAACCTTATCATTTTGATTTATCCTGATTTAATCTATTTAAGTTTATTTGTGGTAATAAAATTTTAAATTTTAAATGGTTATAAATAATCACTTATGTGTTGTTAATTTTCCATAATTGGATAATTGATAAAATTTTCGACTATATAAATTTCAATTTATAATTTTTAAATATTTTTGTGATTTTTAAACAATTTAATAATATGTTATTTTTATAAAATAACAATAGTGTGAATTTTGAAACTAGTCATTTATTTGAATTTAAATAAAATCTACACAGAGGATATATTCAAACTAAATATATTCAATAGATTCCTAAAATTTAAAATTTGTCTACAAAATTCTTGGAACACATTAAATAGTTCATATAATATTTATTTGAATATTTTTAAAAACATTTATTTGGTATATCTCTTAATAAAATAATTAGTACAACATTTTTGTATAATTATTTCATATGCTTATTTGTTGCATAAAAATTAAAATTAAATATTTTGATGAAGAAAAATATCAAAGATTTTATAATAATAATTTTACTCGACTTTATCATCTTAAAATAACAACATGTAAATTGTAATCTTTATTAAATTACAAAGGTGACAACTTTGGAATCATTTAAAATAAAATATTATAAGTGTCATAATCGCCATAATAAGGATCTAAATTGTCAAAAATTAGGCCAGTGGATGATTAGGGTTCATATATACACTACTAATACGTTTTTTGAAGATTTTTGGGCTTTTTGATATGTATTACTATTTCAATAAAAACTATATTATTCATTTTTCACTAAATTAATAATTTCTGCATCATTAATGTATAAGATAATAAAGTAATAAAATAACTCTTAAAAATTACAAATAAATTACCATGATATAGAAAAACATTTTATATTTCAAATGAGTATTTATAACCGAATTCATATTCTGTATAAAATTATATTAAAAATACTTTAATTATGTTGAGTGAGACATATTTCACTTTCCTTTAAACAAAATAAACTAAAGGTCTTAATCACCTCCAAGTGGGTTCTAATGGATTCAATTTTGACCCAAATATGACTTAGGACGGATTATAATCATCCAACTGTATTAGTACAAGTATTAGGATAATTTTATAATATTATATTTACCCTTAATTACCCAATTTACCTTTTACTAGGGTAAATAAAATTTACCGTTGTTACTATTCATAAATCCCAAAAATAAAAAGTATTCTATTAATATAATTTGGACCCACTGATTCCAAATATAAAATCCATTTTTCCAAATTAAATACATAGAAGTTGCAGAAATTAAATTATAATTAATCATGTTGTCGAAAGAAAACGGGTTTTTGTTTAAAACATTGCAAAAGTTTGAATTTATTTAACCTACGAATTCAATGTAAAATAAATGCTAATGACATAAATTATATTAAATGGTAAAAATATATTCTATTTATACTTTAAAACCATTCAATATTGTAATTTAACCACATAAGTTATTACGATGAAAAAATTTGTTTTTAATTAAAATATAGCATGTTTTTACTATTCATTAAAATATTAAAGTTATCACAATAATATGAAATTTTTATCCAAAGTAAAATTTTATATCCTGATTCCAAATAATAATTTTATTTTGTAAAATTTAACTTATAAACATGTCAAAAACTATATTTAAAGTGGGTGCGCCATCAAAAGGCGGAAAAACTGCATTTTTTGAAAAATACTTATTTTACACGAAAAATTTATTTTGTTCTTATACCATGTTCTAGAAAATGTGTAATATGAATAATAATGTTATAAAATTTAAAATTTAGTTAATACTATTCATAACGGCTAGTTCATAATAATATTATTATAATATATCATTGTTTAGTAAAACCCGGTATTGCGTACAACACACACTATCGGGGAAGGTCGTGATTGTGTGTAATGCTAGCCAAGTTAGGGTTGCGTGTAGTGCACGACTCCTTTGTTGTTGCGTATAACAAAATACATTGAATATATATATACTCAATGTTTCGTAGAATAACTACTATCAAACAAACATGAAATTGTGTGTAACACGATCCAAGATTAGTGTTGTGTATACTGCGAGCTAATACGGTGTTGCGTATAGCACAAGATAATCTTGGTGTAGCGTACAACAGAAGATATGAAAAAAATTAAAACGAATATATCTTATAAAATCTCAGGTTGTTACATATATTGCCTGGTGTTGTTGATATCAAGGTGGAAATTATGGTTGATCTTGATGAGCATGAAAATAAAGGAAATATAAATATAAATATGAGAGATATGTTGAAAGAGTTATCAAAGTATGTTGATTATATTGAAGTAGGAATTGATCAAATAGAAGGAGAGGAAGAAAAATATTTAACAAATATTAAAATCAAAGAAGAGTTTGTGTAATTTAAACACTGGATTGAAGAGCTATAAGTCTTCATTAATGATCTTACTTTGAGACTAGATGATAAGGCGAAGATAGTTGAGAGACGTGAAGAAGATTTTGTTACTCTATGTATAAAATTTTAAACTAACTCAAACTCAACTGAAACAAAAAAAAATATAGTTTTGACCTTTATTAGATAAAGATATATTATAATAAGCTAAATGTGGTTTTGAGGGAGTAGAGAAGGCCTTTAATGATCAGATATCCACATGTATGGGAAAAAGTGTAATCAGAAGTGATGTGGAGAAATTGAAGTATGGGAATGGGATGAACAAGAATAAAGGGATCCCAAAAGTTATAAATATCACAAAGGCACCTAATGTCCAAAGAAATAAATCTTGAAACTAAACATAAAATATATCTAAATAATATCCTCGTGTACTTATAAAGTATTTCCGGACAAATATCATTTCAATAGAAGTGTACATGATGGAGAATGGAAATGAGAAGATATTTCCTCTAATAAAATGTCAATTTTGTGGCTTTCTAGGCCATACCATGTATTAATGTGAATAGGAAAGGAGCTATCTAAATGAGGAAGCATATGGAGGTAAACAAAGGATAATGAGACCATATCCATCATCCTATTTAATAATTAGTTTCTCTATCTATTTTTCCCTATTATAACATTGGAAATAAATCTATTCATTTCAGGTAGAGTAAAGGAGGGAATAATACCTACATAAATCGGACACAATTCAAGAACCACAAACTAAGAGAAGTTTCTATTGAATATAGGTATTCTCCTCTAGAATAAGAATATGAGTTTGATAAACACATTCATATTGAAATATAGTGGAAAGGCTAGCATTATCCTCCACCCAATCTAGTATCTCCTGGAAAGTTAAGAAGAAAATAGAGAAATTCAGCCTTTCATAAATAGCTCTTATATCTATAAAGAACAGTAGCACATGGTTTCATGATAGTGGATGCTCAGACCACATGGAAGGAAATGAATATTTATTAAAAAAATTATAGAAAATGTTTAATGGTTTATTGAGATTCAACAATGATAATGTGTTAAAGATCAAAGGAATTGGTAATATAAAACGTGAGAATAATGAGATAATGAAAATTAAAGTTCTCTACGTAGAAATTTTGCATAAAAATATTCTGATTGTGAGTCAACAATATGACTCAAGACTATAAGTGACATTTAATCATAAGGGGAGTACTATCAAAGGAATGAAATGTAATTGTATCATGAAAGGATGAAAAACTGCTGACAATTTATATAAGTTCGAGAGTAAGGAGAACATTTTTTACATAATATTTGAATAAGAGAACAAGTTATGGCATCAAATGATGGGTCATATTAATTAAAATATCTTCGAACATATATCTAATCATAGGATAGATTTTGACATTCTCATTATGAATTAAGATCATGGAATGACTTCTGATTATTGCATCTGAGGAAAGATGGTTGGAATTTCATATCATCCTTAGAACAAAAGGTCATTGAATATAATTGATCATATCCACAAAAATGCATGTGGTCCAATGATTATGTCTTGTACAAATGTAATTATGTATTTGAATATTTTTATTTATTATTATATTATAATGGAGTGTGTTTTGACTATGCAGATGGAATAAAAATTTCTCAATTTCATAAAGAGAAATCATTGAAGAGATGAGAATGAATTTGGTTACACAATCAAGATTCTACAATCAGTAAATGGAGGAGAATACACATCCATCAAATTTGAAAACTATCTATTAAAATATGGAATAATGTATGACTTGTGTATATTAAGAACCCCTCAATGTAATACGTTTGTTGAAACCAAAAATCCATAAATGAACAATATAGTTAAAACTTTGCTAATTTAGAGTCATGTTTCTTACCATTATTGTAAAGAGGTTGTTCAAGTAGTGATATAAATACAAAATCAAACATAAATTTTTATGGGAGAAACTAATACACAATATTAAATTTGGTATGGAAGGAATCCCTCTTTGAAGTATTTTTTTTTTCAAAGTAAATTTTTCATCTGAAACAAAGAACGAAATCCAAGAAAGTATGGTGATTCTATAGATGAAGGAATATTTCATGGATATTAAATGAATAATAAATCCAAAAAATTATTAAAATAATCATCTTATAAGGATTTTAAAAATCACTAATATCAAAATAATTGATGATTAAAATGTAAATAAGTTGAGCATATCATATGTTTCTATGATTGAAAATGAAGAAGAAAGTTTACATGGGATAAATTGAACTAATGAAATTGTGGAAGTCTTAAAGAATAATCCTGGATCAAAAAATGATGACCATTTAGAATAAGAATCAGAAAAAGAAGGTATTGCAGATGAAACATCATTAAAACATCATAGGATAAATAGAAGTGAATAAATTAATAAATACACAATAGTAGGGATTGGACTACACCTAAAAATACAAGGAGAATAAGGAATGAAGCACATTAAACCTCCATATCAAGTATGTAACCAACCTCATTTGAATAAGCATCAAACAAAGAATCATGGGTGAAGTCCATGAATGAAAAACTGGATCAAATTAACAGAAATTGGACATGGGATCGTATTAAGAGACCTAAAAATCACAATTTCAATGGATGATAGTGGACCTTTAAAAACAAATTTTAAGAGCATGGAAATTTTATTAGAAACAAGTAACTCTTTGTGTGTGAACGATATGCATATATTGAAGGTGGTGATGTTGAAGAATCATTTTCTCCAGTGCCTAGACTAGATTCGACCAGCCCCTTTCTTTCCATGGTATTTAAAAGAGGGTACAAAGTCTTTCATATAGATGTCAAAATAGAATTCATAAATTTTTTTCTTAGTGAAAAAGTCTAAAATGAACAAACAGTGGTATTTTTGATTGGAAATGACGAGAAAAATGTTTTTAGAATAAATAATGATATCTATGGGCTAAGGAAGGAACCATGAGAATGGTATTTCTGACTGGATACTCATCTAATGAAGCTATAATTTAACATAGGATTTGTGATAAATAATATCAATGTGATTAATTCTCGAAAAGATAAATTTATAGTTTTTATGTGTGTGGGTGATGTTATTTTTTGTGGAAGAAGGCATGGATTAGTGAAATAATTTACTAAACTCATGAAATCCAAATTCAAAATTTCAATGAATTTTGAACTCAAATACTTATTAAGGTTTTGGATATTCTAAATAAGGATTTCACTTTCATTTCTCATTGAAAAGATGCATGATAGACTCTAAAAAAAATCAACATGGATTAATCCAAACCAATTTCGACTGTGACTGCGGTTGGTATAAAATAAGAAATGAGTGAGGATGGAATATTTATAAATCCCAAACTATAAAGGATAATAATTATAATCTTATTATACTTCACTACAACATAGCTAGATATTGTCATTGTAATATTTTTAGAGGAACATTTTTGAAGTAACCGAAAGGAGTATAATTTGGCTTTAGTTAAATGAATTGTGAGGTAAATTCAAGGTATAATCAATTTTGTCTTATAATTTATAGTAGGGAGAGAAAAAGTCCTTGTTATGTGGATGATTTAAGGTTCAAAAGTTATGGTTATTTCTTCACAGGAAATAAATGTGTGGGTTGGTTGAGCAAGAAATATGAATGCACTTATCTTAGTATGGCTGAACCAGAGTATATCGATACTACAATGGATTTCACTCATCTAGTGTGGATGAAGTAACAATTTAATGATATTGGTGATGAGGTGAAATAGTCGATGGTGATTCACTGTGACAATAAGAGAGTGGTCGATCTTATGAATAATCTAGTTCAACACTCTCGTACCAAACATATTGAGATTAGATATCACTTCATCAAAGAAAGATTTGTTCATTGTGTGATTTAAATGGAGCATGTTAGAACTATTGACCAAGTGGCTAACATCCTGACTAAGATCTAGCAAGCACCTGTGTTCATGAAACATCGATTGAACATTAGTGTTCATCCACCTCCACATGCATTAGGATATTATGGTTGGTCTCATCTCCCCTTTCTTGTAAATGTTTTTAATCTATTTCTGGATGTGATGTATTTTTATGGGGGGGGGGTATGATCTAGGTGTGTTTTTTAATCACTAAAACTAAAAAATATATTTCCTTTGGTTTTATTGAAAAATGGAGTGATAAGTGGATTATGGATTTCTATGATTGATATACAGGTTTACAGGATTGGTTTTTAGTTTATGGTGGAATGAAGTTATCTTTTTTCACTCTTGTTTTCCACACCATGCTTTGCTCATGTAGAAATTGTGTGATGGATGAGTTATTTACCTCATATCAAGTTTTTGATGAAGGAATTTGTTTCTATTGAATTTATATACAGATTGTTTACAAACCCAAAGGGAGGTATTATTGGAACCAAGGATTTGCATAACTGGAAATGATGTGTGTGTTTTTTCAATCCACACTAGGGTTGTTTTGGTAGTATGAAAGTTATATATCTTTTGGTGTAGATGGATTAAGTGTTGAAAGTGGTGTAATTTTTTAGTGTTTTCCATGTTTTGGGTATAAAATATGTATAATAGTGAATGTTCCTTTTTGGAAAAGGAATGTTTTTCTAATAAAGGAAAAACATTGTGTGCAAGGTAAATGTTTTTCTCAAAATATTCATGTAAGTGAAGTTATGGTATGGACACATCAAAAAATCTTAACGGAAAAACTTCCACACAAGATTGAAATTGTATTAAATATGGGTTTCCATGATGGAATAAATTTTTGCTCATAGTGGAAGGTGAACAAGGAACTTGAATTCTAAAGGTGATGCCAAAAAGTAGAGTTTGGTGAAAGAGGAATCATTAACACACAGTGGGAGGTGTGAAAGGAACCTGTGCATAGGGTCAACCATGTATATAAAAATGATAATTCCCCCTACATTCAGATTATAATTTATATTGATGATTTAGTGCCTCTACTACATTAAATACTTTCATGACACAGAGTTCTGTGAAGTATACTTGAATTCAGAATGTTCATTATGTCCATAAAGAGAAAGTGAAACTCAAGATTTTTTTGAAAGAATGTTAGAGTTTAATGAAAGTTAAAATTATTCTATAAATCAAAATGATTTTTGCAAGTTTAGGGGTTATTTCCAAGTACTCAAGTTTCATTACTAGAGGGTTTTGAATATCTTGTTTTGAATATCTTGTTTCATGGATTAGTTCTTTCAAGTGAATCAATTCCAGACTATGGTGAAATCAGTGTCCCATTCTAATGAGGTACAAATACGTAAATTCCCAAAATATTGAAGATGCCTTAAAATAATTAAACAGTGTAAGACAATGCCCAATATGGAGAGCTATGGGGAGTTGATAGAAGTGCTTCAATGGAGGTAGTGTGTTATCCCTATGACTAATGTAAAGCTGGTGATCCTATAATATATTGAATATGTTTGTTATTATTTTTTATACAATAACATGATAATCTTGGTAAATTTAGGTATGACTAACACACTATTAGTATATGTTACTTTGGCTATCCACTAGTGTTGATGTAAGTAAAACGGATGTGTTGTCTCTCTCTATGTGACTGTTTTATTACTACCAGATTCCATGAGACAGGCCTAATAGGTTCCTACCAACATGGGGACAATATCCATAAATTTTAAATAAAATTTTTACTTTCTGATTCACCCCTGAACTCTCAGGGTGTTCTAGGGTCCTACAAGAACTAGGAGGTTAATTTTTTAAACTAGTATCCTTCAAATTTTTTTCAATATGAACAGTAACTATTGAAAAAATTTTCACATTAGTAAAGGGTAAATTGGTTTAATCTTGGTTAAATACAAGTTATATGAAAATAAATTTTCATCCAAATTCTTATTGGATAAATGGAACTAGACCACTTCCACCTTATTCTTGAAATGGGTTTTTTAATGGGAAATTATCCATGAATATGACCTCTAAAATATTAAAAACAATTAAAGTTACAAATTATCTCTTTGATAGTTCTAAATATCTATTATATATTCACATAAAGGAAAAATAAATTTATGAATAAATCTAAAAAAAAAATTTATCATAAATAATTTATTTTCATGATGGGTTTTTATTTCTAATTTTTAGTAATTTTATTGTTATCATACATGCTTATACAACACCAACATAATTTTTCTTCATTTAATAGGATAATATAATACATGATTTTAAAAATATTAAAAGTAATATAATATTATTCAATTATAGTTTCCCTGAACATTTTAGATAAATTTAACATATTAGTTATGGGTAAATATATTATATTAAAATTTCATCCATGTCTTGGAATATTTTAAGTCAGATTAAATAATAAGTGTAAAAATTG
Organism: Viscum album; assembly: GCA_963277665.1. NCBI lineage: Eukaryota > Viridiplantae > Streptophyta > Magnoliopsida > Santalales > Viscaceae > Viscum > Viscum album. The sequence continues at coordinate 692,272,376 of OY728131.1, forward strand.
ACATTAATTGTATTTTATATTAAATAATATTTTAAAAACGTTTTAAAATTCATAAAAATATTATCTTATAAGAGGTGAGAGGAATATGGGTGTTAAAATCATCAATAGTACATTTTTGAGTCACTTATCCATTTATGGTAACCTTATTAACCCTTTATAATTAATATAGTTGTTGCATGGATAAGGTCAAAAACAATTGACAAAGGGATTAATAAAAAAGATAATGTTTAAAATGATACCAAACCTTGTCTAAATTTAATTTTATGATGTTATTTAGACCCTATACTCTTCAAATTTAATTAATTCTTGGTTTGAATCGTTTTTCATTATAATTACTTTATTATGATTTAATCTTTTAGGAAATTTCAAGAGTGTCCTCCCCCTTCTTTATAAAAGGGAACCCTTCGTTAAATTCTTCACACAAATTTCATCAATATATCTCAAAAAAACCCTGAAAAAATGCCTTCCAAATTTATTTATCCAATTTATAGAGGTTTTTTTATTCCTAAAATACAACCCTAGGGTATTTAAGAAGATATCAAAGATTGTACATTCAAAGAGTAGGTAATCGCCATACCATATCACTTTCTTTTTTTTATTCTTTTATCTACAATAAATATATGGTATTTATCATAAAATAGTAAAATTCATTTCCTAATAATTATGAAATTTTATCATCATTATGAATATACCATTATCCACCCTCTTTCCCATCAAAAGTGAAGTGAAAATATATCTCCTACATATGTATGGCTTACCGTCATCATATAGAGATACAATTCATTTTTCATAACCATTTTTTACGGATGGGTATTGTTATGGGTTTAATATATATATGGTATCTGTTAAATAATTATAATTTTGTAATGATAATATTATTCAGCCTTTGTAACTTTCAATATGTTCAGAAACAATAATGTCACTTGTGTGTATGTGTGGACTACCACCTACATGAAGTGATGTGATTCGTTTTTCATAAAAAATTTAATTGGATTGTAATAAATATAGATATTACGAATATATAGGATTTATTATATATAATAATTATTCTTCATAGATGAATTATTTCTTACCTTTCATTCATTCCATACATTAAAAAATGAAAATATCATAAATTTATACGTATGGCCTACTATATTCATGAATAATATATTTAATTTTTATATCTATAACATTTATGAATAAATATATATGTGTATATAATGAATATATATCATATTTATATCTTGATAAAAATTATGTAGATGATGGAACCATGATCAGTGTATAAGGACCAAAACAACTCAACCAAAACATATATGAAAAACAATGTAGTTACCACCTGAAATAGTGATTTAAATAAAAACTTGTTAACACAAGGGTGATAAAAAGTTATAAATAAATCATATTTATTAATATGTTTCTATAATATATATATAATAAAATTATATTTATTATATATGAGTTTTGAACATGTAAAAAGGATGTATGATTTTATTTAAGGGTTTATCATCTCAAATTATCTTCTTTGAGTCATATGATATGTTATATACCTATATTATTTTGTCAGTTGTATATACTACCATTTTACATGTTATATTATTATTATAATTACTTAAATTATATTTACTGTTTCATTTGAAGTTGTTTTTAATGGGACTTAGGATTCAAATATTACCAAAACGATAACATTTTTAAGTTAAATCTCATTATTTATCATGAATTTTTGTTGAATAAGTTTTTGATGACTAAATATTATGGCATACCTCTCAAAAAACTAATCAATTTTATTATCCTCTAATTATCACATTAAAATACAAGTCTTCCTATAATTTTACTCACCTCAAGTACTAAAAAAATGAAAATATGTTTTTAAGAAAAATCAACATTTTTTCTATCTTCGGTAAAAAATGATTTTTCATCAATATCCATGTTTTTTAAAAAAAATTAAAGAATATTAATAAAATTACCATATGATTGTTTAAATTAATTTTTACCAATGATTAAAATTTTAAAAAATGGATTAAATGTATCTTCATTACTTTTTCTAATTGATGTAGTTTTGGAATTTTTCTACAAATATTCTAATGGAATATTTTCGTTTAACTTATAAAATATTAATGGAGTTTTCTAATTTCAAGAATACTCAAGGTTCTAAAACATCCTTTATATAATTTCCATATTTTTTAAATAATTATTTCCCTTGATATTATGGAATTTTATTTAATTTTAATAAGTGATTTCAAATGAAAAATATAATTTTTCTTAGATAATGTTCTTCTAATCTCTTAAAGAAAATTTTCCCTTTACAATAACTTTTTTTGATATTACTTATACTTTTCTAGGGATATGATCCAATGATACCATCCTTTTCATTTAATTTTATTTTTTTGATTCCAATGATTTTTTTTATCAAATATCTTTATTTTCCGTGGTTTATTCTATGGTGAATTAAAGATATGTTTAGCAAACCCATTTCTTTTTCATGGGTTATGCTATGATGAAATGTTTACGAAACCCATTTTTTCTTGGATTCTAATATGATGAATGTTATATAATATTATGGAATGAATATATATTATTTTCAATATGTTATGTATGGACCTAGAATTATATATCCCTCTAATTAACTGTGTAAATATTGATATATCATGAGATAAACAAGACTGGAATGGGGGTAAACCCAGTTCAGTAAGAGACTTTTTCCACTATGATAGTCTTGTGAGTGATCCTTGACTACTATAGTGGTTTCGCTAGTGAAAATAATCCACTATGATATCCTTGAAAATGAGCCTCATCTAATATATAAATTCTTTTATATTCATATGCATTTGATTCAAATACATGTTTTATTTTATTCTATCATGGCTCAGGATCTTTGATTAAATTAAGATTCAGATCTTATGAACTACCAAGAATTATTCCATGACTCTAGATTATGATCTATGATATAAAGTGTATGATTTTCAAATGTTAATGTCAAGTTTTCGCCCCCTTATGCTCTTTTTTGTTTAAGTGATCATTGATATCTCCCTTGTTGACCCTTACTGAGCATCATATCTCTCCTTTCTTATGTTTCATTACCCCAGGTTATGAAAAAAGAATTATGTATGATAAGCCTAATAAGTGCTCTGGTTATGAAGAACATAGTGGGAGATGTTATTGCTCACTTATAAACGAGTTGTGTTTGTATCCATGTTTCCAAAGATGCAAGACCTATAGGATTATGGTTTAGATAATTATGTGATATAAATAATATCAATCTCATAAGATGCAATATGTATGTATGAAAATTATGGGTATCTATTATTGGTATGAGAGAATGGTTTAGTTGACCTATGGAAACTAATATGAGAAAACATTTTTTAGAACCCTATTGATAATAATATATATATATGAGAAATTCATATGTTATGGTAACAAAATTAGTGTGGTTTCCCAAGAAAAACATGTGTGTATGGATACAATGGGTGGATGTGTTTTTGGAAAATATCAATATATGGGTAATAATCATTAAAATATATGTCTGACTATATCTTCCCTATTATTATAGAGCATGATGATTATACCTTTAAATTGCATCTAGTTTGACACTCCTGTGGGATATGATTGGATAAATCAAATTTTCATTAAAACAAGCTATGATGGATTTCAATAGATGATTACCTTGAATTAACTAGGTTAATTGTAGTTTGTCTTGATTTATATATCCTATAAATTATTTTTCATGTTTATATTTTATCTCGCTATGATTATGGTTTATTAAACTATTATTTCTATTTTAGTCAATTGATGGAACACAAAGGGATCATGTTAGTGATGAATGTGTTGGATAATGAAAACAATTTCCCCCTGATAAGAAAAATGTTATAGGATCTAGAATATGAATCTCATTATTATGCTTACAAAACTCTCTCAATCTACTAATAATGATGAGAATCCAAAGAAAGAAACAAAATTCGGTTGTTTTCATAATGATGCCTCACCCACCTTCTTTTAGTGGTTCTATTGATCCACTAGTTGTTGATAAATAGATAAGTACCAATGAAAATATATTTTCCATTCTCCAGTGTTCAAAACATCAAAAAATTTATTTTAGTTATTTATCAGTTGGAAGGAAAATAATATTTTTAGAGGAATCTTATCAAAAACATGTGGGAAATGGATGAAATTGACTCCATAGAGTGGGCTGAGTTAATGATATTATTTCTCAATAAGTACATTCCTCATATTCATCCTATAAAAATAGAGATGTAATTCCTTATATTAAATGATAAATATAATGAATCTGTTGGTACCTATAAGGATAGTTTTTTCAGACTTGTGAGATATTCATCTGGTATTATCATTCAACCTAAAAATAGGATTGATAAATTATTTAGTGGCATAAAACCAAATATTTTAAGGCTGATATCGACAAGGTAGTTTAGTAACTCAGAATAAATCAATCAATGAGATATTAAGGTGGATATTAAGATTAGATTTACCCATAAATATCATGGTTTTGAGAAGAAAATAAATATAGATTTCTATAGAAATTTTTAAAACCAATAGAGAAATAAAGTTTTTTTTCTTTTATATTTGATGTGTGGAAGGAAACATGGATGAAAATTTTATAATCCAATTGGTAGATGTTTTTTATGTGTCGAAGGTAAGGTCATGAGAAAATTGAATATTCTAAGTGATTGGAAGAAGTTAAAAAATGATAAGAAAAGATAAGATGCACAATTTAATGCATGACTTACACTCTATTGTTTCAAATGCAAGGATTATGGTCATTCTTCTAAATATTTATCAAATAAAAAGGTTAATGATGACAATTGACATCAAAAACCACCTAATCCTGGAGAAAAATTGAAATCTCATGTGATCACTATTTTAATGAGTGGTACGATAATGATGTGGTGAAAGTTACACTTAACTTATAATATAGAAATAATACTGTATTATTTGATTTGGGATATAACCACTCTTATATATCTAAAAAAATTTCTAACGGTATCCCAATACCACCTGAATTATTAGATTTGTAATTAGTAATGAAAACACCAAATGGAAAGATGATCACATCCCAAGTCTATGATTCTTCTCTATTTGGATTTTTTTGTGAAAGTGCTTCTTATAAATCATGTTATTTTCCTCACGGTCCAGTTTGATGTTATCATAGTCATGTATTGGATTTTTCTATAAAAATTACACATCAATTTCTAATGAATAGAATTCGCATTTTTTATTTTCAACCAACTTATTATCATCTATCATTATGAAAATAAATATAAACTTACAATAGAAATTACATCCACTGTATAGGTATTGATTACTTTTGAAAAGGGTATTTTATCTTAAATAGATGAGGATAAAATCAAAATTTAATATATTCCTATTGTGTGGGTGTTTTTTGATGACTTTAAAAAATATTTTTCTTCTCTTATAACAAATTGTAAAGTTGAGGTTTAAATAAAATTCATATCTAGTGATACACCTATTCTAAATATTCTATATAAAATGACCTTGATTGAGTTGATAGGAATGAAAAGGATCAATATGAGAATATTTACAATGAATTCATTCATCCATGTAAATCAACTTGCATTTCAAATATTCTATTTCAGAAGAAAATGGATCGGTGTGACTCTTCATTTATTATCAAGAAAATAACATGATCACTATCGTGAACAAGTATCCCCTACCTCATATTTATGACATATCTGATCAAATTCATTAAGATCAATAATTTTATATCTTATATTCATTATGGATATCATCAATTGAGGGTCAAGAAAAACCATATACCAAATAAAGCATTCCATATATGGTATAGACACTAGGAATTTATAGTGATTCCATTTGGACTTAATAATTCCCATGTTACCTTCTTGGATTTAATGAATTAAATTTTTAGATATTATGTTGATCATTTTTTTTGTTTTGTTTATATATTTTATTCATATATATTCAAATAGATATGAAGAGTATGAATATTTCATAAGTTTTTTAGTGAAGACCCTCAGAAAGGAGAGGTTGTATGAAAAATTTAAAAAGTGTAAATTTTGGCTACAAACAGTTTCATTTTTGTGATATTTAATCTCATGTGAAGGTGTGTCTATGGATCCATAAAGACATAAGTTATTGAATGTTATCCCAGACCAACCATAGCGACTAGAATTTACATTTTTCTTGGATTAGTTTTATATTAAAAACGCTTTGTAGAGAATTTTTCATAGTTTTCTAATCTACACCCCAAGTTAACTTAGAAGGGATCCAAGTTCCATTGGATAGATGAATTTAATAAAAATTACATGGAACTAAATTGAAGGTTATTTAGGGAACTTATGCTTCCACTACCCTATAATGAGGAAGTGTTCGTAGTTTGTAATGATGCATTGAAGAAGGGATGGACATGCTGCCTCATGTAGGATGATATCAGAATAGATTATTCCAAATGATAATTGTAGGTTCATGATAAAAAAATTACCCAACTCATGATTTGGAGTTATTTGTATTGAATTTTTTTCATTAACGGTGTGAATTCATTATACTTATGGAGAAATATGAGACATATATACTGTTTATAAAATCTAAAAGTATATATTTCCTCAAAAGGGTAATATATTCATTAGGGAAGATTGTTGGAACTGATTAAATAATAAAATTTATCAATACATTACCCCCATAGTAAATAAAACACAATTTATGACACTCTAATTCAAAAGTATCATGCTATATTATCTAATATTAGAATAAAAAAGATCAAATATTTTTGAATTTGAAAAGAATGGATCTTGAAATCTTGAAGGAAGGGTCAAAGTCTTATCTTTATCAAATGATTATTTAACCATATATCCATGTAAAGATTAAAGGGTAAAATTAGGAAGAAATGGTGCTGAAAAATATGGTGAAAAATATACATTATTTTATCCTTTATTGTTATGGAATGATAAGGTTCCGGAACCATGTATGTTTCCTACCAATACCGGATTTGAAGAAGTAGCTTTTATATTAATATCAAAGTTATTTATTTTATATTATGTCATAAAGATAGATATTTCAAATTTTGTATCTCATTTCTTGGTATGTAATCATGTTAAGGTTTAGGGGAAAAAATTATAAGTATATTTTATAACCATTACTCATAGCAGAATATAAATGGGAAACATCGCCACTTATTTTATCATCAAACTCCCTAAAATATATATAGGCCATAATGCAATTTAGGTTGTATTTGATCACCATAAAATGTAAGAACACTTAATTTCTATTAGAGAATATTTCACTCTTAATTAAAAGTCCATAATATACACTATTGAACTAGTATGGTTTCTAGGAGTACAATATTTCATTGTATCTAATTAGGATCTATGGTTTACATAGAATTTCTAGAAAAGACTTTAGCAGGCTCTAGAGACAGAGTTGAATTTCAGTACGGCATATCATCCTTAGACAGATGTTTAGTCTGAGATAACTCTTCAAACCTAGCAATATATTTTTAGATTTTTTATATGGATTTCAAAGAAGTTTGTTATCAATACCTTCATCCAGTCAAGTTTTCTTACAATAATAGCTTTCACTCGAACATCCAGATGGATCCTAATAAATCCCCATATATAATGAATTGTATAACATCAAATTTATAGGATTGATTTATAGAAATAAATCTATGGGTACATGATCTAGATGACTAAATGAAAGATAAAGTTATATCCATTCAATGGAACATCAAGGTACCTTAGGGTCGACGGAAAAGTTATGTTCACAATAATCGACATGATCTAGAGTTTGAAGTTGGCCAAACATTTTTTATATGAATTTATCAATAAAATAAGGTTATGATATTATAAAATAATGTAAATATAATCCATACTTATATTTTCCCTTTTAATATTCTTTATCGAGTCAGGATGGTAGCTTATCTTTTGTTGCTTCTTCCAAACCTATCTCAAGTTCATGGTGTGTTCTTTCTATATCTACTAAAAAGAATACATACCTAATCTAACACATGTACTAATCTCCCAATTTTTTATTCTAGAAAATAATATTTCATATGAAGAATAAGTATTGTAAATATTTCATTTTAGTGATAAACTCCTAGAAACAAGAATACTCACCAGGTGGAAGTTCCCGAGAGAAATCATAAATTTGAAGAAGCTATAAGGATACCTAAAGATGTAATGAAGCATCAATATCCTCATTTTCTTGTATTAGAGTGGTTAATTTGAAGGTAAATTTCTGTTTAATGGGGAATAATCTAACACCAAGATATTTTAGAATATATTTCTCCTTAAATGTTATGTTTTTTTGATAGATTGTATTACACGCAACACTATGTTTAATCAAACCATGATATTATATTAAAATATTATTATTATATAGTTGTAGCCTACTTATTGGATTTGTGGGTATGAATAGAAATAACTTAAAAAATATATTTTTACATATATATAAAATGAATCCACTTTTTTCAATTAATTTGATATAAAAATTAAAATCATTTCAAAATAAAAAGGTTTTTTTCTGAACAAAATATTTTTATGTGAACAATATATTTCTGTCTTAATAAATTAAATTAATCAAATTTTTTGAATTATTTTATTTAAATTTATATATTATATTTTCAATAAAAAAAGATAATATTCGTTTAATATTTTTCATAATCATGGGATAAGAACAAAAAAAATTATGCTTAAAATGTATTTTTATAAAAACAATTTTCTCATGTTTTGTGTGCTCATTTTAAAATGAGTTTCTCCGAATTATATAAATTGAGTCGAAAAAATTATTCTATATTTATAATTATGAGTTTGAAATTTTCTAAATAGTCTACTTTTATTTTTGGTGAACAAGAATAGTAACTTTGGTAAAATTTATATCTCCTTAAAGGGTAAATTAGTTTTATCTTAGTTAAAAATTACAGATAAAGCCATAATTTCAATCCCAAATTCTTATTGGATGATGTAAATTCTACCCACATAACATTAGCCTCTAAACTAGTTTTTATGGGAACTTTTTCAGAAAAATGACCTATATCGTATTTAAAACAAAAAAAGTTAAAAACTATTACTTCCAATGTTTTAAATATATATTTTGTGTTCATATAGGGATAAAAGAAATTTATGAATGAGAATAAATGACTATTTTGAGTATAATGAAATTATTTTAAGTAAATTTATTTATACTTTTTAGTAATTATATAATTTCCATGAATTCATATATAATGACAAAAAATTATTTATTCAATTAATAGAAATATAACAAAAATTATTTTAAATATATTAAAATTAATATGATTTTAGTGATTTATAGTGTTCCAAGAATTTTATAAATTAATATAACATCTTATTTATGCGTAAAATTATTATATTAAATTTTCATGTTTTTATTGGTGTCTTTTATGTCAAATTAAATGAAAATAATTAAAATTGACATTAATGATATTTTATAATAAATAATATTTGATTAAATGATCTACAATTCATAACAATATTATCTTTTTCTATGTGAGTTAAATATTGGTTAAAAAATGATCAATGGTCCATTTATGGTAACATTCTTAACCCTTTATTTTTAAAATAATTGTTATTGAGGTCAAGGTAAAAAATATAAACCAAGGTATTAATCAAAAAATGGATTTTAAAATGATAAAAATACTTTTATAAATTTAGTTCTTTGGTTTTATTTTTACCCTTTACACAATATAATCAAATTAGTTTTCATTTTTAATAATTGTTCTTTAGAATTAATTGTTTATAGATTAATTATTTAAGAAATTCCAGGTGTGTCTTCCCCTTCCCTTACAAAATGAAACCACTCATTTCTCTTCTTCACACCACTTTTAGAATTATATAATGACCATCACCTACCAAAATATCTATTTAATTTCTTTATTCTCAATATAGATGTTGTTTTATTACCAAAATATAAACCCTAGGTTCATTAATTAGAGATCCAAAGGATTACTCTCAAAGTGGAGGTGATCACCTAAACCGATCACTTTCTATTTAATTATTATTTGGACTCATATAAATCAATTTTATTTATCATAAAATAAAATAATTATTATCCTAAATATTTTTAAATTCTATTGTGATTATGAAACCACTATTATCCTCCCTCTTTCCCATCAAATAAGAAGTGTAATTATTGATCATGTGTGTGTGTGGATTATCGTCTCCATGTAGTGATACAATTCATTTTTCATAAATAAAATTTATTCATGGGTATTATGATGATTTTAAGGTTTTTATGAGATATTTATCCTATAATTATACTTCAATAATTATAATATCTTTTCTACCTTCTTACCTTCCACTCTTTTGGGAAAAACAATTACATCTCTTTTGCAAACGTGTGGACTACCACCTCCACGAGGTGATGTGATTCGTTTTTTATTTATACATTATGAGGATGGTATTGAATATGGATTTTAGGAACATATTTTATTTATTTTATATAAAAATAATTACTAAATTTAATTTTTATTTATTTTTCTTTCGTTCTAACTGTATAAATTGAAAATAGCTTTTATGTGTACACACGACATATCATCTCCACGAATAGTGTAATTCATTATTCTATATTTGTATATTATGGATAAATATAAATATATATAAGTAATAAATATTATATTTATATCATAATTATAATTTTTTATATTATATATCAATGATCAAATGGTAAGGAAAAAAACTACTGAACCAAAACAAACATGAAAACAAAGCAGTTATCACCCAGAATAGTGATTTTAATAAATAATTGTTAATAAATAGGTGATAAAAAGTTATAAGTAAATCATATGTTGTATTTTATATATTATTTGTTTCATTTAATAGCTTTATAATATCCCTATATTTATTATACCTGAGTTTCGAACACATAAAAGTGAATTCGGGCTTGAAGTAAAGGTTGATTGCCACAAGTTATCTTCTTTGGTACATATGTTATGTTATACACCTATATTATTTTATGAGATATATATACTTCCATTTTAAATTTTAAATCATTATTATACTTATGTTCTGGAAATTTAAATATTAATTTTAATTTATTCTTCCATGGGGATTACAATTCTAATGTTTCCAAAGCGGTAAGGATTTTATGTTACAATATCTTTATTAATATAGGATGTTTATGGTTATGTTTTATATGATCAAACATTATGATATACATACAAATAAAATGATAAATTATATTCTAACATAAAAATTTTATGAAATTATATGTGTTTCTTTCATTTTCCTCCCCAAAGTACTCAAGATGCCAAAAAAATGTTTTTTTCCAAAAAATCAACTTTATTTTTCTCTTCAGTCAAAAAAATATTTTCCCTCCATATCTAGGTTTTCAAAAATTATTTTAAAAAAGTTTCTTAATATTATCCTATTATATTATAAATTAATATTTTCCCATGTTTGAATTTTTAAAATATGGTTTAAAATAAATCTTTTTTCTACCTTCCAAATGAGGTACTTCTTGACTTTTTATAAAAATATTCTAAGGGAATGCTTTATTTTATCTTGTAATGCATGATGAAATTTTCAAAAATTATTACCACTAAATGTTATAAATATTCCATTACATGTTATAATGATTGTTTTTATATTAAATGTTATTTTTTATATTTTAAATAAGTTATTTCAAATGAATAAGGTAATTTTACTTATAGTTTTTCACGTAATATTAAAAATAATTTTTTCTTTTATGATAGAATCCCTGGATGTTACTTATGTTTTATTGAGTATATGATCTAGTGATACCATCCTTATCCTTAATTTGGATTTTTTATTATTATGATAAAAAAATTATAAAATCTATTCCTATTCTATAGGTTATGAAACAACAAAGGGATGAAATGTTAATAAAATTCATTTATTTTCTTTGGGTTATGCTAGGATGAAATGTTTGTGAAGTCCATTTAATTTCAAAGGTTATGATATCAAAAATATTTTTTCATATTTTCACACGCAAATATATGATGTTAATTTTTTTACCGGTGTTACTAGAATTATATATCATTCCAATGTATTGGAGAAATATTGATTTCTCTTAAGATGAGCAGGACTGAAATAGGGAGTGAACCCAGATCAGAAAGGTAATTTGTCCACTATGAAACTCTAGGGAGTGAACCTTTACTACTATAATGGTTTGGGAAGTGAACCCATTCCACTATAATATACTTGGAAATTATCCATTACATCTAAGGAAATTATTTTTTTTATATCCTTATTATTATGTTTTCTAAGTAATCGTTGATATCTTCCTTGTTTACTATTACATAGCATCAAATATTACCATTTCTTTTGTTTCCATTCCCTTGGTTATGAAGAAAATTTATAAGTATGATATCTAAAATAAGTTTTCTTGTTAAGAAGAACATATTAGGATATTATTTTGTTCACTTATTATTCAGTTGTTTACATATCCACGTTTACAAATATACTAGACCTATATGATTCTAACATGCATCGCCGTATGATGTAAAGAATACTCACATATTAAGATTTAATGTCTATATAAGAAAAGTATGGGTCACTATTATGTATATTCCCTGTAAATCGCATGTACTAAACTCAAAGGATGTACATCTAGAACTTGATCTCCCTTACAAGGAACAACATATAGGGGCCATAGATCATATTGATAAAGTACTATGAAACAAGACCACTCAACTGGTCAATGATATTTTAATGAATAATATGTTTGAGTAAGAAATGTGGGAACACAAAGATATTATTATGTGGAAGTACTGTAATCTATTTTCATCTGATTAAGGAAATTTCAAGGGAGAAATTTATTTTAAGGGGAGTAGAATTAACAACCCACATTTTTATCCATTTACCATGTTTAATAAATTATTTAACATGAAACACTAAACTAAATAAATAATTATATATTTTATTTTTATAAAATATTAAAACACTAGTTAAACATTAATACATTACCATAAAATTATATGAGACATCACAATGAAAATTATAAGTGGAATAAAACCAAAATTAAATAAAAATACCATGAACATAAAATCTTATTCATTATGGTATTCCTTAAATATAATACCACTAATTATAAATATGGAAATACGCAAAAACATTAGAAATATAATATAAATTTTGTGAGAGGAGTGAAAAATATGATGAATGAATTTAGTGAAGAAACTAAGGTAATATTTGGGAATGTAATGTGATTGTTATATATTTTTTCATTGGATATATAATCATTGGAATTGTGGTGATTGGATATATGGTCATTGGATATGTGGTCTTTGGGTATACAAGTATTCAATAGGTTTATTGGGTATTTTATAGTTATAATTAAATTATTTGTTACCCATAAAATATTACATGTAATTAATATAAATAATCATGAAATAAAATAAAAAAGAAACTAATTATTCTATGAAAATATATATTGTTTTAAGGATATCTTTTTTTATACATAATGATTTTAAAATTAAAAAGTTGTTGTAATTTAATGATTCATGTGCAATGATAAATTTTTTAAATAAAAATTATATTTTATTATATATTATATATATTAAATTTAAACACAAATTTATAAAATTTGGTGTATAATATTTAATGAATTTTTTGGAATATATATTGAAAAAAATTAATTTATGTCCAAATAATAATTATTAATTTTTATATAATAATAATAAAGTCACTTTTATGCGTAAAATGAGATTTTATAAAGAAAATTAATTGATTTTCAATTTTTATTTAGAAATAATTTTAATAAATATTATTAATTGAATTAAATAAAATGGATTTAATTTTTTAATCAATTCATTTAAATAATGTGATATGATTAATTTCAATTTGGGGGAAAAATAAGATATCAAGGTAAACAAATAGAGTGATCATAATAAGTGTAAAATGAGGTAATGGTGGTTAAATCAAAGGTTGAGTTCCTAAAATATCTTTAAACTTCTCACTAAATTGTGTTTATGGAATTATTAATTACCTCTATCCATTATATATCCCCATTGGATCTAATTCCATGTAAAAAAGGCATTATTTACACATTGTGGAATGGGTATTTGTGGAAATGCCTCTAAAACTCACATATAAAGGACCATAATCCTATACACTTTAAACCAAAAATTTTCTTATTTTATCCCATTATTTCCAGCCCAAATTTCATATCGTAATTAATTATTACACATTTTTTAGCTTATAATCTTAATAAGGTTGCATATATCCTACATTCTGAAGTAACCCATTTGAGTAGGAGTGAATTAATCAATGTATCTAGTTCTATGCTATGTTTTTCGATTGACTTATCATATATAGTACTCATAAATATCATTATCCACTATAATTATGTTCTATTATCACAATTATGATTCTATTATTCTCATGTTACTATAATATAACTTTATACTCATACTCATTCATTAGTATAAAAAGTTATTTTTTAGGTCGGTTCAACCACCTATATAAATGATTCCAAACTATCTTTATCATTTCTAAAATGAGTGAGTCTAAATAAATTAACAATCCTAATTATGTATGGATATGAAAATGGATGGGAGACATGAAAATAAATGGTCATTATTAAGTACCATTTGTTATCGATAAATTACCTGAAATATACTTAATGTGGATTCCATTCTAGAAAACCATACCCATATCATCATTCAAATGAACATATTAATTCATTAATAATTGAAATGAAAAGATTAAACTACAAAAAATAATATATTAATTGTGAATTATTTATAAAAAATGAGGATATGGACCGCTATTATGAAACTTTAAGTAAATAATCAAAATTTCTATCATCCAATGATGAATATAAACAATAACTAACTAACATATGTGTAATAATTGGTAATAATATATGAGAATAAAAAGATAATATATATAAATAAAATTATTAAATAATTCAATAATAAAGAAATATTTATTATACTTAGGTTTAACAGAAATCATGGAATTCAGGTTTAAAGCTAATGGGGTTTCATCTTAATTTTCCTTTAATGACATATATCAATATTCACCACTTTTTTTATTTTATGGTGTGTGTAAATTACCCCATGGTTTCCTTTTATAATAATTTTTATTAATTAATGTACATTACTGATCCATATCATGTTCTTCCTTTTAGTGAATTTTGATTCAATCATTACCAAATTCATTAGGTTTTATTTTCTTATCTCTCGTTGAAATTGATATTGTTTATATATAAATTTTTATCAAGTGAAATTGTATATTATTACCCTATAAAACCAAAATGTTATTTTATCCACTATATATATATATATATTAAATGTATTCTTACAATATTCCCTCTCATTAGTTTATAATTCACCAAGAATAATTCTTATAAGTGGGACATTCCATATCTGTTCTTCTCAAATGGGAATATTCATTCTTCTGGAAATATGATTTTGTATTATTTTTAGACCAATTAGGGGAATCCACATCATGATATTGATACAATCATCACCAGTATGTAATATCATGCGAGTCATGATTGGTGTGATAAATAAGAGATATTGGAATATTGGACACATTTCATGAGAGAGTTAGATTGAACATTTAATAGGCTTGAGCACTGAGGTCACTCTGGTGATTGACTAGGGATTACTCATTGTGGATTCCCGGATCATTACATCATCATGATGATGTCCCCCTCAAGGTAAATAAGATTTATTCAGGGATTACACTTAGAGAGGATTTTTATATTTAAGAATTTTTCTATTATGTTGTAATGATCATTATAAGTCTCTAAGATAATGTGAGTCACACTTGGTGTGAAAAATAAGATATATAAGGAGAATGAAGGAATTACATAAAATTACAGGACTTATGCACTAAATCCACCTTAAGGGGGAAATATTATGAGCCTAGATGGGATATATATTAATTAGATTCCACCCATGATATTATATTGTGAAGTATTGTAAATGGGTATTAAGGTCTTCACAATGAGCATGGTTGTGTGGAAATAGAAAATTAAGTTATGTTTAGTATGTAATTGGGGCCTTAGAAAGGTGTCATATATATCCTATGAAGATAGTAATATGAGCCTTTATAATTCACAACATCCTAAACTGATAATGGGTAGGGGAAATATTTAAAATAAATGGGATTATTTTCCTAGGGTTTTAGAAGTATGGGGACATATAGCAAGGTGTATGCCCATGTTTGGGGACATTTGTATGATTCTATTTCCATGATCATCACATATCTCTAAGACCATGAAAGTCACAATCAATGTGAGAAACAAGAGACGGTAGAAGATCAAAAATGTTATAATGAATATAATATTGTGTTTTAATGGGGTTTACATTCTTAAACATCCCTTATTAAAGTGTGATTACATTTTCCACCGATAATATACCTCTATGGGGAAAGGGAATGGGATTTTATAAGAGGTTTAGTGAGGTTAAAAATACATGGTATTTGTGAGGGAATTATGAGGCTCGAAGTCGACAAGTCCTATGTGCACTGATGGGAAAGGAGTCATAGTGGGGATTATAGAGACCTTGTTATATCCTTATAAATTAGGTAGTTTTGGAGGATATTAAAGAAATATGGCCTTTATGGGAGGATAAAGGGAATATGAGAGCATGAGTGACACCCTTGGGTATCAGGTAGTCATTCGGGTGTCATTCAGTCATTTTCATCACATATAGGAAGGGTGGCCACGTTATTTTCATGAAACATTTGGATTCATGCACTTTTTATGATATTTTTGTAGTCAAGAAGACATTAAAGGAAGTGGGGGCCATATAATCATGTGACTAATAGGGTCTAGATGATCATCTGTCTGGTCATGTGACCATGATTTCATCTTGTGATCATATAGTTTTCACATGACCAATGAGTTGTCTCACAATTTTATTCTTATCACATGATCAATATGACATCTCATGATAATATGTACATCGCATGATCAATATATCATCGTATGATTTCTTGCACGAAACTCATAATTTTTATTTCTCTTAAGATACTAAAAAAACCATTGGTGGAATACTCTAGAAATCAAGTGATCACTCTGCACCATAAATTTCACTCTAATTTGTGTCCCTATTCCTATTATAGGGGGTTTATAGGCATGTCTTCCCACTTATCTATGCATATCTACATATTTATTAATCCACATAACTAAGATTAAGTTTCTGGAAAGACCATACAAATTAGTCAGTAATTTCTTATACACTGGACATGATCAAGTCTCATATCATCAATGACATACTCCCCTCATCACTAGATAAATAATGACTACATGATCAATTAATAATTATTATCTTCTTTTATATAATGGCACGTCAATAGTCAGTCACTTGAAAAAGATCCCACAATTAGGGATTCAAGTTTCATGTCTAATACCATGTGTATACTTCACATGATGTTCAAGATGAACCTATTCCAGGGCCTTTATTTGATTAGTGCAACATGTCCAAGGGTGTTCACATGATTATGTCGACATGTGAAAGGGGCTTCATGTGATTAGGTCAACATTTACAAGGGTGTTCATCTGATTAGGCTGACATGTCTTTGGGCCTTCATGTTATTTGGACAACATGTCCAAGGGAATTCAATTCATCAAGATTACATGTTTGAGGGACTTCACATGATCAAGTAATTGATCACACAAATGGTATACTCCCTTCACATGAAAAATACCATAACTTAAATCTCATAAAGATCACATTATTTAAAACCGTTATCAAATGACTCCCATGAAGATTTACAACTAATTCATCACAATGGAGTCACATGATCAATGAGGACATGTCTAAGAGACTTTACATGATCATTAAATTAATCATGAAAACCATGTAAGACTTTAATGTGACCTGATTTTCATGACATCAATCACATCACTTGAAAAAGGGAGGGAATCAATGCACAACCCTTTTCCTTGAAAAATTTATATGGTTTTCCTCAGGGCATCATGTGATGTTGCAGGGGTTTTCTGATCACTGGTCTCTAAGATGGTCACAAAGTCATGTAACCTAGGCCCTTAACCCCATATTTTCTTATTTTCTTATTTTCCCTTTTTGTTAAAATTAAACTCCTAAATTGGGTATTGTTATCTCTAACATTACAATTATCATTTGGAGCGAATCAATAACTACCCACATCACAAGAGTGGTTCAATGTAAGAAATGAGGAATTGACTCTAAGGATATAAATGGCCACCTAAGTCCATTTTTATTTCTTTGGTTGATCTAATGAGAATATCATAGTCTTATAACATACATTTATAATTTCACATTATTCCCTATAAATATTATTGGAAAGTATTCTCCATTTCACCTGTGACTCAGATGTTTTGGAGAGCTATCATATTTCTTATTCTATGTGATCAGTTTGTGAGATTTAATCAAGAGATCTAACCATGTTATTTGATAATGATAATTGATCACATGAAATTATCACAAGATCATATTTTCTGGATATCATCATCCAAAAAACCACTAACCATCCATTCATCGCACCATAGAGAGAAATAGTCTTTGTCATGGAATTACTACACATGATTCCTTATGAAATTCACATGAATTTATTATGGTCATGTGATTGACATTATTTAATATGGATTATTCACTAATGATACTTGGAATGGATCATGTGAGCTTGGGACTCATAATGGTTCATATGATTGTGTGATGTCGCTCAAGTCATGCAATCATTTCATTCAGTATAACCCCTTTCAAGATCCAAACTTTTCACACTTAGGCCAAATTTAGATCTCCCCTTATTTTATATCTCTTTAAGAAAGTATAATGTGGTAGAAGTCGATCATCTTAATAATATGTTTTCCAAAGTGGACATTGATTGGTGATCCATTATTAAGTCATCTCATAGGTAGTTAGAAAGAATTATAATCACCAATATTTTAGTGTATCCTTTGTAAAAATAGTTACCTATATATTTATTCAAGATCTAAAAGGATTCTATCATCTGGGTACTGAAATCTTGGATCATTCCCCATTTCTATCTCCCAAGGACCCACAATAGCTTTAGAGAAAACATTTTACAGGGGTCACATTATCTATGACTTTGAATTCTTATAGGGATATGTGTTAAAGTCCATGTTGAAAATTTTTTAAGGGCTTCATCATGAATCTAAGTATGAAATCTATATATACTGATCAATAATTTTGATGTTTTTTCTAATTCAGAAATTTAGATGGCTGCTTGGGCGGGATCTCTAACCATGGGTGGTGATTTGTAATTGATTGGGGTTGGACAATTTTGGTGAAATGTAATACCACAAAATTAGTTTTTGACATAAATTGGATTATAATACAGAAGGCTATCAAGATTTTTAAAACCCTCACTTATTATAACAAGGTTCTGATGAAAGGAATGATCAGACGATAGAGTCCATATATGAATATGTTTCTCTTGATGCATGGTGGGGTCAGCATCAATCTATGTAATGTGTAGAGAATTTATGGTCTATCCATATTTGGGGATATTCATGATGAGTTTTTCCCTCCACCATATTCCTTGGATGATGTAGTGAAAATCAATCTTTTTTTGGGAGGGAGAGTATCAAATTGACTGAAAATTCCCTAACAAAGGACACATTTATGAGGGAAATTATTCATTTCAACAGATTGTATGAATTATTTATCAAGAAGTCTCATTATGAACCGTTATTCATGAATCTGAAGGCTTGTCTATCAAAAAAAATTCATGGGGTGTAAGGTTCATATTGGATGACAATTTAAGAAGGTTTTTTCAATAGCTGGTGTGGGAGGTTATTTATAAAGTTGAATGAATCATTCAATTAACCAGTTTTCTAATGACGTACATTATCTAGTACCTACTCCAGATTTGGGAGAAGGCTTAAGTCATGGTTCCCACTATTATAATAGTGGTGGCCATAGTTGGAGGAAGTAGTATTATTTTGTTAATTCTTGTAATGGCTAACATATATCACCTGATTTTTCACTTCTATAGGAAAATCCCTAGGTAAAAAATATTCATTCCCTTCCAAGTGATATGATGTTTTATGTGGACCCACCTAGGTGGATATAGATATTTGAGTTCCCAAAAAATTTAGGAAACCATTTTTCATCCCTTTTTCAAGGTATGAGTGGAATGTCACCCACTATAATGAATAACTAAAAAATTAAGAGCCACCTAAACTATTATGACCATTTCACCCTCATACCATATGAGGCCCATTGGTAGACTAAATTCTAATGTAATGTGTTACCCTAAGGCTCATTCATATTTTATTATAATTTATGAGGTTCTTTTCTCCATTGGGATTGACAATAACATCATCTATGAGTGGTTTGCACCCTTTCAATTTGAGAAACAATTTTAGTGTATTCAAACAAGATGACTTTATCCATTTCAGGTCCATTCATAAATTTACCCTATGGTGGTTTTTCAATTCCTTTTAATGTTTTCCATATAGGAGACTCAAACTCAAGTAATTTTTCCCCCAAACCATACTGAGGTTAGTCTTTCCAAATCCTATGTTGATGTTGGGATTGTTTTTTAACCCGAATGGGAAACTCTATATGTCGGGGACAAAGGATATATGGTTACCCAAACCACTAGAAGTAAAAAAATCCAAGGCCTATAAATAAGCCAATGTATAGAAGACCGGGGCCTCCTGAGATTCCTTGAAAACTGGGGGAGGCCTTTAGAGTTAGCTACAATATTGGATAAGTTTCCAATTAGAACTACTACGATGGTGAGACACACTATGTTGAAGTACTGAACCTGATAAAATTTCCCATTTCATTTAGGTAATGTAATATTTGGAAGAGATAAAACTAATCAATGTAAGTATATTAATTGATGTGTCAGTCGGAGGTGGATCAAGAGGTATTTCACATGTCACAACTCTGAGGGTCATCTCCTTTAATAATCAACTGATTGAGGTCGATGAATTTATATAGGTTCTCAATGTAGTGATTCATATTATAAATGGAAAATTTTATTATTCCACATGGGTCTATTAAATGATGGTTGTTCGCATAGTGGTAGTTGTTTCGGATTGGGAAGAACAAAACAATTCTAGTGAATAGGTAAAGCTAATGTTGTTATCATCATGATATTATTGAGTCTCCCTTAAGTCTATAATGATAACTCTTTATTATCTTCAGTATTTTGGAAATCTATATAAGTATTTTCACCCATCATATCTCCAATATATTCTCTCGAGGGAAAAGTGGTTGAGATAGACTCAAGTGATGAATGGGAGGGTGAGGATGAGGTCTCCTAAAATTAGATAAAGCTAATGAGGGAAGCTAATATTATCTTTGAGGTATCATGATCCATCCCTCCATTAGCTCTATCATTAGTACCATTGGTGTCACCCCCTTCTATAGACCCATACTCGGTGAGGAAAATTGAGAGGAATCTGGATAAATCATTAAATCACCCCCAATTGGTATCAACAATTTAGAGTTTCACATTAGAGACTCTATTCCTCCTCTTTCTCTATAGGCTTCATTAATATATTATTCTAACATGACCAATTGTATAGTCCCTAAATAAGTTAACTTGGAAGTGGTTACACCCACTGTTGGGGAGAAAGACCCACTTTATACTCTTACTGTGGAAAATGTTTCATTGGTAAAGGTTTATGAGTAGGTGAAGGTAGATGGTGTTTGGGAAAGATTACACATTGCGTCTACTACTAATGCATTAGCACTTTTTCTTTTTGACCCAAAATAGGTGATTTCACTCCTAGAAGAGGTTTATGTTTGGAGATACTCCTCCACCAACTTGACTATGATAGAGGCATCTCTAGGTGAGGTTATGCACTTCTTTGGAAGCTGAAAGCATTCTACAATCTGTATCATGTTGTCTAACATTTTTTTTCACCTATATCTCTTCAAGGTGGTCTACAGATTGTGAATATAGACAAAACATCAATTATTCCACCATGTCATCAGACATAACAAGGTGTTTACTCTTCTCTTAATGGTGAAACTATGATGACAGATACTTTTAGTGACATGGTTGAGATGGGTGTTTTTTCAGTGATTATAATTATCGATGTTTGTTTGGTATCATCTTGTAACTTATCTACTAGTTAATAATATCTTATATGCTTCATAATAGTAACTTTACCTTATATCTTAGGGTCCATGAATCCTCCTAATTTAGGATCCCTCCCAATTGGAATGAATAGCATAAAGACCATCTCTGTCTTCATCCTACAAAATCATGTAATGATATGGTACCTATTAGTGACTTGGTCTCGGAATATATTTTTGATGATGGATTGTTCCTAATTAAAGGCTCAAAGTACAAAACATTTTATCATAATAATTGGTGACAATTATATAGTAAATATGGAATCTAATCACTAAGGGGACTTTAGATAAGTTGGAGTACCAATTGATCCATCTCAAGTACATGTTCATCACCCTTAGTTAAGGGTTTGACAGTTGATCTCTTTATTATAGGGTAAACGAGATGGTTTCTGTGAGGGTGTAGAATAGTTACCTTCAACTGAGGGTGTAAGTGGTGGAGGCCTCATATTCAACTAACTAATGATAAAGAGAGTCTTTCAATGGGTCTTTCTAGCATGAAATAGAAATAACGACCCACAAAATTTTAGACACTATTGGGAAGGCTGATATTGACAGTCTCTAGCCCAAGATGGATAGTTTTCATCAGACGTTATAAAATTTTAATATATGTTAAAATTCATGGAGAAAACTATGTTAGATAAAAAAGTATCATTTACATAGATAATAATACTATAATTGATGTTGCTTCTAAGGCGGAGGCATTACAAAAGGCTGTAGTGTTTGTGACGAAATTAGTCAAAAAATTGTTCCAATATGTAGCTTCCCTAGAGAAAAAGTCAGTAGTGATGAGGGAATCATCTAAGAAAATGTTTTAAGATACCTATATTATTAACAACCTTATTCTATTTGGGTATTATTATGAGAAAATACAAGTTGTTGAGATTCATTATTTCTTTAATCTATCAATGACCGAATCTTTTTAATTTTGTGTGTCTCTATCAATCCTTCTACCTTTTTAAATATTCATGAAATCTTGGTGGATTAATATCATAAAAATAACCAAATACATAAATCTCTCCAAAATGTCGAGAAACCTTCAAATAGGCACTAAATCTATAGAATCATAATGGACTTCTTTCGAGAGCATCTCATGGATAAAAAATAGTATAAACACCATTATTGATTCTTAGTGTGGACCCTTTTGGAATCATCTATTTTAAATGGATCATATGAGGTGGATGTGTTTTAGAGAGAGAGAGAGTTCACTAATGTTTTACTAAGTCAATGGACCCAGGGAGCGTAGATTGATTTTTGATGGGGCCACATAATGGTTCCTATAATCTTTGTATCTCTTGTTTTTAGAACTAATTTTTACCTAATCCATAAAATTTTATGCTTAGTGCAAATGGAAACAAATGTTTCTCAGGCTTTCCTTTTTGGGTTTTCAGACTGACAAGTTTTACATATTTTCCATTTCATAAGTGCTCAATATTGTGCAAACTATATAATGTGTGTGTCTGGTGGGCAGAGACTCAGCTTGTTCTTCAGGTTCCATTTGTGGGTGTTCACCTTAGCCATCAATGTGTATCTTTCCAATGGAATTTTATGTTCTTGAAACCTAGACCAATAAAGTGCTATTGTTTTTGGTCGAATAACTTGGACCCTATGGTTGTTGTATTTTACGGTCATATAAATCGGAAAATATTTTGGTATTCTCTAGGCTCATATAGATCATTCCTTCTTTTGTTGAAGTTTAGGGTGGTATAGGTTTTTTTGTTATAGTTTCCGGTCATGTAGATAAAAAATTCTTTAAATTTATATTCTTAACAGATGAGGGGTGAATATTCACGAAGGGTTATGACACCCTACTTCCATACTTAGGTTATTAGGATGGTTATTCAAGAGGGGTTGAAACACCCTACATTCTTATAGAGGTTTTGAAGGATGGATATTTACAAATGTTTTTAACACACTTCTTCTTTACTGAGGGTGTGAAGGATATATATTCATGAATGGTTAAGACACCCTACACCCATAAAAATGTTATGATGGAATAAAATTCACAAAGGGTTATGGCACGATTTTTCACTTCTTCAAAGATCCTTAGTAGATAGAAAAATAATTTTAGGCTTCTCAAATCTACATGGATGGTCAAATTATGTTCTATGTAAATCATATTTCAAGGAGTTTGAAATGAGGATATGAAATAAGAAATAAATATCAAGGATGATCACAAAACACCCAGAGGTTCTGAGTTCTATTTCGTTGATTCTAGGGATCACAAGGATCAAAAAGCCCTTCTTTCATGTCCAATATACCCTTGGTTGGAAGGTCTAAGTCACTTATATATATCCAACTCTTACACAATCAAAAATAGCTGCATTTTATTCTTTTTAATGGGTGTGAAATATTTTCAAGGATTCAAACTCATTGAAAGTGAAGGATTATAGGGAAGAAAGAATATTTAGGGGTTCTTTTACTTTGATGGGTACTTCTATTTATGTCCATGAATCTTAATACTATATATCATGTGATCTAGGGTCATGTGATGAGGATTAGAAAAAGGTGAAATAATGAGGTGCCACATTATATCATTGAGAATGCGTATAATAAATTGTGATGTATGATTGTGTATTTCAAATCCACGTGAATAGTTTGGTTTTGGGAATTTTAAATCAGAACACCAGAATATAGGAGCTATAATATGTGAATACTATTAGGTATAATTTAACCATTAATAAATTTGGAAACCAATATCAAAATTTTTAAAGACAATAACTCCTATATTTAAGGACGCCTCTCTTCTAGGACCAGAACATCCCCAGGAACCAGAAATTAGGTATTATGTTTTTCAATAGAAAATTATAGCAAGGTACCTATAGATTAGCTAGACCATGTTACAAATAAACTATATAAAAGAGCCAAGATAAATTACATAAGGCTATAGGTTTCTATAATTAGTATAACAACTCTCAAGTAATTGGTGGGAATCAACTTATACTTCAAATACATGAAGGTGGATTATGGAAAGTGTAATATTCATTATGGTTTTGTCCACCCAAAAATATATGTCTGCACCTACTTAACACATAATTGAGGTGAGGGGATTTGATAAATCATTTCTCTAACTTTTTTACAGACCTATTTTATCAGACAAAATGGACTGATTTTTTCTCAAAATCCCCTTTTTGGGTTTTTCTCCAGATAAGTTTTATACCCCTTTCACTAAAAATTTATGGACTTGCAATTTGGACCATAATAGGATATACATTAAGGTTAAATAATATACTATGTTGATCAGAGTTTAAGTTAATTCTATGTGGACCTAATATCAGTGGAGTGTCACACAACAACCTAATTAAAATTCCCAAGGCTGGGAGTACTCTAATACTCTTTTGATTGGGGGATGCAGATGAGTCAAATAATGGCTCAAGGTTATAATATCATGAGTGATGGTATGAGATAGTCATGTTAAGGATGATCTAAAATCACATTGTGATGATTTGTTCCATGGTAATTATTTCACATCTCATAGGGATCATATATCCCTTCTCCTACGTCCAGGATTTCTCTGGTTAATGGATCCATGTCCCTTATGCAGATCAATCTCTTACATGGTCAAGGATATGGATATTTTCTCATTTCAAAGAGTCGTTTAAGGTTTTTGAAAACTTGAGATGATCAATAAATGACGTATTATATAGTTTTATTTTCTTATAAAGACGATGAAAGAACCACTAATTTTTGTTTTAACATGGTCCAGATCTTGTGGTCCTTTGATAAGGAGTGATGATGGATGATATTTTGCTTATTTTTATGTAATATAGTAGGGATATTACTTCCATATAGGTTAATGTCTTGTGAAAAATAATTATAATATATTTTAACATCAAGTGACCCATAAATATTTTGGGAAGATTGATGTCATGTTGTAAGGATGTGGGAACTAAGGTGGAATTATGAAATAATATCCTTAAAGACACACAATGTTGGTTAGGGGAATTCAAATACATGATTTATTTTAATTCTTACATACGTTGGGGTCCATTTATCAAATATTTATCTCATGTGTGGGTGAGGTTGGCTTATATAACATGACCATCCTTAAATATATTAAGGTCCTTAAAAGTAGAATAGTGCTAGGGGAATATACAATTTCTATGGCTGGTCTTCCTTTAGTTTCCCAATGCATCTTGTGAGGATAAGAATCAGGTCATAGATAGCTCATTCAAATTTACCCCTCTATATAAATCTATATTATTCAAACAAGGGGAGAGGAAATTTTCATTGATTTTTCATTAGGCCCACCATTTGATGGATTTGGGCATCACTATGTATCCTTTGAAAATAAGAATCAAGACACACATTATTCTCATATGGCTCTCTACATAATTAAAAAAATTATGTTGAGAGGGGGATTTTTTATTTTTGTAAACAAAATATTTCTCCGTCCTCCACTCTATGGATCCATCTCACATGTATGAATGGATAATTATGTCTTATCTTAGTGGAGATTCATTAAGGAAGTGAGATATAATGTCAGAGGTTCAATTTCTAATGTTTGAGTGGAACATTTTAAAAAATATATGGTTGGGATCAATGATGTTTGATATAAGAATTTATAATTATCTTATAGTGAATGAAGACATACATTGTTCTAAAAAAGATAACATCTCCCCTACATGGATCTGGCTCATATAAAATGGAGGGGAATATTTATCCTCAAATGAGAGTTTACCCACTATTTTTCGGTTTCATTGTCTCTAAGTATCAATGATACCAGTTTAGTTAGAGGTCTATCATGTTTGGAGAGGCTTCCAATGGTGGGTGAATCTTTATAGTCTCATATCCAAATAATGTTGGAAACTTTAAATATGGATCAAGAACCAAGGATGTTAACCTATGGCTTGTCCGGGGATAATATGCCCAGGAATCACTATCTATCCTAACATGTAAGTAATCAAGCCACATGTAGTTCTTATAAGGAAGGGTATCCTACATAGATATTCCTTATGTGTAAGGAAGGGGCATTATTATTTTAAATATTGTTGTTAGGCCTAGAAATAGGGTACTTGAGCATCACCACATATCCTAAAGGTGCATGAATCAATCAAAAAATTGTTATAAGAAAGATTCCTGATATATTTATTTCTCATATGTAGAGATGGGGTATTTTTATCTTCAATTGATTAACCTTGAAATTATTTTTAGCTAAATAATCCTCTAGGAAGATTGATCTCATATATATGAAATGGTAATTTCCATATCCTATACTAGTATGGGGATGAAACATTCATCCCTATCACAGAATTATGGATGGGGGTTATGTATCCTTTCATGGATCTATAAATAATATATGAAGTGGTTCCCACATGACAGATTTCACAACGTAGTTTTAGGCCTTTCAATATTAACCAAATGGGGTTGCCGATAAGAATGACTAACTTAGGGAATTTGGGTCTTCACTAGAGATGTGTACCCTAAAATGATGTGGTATAAGAATACGATGTTATAATATTTCTTTAACAATGTGTATGATAAAAAAATATGTAACATTGAGGGTATCATAATCTAATGGAATAGCTTGATTATGGGAATTTTAAATCAATACCCAAGAATATCTAAGTTAATGGGGGATATAGACAGGTGGGTATAGGTCAACCATTAAAAATTTCAGAAGTCCATATCACACATATTTAATAAAATATCTCATGTATTTAAGGGGTGTCTCTCCTCTAAGACCAAAACATCCCCTAGGAATAAGAACTTAGGAATTGTATTATTCATTGGTGAATCCTTGCGGGGTCCCTTCAAATCATCCAGTCCCTTATTCCAAAATAGTACAGGGGAGAACCAAGAGTATGTGGGATCAAGAACCATAGTGTTCCAAGATAAGTTTATAAACTCATGGAATTGGTCGGTATTAACTCTGTTGCTATACGTATTAAGTTTTTTATGGGGAACGTAATATTCAAGATGGGTTTCAGAACCCTAAAGGCTAGGAAAAATGTATTGGTCAAATTTTCAATGTGAAGGGATAAAACATTAAATTATAGAGTACATAATCATAAGAGGGGATATCATGATCACCACAAAAACCTCACGTCATTTAGATTAACATCATGAGTCAAGGTAATGTTTTCTGGTCTTTGAGTAAAACATAGCTCAATGATATCTCCCATTGCGACTTTTCAGGTTCTCTAAGATTACACGATTCATACTCAACATGAGAAATAAGTGACAACTAGGAATTTTATTGATTCATATGAGAGTGCAAGAAACTTAATATATGGGGGAATTTATATTTTTATATGAGCACAAATCCTCACAAATTTTTTTTCTCATTGACTAACATAGTTAAAATTAATGAAGATGTGTGAATAGTATGAAAGTAGATAAT
The DNA here is from genome assembly GCA_963277665.1 of Viscum album. Lineage (NCBI taxonomy): Eukaryota > Viridiplantae > Streptophyta > Magnoliopsida > Santalales > Viscaceae > Viscum > Viscum album. The sequence goes on from OY728131.1 coordinate 692,300,719, forward strand.
TCAGGCATCACTACGTATCCTGACTTGTCTAGAATTAATCTACACATACTTCTCATATATAGAACCCCATAGGAAAACTAGCCAATACATATGGAAGGTAATTTTTTATTTACGTCTCAACTAGTCCTAGAATTTTAGATTTGAGTGTTAATACATATCCTATGGAAATGGAATCAATCCACTTGTATTTATCATATATGATCCCTTATGCAGATAAAACTAAAAAAATGGATGGGTGCATTTTATTTTTTGTTTAGATTTTAATAATTCACTATAAATTTCCACTGAATATCTATCCTGGCTTGAGAATTAAGGAAAACTGATTTGGGTATAGTTTGAATACTAGGATGATGGTGGTACTACTTTTTTCTTATGCAGGTTTATAAAAAAACTCAATGTGATTCGGTAAACCTATACCCAGGAAACATTTTGTGTAGTTATATATCTTGAATAATAAGGGGGCATAGGTCCCATAGTGTAACCAAATTTCATGAAGTTCAACATCATGAGATTAAGATAGGTTCCATATAGTTCAATGTCCTGTAGTTAGTTTGATGTCATGCAAGTTAACATCATTTGAATAAGTCATGAGTGTCCATTAGTTTAATTTTATATGATGGGGACCTTGTATTTTGTGTAGTTTAATGTCTTTCTACCATGAATTTATCTCTTGGTGGAAGTTATGAAAAGTATTTTCCTATGAAACCTTGTGTTAGTGGGGGTCGTGATATGTTCCCCATTAAGTGGTTCTATCTCATCATGTTTATTTTGGGATTTTTTATTATTTTATAGTTTTCCATAGATATCATTTTATTGTAAAGGAAATTTGAAATTTATAGGAAATATTTCATCAATTCCATAGACCAGTTAGTGTGGGGTCGCTTGCATGGTCATAAAAGTTTTGGTATAGTAGACCCATAATGCTTGAAGAAGATTTTACGAACTATATCAATTATCTTTAGTGACCATTTTATGGAAAATATTCACCAGAGTATTATTGAAGGACTATATCTATCCATTTTTTATTTCATGATGATGAGATGAATAGTTTTAATCAATGTTATACTCCTGATACAACCTCTTCAAATTAGAAGTGAAAAAATTGGTGTCTTTTCTCATCAACATCACATGGGGTCACTAAATCTGGTGATGATATTAGAATTCATGAAGTTGATTACACTCTTTATCCTGAATTCCTTAAGGGGTACATCCTCTAACCATTTTGAAGATAAAATGGGAGTAGTGAGGAAGTACTTAAAATTCTTATTTATAGTTGGGGGATATAACCCCACAACATCCATTTCAATGTGGAAAGTGGCCAAGAATTTTTAGAAGTATGCAATACCTCCGAAGGATTATGGATAAATAGTTATTGTATCATACATGCAAGACATTTTTGGGGGGAACTTCACGTAGTCTGATATCATTGTGTACCAAAAGTAACCAAGACAATTATTTGATGGAAGAGTCTAGTTTCGGACAGGTGGGAGACCTAGAATCTTGCACAGACATTCTTTATAATGTTGGGGGCCTCTTATTCTAAAATTTAACTGAGGAGGAATCCATCGAAACCTTTTTTATATATATGAATTTCTGATCATTTGGACCATACCAAAGCACAGAGCTCACTTATCGGCATTGAATTTGTTTCATTTTGGATTAATCTAATAGGAGGGTCCCATTTTAAAGGTAATATATTATGGGAGTCACCCATACTGGAAAAGATATTGGATTATCATTCCCTTGAAAAGTACTGGCCTAATTGATTTCCTTCATGTCATAAACAATGACTATAGAGAATATCCTTCGGTGTGTGATACAAAATATTACCTCATCCTAATATAGATTGACCAGGATTATTCTTTTATTTTCTACTTAATCATCTCAAGAATTCAATCATTGATGGATTTGATATATAATTTTTTCAATAGGTAATTCCACCATCAGCCCTATCACATAATTAGTAAGTGGGGTTAATTCTTCCTTCAAGATGGAATATTCATCACTGATCTATTTGATCACTTGATCTACGTCACCTTTGACATTTAGATAGGATATATTAGGATGAAGGGCTATCTCATGGAATTAAATAAGGTCTTGGTATTCAACATAATTATTAGTGTATATTTCAGAAAGAAAGAAGGAGTCGGGGCAAATTACCTTGTCTGGGGAATAAAATTCAATCGATGGAAAATCAATATTTAGCTAAAGGTTTACCATCCTTTTTTCGATTGGAATTCATGATGCTCCTTCAAAATACTCCTCTCACATTTAGGGGGATTCATGGACATATAAAAACCTTTTCCCAAGATTTTAGTTTCCATTTGTGTTTTTTTGGGGTAGGATGTACCACAAGTAAATCGGATGATGTCATGGATTTGAGCACATTATGTGACACAAATTTGGTTCTGTAGTGTTATAGAATAAATTCCCACCATTCCAAATTCTCAATTAGCATAGAGGAACTAAAAATATAATTTAGTAAGTCGATAAAGTAGTTAAAGTGGACTTCATGATGGTACAAGTAGTGCATCATCTTTTTTACTATAAAGATGAGTGAAAGTAAGTTCTTCTTAAAATCATAATATCATGTCTTAGTATCTAGCTTCATTCAGCTAAAATATTATAGTCTATTTTTATTCCATGTATCATTTTTTTTGTGACCAGGGAATCGATAAATCATTCATGGAGTCAACATATAGAATGAGTATCTTCCCAACTACTTTTGGAATTAAGATTAATGAATGTAATGGTTATTGCTTTAGGTTCTAAAAATATTCTTGTTAGTTCTCAGATCATTGGAGGAGACTCCCTTATTTATAAACTTAGTGAAGGGGAGACATTTTCTATCTAGGTTGGCTATAAAACACTTTATCTAATGTAGGTTCTTTGGATCCCTCTTAATTATTTAAGATTATAAGGGGGTGTAATCTCCAGAATTACACTAGTATTTTATGGATTGACCTCAATTACATGGTGGAATACAACAAAGATAAGTAATTACCATAATGTTACTCAAAAATCACAATTTAGAGTATTTATCTTCAATTTGTTTTATTGTAATTTTTCAAAATATTTTTGATTATTAGTGAGTTTATAACAACATTTTTTAGATTTAACTACTAGTTCAGCAACGTATAACTCCATAATTTATCCAAAGTAGGGTTCAAAGATATGATGCATTGTATGTTGATATGTAGTGCCATAATTATTTAAAATGAAGGTCATGACCTAGAAGAAAAATATTCCATGAGGTGCTCTAAATTTAGTGGATTCTACATCTTTAGGGGTCATCTTGATTTGGTTATACCCTGAATACCCATTCATAAACGAAAGGGTTTGGAATCTAGTAGTTATGTGAAACTAATGTTTATTGATAGATAATGTGAAATAATATTTCAAACAATGTCAATTATGGTCCCTTAAATCAATATAGACCCAAATCTTCCCATTATATTTCTGAATTGTAATGATGATGAAAATACATTTAGGGTATTGTACCTCTAGGAAAAAGATATCTTTGATCAATTAATCAACTCTAGATTCCACCTTGGGTTCAGGAATTGAGTGAACCCTCTTTGGTACCTACGTGAAACCTTAATGGCCACTTGGTAACCCCAGGTGATGAGTAGTTACATTGAGTTCTAGTCTTGTAATATCATTATAATTATAAGTGAATAAGTATCGATGCTACCTTAAGAAATAAATATTTATCTATTTCCTATTGAGGGGATTGGTGGAACTAATCAGTGTGGGTTGTGGGTACTATTATATTCCAGGATATATTTTTATAAGCTCATCGAAAGTGTGGAGAAACCTTCCTCAAAGGGTGTAGGGGTGTTCTCAAGGTTATCCTCTTCCACTTTCATATATGTATCAGTGGTTGATTACCTAGGAAAGGTGGATAATTCAAGGTCCTATTAATCTAGGTGAAGGTATTAGATCCTTTGAGAAGAAACATTGATATCCTAAAATACTACAGACATCATCAGATGATTCTGGTGATGCTTGTTTTATTTTCTTCTACCACTAAGGGAAGGAGAGGTATGAACCTCCCAAGTTATAAGGAATGTATTCGGGGAAATTTTAATTTTTTCTTATGGTATGAGGGATTTTTCATGTCCAGATAAATCATTAGTCTATATATCCTTTAACAAAACCAATTCATCTAACATAATCATTATCACATAGACATTGGATAGTGGAGTTCATTATCCTAAATGACCTACTAATACTATATCTAATGCTTCAATCAGGTTTATAGGTAGTACATAGTCACTACTGAGTAAGATCTAGTGATTTAGAGGGGAATTTCATATGCTATTAGGGGTGGAAACCAACATGTCACCATCTATCATTGGGTTTTCCCAACCCTCTTATAAATACTTATCTTAGTGTATTAGTATTCCAAAAATTAAAATGGGGTTTTATCACTATATAGTATTTGAAAATTTCTGAGGATTGGATATTTCATAATTGGATGAAATGTTGATCGTAATACTATGTGGATATAAAAACAAGTTCTTCCAAGAATTACATTATTTTCAATATCTTATTGGGACCAAGGATTGGGTAGAGGTTAAGGGAACATATTTCTCTAATGGAATAGGGTGTTCTGGTCTACCTGTTTGTTAATGTTGATCAAATAGTTGTACATCCTCCAACAAATCTTCCAAAACAATTGTGTTTGTGTGAATGTTTGAAGACTATGTGACATTTCAATAATGATATTGGGATCATTGAAGTTCTCACCCTTGTCTTTTGGCTATATATATTTATTTTGAAGGGATTTGGAAAAAATGCAAGGTTCAACCATGACCGCACTATATAGTGTCTTATCGGCTTGTATGACCTCAGCCTATAGATCTGTAATTGTTTATAGGGAACTCGTATTCATAGGTATATTCATCATCAAGAAAATTTATACTTAGTGAATAATGAATATAGAACCAAAAAAATGATCTCTTTATCTAATGAGGATCAGTTTTCATGGGATGGTGTATATACTAAATATGCTGAAGAAAAGAAATCCACAAGATTTGAAGCCATTTTATTTGTTTATTGAGAATATTTCACTTATGCTTTTCCCTTTTTTCAGATCTTACACCTATTTATGGGAAGAAGATTAAATGGACTCACCTTAGAATCCCAAATCATTTATGATTCATGAAGTTTTTCTCTAAGGATAGTGTTAACTCATTCAACAGTCTTCTAGGTTCTCCTGTTATCTAAATTATATTCACACCTATCCAAAACATCTTGTTTTTTCAACCAATCCTTCAGGTAAGTTGATAGTCACACATGTCACTTGCGCAGAGGCTTTTCTTAGAACCACCTATCTAGAATCAAATTACACTTTAGTATATCTTTTAGGATGAATCAAGTATGGATGGGGGACCCAATATCCTATGAATGGGGAAATAGTCAAGGCAGTCACCGAGATTGATCTCATTGGGTTTTCTAGGATCAGGTAGCTTGAAGTATTTATTTTCCATGGTTTTGAGGAAATAATCATAAACCTTCTCATTTAGAAAGGGGTAAAAATGGTTCTTCTATTTCTCAAATAATGGGTATACCTTACCCCACTTTACCTCTAATTGAGGGTTATTTTTGTACTATTTACACTTAGTAGGAGTCACCAGGAAATTAGAGGCCTTCCAATGTGTTCTAGGGTAACCATTATAGGTTTGATCATGATGGAATTAGTTTCTACTTTTCTAATAATTTTTCTTTATGTCATGGTTTTGGTATGGGATTTAACTATATTTCACCAAATTCAATCTTCTAGGATTTCTATAATATCAATGAACTTGTGAAATCCACCTAGGTGTTTCATCAAGATCAATGTTGTTTGTAGATCATTATATAGGATCTCAGCATAAAGCTCTGATAATTTCTCTTATGAGAGTGGGATGTTATGTGAGTATGATATACCCTTAGATTTGGTGATAGATTTAGATACCCTATCATTTTAACATTGTTGTAAATTTTTGAGGTCAATGATCATTATTTTATTTTTCATAAATCTAAATTTATAGAATAATTGACAATAAAGGTATTCCCTACTGGTGATGGATCCTACTAGACGGTTGTTGTACCAAATGAAAGTGGTCCCCATTACAGTCTATATAAGTAAACTATGTTTTTTCACCACTTTCTAGTATCACGATCCCATCATAGGGTTCATTAGGGAAAAAAGTGTGTGAGATACTATTTAGGGTCACCAATTCCATCAAATGTTGAAAAGATAGGGTTTCTAAAATTGGGTAGGGGAAGAGTGGAATCCACCCGTTTGAGGTATCGCTTCCTCTTAGTCTGTACTCAAGCACATCACTCCTCATTTTCCTCTATCCAGATAGCTAAATACATTATGGTGTTGAGGAGTTCTATAATTACTACCATATGAACCTCCCCTTGAGAATGACAATTGGGAAATGCTTGAAATAGTTTCCTAACATTTATCACTTGGGGATTTTCAATTCATGTCATAGCCAATTGATCTTTGTGATAAGGAGATGGCTATGATTTTACTAGATGAAAATAATGCTTTTATAAATTATATTTTTTTTAAAACATGTAACGAGATCCAAAGCTATCATGACACTTAGATCCCATCCTCATCAGCATATTAACTCCCTCGTAATGGGTGGAAAAGGATATACATTTCTACTTAAAAGTGGTACCCAATAGGGATATTTCCCCTGAGTAACTCCTCATTAATCCATCTGATTTTGTATATCTGACTCTTATATTGTGATATCCATTCCTTAGAATAGGTAATTTTCTGCCTTCTAGGTGGTTATTAGGATTTGGGAATGCCTTTTCCAAGATCCTTGATGAAATATTAATGATTAGGTGGAAACTCATCATTCAGTGGTGTCAGGTTCTAGTTGATCCTTTGATTCTATATATGTGTAGCCTCATATTGTGCATCAATATCACTCATGTCTCAGAGTAGAATTTTCACATTATTCCCCTCAGCATCAAAATTTTGGTGTAAATAATCAGCTGGATTGAACTAAAAATATCATGTCACTTATATTATATCCCCATAAGAATATTAACTCCATCCTAATGGGTGGAAGAGGATATACATTTCCTCTTAATAGGGGTACACAATAAGGATATTTCCCCTTAGTAATTACTAATTAATCAATTTGATTTTGAATATCTCACTCTCATACTATGATATGAATTCCTCAAAAAGGTAATTTATGGCCTTCTAGATTATTATTGGGATTTATCCATGCGTTTTCCTTGATCCTTGGAGGAATTTTACTGAGTAAGCAGAAACTCATCATTTAGGGGTGCCAGGTTCTAGTTCCACCTTGGATTCTGTTTTTGTGTATCCTTGGTTTTTGCAGTAGTATCACATGTCTCTTGAGGTACCATTTCCACATTGTGCCCCACAGAATCTATATTTTGGTTTATATCATCATTTTTATTGATGGAGAATACATTCACTAAGTCATACTGGGAAAAAGTTCTCACCCTATTAGTCTGCAAGAAATTAGGTTGTTATGTACCACTCACTCCTCCTCAAAAATTATGTTAGGGTATTTCGTATAGCCCATTGTCTTTTTTGGATGTCCTATTATAAAGACGTTATGAATTTTGATTGTATTTTTTAGACGTTACCCCTATTTTGTACAATTAATAGTGAACTTGATTGAGTCACCTACCATGCTGGTTGAGTAGGCATAGAATGTCAAGTTATGTCATTCATAGTGAGGAATGGCCGAGGTTCCATCCATTTTTTGTTAATAAATAGCCTATAGAAGACCATTATTCTAAATGTATATGATTAAATTATTCCCATCCCAGCAGCTTGATGTTGATTTTAAGCAATAGAGTATACTCTTTAATCCTATTATTGAGTATATAATGATTCTTAGTATTTCGGTTGAGATAAAAATTCCCTTGGACCATAGATATGTGGTTATCTTTTATCCTCCACTAATTTCTATGGGTCCCTTCTGAGGTTTGATGACCCTAGGGGTGTATGTGGTAGAAAAAAATTCCCCAAAACTTTGGAATCGGTTTTCTATCAGATTGTTTGAATGGTGGGAACCATTGAAATCTACCTAATTTGGTTTAATTTTGTTCGTACATGGGTTGGGTGTAGGTCTGACTCATGATGGGATTCAATTTCCATATGTATCCACTAGGTATTCTAGGATGTTATCTTTCTTGTTTGAGGCATCTTCCCTTTTTGAGAGGCATAGAGAAGGAGACTATTATCATTCCTCTCCCAATTTTCATGTTTTTTTTTCATTCTCAAGTTGAGGAGCCTCATTGGATTGACCAACTAGACCATTCATTATTATATATGATTATCTCTCATGTTTCTATGACATTTTAGGATACAATATTCAGGGTGATTTTTTATCCCATGGATGGGGTGAAGTGAAATGATCCATACTTTCCCCATCCTCAAATATGGATGTCTGATAGTGCTTCCATGATTAGTCACCAGGGATTCATCCTGTTGTGGAGGAATGTGTGTTGTAAGATTTTACTTTTTTTATCTCAGGTCCCATACAATGGACAAATTATCCAATTATATCTTACAAAAGTATTTTTTATTTCTTGGAGGTGACCCTTCTGTCACTAATAAGGGAATTTTATTACCTTTAATTACTAAAAGGTATCCCACAAGTTATGGAATAAGTATAAAATAAACCCCTCATTGGTCTCATTTGGGAATTATTAATTAGAATTAGTGATGAGAAAAAACATATTTGGGGGGGGGGTTGTTTTCATTCATCTCATTTTATATATCCATGTTAGCCTCTTCTTCATCAGAGGCATTTTCCTCTACGTAGTTTGACCACATTTTTTCTTCTCTAGGTCACCTATTGATTGAGGTGAGTATTTTTTGGGTAGTTTATGGGAAACTATATATAGTTAACCATTGTTTATTTATCCCATCTCTATATGAATGTGTCTTTATAGGGGTTATTTCCTTTTCTAGATGATATATCTCTGTAGAGAGGTCATACTTGATGGATGTAATGGGTACACTACTCGTAATCCATATCCATACTACCACTAGGGGGACTATAGTGGTTGTTATTACTTCATACATTGGAAAAATATTTTTGGGAACCTTGAGGTTCTATATAAATTCATTTTATATCCTCAATTACACAAGAATCAAACTGAGTAGGAATATTTGCCTAATCCTACGTTATAGCTGGAATATGCCGGCCTGTATTTTTAGGTAGAGTAGGAATATATGCTTGTTGTTTAGAATCCACCAGAGTCTGTCGTTGACCATCTATTATAGTAGTAATATGATCCCACTAATGATAAGCTGCTAGAGTATTCTGGTGATATTTTTTTATCATTTTTGGGAATATGATCATTCCTTTGGGTGATTTTCAAAATATGTCATTCAACCCTAGATGTAGTGCAGATATGAGCCTGATTCAAATATTCATTCCTTATTAGAAAATTCCTTTGTAACATTGAAATAGAGGAATTAATATAGAACACATATAATATATAATCTAAAATAAGGCTGATATCGTCTTTCATTGTAAATAGTATGAATATGTTCCCAGTTCCTGTAAGCTATTGGAATATGCTGAGTAGATTTATCATTATTGATATAAGTCAGCACCTAAGTGATTTCTAAAAAAGGTTAACGGACCTAGATTGAAGTTGCGATATAGTTTCAATACTAATTAACCTTTTTAGTATTCCTCTGGACCTGTTTGATATAAGTATGTTTATATCCTGAGGAAATTTCTAAACTAGTTTGATGAACCCCATTCAAAATGGTAATATGAGACCAATCCTATTCAATTTCCTTTATCAGAATATACCAATAATCATCCTATATGGGAGAAATAATATGTATTTTCTCTTTAGTATACACCTATTAATGTTGACCATATGGGCATGATTTTCTATCTATTAGGATAAAAATATGTTCATGTCCATATATTATTGTCACAATATATAGGAAAAGTTTATCCATTACAAAAGAAATATAGTAGAATATTATAAGGGTGTATGAAGGTACATAGGCCTACACATTCTCAATCTACAATACATATTGGAAAACATATTATGTTGATGTGGTGTTATGTTCCCACTCCTATATTTATTGTTTCATTAGAATATTTAAGTGGGCTTCATCCATGGGGGTGGAAATATATGCCTCCCACATGCTTTTTGATATGATATGTAGAAATATATTGGTCTGGTGAGTAGGGATATGAGCATTCTAATTAGCTATTACTGGAATATGTTGAAGGGATTGATATACATAGCTAGGGATAGGTGCTTGATCCCTTTGTACTACATCTTTCCATGCCCAAAATGATCTCATTGGTGCCCAGTATAAGCATCCTAGGAAGTGACCTAATAGAAATTTCCCCCATAATGTGACTGGAGGAAATTTTCCATATGATGCTAGTGGTAGTAGTAGATAGGAACCTTCCTAGGAGGTTCCAAAATCTACTTGTAACCATAGTAGACTCCTCGATCCAGCTTCATAAGGTGAGGAAGGTGTAGATTGTTTCAATTAGGGAGTAGAATCCTGAATCTATTATCACTGGTGATATGAATCACTAGATTCATCGAATACTTATCTAAGAGAGGTGGTCTTATGGGATTAAGTTACTAGAGACCCCTACATACAACCTCATGGGTCAAGATCATACTATTATGGTGGTACTCTCTAACAATCATGTTTGGAACCTAATGGGGTAGGCCTAGAGTGGGTGACATTGTTTCAGGATCTGTGGAGGTCATTGCTATTGTTGGGGATCTATAATGTTTTCTTGATGATATCATGGCTATAGATCAGGGTGAATATTGTGAGTACAATATGTATAATCACAAGTAAAATAATAAAAAAGGTCTTTGATTAGTACTGCATTGTGAGTATGAGATATGCTTGATCATCTATTCATAGTGAATCCTTTTGTTTATTCTCATTACTGGTTAATTTTTTTCTTATGTGGAATATGCATAATGAAATGGTTTAACATATAGGATACCTAAATGTGTTTAATTATTGAAATATTTTCATCAGGTTCGCCATTTTTTTGACCATATATTTGTCTCAATGCTTGATTTTGAGGGGCTTCATATTTTTTCATTATTAATTATTGTTGGTAGGGTTTATCTATAGAAATACCTAGTGGTTCTCACATCTGTTATGATCTATGGGCCTACATTCCAAAGACAGGTGGTCATTGGTGTATCTTTTCAAATAATTCTTTGAAAATAACATTGGTTGAGAGGATGGGAGCTCAGGCTCCTCACACCCATTTTGGGGGGATTATTTCCTACTATGGGACACTCTTATAGATTTAAGATATGTTATTTAATCTTTCCAAAATCCAAACACGGGACCGGCTACCCTAACAAAATGTGAAGGAGTTTTCTTTCACTAATATGAATCCCATTATATACAGGAAGGTATAATATTAATGAAATCATATATATGCATCATAGTTTCTCCAACTTGATACCCATTATTACTTAGTGATGATGATTTAAGGGATTTATTATATTTTAAATCCATGTGACTATGGACAATATATATTATCTTCATCTAGGAAAGTGATTGTTGTTTGGAAATTGGGATTACACATATAGTGGTGTCTAACATAACTTTTGAATACATGAATAAAACCCACATAGTTTTTATATGGGAATATCATGCAGTTTAACTTCACCTGGTAAGGACATATGGAATTTGAATATTGGATATGTATCTTGGTCCCTATGAAGGTTTCTTAGAAATCTTGTTTAAAATAGGGATCAGATTCCTCAATGTTTAGTTATAGATATATGTATCCTAAATGGAATGATGACAGTGGTTTGAGAAGGATGTATGCATATAAGGACTCCCTGAGGTGCTTAATCAGAAATGTGTCCCTCTTATGTAAGATATTATGTAATCCAAAAACATCTAAAATGTGGCCAATGTTCCGTGAATCCACATCATGCTATTAGTAAAATCATCGTTGGTCTCTAAGATCACTTGACTCATGATAGATGTGAGAATAAAGAGATTATCGAAGGTTGGACACATCACATGAGAGCCTAATACTGAACCTGTATGGTTATTAGACAATGTGGTCACCTTGGTGATTGAGTGAGGATGACACACTGAGGTTTTCTGGACATTTAATTATTCAAGATAATGACCCTCTAAATGTAAAGAGTATATAGTTGGATCCTACACTTAGATAGGATTCCCATATTTGATTATTTTACTTTCATAATGGTATTATATTTTCATGTCTCTAACTCACATGAGTCACAATTGGTGTGTGAAATAATATATAGATGCATTGCATATAAGTTTGAAACGTATGCACTAAGATCACCCTAAGTGGGCATGACTAATTTCCCATGAGTAATATGTCTCCAAGAGTTTTCAACCAAGAAATTATAGTTTGAATACTTGTATACGGGTATTTTGACCTTTATATAGAGTATGGTTTTTTGGAAATTACTGATGAAATTATTTTTACTATAGAACTCATTCCTTAGGAATGCATCTTACAAATCCTGTGAAGATTGGAATCAGAGTCCCCAATGCTCACAAGTTCTTATCTCTCTAATGGATTAGAAAAGATTATTACACTAAAGAAGATTATGAGCCTTTGGTTTATAAAATCTAAGGACTTATACAAAGTTATATTCCCATGTTTTGGGACATTTATTTCATGCTAGTGTCCAGATCATCACAGATCTTTAATCCCATGTAATTCATGCTTAGTGTGAGAAATAATAGATGAAATATTGTAAAGAAATTTGTGATGAATAAAACAGTTATTTTTAGTGGGGATTTCATTCATATCTTTTTTAATATGAGCATTATTACAATTCCTACATAGAATATGGATCTACAAGTAAAGGAAATGATCCTTCACAAAAGGTATTATAACTTTATGGATACATTTTATTTGTGTGGGAATTATGAGGTTCCAATTTGACAAGTCCTATGCTCATTGATGGGAAAAGAGTCATGATGGGGATTATAGAGATCGTGAAATAGCCCTATGGGTCCCTGAGTATTGGTGAATATTTATTTAATATTGGATTTTATGTGAGGAGAAGGTTTTAACAGAGAAAGAGTGACACCCTTGGGGGTCAGGAGGACACGTGGGTTCCATACAGTCATGCGCTCTATGTGATGGAAGGGTGGTCACATGCTTCATGTGATCTATTTGGAGTCATATTATTCATTTGATCTATTTGGATTCACACAATTGTTAATGTAAATGGGGTCATACAATCACATGATTAATAGGGGCCATGTGATCCTACGGACAGGTTGTATGACCAATAAGTTGTCTCATAATGATATGTTTATCGCTTGATCAATAGGTTTCCTCACGATCATATGGTTATTTCATGATCAATTGGTCGTATTACAATAGACCCCCACATGAATCATTCTTTTTATTTTTCTTAATATATTCACCAAACATATGTGGAAGACATATGTGATTTTGTGATCACTCCACTTCAGAATGTTTTCCCCTATGTGTGTTCCTATTCCACTACCAAGGTGGGTTACAAGCATCACCACCCCAATGTCTATTCCTCTGTACATGGTCATCAACCCATGTTCCTCAACTTAAGTCAAAGAATGACCATCCATATGTGTCAAAAATGTCTTCTATTCTTCACGGTTTCATGTCACGCATCATCTATGACCCCCCATGTGATAAATAGAGACCACATGATCTGTCCATCATTATCATATTACTTGATCCCATTTCATGACCTCGTTCACTTTCTTGAAAAATGGTTCTTGTCTAGGGGATCATGTTTCATTTCCAAGACCACATTTAGGCGTCACATTACCTTTAAGACTGACATGTCCAAGGGCCTTCGTGTGATTAGGCCAACATGGCCAATGGAGTTCGAGTGACCATGTTGACGTGCATAAGGGCCTTCATGTGATCATGCTAACATTTCCAAGGACATTCATGTGTTTAGGATAACATGTGCAAGGGCCTTTTCATGATTATGATAACATTTCCAAGGGTTTTTTCCTGATTAGGTAGACATGTGTGAGGGCCTTCATGTGATTAATGAGCTGATCACATGAACTGTACAACCCCTTCTTCTGAAAAATGTCATAACGTCCATTGCATAAAGAACATGTCATTCACAGCCTTTATCACAGGAGGCCAACCACAGTATTCCACCTGGGTGTTACATGATCTGTGAAAACAGGTCTAAGATCCTTCACATGATCAATGAATAGATCATATGAATCATGTAAGCTCTTACCATGATATAATTTTGATGATTTCAATCAAATGGATTACAAAAAATGGGGCATTGTCACACATCCCATGTCACATATAAACTTTTATAGTTGTCCTCGAGGTATCATATGATTGTTTAAGTATTATGCGATAATGAGTCTTTGATTGGGCCATGAGATCATGTAACTAGATCTATTTACCCTTATATAGTCTTTCATTCTTATATTCTCTTTTTGGGAAAATAATACACATTTTTCAGGTACTTTTAGATCCAACATTCCAATACTCATTTGGTTGGTGTTAATAATTCCTTCCCATAAACATAGTGGGTTGGGTGTACACCCTAGTTCATCACATGTCATATCATGAGATATATTTCCTTACCCAATTATTTTGAGAACTATATAATTATTTTCTGACCCATCACATAATAATATCCATACATATATATCTCATATAAATATAAAATCATTTATAAATCCATCATAGAATAATTAAACCATATGAATGAAATAGGGTTCATGAAATATCTACTAGTTCTAAAAATATAACATACATATAAATAATGTGGATGGAATCATGAAAAAATATCCTCAGTGAGACATAAGTAACATTTAAGGATAATTTCATAGATGAAAAACACTTTATAAGATCATTGGAAGGTTCCTTAAAAATTAAGAAGAAATATCATTTAAATATTAATGACATTTCAATGAAATAATTTATAAATAAGTAATTTTAGAAAAATAAAAATTATTAAATAAAAATTACTTTAAAGAATCAGGAAAAATTTTGAAGGAACATTTTTAAATGAAATTAAAGATAATGGTGGGAGAAATTGATTGGGAAGAAAATGTTAAAGAAGTGAGTTTAAAAAATCCCTTATACATTTTTTATAATAAATCATTATTATTGGTAATTTTCTTTAATAAATCATAAATGATGTTATAAGGATATCTAAAAACCAATAAGAAAAAAATTTACTTGGATGAAAAAAAAATAACTAAATGGTTTAGATTTGGTTAGTCGCACATAATAGAATATTTCTAAGTGAATTATGAACTAAAGGGAGGTCAAATGGTAAGAAAATATGTAATCTAGAAAGAAATAACCATAATAGATTAAAATAGATGTGTTTTAAGATATAAAAAATATATAATTTCCCCTAATATATATTTAGTGTTGAACAATCTCAATTCCAATGTGAGATTGCAATGAAACCCATATAACTTTGGTAACTTTTGAATCAAAATACCGTGAAATAGAGAATCAAACATGGGTATATTAATCCCTTGAATTCCATGAAAATTATTGAAAAATACATGCATGGGGATGTATAAAAACTATATAAAATAAACTAATTTCTCAATATGGATAATATCTCAATAAATGGAAATTGAGATGGGAAAAAAATACCTTTACCCCTGGTTTCCACGAAAGCATGTTAACCTCCAATATAATAAACATAAATTTCTTAATAAAACATTTTATAAACTAATTCATATATAATACCTCTTATAATTTTCAATTATAATAATTTATTATAGGTGAATTAGTTATTTATTATTTATTTTAATCATTATACGTTAGTATTTTTTATTATATTGTATAATTCTCATAATAGCAATGTCGATCCACATACTTTGATAAAAAGATCATTATTAAAAATTTATTCATGGTAGTATCATATTATTATTGAAATTATTTATGTTTCAAATGCTCATTTTATGGATGGTATGGGTATCATTTTTTGTAATGTGATTAATAATGATCATGTTTCAGGTAATTTACTAATAACAGTTAGTTACTTAATAATTACTATTCATTTTTTAAACATCTAGAACAATATTCATAACATAAATTAATCATTAATATCATATAATAAAATTATTTATTTATTGATATTCATAATTTCTGGAAATAATGAAGATAGTATGACATCATTAATTTAGAAAATTGTGGTAACCTAAACAAGAACATGTTATACTAAGAAATAAGTAAAATTATAGAGTTATATTATAGTAATATCAATTTAAAAAAAATCATATTAATATAACATAATTAGAGTGGTGAACTATGTTAAAAATGGTAGTTGATAGGAAGGTACTTGAAAAAGATGGTGAAGAACTTGATACATTGATGAATTTTCTTCTTTTTTAAAACAAGTTTCTTCATAATAAAGGATTTAGGCCTCCTAATTCATACTAGAAGCTAAAAACCTGTAATAAGACTTTTGGAGAAGAAATATTGGTAAGTATTAAATATATTATGTAAGTAAAGGTGTTACTTCATGTGAGTAGAGTAGGGGGCCTTTTATAAGTGTGGTTGAGAGATATTTTCACAAATAATCATTTCTTAATGTTTAACGACTATTTTTTAAATGGAATGTGGATCCAAAGTAGATATGTGAAAGGGGTGGGTTATTAAACAAATAAAAAAATTGGAGATATTTTTAGATATATTTTAGATATTCACACCTTTATTTAACCAATATTACCTCATTATATTGCTACTGTGGAAACTCAATATTTTACCTCAATAACTTTTTTTCTAAAAATAAAAATAACCCTCTTACCTAATTTAATATCAAACATTCCAAAAATTAAATCCATTTTATTAAATTCAGTATAAAAAATTTATTTAGGTTACTTTTAAATTGGAAACAGAAAACATAAAAAAATATTTTTTTTGAAAACTATATTTTAAGCACAAAAGTGATTTTATTCATATTTCTAAAAAATTAATAATCATCAGTTGAATGTTAATTAATTTTTCTAATGTTTAAAAAAAATTAAATTTTTTACTCTAAATATAAGAATTTTATCTTTTAAGAAAATATTAATATATATTAAAAAAATGTGTTTAATTGAAATAATTTTCATTTATTGTGATTCATTAAAATCTTATTATTTATAAAATCTTTTTATTAGATGTTATTTTATTATAATACTAAAAAATTTATGAATTTTATAAATCTAATTTATTTTAATTATTCCTTAAAACTAATAAATTTAACTTAAAATACGTTTTTTCCAAAAAAATAATGTCTTTAAAATAATTGATATTTTCAATAATGATTTAATATATTTTATTTATTCTAAAATTATTTATGTTAATTACTTATCATATATTTTTTGTGTAACACATTATTTAATTCAATCTATAAAAAACTCAATATACTCATAGAATACACATATATCCATTGACTACATATCCAAAAACTATATATCAAATGGTCATATATCTTATAGCCATATATATAACAGAGATATTATATTCCTATATATAGACATACCAGAATCATCCGAATTAATTTTCTTATATCTCAAAGTATTTATTATGTTTATAATTTTTTACATTCTTATTATAGTTATTATCAATTGCATGATCTCCATGGAAAACCTTGAGGATGAAGATTTCACGTTTTTTGGTATTTTTATTTACTTGTGGATTTTTTCCTGATGTAGTTTTCATATTTATTTCTCATATTTTAGTCACATAATTTATTACTTTTTATCTTATATTGTATTATTCTATCACAATTAAATATATCATTTTTCATGTTAGTTCAGTTTTTTTGTGAAAGAAGTTATTCAACATGTTAAAGGGATAAAAATTTGGGGTGTTACAATCTACCCCAATTTAATCACCCCTAGACCTGTGCCCCTAGATCTAAAGCTAAAACATAATCTTTACATACATTCTTTGATACTATCTAAGATGAACCAAAAAATAATATTCTTTTAAAAAAATATGCCTCTCATCTTAATATGAAATACGCTCCCAGAATAATAAAGGTTTTGTGTCTTTGGAGACTACCTATGTGCACTTATTATTTTATAATAAGTTTTCAATATATCCACCATATTTTTCCACACATGATATCCTTATATAAATATTTCCAATAATACTCCTCAATATTTCTTGAGGAATAGAACCATAAAAAAGGGATATCCTAAACATTCATTAAGGGAAAAAATTAGATATATCAATCAAAGATCAAATTTGAAAATAATATAAACATTTGGGTATGATAATATAATCATGTTATATGAACATATAAAGAATTAATCATACATAATAAAACATAGATCATGATTTAAGAATTATAATATATTTCTATTGGAATAACAAAATAAATGAGGCATATGAATATGGAAACATGAGATAATAATCATCTTCCATGAAGCATAATATATAAATATTGAATAAAATATAAAATAAATCATTTCATTATTCAAGGATCACAAAAAAGTTCATCATCATATTATAGAAAAAGTACAGTAACATTGTGTATTAGGTTTAATTACCAATCCTATAAACAACAGGTATTGGGTTAACTTCTTAGTCATATACATGTCATCTCATGGGATATAAATCCTTACTCAAGGAATTAGAGGACTATATAAATCTAGGCCCATAAATCACATAATAATAAACCATACATATGTATGCCACATGGAATCAATCATATATCATAACCTGATTAATCCATATAAGTGGTTAACATAAAATCCTTTATAAGGATTAAAGAATTTATTAAAGAAAGTAAATGATACCATAAATATTTAATAAATAGGCTTTCCCATATATGATCGCATTACACATTTTACCATATAAAATATAATAATATTAGGATATATCAATATCTTTCTTTAGTTAATTTAATGTATATAATTATCTAGGTGAAAACCCATCAATTAGGAGAAATTTGAATAGGTTACTCATAATGGAAAGGAATAGGTAGAATGGTTATCTTTAATCAACATTTTTGATAAGGGAAACCTAATATAGTGATGGATCAATACTCTCAATGACATTTTATTTCTTCATCTCCATTTATACATGGATGTTTTGGAATGAATCAAAAGTTTAGTTTAGAATAGATAACAATTTGAGAAATATTAATAATGAGAAGAAATATACCATATGAATTGTCTAAAGGATAAAATCCAAAAGAGTATTAATATAGATTAAAATCCTTTAGATAGAGATAATAAATTTTAATTTATTTAAAAAACACTTCTTTATCTTATACGTGACATTGAAATAATTAAAAATAAATAAAATAATAAATTAAACATAATTTTCATGAAGTGAAACAAAGATAACATTATTACTACCAAATATGTTATAAATATTTTTGTATATAAAATAATTTCATTAAACAAAACCTTTATTCTGATTATAGGGAAATCATAAAAATAATTTTTTAAAAAAATTTGACATTTTCTTGAAAATAAAGTTACATGTTATTTTCAATTTTTTTTAAAAAGGTGACAGGAATAAATTTTAAAAATTAATTTAAAATGGAACGAATGGTAATATAAAAATGATTAATACATAAAGTTAATGTTGAATAAATGTGGAGTGGATTATATAAAAATACATGGAAGCGGGAGGAAATATCTTTTTAATCTTTTTAACAATTTTAAAGAAACCCATATTAATAAAAGAATTGTAAAATATTATTTTAAATATGGTTAAAAAATAATAATAGTATATAATAGAATATATATATATATATATTATTTTAATAATTTAAAATAATTTTTTAAAGAAAAAAAATTAACATGGGAGGCAGATACCCAAAATAGAAAGTGAATGTTTTTCCTTTATAATGATGTATCTTTATAAGGTAATAATAATTCAAAAGAGTATTTTTATAATGACATGAATTACTAAAAAAATAGAAAAATAAAATAACACATATGATTTTAAAATAGTATAATATAAAAAAAATTATAAGAACATAGTTAAATATTAATAATTATCAATCAATAAAATGAGATTAGGTTATTAAAACCCCTTATGGATTTGGAAATGTTTGAATCAGAATACCACAAAAAAAATATCTAGAAATAAAACTCTAATAACATAAATAAAAATTAAATTATAGAAAATAGAAAAAATGGGTCAATATATACACCATACAAGTAAAACAGGTGCATAATATGAAGTAATCCTCAATAAAGGGAAATTGAGACAAAAACCCCTTACCGACATCAAATTTTTTGAAGTAAGAATCATTTGTAATGGATTTTATGTGAATAAAATTTAAATAAATAGGAAATAAATATTAAATAAATTATATTACAATAATATAGTATAATAAATAGCACATAGAACAGAAAAGTCAAAAAAAATTGTTTGACTCAATAAAAGGAGATTGGGTGAACAAAAACTCTTACCTTAGATTCCCCCTTATTCAGATGTGATTTAAAATCCTATATATTAAAATAAGACTCATTAATAATATATTTCAAAACAATATTAATATTAATTATCTTTTATATTAATTTATTACATAGTTTTTACTTATTTTTAGTCAATATTGAGCATCTATTATTAGTAGTTTCAACTGTTCCTTATCTGTTTTGGTATAACAATTTTAGTCATCATTTCATGTTTACTATTCATCATCTCAAAAATAGTAAATATAATAGAATATAAGCTATATTATTATTTATTATGCTCCATGTTTATTCCATGAAATGTTTTAGTGTGGTTCTCCAATATGAAATCCATAATACGCTTGCTTCAGTAATTTTAAACTAATATAGGGTAGTTTTTTAATAGTCAGTTATAGATAAATTTCCCAATTAAATAACCTTAAATATGTTATTATTTAATTATTAATATCATATATTATTAATAATTTTGTTTTCATAGTTATCCATAATAAAAAAATTATCTCACCGTCGATATAAGTGGTTAAACCAACCCAAAAATAAACATTTATAATCAACGGATGAGTATGATTAGGAAGTTATTTTTTTTATAATATCATTATACTGAAATTATAATAATCTTATTTAGATTTTATTAATGTGATAAATAAATATTTTTAAGATTTTGAGTAATATAAATGAAAAAGTATGATAATAATCCATTACTTACAAAGAAGAAATTGTCTCCTCTCTGCGAAGCCTTAGGGGTTTTGAATGAATTGGGGAATTATCTTGAAACTATAATCTACCCAAAATTTATGGTACATATTTGGGAGATAATTTGGGAATTTATTCAAGGTAAAACTTAAGAAAATGTGTGGTTTTAAGAAGGTAGAAGACAAGTCCTTTTATAAGTAAGAATGGGTGACATTTTCCAAATACTCATTCAATAATGGGAAATGAATGTCATTTCAAAAAAAATGATGAGAACTTAGAAAATAATGGAACATATATTACATTGTACTGATAATTTCATAATATATACATTTATAGATAATATTTTACGATATTTGTTGACTTTAAACCTCAATTTAACCTTTTTACATCATTTTACCATTTACCATGTAAGCAACTTTTACCTTTGTAAAGTATTTTATGTATAAAATTAAATTGAATTTATTATATATTTTTTAAATTATGATTAAAAAATTAAATTAATTTTATTTGAATAAATTTTAAAATGTTATAAAATTTGATTTTAATATAATAATGAAAAACACATAATTATTTTTAGAAATGTATTTCAAGAATAAAAATGATTTTATTCTAATCACTTACCAATTGATAATCGTTATATTCATTTTAATTTATTTTTTATATAAAAATACATTAAATTAAATTATAATCATTCTTTAAAAGTGAATACTTTAATTTATTAAGATAAAAATACATTACCCACATAAAAACCCAATTATTTAAGAATATATCTTCTTAAAATTAAGTGAGTTTATATTTTATTATAAAAAATAAAAAATCATTACACGAATTTTTTATTTTTTTACATATCAATATTATATTTCAAGTCATAATCAAAATATGAAAATTTTAAAAACATATAATATAAAAAATAGTGTTTTAAAATGAATCATACATTTATTTGACCGTGAATAGTTAAATTAGTATTCTATATAGTTTCTTAACTATTTTTTGGATTTTTAAAACAAATTATAGTAATTCAATCAATTTTATCAATAAAAGTTATGGAAATATTTATTTAAAATTAATTATTTTAATAAAAATATACAATTTATAAAAACCATTTCCTTGGATTGAATTTTAACTAATGAATTAGTGTGTTTTTATTATATTCCAAAATCATTTTTTTATTTCAATATATATGAATAATTTTATGAAATAAATGATTAATATGGTTTTGATTATTCCACAAGAGGTTAATGTACTTTAATGAAAGTGAGGAGTAAAGGTAAGGGTTTCTAATCTCAATTTCTATTCATTAAGATATATTTCAAGTTCATGATTTATCTTATTTTCTATGATGTATATTCTACACCATGTATGTATCCTATAATAATTAAAACATAGTTAAAGAGATCTATAAATCCATTTGGAATGATCTCTTTCAATACCTTTTAATTCAACCATTTCAAAAGTTGCAAGGGTTTCTTTTCCAATGTCAATTTGAAATCGAAATTGTTTATGTCTAAATTGAAATCAGGGTAAATTTTATTTTCTTTCTCTTAAAATAATAATATATTTTCTTCTCCTCTGGTTATTTCTTGGGTGTACATACATTCCCACAATTTCCCCTCCCAATGGTATATAATTTACTCGGAAAAAAATTTTATGTCAGTCTTGCCTTTTCACTTTTTTATGTTGGAAATTTTTTTCCTCACTATCCAAACATTTCATATTATTTTGTGGATGTCCTTAACACATATTATAAAACAAATTCAAGAAAAATTGCATTGAAATTTTCTTGTTTGAAAAAGTGTGAAATATATATTTTTTACTCCCCTCATTATAATTTTTAAAATGATTACTTTCTCCCAATGTTTCATTACTTTTCGTTAAAATGTACAATTTCTATGTTTTTATAGTTATATAATGTAATTTTTCTTTATATTATCCTTATTTTAATGAAAAAAATATTCATAAATAACTTATTTCTTTTTAAAATAAAACTTATCAAAAATTGTAAGGATTTTTATTTTTATTTTAAAAATAATTTACTAAAAAAATTCATAATGTATTTCTTCTATGTCAACATAATTTAATATTTATTATGTTTAACTAGGGAACTTTTTTAATTAAGTCATCCAATTTCTTTCTCTGGGTGATTTATTTATTCTTTATGGAAAAATTTCTGAATCTCGTTTATTTATCATGGGTTATATATGCTATAGTAGATTTATTAATATGATAATATTTTTATGGCACGAATATATATATTTATTCATTATGTGATGGGTGAAACCATAATTATATATCTCTCCAATGCATTGGGAAATTATTAATATCTCATGAGATGAATTTTATGGGACTTGGGAGAAAAACCATTCAATAATGTTTATGGGATTAGGTAGTAAACCAAATCTGCTATATTTCTGAGCTTTATCCACTTTATGATTATTGTATCGGATGTCATTCATAACATAAGAAAATAATTACTGTTAATTTTGAAACATTTTTTATATATATTATATTATATTAAATTTATCATATTTGGATTATTAAATCAAATTTATTGTTTATATATATAAATAAATAAATATGCATATATATATATATTAATTAATTAAAAATATATAAAAAATCACTTAATGATAAAAATATATATTTTTCAAAGAATAGGTTTTTCAGTATGTAGTATGTTTTTATCTTAATATACTATATTAATCACTATTAAAGAATTAATTAAATTAAATTTATTGTTTTTATAAGAAAATAAAAAATTATATTTTTTTAAATTATTCTTACTTCTTAAGGAATAAGAATAAATTATTTTTATTATTGAAAAAATTTATAAGAATTCTTTTTTATGGGTTTTTCAATTTTATAATTAAATTTATTTTTATCACTTTTACAAATGGAATCTAGTAAAATAGATGTCATTTTTTTATCATCATTTAGGTGACGATTTCATTTTTTTATGCATAATAAAAAGTTACCAAGGTAAATGTTTGTTACTGTGGTAAATGGTAAAATGAGGTATACGGGTTAAAATGAAGGGTAGTGTCGAAATATATCACAAAAAATTCTCTAAATGTGTGTACATGGGAATTATAGACCTCTAATCTTCACTTTTCCATTATGTTTCCCCTTTAGATACAATTTCATTTGAAAATTAAATTCATTTCAAATTAAGGAATATTGACATGTTTCACATTATGGAATGAGTATTAACAAAGATTCTACCCCATATCACCTATAAAAGAACCCCATGTAACATCCCAACATGAACAACTTAGTTCGAGCTGGAATTCCATGTGACCTCAGGCATGTATCCTCTTATCCAAGAGGCTGCTGGCTAGCAGTGGGGATATGAATCCATTAGTGGGGTGACTATACCCTCAGTTTCATTTTCATTAGATCAATAATAAAAATAACAATGATATAAATAATCAGAGTAATCATGTAGAAAGATAAGTATGTAATGCATTAAAGGTAGATAAAAATATCTCCCAGAAGTGGAAAGTATGTCCAATTTAAATAAAGTAGATAATTAAAAAATAACAACAACAAGTCTCTTTTGTGCTTGTCCCAGCCCACCACCATCTCCATAATTCTATACTCATCAGTCTACCATGGGGCACTTTCTATTCGTCGAATCCCACATGATGTCTACAAGGGAATCAAAATTCCAATGTAGGGTGTGAGTATAAGAATCAAAAGAACACTTCTAGTGTGTCCTAAATTTATCAAGTATGCAAGTGTATTCCATAATAATAACAAATGGGTAAAAATAATAATAACACATGGTACAAAAATGAAAGTTTGTGTGCTAAGAAAGCTTCCATAAATCCTTGATCATACCTTATTTGGATCCATGCATGAAATTTATTTTATTTCAATAAGTATCCAAAACATCCACAAGGGAATTTGTGAGATAATCGAAATCCACAAGGCATTGAGTGAAAACAACCTACCTATAATCCACAAGGCAACAGGTAATACTCAGAATCCACAAGGCATCCAGTATCTATAACCTAACCAAAATCCCAAAGGCATCGTGTAACACTCGGAATCTGCAACGCATTAAGTGTGAGATATCTAATCAAAATCCAAAATGCATCAAGTAGATGCAAGGTTACAAGGTTATCATGTTGACCCATCATCTACATCTCACATCATGCATGTACTGCACATTGGGTAATCATCCCAAAATGATTACCATTCAAGTATAAACATACCAATAATCCAAAAGAAAACATGTAAATTCATAGAATGGTAAAAATAGTAGCACACATCATGAGAAATAAAATATCATAATATATATAAACATGTTAATCACACATCATCATGGAATCAAGTTGTCACATCAATCTTATGGAATTAAATCATATCATATCATGGGCTACACATGCACCCACAAGTCATCACAAGTCAAGTGTGGTACCAAATAATCCAATAAATATATCATGTATGGAAAATATGTAAACAAGAGACCAAAAAGATAATAAACTTCTTTCCTCAAAAGTATTCAATGTAAAAAATCATAGATAAACCAATTAAAAACATCTTTATGGACTTTTTATCAAAACAAAGACACTTGATGTTCACTAGGGTCCCTAAACCCAAAACAGAATATTTTATTATAAATTGAAATAAAATATCACATGTGATGATACTTTCCCTTTCCTGGATAAATTCCAAATTATCTTTTAGGTCAACACATGTGCCCTCCATATTCTCCTTATGAAAATTAATATCTATTGATAATTTCTCACAAAGTATAATTTTATAATTATCTCTAATAATTTTATCCTAAATTATCCTTTGTAATTTTTTTATATAATTTATTTTAAATTTTCCTTCATAATTATCTATTAATAATGTAATACACATAATACTTTTACAATTATATTTTAATAATTTATTATAAATTATCCCTTATAATTTTCTTTAGATAATTTTATTTCAAATAATCTATTTAAAATTATATTTTATAAATTTTTCCTAAATTATCTTGTACAATTATTTTAATAATTATTCATTGATATTACATGTAAGTATTCTATGGTAATTTTTATAAACCTTCCATGAGATAATTAACTTATATAATCCTTTAATAAATTGAATAAAATTATCTCGATAATTTAATGCAATTAATTTTTTATAATTTTTTGTAATTATATTTTTATAATTTTAATAACTCAACCATGGATAATTTTATGTAAAATTATCATATGATAATATGGTGAGATTATCATTGATAATTCAATGAAATTAACATTTGATAATTATGATAAGTATCCTTTGATAAATTGTAAGAAAATTCTTTAATATTTTTTCAAGAATCTCATTTTATAATTTGGATAAAGATATTTTGATAATTTATTGTATGATTATAGTTTGATAATCCAATTATAATTACCATATGATAATTGTTTGTATTACCATATTATTGAAACATTTTTTTCTTTTTTTGGACCATGAATATGAGAATAGATAATATAAAAAAATATAAAATAAAAAATGGAAAGAAAACTATACCACATTGCACGCCAGGTAGGAGAAGAAGGATGTATTCACCATGATTGGAGTTGGATCGATGAGTATCATTTCACAAATTCACCAACAAGGTAGTTTCTGGATCACATGGATTCAAGAAGATCGGTCAAAAGATAAAAAACCATATGGGTATAAAAACCCTATTATATATTCAACACCCACATTTTTAAACCCCTAATTTAAACCATGTTTTAATCATATAACTGAAGTGGATTTGTTAAATTTACGAATTTAATGAAGTTTAATTTTCCCATGATAAATCTAGGTTAAAACCTTGTTTTTAAGAAAGCTACCATTTCCAAAAATGGATGAATATGCACAAGGGAAGATGCAGAACAGTTTAATCTGATTTTTAAGAATTAAATTAACAATTAAATTAAATTAAAAAAACTAATTATTTAATATAATTTTTAAAGAACTTAAATTAATGAGTGACCTAACCAAACACCCATTGCAATGAAAGTAATACCCTAAATAGTGTAAACCCTACATTTAGGACCTATCATTGGTCTTAGATTTATCATAAAATGCACTTTTTGAGAGATATTAATTTATTTTTGAAAAATACTATATTAAAAAATATTAGATAAATTATCCTCATGGGTGACTTGACTAAACTTATAATACTCACAAATGTTATACCCCACCTAGGGTAAACACCACATCCCAGACCTAATAGTGGTCTTAGATTACTCATAAAAAATAGATTATGTGAGATATTAAATTATTTTGGATAAATCATGTGTACATACTATAATATACTTACATTTTTATTTTCACTAGGTTGAGGCTCTACAGATCAGAAAATATCACTCTAACATTTCACCTAACTTATAAATTATTCCATAAAATTTCAAGTGTTCTAAATGAGATTTTATCCTTATACAAAGTCATTAAAGAATTTATTAAATGATTTTTATTGAAAAACAATATTTTTTCATAAAAATACATATAAATTATAAACAAGAGGGGTTTTTTATCATAAAAAATAAAAATATTTCATTTCTCCCCCTCTATCAAATTTTATTGCTTGAGAAGTATCGTTAGTTTTCTTACTCAAATAACTCAATCCATTGAGCTTTAACATCATAATTGTGCCCCCATGTCTATTTATAGATCTGTTCCTACTCTCATCGAATCTTGAATAGTTGTATCATCTTTATTTAAAACACCTTATCGCTTTTGTCAACGATCTGCACTGGATGATCCTCATAAGATGCATCAATATCTAGCTCAACAAACTCACAATTAATAACATCTGTAGAGGTAGGTATATATCTATGAAAATGTGACACAGAGAACATGTCATGCATACCCCAATAGCAAGAAGGGAGGTCCAGATAATATGACACTTCCCCTATATGCTCATAAATCTCAAAGGGTCTAAAAAAAGTTGTTCCTTCTTGACCTGATTTCTTAGATGTATTTTCCCTAACTATGGATTCAATCTTTATAAAACATAATCTCCCAAAAGAAACTCCAAGGTTCTCCTCCTACAGTCAGCATATGATCTCTTTCTACTCTGAGCAGTTATCGACCTCTTGTGTTTCAGTTGTACTCTCTCATAGTTCTCCTGAACCATACTAGTTCTAACAACCACTCCCTCATCCACCACATTCCAATCAAGTAGTGAGTTACATGAACTCCCATAAAGATCCTCATAAGGCAACATCCTAATCAAAGCAAGATAATTGTTATTGTGTTCAAGCTCAATCAGGAATAGGTGATCATCCCAGGTCAAATTTAAGTCCATCACACAAGATCAATGCATATCCTCTAATATGTTGAGAAAAGTATTGTTTTCAACAATACATAATAAGGTTATTTAAAGGGGAGATTATTGAAAATAATACTCTGTCTCTTTATGATAATTTTGATTCTCACAAATACCCTTAATTATTTTCTTATGATTTTATTTAGTATTTTTCAGGAATTTATTAATTTATTTTACTCTTGAAATTACGGGAATTTATCATTAAAGTATTCGTATTTAGCATGTTCTAGAAACACTGTTCATACCTTACATATTTGGGAACTTTTTTAGCTCGCTCTGGAAACACTGTTCATGTACTACTTATTCGGAATATGTTTTAGCATGTTCTGGAATCACTGTTTATACCCTATGTGGATAAACGTAGGTTAATGATGAAAAGCGTGTATACATTTCGAGATAAGCGAAAAGTATGGTTAAACAACCATACGTTATCAGCAATGTACGGAAGAAGAAATTTACGTTAGGAAGGAACCTTATGTTTGGGTTATCAACAAAGTATGGACGGAGAATTGTATGTAAGTACTAAACGTTATGTTTGTTTCTCAAAAGTATGGTTCATCAACCTTACTTTTGTAAAAAACCATACATTCTTTGAATGGATATTTTATCTTTCATCTGAGAGTTGAAGAAAAAAGTATGGATGATCAACCTTACGTTTGAAGAAAGTAACATGAACCCTATTTTTATGTTCAACCTTACGTTGTCAACCCTACGTTTTGAGGCCACGTCATCAACCTTACATTTGGCGTTGGAAAGTTTGAAAGACGATGTTTTTAATGCAACAGTCATAAAGCTGATTGTTAGGAGAATTTCAATCCGGATTTAAATTCATTTTTAAAATACAACTTTTACTGATTCAATACCGTTTTATTAATGGATTAAAGATCGAATTAAAAGGATCGTTTTATGCCGTGTCTTCAGGGAAGTTACGACTACTCTGTAAATTAAAATTTTTGAATATCATGAATCAAAAGGCAACTTTTATGGATCTAAATATTAAAAGGATATGCTCGGATTTAATATATATGTTTTCTCTGAAACACCGGGCATAAGATTGTGTTGATCAATCTATTATTCAAAAAGGTGGAAAACAGAGACTACAAAAAAAACACACTGATCTGCTGATTCAGAAGGAGCATCAAAGCTCTGTTTATTTAATAAGAAGGAACTCGATAAGATATTCACTTGTTCTACATAAAATATCTAATGTGGATTTAATACTGTTGAATTTGTGAATTATATCTCTATATTTACTGCAACCGGATCGACATAGAACTATTTTGACTTGAAAATCAATATTTTTAGAGACAATGATCCATCTGCTTTCAATTGCATTCTGTTGCAATTGTGATCATCAACTAGAAATGTTTTTTCTAAAATTATTTTTATCTTGAGTAACCAGCTCCTCGTACTAAGCTGAGTAGGTTCCTGTTTGAACCAGAAGGCTTTGTTTTTCCTTGTATTGTAAAGGTGTCAACTGCTTGTACTCAGTTGTGAACCGGTCTGCTGAAACAAGGACCAGATAGTTAAAATCACCAACCTCATGGAGTAGAACGTTGGTGGAGTGGGATAGGGGCCTTCTATTCCCCAAACCACTATACATCTTGTGTTTCTGCTATTTAAATTTCCACTGCATCATTTTATCTGATTAAAGTTAAAAGGCAGAACTCAATCACGCAAATATTTTTTAAAAGACACAATTCACCCCCTCTTGTGTAAATTTGGTGTTATCTGATCCATCAACTGGTATCAGAGGTTGAGCTTTCTCACAATGCTTTAATAAGCTGAAAGTGATTATACACAGAACAAGATGACTGATAAAAGAGAGGTAATTTCTATGGTCAGAGCACCATACTTCAATGGAGAAAACTATGGATGCTGGAAGTCCCGAATGATCATCTATCCAAAAAAATCTTGGATATAGAGTCTATTCTAATATTCTAACTCATATGAAATACCAGAAAAACCTGAAACATGGAGTGCAGCTAATGGAGTAGAATAAGATGTGAATTCTAAGGCAATAAATGCAATTATATGTGGTCTATGACCTGATGAGTTTAACAGAGTATCTCAATTCCCAACAGCATATGAAATGTGGAAAACTATTGATCTTTCTTATGAAGGAACTAACAATATCAGGGAAATGAGATATGAAACTTCTAAGCTTAAATTTGATACATTCAGAATGGTTTAATGTGAGAGTATTACTCAAATGAATGGAAGATTGATGGATATTTTCAATAACATAACAACCTTGGGAGATCCCATTAAACAAGATGATCAAGCTTTAAAAGTGTTGAGAGTACTGCCGACAAAATGGAATGGAATCTCTGCAGAAATCAGACAGTCGACACCTGTCAAAGATTTAACCATGAGAGAACTGATTGGAACATTATTGATGTATGAATCTGAGATGGAAGATGAAGATAATCAACAGAAAGTGCTTATCAAAATAGAAGATACTTCCTTGAAGGTAACTTCACAACAAAATAATAGAAAGATGAAGAACAGAAAAGTCAAAGCTAAATCCGGGAGCTCCGACTCATCAAACTCAAATGAAGAACTGGCTCCGCCAGCCAGAAAATTTAGAAAATTCTACAGCAATAAAAGAGGCTTCAAAAAAACCTTTAAGAGAGATGATAAAGAAGTAAGATTGTATGAATGCAAGAAGATGGGGCATATCAGACTAGATTTCCAACAATTGAAAGATGCAAAGAAGAAGAAATTCTTCAAAAGAAATGACTATGAGAATAAAGATAATAAAGTTATGAAAGCCACTTGGAGTGTATCTGAAGACTCTAGTAGCTCTCCTGAATCAAGCTCAGAGAAAGAAAAAGTCAATCTAAAAGAAAACATGTGTTTCATGGCAGAAACTCATGAGGTACACTCATATTACTCTTCAGACTCAAATAATGAATCAAAATTCTGAATCAAGATATACAAATAAAAAACATGCAGTGTACTATAATATGCTTGAAAAAGTTATGACTCACTATTTAAGAAACATAAGTCACTAAAGAACATACATAAAGCTATTTTAGATGAAAGAGATATAATACTGAGACAACATAAGGAATTAACTGATAAATACAATTCTATTAACACTAACTATATTAATTTTGAATCTAGAATAAAAACACTTTAGGATGAAGTGGAATCTTACAAACAGGCTTCATTGGTTTTTACAAAAGGAGACAATTCATTAAATGAAATTCTTGGAAAACTGTCATTAAAAAGAAGATATTTGGAATTGGTAGTAAAGGAGAAAAACCTAAGCTATATAAAAATTATTTTGTTCCTAGCTCTAAAAGGATTAATTGTAACTTTTGTGGGACAAAGGGACATATAGCTAAAAACTGTTTCTTAAGACAACCTCAAATTTGTGGTATTAAGAAAGCCTATGTTTCAAAAGACTTATATGATTCAGGTGGTTTTAAAAGAACAAAGCAAATCTGGATAACCAGATCATTGCTAGCTAACACCCCTGGACCCAACATAATATGGGTACCAAAGCAATTTGTTTGAATGTCTTTGCAGGTAGCAGGCCACCAGAGTAGAAAATATATATGGTACATGGACAGTGGCTGATCAAGAAATACGAGTGGAAACTCATTTAATTTTTCTTCACTCACTCGAAAGGAAGGAGGACTTGTCACATTTGGTGACAATTCCAAAGGAAAAATCATTGGCATTGGAACCGTTGGAGATCCAAAAATAGTCTCAAACAAAAAAGTACTTTATGTACAAGGATTAAAACACAACATGATAAGTATCTCTCAACTTTTTGATGATGGATATACTGTAGATTTTACTAACAATTGATGTTCTATTTTCAAAAATAAATCGCTTAAATTTAGAGCACCAAGAATTGATAATGTGTATACCCTAAATTTAAATTCCTTGTGTAAACAACAAGTAAATTTATTAACTGCTAAAATGAATGAATCTTGGATCTGGCATAGGATACTTCGACATTGTAATATATATGTTTTAAATAAGTTATCTAAGAAACATCTTGCTTCTGATTTTCCAAGTCTCAAATTTGAAAGTGAGAGATTATGTGATGCATGCCAACTTGGAAAGCAACACAAATCATCATTCAAATCTGTTAATAAAGTTTCTACAGCTAAACCTCTAAAACTTATCCATATTGATTTGTTTGGACCCTCAAGAGTAGCAAGCTTATCTTGTAAATTATATTTTTATGTATTAGTTTATGATTATTCTAAATGTACTTAGATTTTCTTTTTGAAATTTAAAAATGAAGCTTTTACTTTATTTGAAAGTTTCTGAAAATCTGTTCAAAATGAAAAAGGTTTTAATATAATCTCATTGACAAGTGATCATGGTGGAGAATTTGAGAATCAGGAATTTATTTATTTTTGTTCAAACATGGGTATTAAACATACCTTCTCTGCACCAAGAACACCACAACAGGATATAATTTTTGAAAGAAGAAATAGGACTATTCGGGAAATGGCTAGGACTATGCTAAATGAATACAGCCTTCCTACCTACTTTTGGGAAGAAGTTGTGAGCACAGGCTGCTATATAATATATAGAGTTTTAATTAGACCTCTTTTGAAAAAGACACCCTATGAACATTGGAATAACAGAAAACCAAAATTTAACTACTTTAAAGATTTTGGATGCACGGTTTACATCTTAAACACCAATTATAATCTTGGTAAGTTCGATCCAAAATCTGATGAAGGAATTTTCTTAGGATATTCAGTGACTTTAAAAGCTTATAGAATCTATAATAATGAGTCAAGGATTGTTGAAGAATCATTTCATTTGAAATTTGATGAATCTGATCCCTTTGAGAAAAGGACAGATCAAATGGATGAACCTGACTCTAATGATAAAATGAGAGTTGAGAACTTAAAGAATGATTTTGAAAATGATATAAAAGAAATTCAGTCCAGTTCAGAGGAACATGATACTGAAGAACCTTTAAATGTTTTGCCTAGACAGTCTAGAAACCTAAAGAATCACCCTTTAGAAACTGTGATAGGTGACATAGAAACTGGTATTCAAACTAGAATAAACTTAGGGAACCTAGTGGAATTCTCTGGCTTCCTATCCCAACAAGAACCCAAGAATATAGAAGAATCTTTAGCGATGAAAGCTGGTTAATAGCAATGCAATATGAATTAAACCAGTTTAAAAGAAATGAAGTTTGTGAATTAGTGGAAAGACCTAAGAATTATCTAGTAATAGGAACCAAATGGGTCTTTAGAAATAAATAGGATGACCAAGGCACAATAACTAGAAATAAAGCAAGATTAGTAGCTAATGGATATAATCAGGAAGAAGGTATAGATTATGATGAGACCTTTGAACCTGTAGCTAGACTAGAATCTATTAGAATCCTTTTATCCTATGCATATTATATGAAGTTTAAATTATCTCAGATGGATGTTAAATCTGCCTTTTTAAATGGTTATTTAATGGACGAAGTTTATGTTGAGCAACCTCCTGGTTTTGAAAACTCTCAAAAACCAGATTCTGTTTTTAAACTTACTAAAGCTCTTTATGGACTTAAAAATGCACCTAGAGCTTGGTATAAAAGATTAAGTTACTTTATTTTAAAAAATGACTTTATTTTTGGATTGGCAGATCCAACACTCTTTAAGAAAACTGTGAAAAATAATGTTTTATAGGTTCAAATTTGTGTTGATGATGTAATTTTTTGATCAACTAATAAAACCCTTTGTCATGAGTTTTCAAAGATAATGCAAAAAGAATTTGAAATGAGTATGATGGGAGAACTAAATTGCTTTTTAGGAATTCAAATTTATCAAAAAGATTTTTGGAAATTTTTTGAATCAAAGAAAATACATTACTGATTTGTTGAATAAATTTGGACTTGAAAACAACAAGACATATACAACTCCTGTGTATACTAATATAAAAATTGATTTGGATGAAACTGTAAAATCAGTTGGAAACATGTTATATAAAGGTATGATTGGTAGTTTATTATATCTTACTGCTAGCAGGACAGATATAATGTATTCAGTATGTCTTTGTGTAATATTTCAATCAAATCCTAAAAAAATTATCCAACTACTATTAAAAGAATTTTTAGATATTTAAAAGGAACTATTTTTCAATCTATTATGTAACGTAAAACTTCTGATTTCAATACGATTTCATATTCATATTATATCTTTGGAAGTTGTAGATTAGATAGAACAAGCACCTTAGGAACATGTCACTTTTTAAGAAAGTATTTAGTGTCATGGTCTAGAAAGAAACAACATTCAGTTTCCATGTCAACAGCTGAGGCAGAATATGTTTCTACTGGAAGTTGTTGTGAACAAGTGTTTTGGATGAAAAACACTCTTATGGAATTTGGATTGAATTTTAATAATACACCTATTTTATGTGATAATACAAGAGTAATTAATATTTCAAAAAATCCTATTAGTCATTCTAGAACTAAGCACATTGATATAAGGAATCACTTTTTAAGAGATGATGTTATTAGAAAGGATATATTTTTAGAATTTATAAATACTGAAATTCAATTAGATGATATTTTTACTAAACTACTTCCCACTACAAGGTTTGATTTTCTTAAGGGGGAGCTAGGTTTATTTGATTTCAAATAAAATTTTATTTTACAATACTAGTTATTTATTTTAATTCTGCATAAAATAATTTTGTTTTTTTACAGAATAAGTTTTTTCCCCTGCATAATATATTTTATTTATTTTTAACTATATGTAATGCTTATTAAAAACACGGGAATCAAGGTTGTCAGAAACCCTTTCGACTTCTAAATCGTTTCATTTTTATCGAAACCTTTTCGAATCCACAAACCGTACCTCTGCTCATGAACCCTAATCTTTGAACCTCTGAAACCCTAACCTCCAAACCTTCAGAGATTCTCGCAGAGATGGTAAAGACTAAAAGAGCCAGTGAAGACGAGACAAGCAATGCCAAGAGAAAATGCTCCGAAGGAAGAAAAATCTTACAGGGCAAGGTAATCGATCTTCACCAGTTATTTCAGACAAATCTACTATTGAAACAAGCACTGTTGTTTCAGAACCTTGAACAGATGTTCAACAGTGAAAATACAGAATTTCTGTATGAGGTAGAACTTAGATACTTCTTAAAATCTGTATATTTTATTCTGGGAGATAATGAGGATAGTATGATGGCTAAGATAGAGGATATGGATTTCTCAATCTCGTCAGTAGAAATTGGTCAGATTCTCAACTGCCCTCATTAGGGAGTTTTTTATTTCTATTTGAAAAATATTGGTGATTTTGTGCATAAATACGAGGACATAATGTCGTTTCTTTTTGGTATTAAGACTATAAAAAAAAATTTATTAAGGATTTGGAGCATGATCAGAAAATTTTGGCCAAATTTGTGAAAACAGGGATTGCACTAAGGATGTATGATATGGAAAAAATATTATATCCTGATATGTATATAATGTATCTTCTGTTAAGTGATATAAAATTATACTTCCCAAGTTACATGGTAAGGTACCTCAATTATTGTAGTCAGAGTGATGCCCGGATGAACTTTTATCCTTTTGGTCGATTCATTTCCAAGCTGTTTCTTAAGAAGGACATTGTGAGATTAGTGGATGCCCGCTTACAATGTCATAATAGTAATGTGTTTAATGATGGAACTTTAAGGAAGATTGGATATTTCTGGAGCACCATTAAAGGAAAACAATTACCAATAGGAGCTGAGGATGACTCATAGAGTGCTCAGGCTCAACCTTCTAAGTCCAAGGAGGGATAAGCTGAATCAAGTGTCAGTATTGTAGCAAGAAGAATCCGATTTGAAGTGGAAGATGCTGAGGAAGAAAGAAGTCAGAGGGACTTCAATCTCAAAGAAATAGACCTGTTAATGAGGAAATTACTTCCCCTTCATTGGCAATAATAGAAGCTTTATTTTCTTATACTTTTCTAAGAGAAGAAGCTATTGATAAGACCATGGAATATGTTAGTGAAAGGACAGCACCCGTAGAGGGATCAGGAGTTAAAGAAGAAGCTCAAAGGGAGACTCTGGAATAGATTGTAGCTGATGTTGTAGTTACACTTCAACAGGAAAATGATAAGGAGGCCCAGCCTAGTGAAAAAGTGGCCAGACCTCAAGAAACTATTGAAAATATTGTTCTTGAAATTCCAGTGGAAGACAAAGATGCTGATGTTTGTGATGAAAATCTCTCTGATGCTCCAATAGAGGTACTTCAAGAGGATTTTTCTATGGAAGTGTCTGGAAAGGACTCTAGGGAAAAATCTGTGGACCAGCCTACTCAGGACAAGGAGAAAGAAAAATCTGATGCTGAATCATTACCTTTGGTATTGTTGCATCATCCAGAGACTGAGAATGCAAATCAAGCACATGGTGCCTCTGATTCAAGAAATAAAGATGTTGAAGAACTGTACAAAAAGATGTCTCAATTGGAATCTGAGAATATCACTCTGAGAAATTCCTTATACTTAGAACAATTGAGATTTCAAAAGATGAAGGAGAGTACAGTCTCAAGGCAAGAAGTTGAAATGTTCAAAGAGGATATACCAAATTTTGTTGCAAAATTGAAATATGAAATGGTTATGAAGACATATTTATCAGATCTAAATTTTTTTATGGAGAACCAATTTGCATTAGTTGAAAATAGTGCTATTAGTGGATCATGTACTTCACCTGATTTAATCAAAATATTTCAAGCTATCACAACCGCGATGAGCAACATGAATGACAGGTTGCAAGATCTTCAATTTAACAGTGCTCCATTATCAGTGCTGCGGGAAAATCAAGAAGTTTTAGTGGATCAACTGACATCTAGTGAGCCACCAATCAAAACACTGTTAAATCAGATGTCAGAGAAGCTGTCAGTGTTTATAGAAAAAGATTAAAGGATGAATGAGTTTTTCAGGGTCAATTTAATCGAGGATATTCATATGACTCAGGAGAATAGAGAGCTCATTATCAATCTTAGAGATGGTATGATGAAGAGACTCAAGGAACAGTTTACAAAAATCATGTCTGTAATCCAGAGGAGATAAAACCTATTGACTATCTTGACCAAACCTTGATTCCTGTGTTTATCATACTTGTATCTATTTTTTATTTTTAATGAAAATATGTTTCTTTATTTATATTAGTTTTACTGTCTTTATTTTGATGTGACAGTACTATAGATTTAATTATTGATAAAAAGTTAATAATTGCATTTACCTACAGTTCAGTGCAACATTAAATGTGTTAAAATCCAATATTTATCATTCTTTTTGATATCACAAAAAGGGGGAGAAATTTGGATAAAAAACAACATTTTATTTTAAAACCCTTATTTAAATGACTTCCTGTATATTTAATGTTTTGAACTTATACAGATTTATACTTATACAGAAAACTATTTTAAGTTATTAACAGTCGTTTATTATAAAGGGAAATTTTATTTTTATTTTTATTCAGAGGGAGAAATTTTGATACAACTAGAAAATTTTATTTCTAAAGAAAAATTCTTTTATTTTCATGAAGGGGAATAAATTTTTATTTATTGAAATGATTTTGTTAAAATTAAATATTATTTTATCCTCTCAAAATTCTAAAACTTTATGTAACTAATTTTGAAAGTTAATTTAATTTAATTAGTCTTATTATTTTATGGGTTTTGTGATCATCAAAAAGGGGGAGATTTTTGTGAAAATTATTGTTTTCAACAATACATAATAATGTTATTTGAAGGGGGAGATTATTGAAAATAATACTCTGTCTCTTTATGATAATTTTGATGATCCCAAATACCCTTAATTATTTTCTAATGATTTTATTTAGTATTTTTCAAGAATTTATTAATTTATTTTACTCTTGACATTACGGGAATTTATCATTAAATTATTTGTATTTAGCGTGTTCTGGAAACACTGTCCATACCATACTTATTTGGGAACCGTTTTAGCGCGTTCTGGAAACACTCTTCATGCGCTACTGATTTGGAATCTGCTTTAGCGTGTTCTGGAATCACTGTTCATACCATACATGGATAAATGTAGCGTAAGGATGAAAAGCGTGTATACTTTTTGAGATAAGAGAAAAGTATGGTTAAACAACCATACATTATCAGAAAATTGTGGAAGAAGAACATTACGTTAGGAAGGAACCTTACGTTTGGGTTATCAACAAAGTATGGAAGGAGAACCGTACGTAGGTACTAAACGTTACATTTGTTTCTCAAAACTATGGTTCATCAACCTTAATTTTGTAAACAACCATACGTTCTTTGAATGGATCTTTTATATTTCGTCTGAGAGTTGAAGAAAAAAGTATGGATGATCAACCTTATGTTTGATGAAATTAACATGAACCCTATGTTTATGTTCAACCTTACGTTGTCAACCATACGTTTGGAGGCCACATCATCAACCTTATGTTTGGCGTCAGAAATTTTAAAAGATGATATTTTTTATGCAATGGTAAGAAAGCTGATTGTTAGGCATATTTCAAGCCAGATTTAAAGTCGTTTTTAAAATAATACATTGACTGATTAAAAGCCGTTTTATCAATGGATTAATGATCGAATTAAAAAGATCTTTTTATGCCGAGTCTTCAGGGAAGTTACGACTACTCTGTAAACTAAATTTCTAAATATCACGAATCAAAGGGTGACTTTTATGGACCTAAATGTGCAATGTATATGCTCGGATTTAATATATATGTTTTCTCTGAAACACTAGGTACAAGAGTGTGGGGATCAATCTATTATTCAAAAAGGTGGAAAAAAGAGACTGCAAAGAAACACACTGATCTGCTGATTCTGAAGGAGCGTTAAAGCTCTGTTTATTTAAGAAGAAGGAACTCGATGGAATATTCACTTGTTCTACATCAAATATTTACGATGGATCTACTAATGCTGAATTTGTGAATTATATCTGTAACAAACCAAAATTTTGAATAAATCTTGTTTCCTAATTTTATGTGTTATTTTATTTTTATACTCAACAAAAATGTTTCATTTGATAACATGAGTATAATTAAAATGATACTGTTGGTTTTTGACTGTTATATGACCATTGGTCAATATGACCACTGGAAACTAAACGTTTTGATTATTGTCTCTAAATACAAGTAATCTTGGTTAATTAATATAAAAAGAAGATTTGATGGCCTCACCCAGTAGTCTTGGACCAATCGAAGCCCATCTAACAGAACTTGGGAAGGAGGTAGCACCACTGGGCTTTGCTCTGGACCAAACCCAAGCTGAACTTCATCGTATAAAGCTAGAACGGGATTTCCTTCGCGAGAAGTTCAAACTGATAGAAATTACTACTCGTGCGATGTTGGCCGAGCCTCCCTCGGATTCTCTCACCTTAGCACACCTTACACTTAGGTCCTATGCTGGTGTGATAAGGGGCTATGTATGGAGACCGTAACTGCCTTGTGTAATCCTTTGTTTTAAAAAAAAATTAGGATTTCTTCTTATGATGAAGTTATGAATTTTCAAATGACCGGATAAATATAGTATGCATATTTTTGATGAATTTTAGAAAAAGGATATTTTAAAAATGGTTGTGTAAACCTTAAATAATTAAAAATGTGTAATGATTTTCAAAAAATGGTCTTCTAAAAATATGTTCAGTACGAAATTTAGAGTCTAATAAGATCAAAATAATTTTTGATGAATAGTAAATTATGAATAGTGATTTTATGATTAGGATTAGTAATGTGTCAAAATGGATTAGTAATCTCACTTAAAGAAAGTATTAATATAATCTAGGCACCTTGATTTAAGTAATGTGATTCAATAAAATGGTTAAAAAACGGTTTCATAAATTATTATTCAAGTATTAGTTTTTTCGGGTGAATAGCGTTTTTTAATTAAAATTTAAATTAAAAATATTTATAAAATTATTTTTATAAAATGGATTTCATTTTTGAGCTCAGTGCTTCGATATTATGTTAAGGTAATTTTTGGGGTTTTTCCTAAAAATAATGAATTTTCGGTTAATAGTGTATTTATTTAAAAAAAATTAAAAATATTTAGAAAATTATTTTTATAAAATGGAGTTCATTTTTGAAATCATAGAATTGATATTTGGTTAAGGTAAAATTTTGGGATTTTTCTGAGAAAGTTGAATTTTCAGTGAATAGTAAAAATACAGTTTTTGGGTTTCGGTATGTTTAATGACATCATAATTGTGTCATGATGATGTCATGAGATATTTTAAAGGATGCTCGACTAAAGAGGATGAATTATTGTGTGGGGGTCCCCATGTGGCCTAACTTTATGGGAAGTACAATGGGAGGGCCCATGCTTTTGAGAAAACCACTTTTGAGGTGTCCCTTGGCCATTAATGCCTTGTCCCCTCACTTTCCCTATAAATACCAAGCCCTCCTCTCATTGTTTCGAATCCAAAACCATCCTCAACGAAGTTCTGGTCTCCTTACCTCCCAAGGAGTCCTCCCAAGGTTCCCCCAAGCCCTCATGTCCCAACCTTTGAGTTTTAAGAGTTACGTTTTAAGGTAAGTGATGCGACCTCTCTCTTTCATTTCAAGTAATCTCTTTTATGTCATTCCTTTTATGCTCCATGTTCTTATGTTGGAGGATGTTATTTTATACTCCTCTTACTACCCTTTTAATGTTAATATAATGAGAGATCCCCTCTTGCTCTCATTATTTCGTTTTATGAAGTTTTAAGTGGCGCTGTTAGGCTGCCGAAGTTTTTTAGGGGATTCTTTCACCCTTCTCATTCTTTTCAAAGTTCTACTTTCATGTCAAGTCTTTCAAGTTCCTTTTTAATTATGTTTGGGAATTATCTCTATATCTATCATAATGAACTCTTATGTTAACATGATGATAGACCCTATTTGATCTTTTCAAATCATTTTGTTTGAAGTTTAAGTAACGTCGTTAGGCTGCCGAACTTTCATAAGAGAAATCTAATTTTTTTCTTCCTTACATGTTTTTCATTTCAAATGGTATGTCCTTGAAATTTCATTACCATGATCATGTATCCTTCTTATTCTGTCCATCTACTGTTTTATGGGTCATTTATGAATGTTTGACCCATTTTCGCTCTCTTTTTAATGTCTTCTAAAACCTCGTAACATAGCCGTTATGCTGCAGAATTTCCGTCTCAAAATGTCTCTCTCTTTTTCTAATGTTCTTTTATATTATTAAGTAAATACTCAAAGCTCTTCCTTCTAAAAGGGTATTCACATATATACCATAATGTTCTATTTTAAATTCTGGGATTTACATACTTGAGACCCACCTTCCTTTTCTGTGGGTTTTAAAGTGATGTAAAGATCATGTCTTTAAAGCAGTTTTTAAAATGTTATGAATATGAAACGAACCCCATTTATTTTATGCTATATGGGTTATTTATGAAATTTTTGATGATGATATATGTGGATCACTTGATAATAAAGGCAAATTTAAGGGTGCGCCCTGATCGCGCTCCAATGCGTTGTGTAATGATGTAACCACTAGAGATTACAATTTTCACGATACCTTGGTGAATAACCTTGGTAATTTCCAAATTACACCTTGGGGATGGACCTTGGTGATATGTTCATGATTGTCTATGTTAAATGATGTAGCCACATCTTCAAGTTATGAAAATGTTATTTTTATTATGATATGCCACATGATTTTTTTTATCATGCCTTAAAGTTCTTGTTCATGACATAGTTGATGTATCTCAAGTTCACATGTTAAATGTTTCCCTTATTTCCCTTACTGGGCCTTCTGCTCACCCTTTCTTTTGATGTATGCTCCCAGGTTATGTGATGCAGTAATGAACCTAGGATGAACATGAGGATAAGCCTTTCAAGTGTTTTAGAAGAATGTTTTATGTTTTCAAGTTTTAAGTTCCTTGTTTCCAAGACACTAAACCTTAAAGATCCTCAGTTTTGTATAATGTAACAAAAGTTTATGTGATAAAAAGGCGGGATGATATAGCTGGTATCAAAGGATGGTTTAGTTATTTGTGGAAATTAGGATATAAAAAATCTAGTAAGAACCCTATAGAAAAGTTTAAATATAGGAAATCTTCCTCGTATTTTGGTGAGTATTGAGTAAGGGGTTTCCAAGAAAATACATCCCTGTCTGGATACGAGTAGGTAGAGGTGGCTCTGGCACAAATATACATAGGGGTAAAACCTGAAAACACCGCTTTGAGATAGACTTGAACGGGAACTAGTACACGACAACGGGCCTTGCTGCACTCTTGGTTACGACACTCTCGGGGGATATGCTTTGGTAAATTCATAAGCTTAGTATGAACCATTGTTAAAGGAATAAAGATAAAACAAAATAAAGGTTCACATAAGAATATATGATCATGGATAACCTAGATGGGAACCTAGGGGATCACAAGTTAGGGTATACTTTTCAACTACAAGTTATCCTTATATGCTTTAAGTTTCATTTCATGATTATTGGCTAAGTATTTAAGCCCCTATTTATAGTTTATTTTCTCAGTTAATGGCGGGAAATGGAAGAACATGTCCCAATAACCAATGTGATAGGAAATGCTATGATTTCCGTATTAATACGACAGAGATGATTAGGGGATTAAAAGATGATTATTATTTTGGAAGACTTTCACTATTTTGAGGACCCTATATGATCGAGGTAAATAGATTACTATGGTATTTTCCTTGAGGAGTAAGGTTGACTTATATTTTGAAGAATCGATAAATTTATGGTGGACTTATAGTGATTTAGGATACTTATGGGAATGATTAACCTATCTTGGGTAAAATATGTTTAGTTTAGATAATTTTGTTATAAGATTTTAGGAGTGGATGATGTTGTTTGGAGATGAACAATGAAGT
This sequence comes from Viscum album, assembly GCA_963277665.1. NCBI lineage: Eukaryota > Viridiplantae > Streptophyta > Magnoliopsida > Santalales > Viscaceae > Viscum > Viscum album. Next base: position 692,343,987 of record OY728131.1, read on the forward strand.
TTATTTTGGAAGACTATGTTATCAAATACTTCTTGTATTTGGGTTTCAATCTTAGTTTTTTTTATTTTGAGGAATTTTATGGACCGTTATTTATGGGATGGTCTATGATGAACTTTGGGTAGTACCATGGAACATTGAAGATTTAAAAATAGTTTCCCTTCCTATGGGATTCTTTCTTTTTGAATAGTTGTTTTACCTTACCCTTTCTCTTTTGGGATAATGTTTAAAGATAGAAGAAATAGATAGTTAATCTTTTGTGGATTATGTGATTCCCTAGAAGATGATTCTTTTGTTTTGATGAGACCAAGTAGTTTTGAATGCTCATCATTGGGAGAAAAGATTAGTTTTGGTAGAAACTTATTAAAGGATGAAACTCTACATGAAGGTAGGTATATTTTATTATGTTTTTGTTCTATGTAGTAAATGAATTCCTCAAAATTATGAAAAGGAACGTAAAACAAAAACGTTGTTGGTTTACGTTTCCTACTAGGTAATCAATGACCATTTACACAAATCATAAGTTTGGGATTTTCTTATGGTTAAATTTCTCCTAATCATGTTCTCTATCACTCCCCCTTAGAACTTGACCCTTTGTTTTCTCCTCCATGTCCATGGTTTCCTACATGGAATCCTAGTGTGGGCTAACTCGGGTGACCTTCGTACTTCCCTTTCTTTCTTTTAAAGTAATATTTTTACTGACTCCTTTTCCGATGTGGGACTTTCAATGAAATTTCAAAACCTAATTTTTTTTAAAAATTGCGAGGACGCAATTTCTTAATGGGGGAAGATTGTAACAACCCGAAATTTTGAGTAAATCTTGTTTCCTAATTTTATGTGTTATTTTATTTTTATACTCAACAAAAATGTTTCATTTGATAACATGAGTATAATTAAAATGATACTGTTGGTTTTTGACTGTTATATGACCATTGGTCAATATGACCACTGGAAACTAAACGTTTTGATTATTGTCTCTAAATACAAGTAATCTTGTTTAATTAATATAGAAAGAAGATTCGATGGCCTCACCCAGTAGTCTTGGACCAATCGAAGCCCATCTAACAGAACTTGGGAAGGAGGTAGCACCACTAGGCTTTGCTCTGTACCAAACCCAAGCTGAACTTCATCGTATAAAGCTAGAACGGGATCGCCTTCATGAGAAGTTCAAACTGATATAAATTACTACTCGTGCGATGTTGGCCGAGCCTCCCTCGGATTCTCTCACCTTATCACACCTTACACTTAGGTCCTATGCTGGTGTGATAAGGGGCTATGTAAGGAGACCGTAACTGCCTTGTGTAATCCTTTGTTTTAAAAAAAATTGGGATTTCTTCTTATGATGATGTTATGAATTTTCAAATGACCGGATAAATATAGTATGCATATTTTTGATGAATTTTAGAAAAATGATATTTTAAAAATGGTTGTGTAAACCTTAAATAATTAAAAATGTGTAATGATTTTCAAAAAATGGTCTTCTACAAATATGTTCAGTACGAAATTTAGAGTCTAATAAGATCAACTTAATTTTTGTTTAATAGTAAATTATGAATAGTGATTTTATGATTAGGATTAGTAATGTGTCAAAATGGATTAGTAATATCACTTAAAGAAAGTATTAATATAATCTAGGCACCTTGATTTAAGTAATGTGATTCAATAAAATGGTTAAAAAACGGTTTCATAAATTATTATTCAAGTATTAGTTTTTTCGGGTGAATAGTGTTTTTTAATTAAAATTTAAATTAAAAATATTTATAAAATTATTTTTATAAAATGGATTTCATTTTTGAACTAAGAGCTTCGATATTATGTTAAGGTAATTTTTGGGGTTTTTCCTAAAAATAATGAATTTTCGGTGAATAGAGTATTTATTTAAAAAAAATAAATTAAAAATATTTAGGAAATTATTTTTATAAAATGGAGTTCATTTTTGAAATCAGAGCATTGATATTTGGTTAAGGTGAAATTTTGGGATTTTTCTGAGAAAGTTGAATTTTCAGTGAATAGTAAAAATACAGTTTTAGGGTTACGGTATGTTTAATGACATCATAACTGTGTCATGATGATGTCATGAGATATTTTAAAGGATGTTCGACTAAAGAGGATGAATTATTGTGTGGGGATCCCCATGTGGCCTAAATTTATGGGAAGTACAATGGGAGGGCCCATGCTTTTGAGAAAACCACTTTTGAGGTGTCCCTTGGCCATTAATGCCTTGTCCCCTCACTTTCCCTATAAATACCAAGCCATCCTCTCATCTTTTCGACTCCAAAACCATCCTCAACGAAGTTCTAGTCTCCTTACCTCCCAAGGAGTCCTCCCAAGGTGCCCCCAAGCCCTCAAGGTCCCAACCTTTGAGTTTTAAGAGTTACGTTTTAAGGTAAGGGATCTGACCTCTCTCTTTCATTTCAAGTAATCTCTTTTATGTCATTCCTTTTATGCTCCATGTTATTATGTTGGAGGATATTCTTTTATACTCCTATTACTGCCCTTTTAATGTTCATATAATTAGAGATCCCCTCTTGCTCTCATTATTTCTATTTATTAAGTTTTAAGTGGTGCCGTTAGGCTGCCGAAATTTTTTAGGGGATTCTTTCACCCTTCTCATTCTTTTCAAAGTTCTACTTTCATGTCAAGTCTTTCAAGTTCCTTTTTAATTATGTTGGGGCATTATCTCTATATCTATCATACTGAACACTTATTTTCACATGATGAGATACCCTATTTGATCTTTTCAAATCATTTTGTTTGAAGTTTAAGTAACGTTGTTAGGCTGCCGAACTTTCATAAGAGAAATCTAATTTTTGTCTTCCTTACATGTTTTTCATTTCAAATGGTATGTCCTTGAAATTTCATTACCATGATCATGTATCCTTCTTATTCTGTCCATCTACTGTTTTATGGGTCATTTATGAATGTTTGACCCATTTTCCCTCTCTTTTTAATGTCTTCTAAAACCTCGTAACATAGCCGTTATGCTGCAGAATTTCCGTCTCAAAATGTCTCTCTCTTTTTCTAAAGTTCTTTTATATTATTAAGTGAATACTCAAAGCTCTTCCTTATAAAGGGGTATTCACATATATACAAAAATGTTCTATTTTAAATTCTGGGATTTACATACATGAGACCCACCTTCCATTTCTGTGGGTTTTAAAGTGATGTAAAGATCATGTCTTTAAAGCAGTTTTTAAAATGTTATGATTATGAAACGAAAACCATTTATTTTATGATATATGGGTTATTTATGAAATGTTTGATGATGATATATGTTTCTCACATGATAATAAAGGAAAATTTAAGGGTGCGCCCTGATAGCGCTCCAATGCATTGGGTAATGATGTAACCACTAGAGATTACAATTTTCACGATACCTTGGTGAATAACCTTGGTAATTTTCAAATGACACCTTGGGGATGGACCTTGGTGATATGTTCATGATTGTCATTGTTAAATTATGTAGCCACATCTTCAAGTTATGAAAATGTTATTTTTATTATGATATTCCACATGATTTTTTTTATCATGCCTTAAAGTTCTTGTTCATGACATAGTTGATGTATCTCAAGTTCACATGTTAAATGTTTCCCTTGTTTCCCTTACTGGGCCTTCTACTCACCCTTTCTTTTGATGTATGCTCCCAGGTTATGTGATGCAGTAATGAACCTAGGATGAACATGAGGAGAAGCCTTTCAAGTGTTTTAGAATAATGTTTTATGTTTTCAAGTTTTAAGTTCCTGGTTTCCAAGACACTAAACCTTAAAGATCCTCAGTTTTGTATAATGTAATGAAAGTTTATGTGATAAAAAGGCGGGATGCTATAATATCTCTATATCTACTGCAACCAAATCGACTCAGAACTTCTTTGACTTGAAAATAAATATTTTTAGAGACAACGATCCATCTGCTATCAATTGCATTCTGTTGCAATTGTGAAGATCAACTAGAAAAGTTCGTTCTAAAATTATTTTTATCTTGAGTAACCAGAATCTCGTACTAAGCTGAGTAGGTTCGTGTTTAAACCAGAAGGCTTTATTTTTCCTTGGATTGTAAAGGTGTCAACTACTTGTACTCAGTTTTGAACCGGTCTTTTGAAATGAGGACCAGATAGTGAAAATCACCAAGCTCATGGAGTAGAGCGTTGGTGGAGTGGACTAGGGGCCTTCTGTTCCCTGAACCACTATACATCTTGTGTTTCTGAAATTTAAATTTTCGCTGCATCATTTTATTTGATTAAAGTTAAAAGGTAGAACACAATCACGCAAAGATTTTTGAAAATACACAATTCACACCCCCTCTTTTGTATATTTGGTGTAATCTGATCCAACATAATATACATGTATTCCTATTATACTGTCTATCGGTCAAAGAATATTATGTTCTTATCAATCTCAGCTGACTTCCTAGGGCTTCGTGCAATCCTTTACAAAATTGTGATGTAAAATTTTAATATATATCTAAAACAATTAATAATTGAACTCCATGAAGGAACCCTTTCTCTCATCCATAGAGCTTTCCTAGACCCTCTGCTATGTGACTCTCCCAGATCGGTAAGAAGTGAACAAACATCGTTAACTGATCAACAATAACCTGGACTATGTAATGAATCTATCAAGGTCCAAGGTAACCCTATCATGAAGTCCATCATGACTTCCTACCACTTCCATAAGGTTTTAGGAGTGGTTGTAGTGACCCACATAGACTCTAGTGCTCAGATTTCAACCTATGACAGTTTAGGCATCAAAAGACAAAACTAACAACATCTTTCTTCATCCCAAACCACCAGAACTGTCTTCTAAAATCATGATACATCATCATATCCTCTCTGATGTACGTATAGTACTTCTAATCTTATTTTCACTAATATCACATCATCATCATCGTCCATCGACCATCCAAGAATTGAGTCATCATGATATAGTTGCATCCTCATTTCAAAACACTCTAAGTCCTAATTTTGTTCATCCATTACCTAGTAAACAAGTTTAGATGTACCTACCATTTGAGAAAAAGTCATAGAACCTTGGTCCTATAAGTCATCCATCCACCAAAAATCCAATAATCTCATCATGTTCCAATTATCCTCTTAGGAATTCTCACCAAACAACTGATCAACCTATGTTTTATGGCTAGGATAATATGAAACTACATTCCCCTTCCCCATTTGCATATGTCATCTCAAAGTCGGATGTATATAGATACTCAACCCAGTTCCTTTATATAACGTCCCATACTTTACATAAATTGTTAATACTTCAAAATTGAAGCACACTTATTACAACATATAACAGAACCAGGAAAATACCGTATAGGTATAGTGTCTTTAGAAATTGGGAAACATAAACAACTGGTTCATAAAGCATCTACATTGTATCCCATTTATTTCATCATATCTAGAGTCCCTTTTGGTATATCCTATTTAATAACCTTCTTCCTAACCTGGGGAAAGTAAAAATACAAAAGGCTGCGCTCAAATGCTCAGTAAGGGTATAAAAAAGAAATATCAATCACATCATATTCATAAGAATATAACATTTTGGAAATCTTAACCTGTAAAAGAGATCATAATTTCATAACATGGGATAAATCATAGTAGTGAAATTTAATCCCAATAATCATAACTTAAAACATGAAACTTTGTGGCATACACACATAATCATAGAGAATCATTTCTTAGTTTTCAAGACTCATAGCCAAGACAATCTTAGCGGACAAAGTCCATTTCTGAACCGAGTTCACTCTTCGTTTCAGTCCTGTTTCACTGAACTGGATTAACATGCCATTCCAGCCATGTCTATCTAATGAGATATAAATCTTTACCCAATGCATTGCAGGGAGATATAGGTCCCACCCATCTCATAATGATACCATTCTTATCTGTGCCACAAAATCATAAATCATACATCATTGCATAACCCATGTAATAAAAATGGGATTCTTAAACATCATGACATCATAAAACAATTCATACTAGATAAAGGAATTTATAAAAATAATTCCATCACAACATAATGAAATCAATGTAATATTAGGGATAGAAACAGAACCCTATATTATCTTAGATGGAAAATAATTTTGATATAACACTTGAACTCCATTCTTGAGGAAAATATCCTTTCTACTTCAAAAACATTTTCCGTTCATAACATGTCATACAATTTTAAACTAAAATAAGTTGATTAAAAGTAAACTTGAAAACTTGTAAAGGAAGCTTCTTGGAAATAATGTTTTTTAAAAATCCATTTATGCCGTATAATTTAAAAAAAACATTCTTCTCGTACTTTTATCATAAAAGTCCAAAGGTACCTCGTGCGAAAAACGAAAAAGATTCCTTTCATATATTTTACTAAAAACTCATCAAAGGGTAAAATTGGATTTAAAAAATTGTAGGTGGATTGAAATAATATTGCATATTGAGGAAAAATGGATGTGGATGATAAAATACACCCCAGTAAATACCAAAGTATAAACAATCTCGGATAAAAATGAGATTGTGATATTTTCCCTTACCTTAGGTCCGATTTGTTTTGTGTCTGAACCTCCTGTATAATTATTTAAATAATGTTATTGACTTATTCCAGAATCATACTTATTTTTATGATATCATATATGGTTATATTCTTAGTTTCTCATTAGTAATATTTCATTACTACTTGTTATTTGGGTGTTTATTAATTTTTGTTCTTATGTGTGTTTTGTCGAAAAAATTATTATTCTTCTTTTTAGGTTATAGGTACCTCATTTCCAGAATGGTATTAGTGTAATAAATATAATATTTATTCACTAAATTCATTTATGTAATCATTATTCAATGAAAATCATGTAGAACGAGTCGCATCACATCATGGAGACGGTATTCCGTACGTACGCATGAGCGATGATATCGTTCCCATGATCATGGAATTGTATTGGAGTTTATATATACTATTTCAGAATCAATATCACTTTAAAATAATTATATATAGTTATTATTTACACCATTATACCCATCCAAGTAAGGTGGTGGTGGAAAATAGATTACACCACGGCGTGGAGATGGTATTCCATACGTACGCACACGTGGTGATTTCATTTTCCATAGGATGGATAGATGGTGAAATAGGGTTGTTTCATACTTATAATAACATATAAGTTTATGTGTGATACTGATGTTATTACTTCATAATGAAACAACTAAAGAATAAGAAGTGGAAGAAGAAATAAAGATGAAAGAATAGGTAACGGACATTACATATTCTTTGAAGCGCCTCTTTGAGACCTCCTCTTAGGGCACTAAAATTGGTGTTTAAAGAAGACCAGGACCTCTATGATGTTTCTAGGGAAGTGGAGAAGATAATTTTTCAGGGTTTGGCCAAGCTTTAAGGCTCAAAGTGGTGTGAGGAAGAGAGGGAGGAGGTTCCCTTTAATAAGGGAGGAGAGGGGCACCTTTGGAAAAACAAAAAACATTATTTTATTATAAAGTCATATTCGGTTTTTAATAGATCCAAATAGATTTATTTCTAAGATAAGGTTGGGATGGGTCAAAATACTCTCATCCAATAGAATTTAGACAAGTTTAGGGTTCTATTTTAACCTTATCATTTAGATTTAACTTTAAGTTAAATAATTTTACTTTTACGGTGTCTTCTTGTTTTCTTACACTATAAGGTTAATAAACTTACTATAACAAGACGAAAGAACCCCAAGTTGTTTATTATTAATATATATAACCTTATCTAAGTAATTTCTCTAGACCTCAGATTTTTAGGAATAAAATAACATTTAAAAATATAATATTTGTTTTAAACAATTATTTTATGTCCATTTTGACACTATTTGGTAATTGATTTTTGTGAAAATCATAACAGAACGATTAGTTAGAAAAAAGTTAATTAAATCAATAATAACATATAATATTAACATAGAAAATTATTTTAATTCATAAAAAGTCTCAAATTACATTTATTTGGGTATTTATAACATCCATTATGTCAATATTTCATTAATAATATAATTATTGCATCATCATTGTGTCATAAATAAATTAAATTATTTAAAGTCTAAAAATTTCAAATAAAATGCCATTATGTAGGAAATATTTTTATATTTCTAATGAGTATTTATAGTCGAATTTATCTTATGTATAACCCTATATTAAAAATTATTTAGTTATTAAACATTGATTTTAACTATTTTAACCCTTCTTTAAATAAATTAATAATAAATGTCCTAATCTAATTCAAGTGGGCCTAAATGGTCATATTTTATTCCTAAGGTTGTTTTTGATAAATTAAACTTATCCAATAGAATTATGACATGTGTTAGGGTAATAATAATAATATCATTTTTACCCTTAACTACCCTATTTACTTTTAACCGTGGTAAAAAAATTAAAAAGGTATTATTCACCAAAAATTATTTTCAACTCATTGAACCACATTTTAGTCATTGATATTAACCCTGTCTCTCGGATTTTTGAAATTCCACTCACAGAAGCGGTAAAATTAAGTTTTATGTGAATTTCAAAATTCTCCTAGGAGGTGGGTAAAAGACGGTGAAAAGTTCAATAAAATTTTTGTATATCTAAAATTATTATAAAATGACTCCAATTAATTGCATTGAACTTATATAGGTATTATGTATCAATTTTGACCTAAAAATAATTTAAATCAAATAAATAATTATTTAAATAAAAAGTCGGTTTTTAAATAGTAACCCATTGTTTTCACTATTCATCAAAAATTGAATGTTTTCAGAAAAATACCAAAATTTCACCCTAGGCTAATTTCGATCTTCCGAATCCAAAAATGAAGTACATTTGGAAAATTAAAATTTACAAAATTTCAAAAAGTGGTTATTACTACTCATAATGGCTAGTTATAATAATTTTTTAATAGCATATCGTTGTTTAGTGAAACTCGGTATTGCGTACGACGCAAGCTATCGAGGAAGGCCGCAGTTGCGTGTAAAGAAAGCCAAGCTAGTGTTGTGCGTAGTGAAAGATTCCATTGATGATTTATAAAGCAAAATATTTCTCATAAAAGTCTCGGGTGTTGCATTCTACCCACCTTAAAATGAATTTCACCCTCGAAATTCGTCACTTTGTAACAAACAGATGAGGATACCTCTCCCTCATCATATCCTCAAGCTCCCATGTAGCTTCTTCTAATTGTTGGTTCCTCCATAAAAATTTGACCAAGCGAGTGTTCTTGTTCCATAGGACTTTTTTGCTACGATCCAGAATCTCTATCGGTTGTTCTTCATAAGAAAGATCTTGCTCTAGCGGTACAACTTCTGAGCTGAGTACATGTGAAGGATCAGGTATGTACTTTCTCAAGAGAGATACATGGAACACATCATAAACTTGGGAGAGATTTGGTGGAAGCTCCAATCGGTAAGCTACCTTCTCAACATGATCCAGTATTTCAAAAGGACTGATATATCAAGGGGTCAACTTTCCCTTCTTTCCAAATCTCATGACCCTCTTCCAGGGAGATATTCGTAAGAACACTTTATCACCCACTTAAAACTATAGTTCTTTTCTTAGGTTGTCAGCATAACTTTTTTGTCGACTCTGAGCTGGTCTTATTTGTTGTTGAATAGATCTGACCTTTTCTTCCATCTCATCAACAAGATCAGGTCCTGATAGCTTTCTTTCCCCAACTTAATCCCATCAAGTTCGAGTCCTACATTTCTTTCCATAGAGAGCTTCATAAGGATCCATCTGAATACTGGAGTGAAAGCTATTATTATAAGAAAATTCCACCAAAGGTAGGTGTTGATCCCAACCACCTTTGAAATCCATAGAGAAAGATCTCAACATATCTTCTAGAGTTTGAATTGTTCTCTCAGACTGACCGTCTGTCTAAGGATGACAAGCAGTGCAGAAACTCAACTCTGTATCCTGAGTATGCTGAAGAATTCGCCAGAAGATCGAGGTAAATCTCAGATCCTGATCAGATATAATGGAAAGTGCTACTCCATGCAATCTTACCACTTCCTTCACATATATCCTGGAAAACTGATCTAGAGAGAAATCCTCTCTAATAGAAATGAAGTGTGCAAACTTTGTAAGATGATCAATTATGACCCAGATAGCATTATTGCCTTTGGATGTTTTAGTAAGTCTGGTGAAAAAGTCCAAAGTGATGGTTTCCCATTTCCATTCAGATATGGGTAATGGTTGTAACATCCCCTTAGACTTCTGTCTCTCAGCATTAACTTGCTGACAAACCAAGCATCGAGAGACCTATTAAGCAACATCTCTTTTCATTCCATCCCACCAGAAGTAATCTTTCAGGTCCCTATACATCTTCATGCTTCCAGGATGAATAGAGAATGAAGAACTATGAGCCTCATCCAACAACTCCTTCTTTAATTTTGGGATGGGAGGAACACAAACCCGATTCCTGAACTTTATTATACCATCACAATCAAGGTTGAATTCAGGAATATTTCTGACCTTATTTTGTAACTCTACATCATATATCTGCACCTCTTTAATCTTCACATGTATAGATGGTTAAACATTCAATTGAGAAAGATACGCTTTTTCCCCTTTCATTATAATTCCACGATCCATCCTTTTTAAATCCATAAATATTGGATCCTTTGTGATCCTCATATTGGATAAGCTAGCATGGTCTTATCGACTTAATGAATCAACCACCTTGTTTGCTTTCCCATGTTGGTAATGAATTGAGCAGTCGTAATCCTTAATCAGCTCCAACCATCTTCTTTGGTGCATATCCAGCTCCTTTTGTGTGAAAATATACTTTAAAATTTTATGATCAATATAAATATCACACCTTTATCCATAAAGAAAATGCCTCCAAATCATTAATGCAAAGATTAACGCAGCTAACTCCAAATCATGAGTTGGGTAATTTTGCTCATGGATTTTCAACTGTTGTGAGGCATAAGCTATCACCATATCATTTTGCATAAGAACACACCCCAGCCCCTTCTTGGATGCATCACTGTAGATCACAAACCTTTCTCCACTACAAGGAAGTGTGAGTACAGGTGCACTGGATAACCTTCTTTTCAAATCCTTGAAATTATCTTCACATTCCTCTGTCCAAACAAACTTTACTCCTTTCTAAGTCAACCTGGTGAGTGGATTAGATAATCGTGAAAAATATTTCACAAAACATCGATAATATCTAGCCAAACCAAGAAAACTTCAGATCTTAGTTACTGTTGTTGGTCTTGACCATCTTTCGATAACCTCTGTTTTTTCTAGATCCACAGATATCCCCTCTTTTGAGATTATGTGACCCAAAAATGCAACTTTTTGAAGCCAGAATTCACACTTGGTAAATTTGGCATAAAGCTTCTCCTTTCTGAGGGTCTTCAATATAATTCTCAAATGATCTTCATGTTCATCCTTGCTCTTTGAACAGACAAGAATATCGTCTATAAAGACTACCACAAACTAATCAATATAGTCTCTAAAGACTCTATTCATAAGATCCATGAAGATAGCAGGGGAATTAGTAAGACCAAATGGCATCACTATAAATTCATAGTGTCCATACCTTGTATGGAAAGCTGTCTTTGGTATATACTCCCTTTTGTCCCTTAATTGATGATACTCTGAATGAAGATCAATCTTGGAAATGTATTGAGCTCCGCGTAGTTGGTCAAATAAGTCATCAATGCGCGGGAGAGGATATTTGTTCTTGATCGTGATCTTGTTAATTTCTCGATAATCAATGAAGAGTCTCATTGATCAATCTTTCTTCTTAACAAACAGAACAGGTGCTCCCCAAGGTGACACACTAGGGCATATGAATCCCTTATCAAGATTTTCTTTGAGTTTCTTCTTCAATTCCTGCAACTCAATTGGGGCCATTCTATAAGGTGTCTTTGAAATAGGCAAAGCACCCAGTATGAGTTCTATTGAAAACTTGATTTCATGATTTGGTGGAAGACCCGGAAATTCCTCCATAAAGACTTCATCAAACTCCCGTACAATGGTCATATTCTTAATCGTGAGTTTCTCACCAACCATTTGAGATAAATAACCTTCATTTAGTGGAATCAAGACCTATAAGATGGAAGAAATTTCCACTAGAAGGTTGTGTTCATCCTTGCATCGATAGACGATCATAGATTGATCTGGAATATGAAATGTGACTTCCCTTATTTGGAAATTGATATGAGCTCCATATAAAGAAAGACAATCCATGCCAAGAATCACATCAAATTCCACTATAGGAAGGACCACAAGATTTGAAAGAAGAACATTCCCACAAACTTCAATCAGAGAATAATTATAAACTTTTGATGTGACTATTGTGCCATTAGGGGTTGTCACAGCTAACTCAACATCTAATTGTTGAGGTAAAACGGTGATACCCTTACAAAATTATTCAGGAATAAAAGAGTGGGTGGATACAGAATCAAATAAAACATTTTCTACTTTAGAGTGGACGGTAAGTGTACCTTTCACCACTTTGTTATCGTACTCCACATCGCTGATAGAAATTGCATGTGACTTTCCTTTGTCTTTGGCCTTAAGAGTTTGTTGATGTCGATCATCATCATCAACCCTTGGATTTGTGCATTGATTGGCATAATGCCCCATCTCCTTGCACTTGTAACATTGAAGTGTAGGAGGTGCACTCTGTGTATCCTTTTCTTAGTTCGAATCACTAGACATCTTCTTCCCATCATTGCGGCATTCAAATGCCCGATGACCTTCCTTTCCACTTTTGAAACATTTACTTGTCCCTTTAAGACAACTCCCTCCATGTTTCTTTCAACACTTTGAGCATAAGGGAAATCTCATCTTCATTTAAGTGTGATCTTTAGATTTTCCATTGAATTCCATTTTCCACTTCTTATCAAACCCATATGACTGATGGGTTACACCAATCTCCATCTCAACCCTGAGAGCACATCGAACAATTTCCTCGTAGCTATTGAAGTCCCTTATGGCTAACGCCCTTCAAAGACATGATTTTAAGCCACTAAAGAATCGATCGATCTTAATCTCAGGTTGGATAATAATTCCAGAAGCGTACCTTGCAAGTCTTGTAAAATTTTCTTCATATGTACAAACAAATTCATCATCCTTTTTTATTAGTTCAAGAAACTCCTTCTCCATATTTGTACTAAGAATACAAGGGAAGTACTTGTTAAAAAATAAGTTCTTGAACTCGTCCCATTACATGGACTCAATTTCATCCCTTTGCCTCGTATTCTTAATAAGATTCCACCATTGATCAGTATATCCTTCCAAACGATAAACTACTAAGATTACTTTATCATGTTCAAAACATTTAAGAACTGAAAATATCTTTTCAGTGGTACTGATCCATTGTTCAGCCACTAATGGATCAGAAGACCCACTGAATGAAGGTGGACTCTTCCTCATGAAGGATTCAACATAAGGTTCCTCCTTCCTTTTCTCATTTGGAAGTATTGCATGATTCATATATTGAGAAAGTTGTGTGAGCATGGCTACAATATTTTTCATTCCATCTCCCATAATGTTTGGTTGCTCGGGGGGACAATCATTGCATTACCCGTCGCATTCCGCATTAACACGGTTCCTTCGGTTTCTAGCCATCGACTAAAACCAAGAAGAATAGTGTGTGCAACACTAATTATATTAGTAAAAACACATAATCAAGAATAAAATTTCACACTTAAGGTCTTATCATAGGTTGTTCAAGACCATTTCTAAAACACTAAGATTGTGTTCTATGCTTAGACTTATCATTAGGGTTCTTACTAAGGCTTTCACTTCCTAGTTTCCAAAGGTTGACTATACCTTTCCTCTGATACCAACTATAAAGACCCATACTTTACATACATTGCTCATATTTCAAAATTGAAGCACACTTATTACAATATATAACAAAACCAGGAAAGGACAGTATAGGTATAGTGTCTTTAGAAACTGGGAAACATAAACAACTGGTTCATAAAGCATCTACATTGTCTCCCATTTATTTCACCATATCTAGAGTCCCTTATTCTTCTTCCTGACCTGGGGAAATAAAACATACAAAAGGGTGAGCTCAAATGCTCAGTAAGGGTATACAAAAGAAATATCAATCACATCATATTCATAAGAATATCACATTTTGGAAATCCTAACCTGCAAAAGAGATCATAATTTCATAACATGGGATAAATCATAGTAGTGAAATGTAATCCCAATAATCATAACTTAAAACATGAAACTTTGTGGCATACACACATAATCATAGAGAATCATTTCTTAGTAGTCAAGACGCATAGCCAAGACTATCTTAGCGAACAAAGTCCATTTCTGAACCAAGTTCACTCCTTGTTTCAGTCCTGTTTCACTGAACAAGATTAACCTACTATTCCAGCCATGTCTATCTCATGAGATATAAATCATTACCCAATGAATTAGAGGGATATATAGGTCCCACCCATCTCATAATTATACCATTCTTATGTGTGCCACAAAATCATAAATCATACATCATTTCATAACCCATGTAATAAAAATGGGATTGTTAAACATCATGACATCATAAAACAATTCATATAAGATAAAGGAATTAATAAAAATAATTTCATCACAACATAATAAAATCAATGTAATATTAGATATAGAAACAGAACCCTATATTATCTTAGATGGAAAATAATTTTGATAAAACACTTGAACTCCATTCTTGAGGAAAATATCCTTTCTACTTAAAAAAATTTTCCTTTATTAACATGTCATACAATTTTAAACTAAAAGAAGTTGACTAAAAATAAACTTGAAAACATGTAAAGGAATCTTCTTGGAAATAATGTTTTTCAAAAATCCATTCATGTCGTATAAGTTAAATAAACATTCTTCTCGTACTTTTATCAGAAAAGTCAAAAAGTACCTCATACGAAAAACGACAAAAGATTCCTTTCATATATTATATTAAAAACTCATCGAATGGTAAAATTGGATTTAAAAAATTGTAGGTGAATGGAAATAATATTACATATTGAGGAAACATGGATGTGGATGATAAAATACACCCCAGTAAATACCAAAGTATAAACAATCTCGGATAAAAATGAGATTGTGATATTTTCCCGTACCTTATGTCTGATTTGATTCGTAAGTGTCAGAACCTCCTGTATAATGATTCAAATAATGTTATTGACTTATTCCAGAATCATACATATTTTTATGATATCATATATGGTTATATTCTTAGTTTCTTATTAGTAATATTTCATTACTAATTGTTATTCAGGTGTTTATTACTTTTTGTTCTTATGTGTGTTTTGTTGAATAAATTCTTATTCTTATTTTTATGTTATAGATACATCATTTACAAAATGGTATTATTGTAATAGATATCATATTTATTCACTCAATTCATTTATGTAATCATTATGCAATGAAAATCATGTAGAACGAGTCGCATCACATCGTTGAGACGATATTCCGTACGTACGCACGAGTGATGATATCGTTCCCATGATCGTGGAATTGTATTGAAGTGTAAATATACTATTTAAGAATCAATATAACTTTAAAATAATCAAATATAGTTATTATTTACACCATTATACCCATCCAAGTAAGGTGGTGGGGGAAAATAGATTACACCACGGCGTGGAGACGGTATTCCGTACGTACGCACGCGCGGTGATTTCGTTTTCCATAGGATGGATAGATGGTGAAATAGAGATGTTTCATACTTATAATAATATATCAGTATATGATTGATAATGATGTTATTACTTCATAATGAAACAACTAAATAATAAGATGTGGAAGAATAAATTAATTTGAAAGAATCGGTAACGGACATTACCTCTTCTTTGAAGCGCCTCTTTGAGACCTCCTCCTAGGGAACTAAAATTGGTCTTTGAAGAAGACCAGGACCTCTAGGATGTTTCTAGGGAAGTGGAGAAGATAAGTTTTCAGGGGTTTTCCGAGCTTGAAGGCTCAAACTGGTGTGAGGAAGAGAGGGAGGAGGTGCCCTTTTATAAGGGAGGACATGGGCACCTTTGGAAAAACTAAA
The DNA here is from genome assembly GCA_963277665.1 of Viscum album. Taxonomy (NCBI): domain Eukaryota; kingdom Viridiplantae; phylum Streptophyta; class Magnoliopsida; order Santalales; family Viscaceae; genus Viscum; species Viscum album. Next base: position 692,359,973 of record OY728131.1, read on the forward strand.
AATATTATTTTATTATAAAGTCATATTCGGTTTTAATAGAACAAAATTGTTTTATTTTTAAGCTAATGTGGGGATGGGTTTAAATCCTCTCATCCAATAGAATATATACAAGTTTATGGTTCTATTTTAACCATATCATTTAGATTTAATTTTATGTTAAATAATTTTACTTTTACCTTTTCTTCTTGTTTTCTTACACTATAAGGTTAATAAACTTACTATAACAAGCCAAACGAACCCCAAGTTGTTTGTTATTAATATATATAACCTTATCTAAGTCATTTGGCCGAACCTAAGATATTTAGGAATAAAATAACAATTAAAAATATAATATGTGTTTTAAACAATTATTTTATGTCCATTTTGACACTATTTGGTAATTGATTTTTGTGAAAATCATAACAGAAATATTAGTTCTAAAAAAGGTAATTAGATCAATACTAACATGTCATATTAACATAGAAAATTATTTTAATTCATAAAAAGTCTCAAATTACATTTATTTGGGTATTTATAACATCAATTATGTCAATATTTCATTAATAATATAATTACTACATCATCATTGGGTCATACATAAATTAAATTATTTAAAGTCTAAAAATTACAAATAAAATACCATTATGTAGGATATCTTTTTATCTTTCTAATGAATATTTATAGTCGAATTTATCATATGTATAACCCTATATTAAAAATGATTTAGTTATTAAACATTGATTTTAACTATTTTAACCCTTCTTTAAATAAATTAATAATAAATGTCCTAATCTAATTCAAGTGGGCCTAAATGGTCATATTTTATTCCTAAGGTTGTTTTTGGTCGAATTACACTTATCCAATAGAATTATTACATGTGTTAGGGTAATAATAATATCATTTTAACCTTAATTACCCTATTTACTTTTAACCGTGGTAAAAAAATAAAAAGTTACTATTCACCAAAAATTATTTTCATCTCATTGAACCACATTTTAGTCCTTGATATTAACCGTGTCTCTCGGATTTTCGAAATTCCACTCACAGAAGCGGTAAAATTAATTTTTATGTGAATTTCCAAATTCTCCTAGGATGTGGGTAAAAGACGGTGAAAAGTTCAATAAAATTTTTATATATCTAAAATTATTATAAAATGACTCCAATGAATTGCATTGAAATTAAATAGGTATTATGTATCAATTTTGACCTAAAATAAATTTAAATAAAATAAATAATTATTTAAATAAAAATTCGGTTTTTAAATAGTAACCAAGTGTTTTCACTATTCATCCAAAATTGAAAGTTTTCAGAAAAATACCAAAATTTCACCCTAGGATAATTTCGATATTCTGAATACAAAAATTTAGTCTATTTTGAAAATTAAAATTTACAAAATTTCAAAAAGTGGTTATTATTATTCATAACGGCTAGTTATAATAATATTTTAATAGCATATCGTTGTTTAGTGAAACTCGGTATTGTGTACGATGCAAGCTATCGAGGAAGGCCACAGTTGAATGTAAAAAAATTCAATCTAGTGTTGTGTGTAGTGAAAGATTCCATTGATGATTTATAAAACAAAATATTTCTCATAAATGTCTCGGGTGTTACACTTTATCTCTGGTTCAAGTCCCTTTCAGGGAAGATATAGTGAAGTCTCTTATGGTTCATGTGAATAATGAAAATATCACCAAATAGATAGTTTCTGCAACATTTTAGAGCATGGACCACAATAGTTAGATCAAATTCATGTGTAGGGTAGTTCCTCTCATGGGTTTGTAGCTGACAATATCCATATGATATAAACTTCTCACTTGTCATCAACACTACTCACAGACCAATTCCTGATGAATCATAGTAAACTATATAACCACTCCCATGATTAGGTAGTGTCAGTACTAGAGTTTTTGTCAGCCTTATTTTTAACTCAAGGAAGTCCTCTTTACACTAGTTTGACCACTAAAAATTAACTACCTTCATCTTAGTGTTCTCATGGGTGCTGATAGTTAGGTAAATTCCTAGATAAACCATCTATAATATCCTATTAAACCTAGAAATCTCCAACTCTCAAAAATATTATGAAGACATGTCTAGGATAGGACTATCTCAACTTTCTCTATTTCTACACATATTCCAATCTCAGAATACACATGTCCTAGGAAATTTACCTCCAAAATCTAGAAGTTACACTTCGATAGCTTGATGTAGAGCATGTGTCATCGAAGTGTACTCCGGACTTTCTTTAGGTTCCTAGAATGTTGCACTAGTTTCGGTCAATGGATAAGGATATTGTTGACAAACACTATGATGAAAGAGTCTAATTATGGATGAAATATCTTGTTCATGAGGTCCATGGACATTATAGGTGTTTTTTTCAGTCTGAACTATATCACAATGTACTGAGACAGTCCATACATGCTCTGAAACACCACCTACAAAATATCCTTCCCTCAAACTCCCAACTGGTGATATCCTGATTGAATATCAATCTTAGAGAGCCAACGTCCTCCCTATAGATGATCAAAAATATCATTGATCTCGAGCAATGGATGTCATTTCTTCACCATCACCTGGTTCAACTTCTGGTAATCAATGCATAACTGAATACTTCCAACCTCCATGAAAAAAATAGGTTCACCCCATGGTGACGTACTAGGTCTAATAAATCCTTACCTCTATAATCCATCAACATACACCTAGAGCTCATATTCCTCAGTTGTATCCATAATTTAGGGTTATCTAAATGGGTTACGTGCCTGGTATGACCTCTAACTCAAAGTCAACAATTATATTTTTTGGAGTCCTATGAAGACTTCTAGAAAGATGTTCAAAGAGAGACCCATGATTTGAGGAAAATATGAGGGGTTTTCCACTGATCCTATTAAAAGAGCCAAGCCCTCCATCAATGTTTTTTATCATACCAAGATGATTAAATTTGTTTAAAAATCTACCCGATCCAAGTTCCCCTCTATTGATATTATTAACATTTCTCCCTTTATCGAGGTAAAAGATACCCATTTATGATAGAAACCAAATTGAGCACAAAATACGGTCTAACAATCCTTACCGAGAATCACAAAAAAAATTGGCATCTCCAAAATCATGAATTCATATAGATGTCCATAGCTGGTGATGACCAATGGACGCATTGTGAATAATTGAAGATAGTCCACTCTCATACCTAATGGTGTATCATGGGAGAATAACTCAGATGATAACATGACTAGAAAGTCAAGTCCAGTAACTACTTATGAGGACATAAAAAAATTAAAATAACCAATATTAAATAAGGTAGTAGATAAAGTGGAGGTAATCAAGTCTATACCATGAATAGTGTATTTTCTCTCTCTACAATCTTCTAGAGCTTGATCCATAGTGTATAAATGACCTTCCTCATCTCATATTCCCTATCCCTCAGGTGTGTGACTAGTCTGAGTCCACTACTAAGAACCCAGGATGTATCCTTATGTCTAACCCCTACCTCAATGATATTTCAAGCTAGAAATAATGTAAAAAAATTATTGAATATTCCCCTTACTCCCACACTATTGAAATCCTATCTCTGTTATAGTACAAAACCTCCAAAAGTTTTCATACGTTCCATATTTGAAACATTGTGAAACTCCATCTAAAGGGACTGATTAAACTACACTCTTCTCTACATTCATACTAGTACTCTGCTGCATGTCTCTAGACTTCATCTAATTACTGATAGAAGAAGCTCTTGTGTTAGTGATAGGATACTCAATCATTGGAACACTATGGGCTGGGAATAATCCTAATACCATGTTCTCTTTTAATACCTTCACAATGGTCAGGGACATTGAAAGACCTATGTATATATTATTTGGTCAAATCCCCTAACCTGACACATTATCTATGGTCAAAAACCTATCTCAAAATTTCGAAACTTATATGAATCGTTCCCATCTAAAAAAGGATAAAAGTGAGGAAAATAGAAAAATGAGGTAGAATATGAAGAAAAAATCATGTAACCCTGTTGTAATTTCATGATCTCATGAGCATGGTCTAGTTTCATCAGGATTGAAAAATAATGGTCGAGAAAAACACCCTTGATGGTCACCCATGTAATAATTTCTTATCTCCCAAAGTAGCTCATGGAAGTCCACCATCTTATGGATGGTCCATGAAACATGAAGTTCTCTAGGATCAGTCACTCTTCTTCTTGAGTCCAGACCATCTCAAGGATGCTCTCAATAAAGTTTAGCCAATCCTCTCCATCTTGCGGGCCACCAGTACCCTTAAATGTCGGAGGGTGATGGAGATAGAAATCTCAAGAATGGAAAATCATAGTCCTTTTTGTAGATCCACCTAATATGGGAACTATATAAAATAGTCACAAATGAATGGGATCTTCATCCTAAATAAAATGTGCTCGTACAGGACCATGTTGGGGTTTATCCTCATGTACCATGGTTGGTGGTACGAGAGCATAATGGGATGCCATAGCTGGAGGCCCCATAAAATTTATCGAAGGAAACTTCTATGAAATAATAAAAACATTAAGAACATAATCATAACCTTACTAGACTATGGTATAACTCAATGGATTCCCTAGGTGTCTACCCTCAACCCAAACTATAACCCTCCTAGTACTAACCCTTGTCTCCATCCCTTCATGTTAGTCATAATAATCATATATAAACTAACACAATAGCATGTTTATTTTAAATAATTAATTCCAATAAAGATATATTACAATAGTATGGAACATAGATATATTAGAAAAATATATACTAACCCAAACTAATAGCATAAATCAAGGAATTTAAATAATGAACTACTATCCAGCATTATAACAGTTATATTTATTTATTTATTTTTTTATATAAATATATATATGGTATGTGAATATACATGCCTATCTATAATGCATAAACATACAAGAAATATCATAAATCACATATAAACATCTTCTGTGTTTCCCAAGGTGAGTTTAATTAACAGTAACAACAAAATATAAATTCCCAATATATGGAAACTCTAACATCCAGTAAGAAGTGTTATCCAGGAACTGATATAGTTCCCCTACCTAAGTCCTAATATCATATCTCTTGTATAACCTATCCCAATTCAAATATAAGAACAATTTTGTCAGCCGTAATCTTCTAATACCATTTTGTAATATCCATACATGAACAACCTAGTCTAGGTCATAATTCTATCTAACCACATGTGCACATCCCCATATCCAAGAGGTTTCCAACTAGAAGTGAGTGTATGAATCTATCAGGGGAGAGGCTATAACTTTAGTATCATGAAATGTGATCGATAATCAACAACAACAATAATATAAACAATCAGATTAATCATGCAAAAAGGTATGGTTGGCATGAATTACATGTAAATAAAGGAATCTCTCAAAAGTGGCATGTATATCCATGGTAAATAAAGTAGATAAGTAAAAAACTGATAACATCAAGTCTCATTGGTGTCCATCCTAGCCCACCAGCATATCCATACTCCTAAACTAAATAGTCCACCACAAGTCCCTTTCCCTTTTCTAGATCCTTTATGAAATCTACAAGCACACTAAATTACCCAAGTAGGGTATAAGTATAATACATAGTAGGAAATAAAAAAATGCATCCTTAACTTTATGTTCTCAATTATAAAAGTGCATTCCATAATAATAATAAATATGTAACAAGAATAGTATAACATATCCCAAAACCAAGTAGTTGTATACTAGCCAATCCACCACAAAACCATGACAGTACATGCTTCGACTCCATGTTAAAAATGTAATGTATGTCAATAAGTATCCAAAACATCCACAAGGAAATTGGTGATTCACTTGTAATACACATGGAATCAAGTGATCCTATATGGAGTCCATAAGGCATCGGGTAATACTCATAATCCACAAGGCATCAAGTACCTATAACTTATCCGGATTCCAAAAGGTATCAAGTGACACTAAGAATCCAAAAGAAGTCATTGTCAGCCATCTACTATGAATCCATATATAATCATGTAGATGTCAGGTTACATGGTTATCATGTTACATTGTTGTCATCATTGCACATCATGTGTGCACCCCATAAGAATTAATCGTACCATGATATCCACCTATCATGTACACATATACTAATCCTCTAAAGGAAAACATGAAAAGTCGTATGATGTATTTTGAAAGAGAAGACACAAACCCCATTTAGGAACCCTTGTGAAAGGAAAAAAATTGTCTAACAAGAACTTGGTATTCTATCCTCTTTAATCCTACAAAGGACATGTCTTGTTATGAATATTTCAGGTCTGGTTCACCATATTTTTTTGTCAGAGAATAGATTACTTATGTACATTTGGTTTGGCCCGATGGTTGATTATTGGGAGTTTAATGTCTTTTAAAATAATACACACCTAGTTTTCCAATATTGTGATTAATGGAAACTCCCAGTGGTTCACACATCAATAACTGAGTATATACCTGCCTTCCAAAGGTAGGAGGTCCTTTGTGGTTTTAAAACCAACGGTGCTTAGGAACTCACAATGGTTGAGAGGATGGGAGTTTGGGATAATCAAACCCTTTGGGGGGGTATTTCGCCTACTCATAGAATCTATTATAGATTTATGATATGTTATATAATCTATTACAAATCCTGATATGGGAATAGTTACCCTAACAAAATTATCATAGTTTAAACACTTTTAAATGAAAAATATGGAGATCTTATTAGTGAATCTTTCTGTAAGTATCCATCGTTCCTCATCCATTTCAAATTAATAATTAGATTATTACATGTGTAATCTGTATAACCAGGAACTTTGAAATTTTATACCATGCTCGTAGGTGATTAATATATCAATAATGGGATTGAGCCTTTATGATTCTTTCTACATATCCTACTTCATAATAGGAATCAAAACCTGTTTAGTTCATTCAACCAATCTAGTTTAATGTCATGCGAAAATGAAATACCTGGGGGAACTCAAACTCTAGATTTTTGATCTTAGAAGTTGATAATGTGTCCTATGTATCCTTTTTACATTTGGAAATGAAGTCATCATAGTTTAGTTTGCTACTCAGTCTCCTAGTAGATGAGGGATAATGGTCATCACATGGGAAAGATTGGTTATTGATGGTCGAAATGTCAGAGACAAATGGAAAACATGAAGAGTGATGGATTTTAATATGACCTCTATCCTTATAAAGGTATCCTACAAAGCATAGTTGTGACTAGAATAATATTTATCATAGTTAATTTGATCTAGGTCTTACACGGTGAGGTTTCCCTAACATAGAGGAGACTTGTGATGTGAATGGTATGATTATTACAACTCCCTAAGCCCCTATGATCCATACTCGATGTGAGAAAAAATGTATAACAAATAACCACTCTCACTACATAATGATTTTGGATGTATCTTCTGGAACATCCCTTGGAATTTTTGATATTTAATAGTTCATAGTAAGTAATATTATGCATTATATTTATAGAATTAATAAGAGTTCTCATAGTTTCATTGATCTCATAGTCTGTTGACGGATGAGGAGGAATTATCATCCCATGTGAATGATTGGGTCCCAATGGTTGAAGTGTCGGAGACACAGGTGAGATTATATTGAAGTAATAGTATATTTAATCTTGGGCCTTAGAAAGTCATCCAATGTATCCTAGATATAGTAGGAATTACAATTCTTATAGTTTAGTTTTTTCAATGCATACACACTGAGGCTTCCCTAACTTGAGGGTTGGATAAGGTTATCAAGTCTTGGGATGCCAACTTGAACTGCCATTCTCGTCTTCCTGGCGTGTGTAGACTATTTACTGATAATCCTTTATTATTTATTTGAAATTTCATAGGATTTATACCTAAAATATCCATATATGATTGCATTATCTAGTTGAATTGTCGGAGGTACGTCTCATAATCTTGATGGCATGTATGAAGGTTTTTATGTGGTCAAGGTTACCTGTTCTGGAAGACATCACGGGACCCTACTGACTTTTTCTACAAGCCATCACATGATATAAAATGGAATGCTTGGGGGCACTTGTTGATCAAGTTAACATTTCCTAGTATCATCATGAAATCTAAATGACACACTTAGAGGTTGTCACGAGAGTCAGTGAGACATGGCTAGAGGGTGATTCATATCCTCGATGACTTTTCTCAGTGTCATCATGAAATACGGTTGAATTGTTTGGAGGAAGTCGCAAAATATTTCTATCTTGTTCGAAGGATGTCATGGGATCCATATTACATGTCATACTTCTCTTATGAAACTTATATAGCATTCACTAATACCACCATAAGATTTGGGAGACATGTCTGAAGGGAATAACGAGATCTGGATGTTGATTCCAGAGGGTTTCATGGGACTTGGGTGACATGCTCAGTGGGCAACTTGTTACATTATCTAAAACGTCCATGGGACTTCACATTATCCAAATAGAATACCAAAGGATCACTTTGTGATCTATGATACATGTCTTGGTACTATATCATGTCCTAGGTGTTTCTTATGAAGCACATGAGGATTATAAGATATGTTCTTCATATAAGTATCCTATCCTTTTATTCTTTATTCTATCCTATTAATTCATATACCTTATATTTATTTGGTGTTAGATTTTTTATGTCTCACATGACTGATCAGGTATATAGGATGTCCTTATCTTAACCCACCAAAAGTTCTTTGTGTGATATATGATTGATTGGGTGAAGTGCATATGCATGTCGCATGATCCGCTTCAGTGTTTTGTTGTATTTTACCTAACGAAAACCTTTCTAATCATGAGATTAGCCAGTCCATGAAATTTTCTATGATTCCTGGGTGTTCCTATGTGGGGATATAAGGATTCAAATTTTATACCAGGTTGGGGGATTTATAGGCCTCGCCACCCAGATTATTCACTAATTTGTGAAGTTTGTATCATGAAAATGTAAGATTGAGTTGATGGATTTCTTTGATGCCATGTTTTTCTCAAGATAATGTCATTGTTCATTCTAGGTGACACTCCATGATTTTTAGCGATGTGAGACCATCTCGTCAACACCCCCATTAATTGATTTTTTTTCTAATTAAAGGGGTCTTTCTTAATTATGTGATCATATAAAGTGGTTATTTAAGGCTAGTCAGACATGTCTAGTGGACTTTGAGATATTAGGGTGACTACAAATGGGGTTTAACCTGATCTCATATGCCTTGTTTGGTACATTTTTTGAGACAAGGATGGCTCATCAGGGGGCCATTGTGAGATCATTCCATAATGATAGTGGGCTTTTGTGAGGTCTGGTGGAGTGCATGAGAATGTCACATGAAGTATATGACCACAAGGGGCTCCAAAATTTTTCCTCTTTATTTCCTTGTTTATTTTACAAGGGTTGTTTATCTCAAGACTTTTCTTGGGTGTTGTCAATGGAAATTACTCTCCCCATTGGAGATGTTCTGCGTGACCAAAAAAACAATCATTTGGTGATGTTTGGTCATTTCATGGAAGAACCCCTTTGTTTTTATTATGGAGATGAAGGGGGAGCACAAGACTGTTCGAAAATGTCTAAATCCCTTTTTTGGTGAGGCTTCATGTCTGTAGTCTTTTATGTGGTGTCATTCATGATTTCTTGGTGTGTCATATGATATTTATGACCATAATAGGCTCGCGTCATTTGGATGTTTTACCCTTATTTTACAAAGATTTTTTGATGGTTTATTAGGTTCCTATCACCTTCCAAATCATGTGACTTTGGGTTGATCATCTAAAAAACATTTCATTATCCATTATTGTATTTATACAAATTCATGAGTGCATAAGGACTCATTAAAGGTACTCCATGATATCTCTATAGGTAATTTCTTACGCAAGTCTCCTTCATGTGACCTCATAAAGGACTTCTGATCATGTGCCTCTTAATTACTAATGTGATCCATGAGTTATGGCCACCTTTTCATCATTTTTTAGGAAACAAAATACTCATATTTAGGTATTTATTACTTTGTGGATTTTTCTATGCTCATTTGGAGGGATTCAACACATGCCACTGATCAGAACTGATGACTTCGGGGATAAGGGCCCAGTTTGGAATAAAGTAAATGCCCAACTAAGGCTTTGGTTCTATCACCAATCGGTGTCTTGGGAGACTCTTGGCATGTCAAGTGATTTTTTGTATTCTCTATAAGTCCCAATAAATAGTGGAGTGGAGATAAGTTCATCCACTTACTAATCAACTCCACAAGCTCTTGTTCCCTACCTCCATCACCTGACATGTTCGCAAGACCCTTCTACAAGAACTCATTGTGAGACTCCACCATGAGACCATTTTCACCAAATATACTTCACAATACATTAATTTCCCATGTGATTTTTCAAATTATACATGAATCTATCTTCAATAATAGGTTTGATTTTAGTTCTAGTAACAACATGGTTATTTTTGAAGGTTTCACAAGATTTTCTTGCTTAATCACCTGATCATTCGAAAATTATGCATCTCATGTGACCATGTTAAGGTCACTCAATCCTGAGTATTCTGATTGGGTTATGTGGTCATATTATTCTCTTCATTTTTATGGAGTCCATATTATTTTCATGGGATTGGAATTTTTTGAATCCTTTATGTGATCATGAATCTCTTCTGTGATTCATGCTTCCCTTGAAAAAAAATTTATTTCTTATCGGTCTCACATATTCCTTCTACTTTTTTAAAATATCTTCAAATATAATCATAGATCCCCAGATCCTTCTAATAATGATTATAAATAAACAATGGTTCATCAGGATGTTGTTGTGTCATGTGTGGATCCTACTTTCCACCATGTTTTTGGCTCATTTTAGTTGAGTCTGATAGAGTTGATGTAAGAAAAACTTGGGGAATATCCCATTTCAGATTCACTTCCTCTATATAGGTTTGGTCTCATAAGTGAAACTCTTACTCCTTCACTAAAATACTCTTTCATAGCCTCATATTCGGATTAGAAGACTCATAACACCTTCTAAGAGAACCTCTCTCCCACTGGATATTTTTTTCTATGGAAAAAATGCAGATGGCATATACTGATGTACATGCCAATAGAATTTGATGGGAACAATCGATAACCCAATTAAAATGTTCATATGTACCACTTGATAATGTTGAATTCTTCTTCCATCTGTATGTTTTGGAGGGAGGACCTTCGATCATGGTGTAGCTGCCGAATGGATTGGAGCAATCCCTACTGGGTTCAATACATTTCTTCTACATTTTATAAGGAGTTAAAGCAAATTTATATGTATGATGTTGTCTAGATATCGCAGATGTTTTACTATTGAAACAAGGATCTAATGACAGACTTGTATAGTCATTGGAGTTTATATATAAATACATTCCTCATCATATAAGGTGAGGTGGGAATCAACCTCTAGGATGTTTAGTAGATATGCGGTTCACCAATATTTGGTTGGATGTACGATGAGTTATTCCCCCCATGATCCATCCAGGATGATGTAACAAGGACTATTCCTCTCACCCGAGAGCTGATCAGGCTAGCTGAAATGGATCTCTAGAAGGGGCCACTTCCTGAGGGGGATATCTCTTTCAAGACATGGGTGAGATGTTTCATCCAGAAATCCCATTATGATACAAAAGCTAATAAGATTAAGGATTATCCTATGATGGACACCCATAGTGGGGTGGGATCTTATTGTCCTCTGGTTTAAGAAGGGAAATTTAATGAATGGTGATGGGAAGTTGTCTTTGGTGTTGACCGAGTTATCTGACTGGCTAGTTTCTTTAGCAAGTACCTAAGTGGGTACTTACTTATGATGAAGGAAACATGTGGATTTAGTGTTTCCACTTTCATGATGGAGAACTCTATGTAGGGGAAATCATATCAAGCGGTCCATCTCTATGCCATCCCCAACGTTCACTTCAAACCATACCTGTAGTGTATCATCAGGGTAAGACCTATTACACTAAAGGATCGGGATGTCAGAGCTTCTATGATCCCTTATGTCCATTTCTCCTTCGGAACATATGGTCTGGTAATGATGGAAGAGATGGTTGATATGGTTGAGGCTAGTCATGAGGCCCATGCCTATATAATTTGACTTCATGAGGGAATCATTTCCACCCATATTAATGGGTACCTCATTTATAAATGGTACACAACCTTCCAGTTTCTCCATGAATTATTGTGTTTCCAGTTGATATTTCATCACTCGATTTATTTCCTATGTGAGGAGAATATTATGGGGTCTCACCATTTTTGTCTTATCTTCACCTGGTATGAGACTCATGTTGTGATAAAATTCCTCCCCATGATGTAGCAATTTGTTTACCCCATCATTATGATGAGTTTTGGATTCTACCTTTTCTTAATGGGAAATTATAAATATTTTTAGGTGAGGCATCCCAATTAAAACTATTTTCCAAGTACAATATTATTCTCAGAAAATTTCTAACGTCAAGAAGATCTAAAAATTAAGAAGCACCCCATAAGGAAATATGTCTTTTTTCCATTGTCGATAGGAGTGCCAACTAATGCAACTTTAGAAAAAATAGTTCCAGAGGGCGAAGCTGTGTTGGAGTCATCATGTGTTGTCTCATCATGACAGTGGATGTCTAGGGCAATGTAGAAGTCAAAGGATGTGGTCTAGTGTATATTTCACTAATAAGAGTTACTTTTAGAAGGTTTTTACCGTGTCATCACCCCTCTAGGAATCACTTCAAATACTGATATCAAGAGGTCAAATATTTTCTTCGAGACTAAGATGTAGCTTTGGAAATCCTCAGGGTTAGATATTTTATTATCTATTGGTCCACTAAATGGTTGTTCGAGGTGTGCTGTAAATTTTCATGGGAAAACATGGTTGTCCTATTGCTGAGGAAGCGGTAAGGTTGAACTCACTACTATGTTTAAAGGGTAGTGGTCCCATTGCAGCTATACTGACATCCTTTGTGTTTTTTTCGAAAGAGTGGTAAGCCACATAGGGCTGACTAATCCTTTCAACCCATGTATTTTCTCCCTAAGGTACGGTTGTGTGAGAGAAATTTGGTTATTAATGGGAGACCAATGATGATAGATCCCATGTTCAATTGGACCAGATAAGTGTAGAAATTTCTATTTATAATTCAATAAATTTGGTACCAGCACCCTCTAGATATCCTACCTTAGAAAAGAATATAAAACAGAAGCTCTCCAAATTTTCAAATACCTCTTCTCTAGAACCCACATGTAAGTGTAGTTTTTCACTAATATCTTATTTTGGATTATTTTAGGTCCAAATCCTCATTTGTCAAAAAGTTATAGGCCTATACTATATACGGTTAGAGGAGCATTTATCTACTCTAAAGGATGATATAGATAATTCATTTGATTTAGTAGACCCATTGATGTTAGTCTTGGACTGTGAAGAAATGGAGGTGGATGAGGTGATAACTCAATCATTATTGTTTCCTACTATAGATGTCCCAGTGGTCACACCACTTGATCCAGTATGGGTGGACATGATTTTGGAGGATACTGACAAAGGTAGATATTTTAAAACATCATTAGACCTGATGGAAGTGAGTTTTGTAGAAGTTGAATGATTCTTAAAAAATGGAAGATTTTTTATTTGTGTCATATAACATGAAATTATATATTGTTAATACATCCCTAGTGGTTGGTGAGTGAATTATGTCTTTAAGAAGAGCACTAGTTATTCCATGAATTTTCTTATTGCAATAGGGTGTCGCGACATCACCATATGATGATTTGGGGAAGTGGATATCACCAATGATGCCCTAAATAAAGGTATGTTTCTAAAATCTATCATATCCCCTGATTACCTGGTGATACCATATGATTTATTCTTTGGAAGATAAACCCCTTTGTTATTTTGCTGCATTGTCTTTTCCCCCAATCTTGTAGGTTTCATTCCCTCCTATCTTGAGGATTCTTCTAAATGGGTCGACTAATGTAGAGGTTGGATCCCTTCCTTCTTCATCAAAGATTATGATCGCATCACCTTTTCTCAGCAAGCTAGTCCGATAATATATCACTATTACTGGAAAGGTCTTAAATCAAGACTTGGGGTCTGCATCATTTTACAAGTTGATGCTTCTACAAATGTGGAGGGAGATGTGGATCATAGATTCAAAGACCCCATTGAAAGAGTTGAGAGACCAGTTGGGTCATATTTGATTTATGCTCATCTCCCTCAATTATGAGGACATTGATTATACATCCCTTCATGCCTAGGTGAAATTAGTGATCTCTCTGGGAGAGCAGAATGGGGCCCTTGAATTAAGGGTGGTAGTAGATGAGTCATCTTCATTAGTGAAGAAAAACTAGGATGAAGACATGAAGAATGAATCCTTGCATTTAATGGAGGTGGATTCTCATCGGGACATAGTCAGCACTAGGAAGGTTGAAATTGACCATCTTCAATCTCAAATTACCCTTCTTCAATAATAGTTATCCCAGTTTCAATATGCACTTCATATGTTAGAGAAAATCCTACTATAGAAACAGGGACTTTATAACATGGTGGAGAAGGCCACACAAGATGTCATTTACTAGGTAGATTTGAAATAGTCTATGGAGGTAGAAACTGAATCTGTCGATCAATTATGCCAATATGTTACCTCCCTGAAGAAGAGGATTCTTGAGCTCAAGGACTGCTCTGACAACATGTTGTGAAAAAGTTATACTTTTTCAACTTTTACTTGGTCTATATATTCATGGGAGAGACTATGATATTTGGATATTCCTCTGTTAGTATGAAATCAATGAAGGGATTTTATGAGCCTTCTATGTTATTTTCCAATTATATTTTTTTCATGATGTGAATGAAATTTCATTGATCTACTGTTATATGTATCATCAACGATACGCATCCTTTTTATAATATCAAGAAAACAAGAACTCATGGGCTTTAATTTTATAATTATAACATGTTTTTATAGAGAAATGATCATGAATTCCAACCATCATGAGATTAATTATATATATATCTTTTCCAACTATCTTGAGACTAGATGATTCACACAAGAATAATTTCGGTAGATTATATGTGTCGGAAGGTGATTGATCTACCTTTTTTATAATTCAATAGACTTGGTGAGTGTATCTTGATTTTTTGATAAGTCTATATGGTGGGTCCCACAAGCTTTATATTTTGTTCCATTTTTTAGACTAAAACATCATTGGGTTATAGTTTATTGTCCTTTAGCTTGGGCCTTCTATTGATGTAGTTTAGGACCTTTTATCTCATACCTTCTTTTACTGCAATTTAGGGTCTTTTAGCTCAGACCTTATATCAATGTATTTTAGGATCTTTTTATCTTGAACCACCTATCACTTTAGTTTATGGTCTTTTGCCTTGGACATTATATCTCTATAATTTAGGGTATTTTATCTTGGACCATATGTTGTTATAGTTTAGGGTCTTTTTTCTTAGACCTTCTGATACTAATTTTTTAGTCTTTCTTCCATGAAATTTTTGATGAATATGGAATATGGGGAATACATTCCAAGGATGACCCAAAATACCCAAATGGGTTACTAAATTCTATTGTGGTGTTTTTGAGGCTCACAAGGATTATAGATCATTTTCTACATGGAAGAGACACCTCTATTGGTAAGTCAAATCGCATATTCTTCAATAGCATTTTCAAACAAAGGTGTATCCACTATTTGCTAAGGGTCATGGAATTTTTATGGGGGTGATAATGGTTGGGGGGAAATGCAAGGGATTCTAGGTCTACGTGGATAGATATAATATGGTTGATGTAATTCAAAACCCAAAATTTGAGTTAGTGAGTATAGGATGGGGTAAATTTTCTAGGATTGACTCATAACACCCTGTGGTACTAGTTTCAACCATGGTGTTGTTATCCCTCATAATTATTGAGGGTCATTTCCTATAATGAGTGTATTTCTCTGGTTGATGGTTCAAATACCTTATGTGTCGATAGTGTGGTCAAATAGAGGTTGCCTCATAGTTTTTCAAGGACCATAAAAGATTTATTAAGACTTCAGTGTCTATAATATAATGTTCGGTATGGATGAGAGGTGGTCTAGGAAGGGTTCTGGCACCCTAGAGAATTTTATCTCCTAAATTGTAAAGCTCAATTCCTACACTCTATGGATTCAAATCATGTGGTGTGGTCCATCAAAAGTTTTGGGAATAAATTTTCACATCCATGATTTGAAAAGGGTAAAAACATTGTAATGTAAGGTTGAGGATAACGAGTTCGCTTGGATAATCTAGTTATAGAGATTGTAAATCATGATCAAAAGTGCTCAGGTCATGACGATGATATGGGACAATCATACTGATAATGACCCATAAAATGCTGAGGTGTAGAGTTCTTCCGTAGTGAAATTAGGGATCACAGGGATCATAAATACCTTTTTCAAAAAATATGGATTTTGTTTAGGACTATAGGTGAATATGTAGAATCCATTGGAATACATGCACAGTCAAACAAAGGGACCCATTAAGTTTGGTATCTTTTTTAAAGGTCATGGAAGTTTTATGGTGATTCAAGGTGCTCAAATAATGAAGTGTGATTTTTTGAAATTGAAATATACAAGGATGGTTCAATCACCCTAAATTTGTGTTGCTGCCTAGAGAACAAGTTATCACAGTTAGAAGATGTGAAAAACCATTTCTCTAAACTTTTCCTAGACCAAGGGTCTAGTGAGAATAGAATGTATTGTCAAGGGATGAAATAGAGGTACTATGTTCTTTATTCCTTATTTATTTATGCCTTAATTTTTTACTAAGATCTATAGATGAAGATTTTAGCAAGTAAAGACTTCACTTTTTCCCAATCCACCATTGGCATGTTCAAAACCATACATGTTTTGAGCCTCTTTTATTATAATTTTAAGGTATTATGATTTTGATAACTAAAGATCAAAGTTTAAGGTCATAAAAATTTTAATAAATTGTGTGAAATTAAAGGTCTGTATTCACATAGACCTAATATAAGGCGAATGTTATACAAGAACCTATCAAGGATACTTGGGGTCAAGAGTACTCCAACATCCTTCTGAGCGGGGGATGAAAATGTTGAAAATGGATGCTCGAGTTTCTTGTGTCATGGATAATTATATGGGAAAATCATACCAAGAATGTCCTATAACAAAAAAAGGTGTTGACTTATTCCCTGGTGATGATAGGGATCATAAAGATCGTAAATAACTTTTTGTAAAATGACACATTTTTTTGGCGACCATAGGTTCATATGTAGGAGCCATAGGCGTACATTCATGTTAAAGAAAATGGTCCCTGGAAGCTATGTATATTCTTCAAAGCACCATGAAAGGATTATGGTAACCTAAAGCAAAAAATACATGATGGTTTGTTTATGAATTGGGGTTCTTAAATGATAGTGGAATCACCCGGTACTCTAGTAGATTGGGGTAAGGATCTTCTGGTCCTTTTTCAGGGGATGAAAATGGGTGACGGTTTGAACATTTTAACATCATGTAGTGTGGAGATATTTTTCATGTAGTTTTAATGTCGTGAAACAAGGAAATACTATTTGTTGTTTAATATCATGGGTATGAATATATTTATTTCCTTGTAGTTTAATGTAGTGCAGAAAGGACATGGCGGTCGACTTGAAAAACTATAAAATACGTATTTCCTTCGCAATAAAGATGTATGAAGATATGGATTATATATAGGAAAAATTATCTTTTATGACTATACCCTTATGCTGTTAGGGTGAATTTGTTTTTTTGGTTTTTCTAGATGGATCCAGGATGGGAGATATGGGTGTCACTGCATATCCAATGATAACCTGAATCCATCCTCATGTAGTTCTTGAATGAGAAATAATCTACATAGGTCTGACCCATACATAGATGGGGGATTTTTTCCCTATTATTTTTGTTGTCGAGCCTTGGATTGGAGATCTAGGCATCACTACATATCCAATGATGATAGGAATCAAGCCACACATAGTTTTAAAATCCATGTATTTTAATGTCATGTGGTAAGGACGTGGGATCCCTCACATGAAAAGGACATGTTGTGACTGGGCCTAATTCTTGAGATCAGAGTGTCACAATATATCCTATGATGATAGGAATCAAGATACATATAGATATAGAGAATTATACATGCACAAGTTTAACCCATACATAGGGAGGGGTATTTTTTATTTATTGTGATTGGACATAAGGTTGGATGTTTGGTAATAACTATTTATCATGTCACAGTAGGAACCAAGTCACACATAGTTCTTGATTAGAGGTTTTGTGGGATACCAACACCATAGATAGTGGTTCTCTTGGGCAATGTCCATAGAAATATAATGTTTTATGTCATGAATGAGACATCAACCATGTCATTTAATGTCATGCAGTGAGGAATCATGGTGTTCCTTTTGAGGTATTCCATATAGGACCATGATAACCTTTTCATGAGATTATATGCCTTGTTCATGTAGGGGATACCAAACCATAATTTATAATCTCATGTCAGATATGCTCAGTGTGAGAAATAAGGAACCATAATGGTTCCTCTCACCATGTAGAGTCGATTGAAGATGGTGTAGGAGAATTTTATATCATGTGGTGGATGGACCAAAATATAAGATTGAAGAATCACTATGTATCTCATTTAAATAGAATCAATACATATGTAGTTTGAGACACCCATCCAGTTTAGTTTCATATAGAAATGACATCAGTCATGTAGTTTAACATCATGTGGTAAGCATGTGGGTGGAAGGATGTGAAATAGGGGAAATGTTTTCGATCTGAGAAATTTTACATCATGTGGTAGGGACCTATGTATTTTAGTTTAACATCATTTAGTAATGACGATGATCACACAAAGTGAAATAAAATGAATAATGATGATCCATATAGTTTTAAATCTTGTGATAAAGACATATGTCATGTTGTTTAATTTCAAGTGCTAAGGATGAGGATCATGCATCATGAAGGAAAAGAAATATTGTATCTGGGTCCAAGACTAATGTTTTGGGTGTCACTATGTATCTTATCATGGAAAAAATCAATCCACACTTATTTATTGGATCTATCTTGGGTGTGATGAATCTTTAGTGAGATGATGATTCCCATGTAGTTTATCATCATCCAATGTTGAAATATTTCATCTAGATTAACAACATGCAACTAAAACCTATTTAGTATAGTTTAACATCATGTGGTTAGGACAAGGGATATTGTGTAGTTTAGAGTCTTACATCAAGGATGAAAAGAT
This sequence comes from Viscum album, assembly GCA_963277665.1. NCBI lineage: Eukaryota > Viridiplantae > Streptophyta > Magnoliopsida > Santalales > Viscaceae > Viscum > Viscum album. The sequence continues at coordinate 692,379,130 of OY728131.1, forward strand.
ATTGATCACTGCAATGAGAATTATTTCATGAGAAACCTTGCATTGGTGGGGGTGTGACTTGTTCCTCATCCATTTTGATCAATCGGTAGGATCAACTATAGTAGACTTTGTGTATGATATAAATCCCTTCACATTTGGATTCCAACATTGGATGTTTCGTTCTTGTTTTCATTGGGGTTCTGAGATCCAACTCCAATTCTCCTTAGAGGAATAAATAAAGATAAACCTTTTGTTGAAGGCTCATGTAGTCTGATTTGGATGGAACTCAAGGTTATGCATTGTGTGCAACCTATTCTAATCAAGAAACTCTAACTCATCCATTTACTTTGGCCATTCCCTATTGTCTAAGAGTTATCCCCAAATAGATATTTGGAGTAAATTAAATTGAACGCTTATGGGAAATACTACCTCATTTCTATACACAAATGAATACAGGGATTCTTGTGTATCAGTATGTGTGGTGGTATAGTAGGGCCATAAATCATGGATTTACTTGTCCGTCTAGGGCTTCTTGTCTATTCCCACCATACTATGAAGTATATTTTATAGTGTATTATTAAAGGAACTTATCTATTAATTTTCTATTGAATGATATCGAGATGAATGATTTGACTCAATGTTGTACTCCTCATACAGTTTCTTCAACTATATAAAATAGAAGTTTGTTTGGTTGTCTGTCAATATTATGTGAGGCATCCCGAACCTGGTAATGATATGGTACATTAGGAATTTTATATTTTTATTCAACCTGTATTATTATAGGGGTATCTACTCAGTCCAATTTGATAATAATTTGGTAGCATTGAGGATGTACTTGAACTGCTTAGTTGTGGCTGGGGGATATGGCCCCACAAAATCCATTCCACATACTGAAAATATCAAGGGATATTTATATATATGTTGAAATTGCAGGGCTTTATGGATGATGTTTTCATGGATCTATCATTCATGAAATTTACTTAGGAATTTCACATCTTTATATATCATGGTTGGCCAGTAATAACCCTAAATCATGATTTTGTGGGAGATCCTAGTCCCATACTGATGAGAGTTATAGGAGCCTACATGGAATTATTCAATGATAGTGATAATATCTCATCCTATTATTCATTAAAGAAGTATTATATGAAAACCATGCTTATATAGGAACATGTGATCATTTAGACTATCATGTAGGGTAATGTTCATTGGTTGGCACCAAATATGTTCCCTTATAGATCAGTTAATCGGGAGAGTTCCATTTCAGAGAAAAATAATTATGAGCTCCATACATCTACATGCATACATTAGTTCATCATTATCCGAGGAGGTGTTGACCTGATTAATTTCTTCTATATCAGATATGATGATTGATGAGACTGTTCTTCAGTACAATATACAAAAGATTGCTTCATCCTAATCAGGGTCACCCAAGACTGCAACTAAATTATAAAATGTGTCGGCATTACTATTTTGTGATCCAGTAACATGAAGAAATGTGGGATAAAAAAGGAACACTACCATCAGTCCCCTGATGTTGCTAGTGATAGGGTTCATCTCTCCCTTTTTATATCATATTCCCCATTAATATTCTCAATCACTATCTTCGGGTCTCCTTTGATGTTCTGGTAGGCTACTTACAGCTATAGGGATAGTTATAGGCTTATGATGAGGGCTTGGTATTTAGCCTCATTATTCAAACAACCTTCTGATATTGAGAATGTGTAGGAAAAATAATTCCTCAAGAGACAGATGCAATACCTAAGAAAACCCAATTGACCTTGGGGATTTCCATACTTTTTATGATGGGACATCTTGAGGCACCATCGAAATACATCTCCCATGTCTGCGAAGTGTTATGGGCATAGAAAACCTCTTTATCTAAAATCACAATGTCTACTCGTGTACATTTTGGAGTGGGATGTGCAGTGAGGAAATCATCCAAGGCTTTCCCTTTCATTAAACTTTTTGATACAAACTAAATGTAGTATTGTTGTAGAATAGCTGCTCATCGAGCCAAGTGCCTAGTCGGTATGGTATGTAAAATTATGTACTCAAGAGTATCAATATGAGAGACCATGTGTACATCATGTTTATTCTTGTAATTATTCAACTTTTGTACAGTGAAGATGAGTGTGATTAATTTCTTCTCGACATCATAATATCATGACTCAATGCCTAGCATTGTTCGTTTGAGTTAGTAAATACTTTTCACACTCCTTGTATCATTATTCTTTGTGATGAGGTTTCCCAGTGAGAATTCAATGGTGCCATCATATAAGTTGAGTGTCCTCGGTTCCACTGATGGAATCAGGACTGACAGGTGTGTAAGGTACTACTTGAGTCTATCGAAGGCTTGTTGGAAATCACCATCCCTTTGATAGGTGATTCCCATCTTCATTATCCCATTGAATAGGGAGATATTTTCTATATAGGTTGTATATGAAACAACGAATATATTTGAGGTTCCCTTAGACCCCCCGCATTTCACTGATATTTTTGGTGGTGACGCTTGCACTAGTCTTTTCTAGGTCAACCTTGATATCATGGTGGTGTGCCACAAAGCTAAGGAACTTCCCTGATGTAATCCAAAATGTGTATTGAATTCGGTTTATCTTCAGACTGTGTTGTCTCAACTTGTTGAAGATTGTTTTGAGATCCATTAAGTGATCACATCACTGTAAGGATTTTTCACCAGTTCTTCAATGTAACAATTGGCTATTTATCCCATGAAGGACATAAAGATATTAGGCGTGGAACATTGTTATATAGCACAAGTGTTCTTTAACCCAAAGGGAATGTCCTAATAGAAAAATACCCCATATGGTTCTTTGATGCTAGTGTCTTATTCCCCCTTAGGGGCCGTATTTATGTGATTGAATCTTGAATACCCATCCATGAATGAAATGGATTAGAATCCAGTAGTTTCATTGATCAATAATTCTATAATGGGAAATGGGAAGGAATCCTTTTGGAAATGTTTATTAAGGTATCTAAAATCAACATAGACCATATTCTACCCATTCTTCTTCTTGGCAAGGAAAATTTTGGCAATCCATCTTGGGTATTTCACTTCATAGAAAAATATGTATTTGATCATCATGTCATATTATGATTCTACATTGGTGACATGAAAGGGGTGTATCCTCCCGGATTGTTGCTTGAAAACAAAATGGTCATCAGATAATACAAGATGGTTTGTAGTGACATCTGGATTCAATTTAAGGATTTATGTATAGTTACAGGAAAATATATATTAGTTTTTCATCATAAAATGGATGTACATATATATCTCTTATGGGGTCATGTATGCAATAATAATTATAGTCTCTGAGACTTCTTCTATTCCCAGATTCACCAGCCCAATCTCATCAATGGTGGTGGAGAAACTTTCCTCAAATGTGGTTGGAATGTTCTTGAGGTCATCCTCAACTTCTTCCACCACTGAGCCTTTGTATATATTTTTGAATGAATTTATAATTATAGGGTCCTCTATATCACTTTCAGGTTGAGAGAATCCATGAGAAGAGATTTCATCATCCCCTATTTCCTGAGTTATTACATAGAGATTCTGGAGATAATTTGAATTTACATTATCACTGGGGATATAAGGTTCTTGGACATCTTGGATCAGGTCCATTTCCTCAACTAGATTTATGGGGATTACATTATCTCTTTCGAGAATACTCTAGGGACATAGAGGGGTGGTCCCGAAACTATTGGGGTATGAAAACTATATATCATCATCCACCATTGGTTTTTTACCTTCCATTTTTAGAGGCCTACGTCAACATATGTGGCTTCATAATTATCAAAGGGAAACTATCACCATTTAGAAAGTGAACTTTTCCATCGATGGGGTATTTCAAATGTCGATGGATTGTTGAAGGTACCACCATGTGGTTATGGACCTAGGTCCTTATGAGAAGGACCTTGTATGTATTTTTTTACTAGATAACTATAAACTCAATGTCAGATGTGAGGTCCCCAAACTACGATTTGAGATAGATCTTCTCATGAGATCTCTTCTCATGCTTATAATACCCCTGAATGATCAGCATTGTGGGATCTAATTATGCTTCACTATATCATAAATTTTAGAGGGTTTAAAGAGGGATGTTGATTATACTTGAACCATTACCAATAATATCCCCTCATATATTGACATTATTGAGTCTACTTGAAACATATAGGGTCTTGATGTGTCCCTAGACGACCTCTTCCTGATCTTGCTCAGTGAACCAGACAGTGACATGGTATTCTTATGGAATAGTCAACACATGATAGACCTCATCTTAAGTGACTTATGTCTCAAAATATTTTGGGCTTTAGAGGTCTTCAAATAGTTCCTCCGTGAGTTATTTTGAAAGATGTAGAACATTCAGGATTGAGATCTTGGTTGGGAAAACCTCTAATTATTTCAATATTTCATACCTTTGTGATAATTATTGGTGTTTCCCATTATGGGGTTTATCCTTATTATGTGGTTCAGAAACTGATGTGTCTGTGGTGTATAGTTTTGGATCTTGTGAGGAGGTTGAGGAGGCATTTACTTCTAGTGGAATAGGTCATGTTGATCTTCTTTATTTACTAAGAAGATCATGTGATCTCATGCCTTGTTAGGTGGTAATGCAAAACGATTGGATTCAGACAAACACTGAAGAGTTTTCAAACACCTCAATATTTATATTGGGCTTGCTAGAGTACTTTCCCATGTGTCACAGCTACTACATATATTTCTTTTATGGGTACACGACTGAATATTTAATGACATTTATTTCCTATGTATTATTTTTGTATATTATATGAATTGTTTCCAAGAACATGTGCTAAGATGGATTGTGATTCTGAGCCTCTGTGTAGATTAAATAAATGTTTGAAATATATGAAATATATTGAATGGAATGTGCATGCAGTTTTCCTAAAAAAGTGGAATAACTCTTGAATGGGGTCACCAATCATAAAGCCAAGTGCACCATTGAGTTCAGAACCTTTGTTTTACCCCAGTCATGACATTATCATTTTCATCGTGGATAGTTTGTGAAGAAGTCAACAGGGAACAAATAAATAAAACTAAGTTTTTTATTTTTTTTATATTTTTTATTTTATTGTAGAAACTATTTTCTCCTATAGGTACATGGTTATATTTTTTCCCTTGGTTGGCCATTAAACCTTGGAGACCTAGAGACCACTGGAGGAGGGTGTTCTTGGAAATAAAAAATGGATCAATATTTGATCATGGATTGTTCCGCCAATAGAATTTGTGGATCTCATAAATTATGGAAACACATCTATTCTTCATAAATTATCAATCCAAACTCCAGGTTGGATGTTTGATCCTGCATTTTACATCCCATTATTTAATCCCATATAAAAATTAATCAATTCCATGAATAAAATTGATATGTGCATCATCAATAGAATTAAATTGATGGAATTTTATTTTTAACATTGAGACTATTTTCTTATTCATTCATCTCCTTCTATAAAAAATAATCATGGATGAATGACCAAAGGCTAGGGTTTTTTCCACACATTTTTTAGTTTATGGATTTCTCCCTTGTTTCTTCATTTTATCATCGTTGGTATTTATTTTGGCCAACAGTTTGACCAATACCAGTTGTCAACTATTGCACGACCATTCTTCGATGCAATGGATCAAAACCATGGTTACAATATATGATGACAGTTGTAGTTTTAAAATGTATAATTATTATGGATAGATCGAGGGAGAACAAGACCGAATCAGGTGATATTTGTATTCAAGCGATTCATGGTCTAGATAAGGATGGTGCAAATAGAAGATTCCCAAGTGAATTTTAACCTATAATCTATGATATCTAGCATTGTAAGGCTTGTTAGACCACAAATCTATCATTTCTGGTGAGGATGGTGGCTCTGTAGATGTTATGGAGGATGAAGAAGATAACCGGGGTTTCTAGAAAATCTAAATCAACACGATGTGTATTTCAGGATTTGACATCATGTGTGTCCCTCTTGATGGAAGCTATGGTTCTGGATGAAGTCAGGTATAACACTCCATGTGACTCAGCCACATGACATTTGATTCCTTCGTGATGTCTTGGAATTTACTTCAGAAAGTACACTAACATAGGAAAAATAACATAACTGGTGTCGTTTCGTATACTCAGATAGGGACATGAAAAGGTGTACACATACATGACCACCTGTACATTGGTTGGTATAGGGGTAGGCCAATGCACAAGGACATGGCCAATGGCACACTGGTAGGTTTTGGGTGATCTATACACATTGTGTACTATTCCTAAATGTTTTGTATTCATATATTTACATTTCATGTGAGTATTTACCACAAGGATAGACTTAGGGATAGCTTGACATGTTTTCTAACCCTAGTACATGTTGTGTATCCCCTTCAAGAGTGTTTATAGCTCTTTACTTTCCTAGATTGGATTGGTCTTGATTGAGTATTTTCCCTTTGTCCATTTTCTTGAAGTTGTAGTGTTGTATTACATACACATCACTGGATTGGGATCCCCTATTGAGGTCGAGTCTCAGGTAGAGTCATGGTGTCCCTTCTTGATATTGGCGTGTGATACTATATTAACATTGTTCCCTAGGCAGGGTTTGTGGAATCAACTTGACCTCCCCAATAAGGGTGTTGATACTCCATCAATAAGGTTGTATCGGTACTATTTGTGGTGTCATTGGCATAAACTCCCCTATATAGCAGGTTGATCTAGATTGGGTTCATGGTGTCCCCCAGTGATTCTATTAATGACCCCATTTCTTTGTATCAGGGTCTTATTATACCAGTGATCTTTCTTGTGCGGGGGTCCAATGATCCAGAACTCATTGTCTAGTGTCTATGATTATATCAAGACTCATGTAGTGGGTTCTCTCAGAAGAAGAATTGATTTAACCAGAATCTTATAGCTTGAAATTGGTTATGACTACCTGGTGTCATGTTGTATTTCCTTAGTATATTTGGGTGTTTCAATTAAACATTGATTATAAAATCATTTATTGAATTGTCTATACTTGGTGCATTGTGTTTATTGTTTTCAGGGTGTCCTACTGGGTATTATTATACTCACCAAATCATGATATTTTCCCACATGTGTTGTGTCTTATATAGATGATGACCAATTTGATGGAATCTGTGGAGGATAGGGGGTAGTTGGAGAAATGATGGAACTTGAAAGAATGAGGTGTTTATTGGTAGATTTTATTGGACCTTAGTCTCTTCCCTTAGAGCAGTTTGGACACTTTATAGTTTTTAGCTGAGTTTTTAATGGGACCCTTTTTCCACTTTCAATACTTTAATTTTATACTCTGTTATGGGTTCTTAGATGTATGCATTCATTTTTTTAGTTGTTTTACATTTTAACATTGTTTGGTCTTGGAGATGTGTGTTTTTTTTGGTACTTTAGGCTAATGACAACTATTTTTGGGATATTCCTACTTGGGGATAGTATCCAACTCCATGCCAATTGGAGGTGATATTTGGGTATTCATGGGTAAAAACTAGTTGTTTTGGGTCATGAACAAGTGGTATTAGAGGGGATATTCAGTTTTACCTCAGTAAAGGAGTTAGCGACATTGGTTTGGGGAAATAATGTTTAGCGTTTTGAGTTCATATTTCAATCTAGGGATTCCAGTGTTGGTTTGGTGACTGATGCATCCATACACCAAGACTCTGATCACTAACCTTTTGACTCTATACATTTAAATATTGGTTGAAGGGAAAACAATTAGTACATGTATCATATAGGAATGGGATTTTTTTTCCATGTCCTTCTTGAGTCATCTCCCTAAATATACTCTTTCAACAGTGGTACGTTTTTTTATTTTTGGAATCCTCTACATAGACATCTATATAGGAATCCATAGAATTATCATGAGGATTATCCACCTAGCGATGAGAAATTGGTATAAGGTCATGTATCAAAGGTAGAACCTCTAGGTGATTTACGAACTATACCACCACCTATTGTGTAGTAGATAGTATTAGAAGAACTAGCTGAGTATGCACACAGGTTAAGTGAATTGCATGTGTTTCAGAGTTAGTGACCTCCAAAGTTCTAGGGTGAGCTAGACCTCCAGGTGGATAAGGACTACCAAGAGGCATTCACTCATGTTTTCTTCCTTGTGAGGATTCCTGCAGATTATATAGGGGTTCTCAGGATAAGTCTCCTCGAGGGATATGTGAGGTGATGGTGGATCTTAGTGACCTATTCACTAGATGAGTTAAACATATCCAAGTTAGACATTGAAAATCTATTTAGGGAGTAGTTCTATTTTTCTATGTTTTTATTAATACACATATAAGATATTTTGAATTATTATCATGGTAGTTTGACTATGGTGGTGTACCTAGAAAATTTTATTGATCTCCTGTGTTACTCCTTAGATATTGTGTGGTATTAGTTTTTTATATCTCATTCCTTTGAGAATGGATTAAATTGAGACATCAAGGATTCAATGGTATCCCTTTTTAATTCCCACTTATGTTGGGGTACATGAGAGAGCCTTGGTAGTGGAGTGATTTTTGGTAAAGAAAGCACTGACAGTTGATGCAAGTAGTTGGGACCCAGTAGATAAGACCTCTCCAGAAGGCAGTTGATGGAAGTATTAGGGTTTTAAGAATGTCAGATGATTTTGGAGGCAACCCCATGATAGAGGGTCGGTGGTATAGATCTCTTAGGGGGGGCTCAAATGAAACGATGAAAAGGTGGTGTTTCCCCTATGATGGTTAGGGAAATCATGTTAGGGATTATTTTACCCATCATACTACTAATAGTGAGATGGTAGAGGGACCACCTTGGAAGAGATGGAGTCAGGATCATGGTGGATCTAACATTAGAGGATGTTAATGATGGGTTATTAGGGAAGCAAGAGGTTGTCAGAGGTTCAACTTATTACCACCACCACCACTAGGTGGTCCATACCATTCTAAGGGAGCTAGTGGATAGAGTAAAGGATATATTTAGGATATGGAGTCATATGACCCCTAGTCTCCAGAGATGATATGAGGTATGATATTTTCCTTTTCTAATTTAGCTGTAGTATTCATATACAAAGATGTGATTCATTCCGTTTTCCACTTCTCTGGTTTGGGACATAGAAATTTTGGTTGAGATATTAGCTCAACCCTTGTAGTTGGGGACTCCGATAGGTAGTGAATCATCAATTTCTCACTTGTTCCATCATTTAACTATGACACGTGGATGTGACATTTTTGTATGGAATCTTTGGTTGTAGTAATGAGTCCATAAGACGTCTCCTTATGTATGTACTGGTTATCCATAGTTCATGCCCAGATTGACCATTTTAGGTGGAGGTTGTGGTGTGTCTTTAGTGATCGAATGAGGTTCTCCTTTATAAGAAAGGATGAAACCTTTATGGGAAAGGATGAGCTTATACATAAGAGTGTGCAACCAATTACTCACAAGTTTCCTAGAATGACTCTAAAAGTAGTGGATGCATTGAGTAATCAGTTTCCTAAGGTGGTGGTAGAGTATGTGGATGTATTTCTTAAGGATGTATCAGGTATACCTTCTTTCCAAGAGATAAAATTATGCATTGACTTGCATCCTAGGATGACACCAATATTTTCACAAGCATATCAAATGGCATCTAGATATTTTCAAGAGATGAGGGTGCAGTTGGAGGACTTGCAGGAGAAGGTATTCATGAGTCCCAGTGTTTCCCCATGTGTATCCCCATTGTTGTTCCCTAGGAAGGCAGATGGAATCTTGATTTTATTTGTGAATTACTAGATCATGAATCAGGTGACTATAAATAATAAGTGTCCACAACCGTGGATAGATTACCTTTTTGGTCAATTGATAGTGGTGCGATGGTTCTTGAAATTTGAACTTAGATCAATCTATCACCAACTATATGTATGAGATGAGGATATACCAAAGAAAAAAATCAGATATTTCTATGGTCACTATGAGTAATTAGTGATGTCATCTTGCCTGAAAAAACCCCCAACAGTGTTCACGGGACTCATGAATTGGATATTTCATTCCTTGTTAGACCATTTCATGGTGGTCTTCATCTATGAAATCCTAGTGTATTTGGAATTCAAGGAGAACTCAAGACACTTAAAGATGGTTCTGGACACACTCTGAGTAAACCATATTTATGGGATGCTCTAAAAGATCCAGTTTTGGATTTGTAAGGTCCACTTTCTAGGACACATCATCTCTGAGGTTAGAGTAGAAGTGGATCTGAAAAATGTGGAAGTCCTTCTTTCTTGGGAGCCATCTTAGATTGTTACCATGGTGTGGATTTTCCTTGGCATGGAATGGTACTATCATAGGTTTGTACCCAATTTCACCAAAGTGGAATCACCCTTGATAGCATTGACCTATAAGAGAAACAATTTAATGGGGGAAAAAGGTTCTTGTAGTTCTTTCAGAAGATGAGTAAGAGTTTGAAAAGAACTCCTATATTAATATTTCAAGACAAGGCTATTGAGTATGTAGTGTTTTGGGATGTGTCATGGATCGTACCTGGTTGTTTTAGGATGTAGAGGTAGGAGGTTACTCCTTAGGGTTCACTTTAGTTGAGACCACATGACAAGAACTATGGGACCCATGATCTCCAGTTAGCAGCAGTCGTCTTTGCACTGAAGATGTGTCAATACATCCTGATGAGTGAGTGGTTTACCATTTATTCGAACCAAAAGATTCTCAAATATATATTATCATATAAGGATATTAACTCGAGATAGAGGTGATGGGTAATGTTTCTCCAGAACTATGAATTTGAGATTGTCTATACTCCTGCGAAGAGGAACATGGTGGAATATGATCTCCACATGTGATCTTGTTATCAGTTGTTGGCTGAGAGGTTGGAGTAGTTATGATCATTGTAGTTATCCTTAATAGAAATGTATGGTGATCCATATCATCATTTGATGGTTTTAACCCACTGATTTTACAATGTGTTAGGGATTATCATCATTTAGATACTGACTATGAGACCTTACATACTCAAATATCTACTAGACATGATTTAGGTGGATATTCTAAAAGTGGGGAGCATGTTATCCTTTTTAGAGGATGGGTAATGAAACCTTTGACGTTACAAGGGGAGGTGATGTGGGAGTTTTGTAAATCCCCTTTACAGGTACATCCAAGAGTGAAGAAGATATACTAGGTCCTCAAAGGCCAGTTTTGGTGGCCATACATGATTGAGAGAGTTGCATAGTTTATCTCTCAATGCCTCGCTTATCCGCAGTTTAACGATGAGAACCAGGTTCTAGCAGGTTTAGCTCAACCCCTTGAGGCACTAGAGTGGAATCACGATGATATATTCCTGGAATTAATGTTGGTATTACCACATATGTCTAGGGGACAAGATTCTATTTGGGTGATCATAGACCAACTCACCAAGTTAATCTACTTCCTAGTTATTCAATAATAGGGTTTAGTAAATAGATTGAGACACCTCCACATGAAGGAGATAGTCTTACTCCATGGAGTTCCCTTGATGATTGTCTTTTATCATGATGCACACTCACCATATTAGTTTAGGAGGGGATTTCAGGAGGCCTTAGGGATTTCATGACACATGAGAACAATATTTTACCCCCAGACTGACAGTTATACAGAGCAGACCATTTGGGTCTTAGGAACATGATGTAGGATTTCATGTTGGAATTTGGTCATATTTGGGAGGATTGACTGCCATTTTTGTAGATTTCATACAAAAACATATACCATTACAACATTGGTATGGTACTATTCCGGGCTTCGTATGGGAAAATCTACAGGTGACCAATTTGTTGGACTGATCCAGGCGAGTCAACACTCATTGACTTAGAGTTGAATTGAGCTACTACAGAGAAGTTTCAAATCATTCAGGAGATAATTAGGACTACATAGATCCATCAGAAGTATTATGAAAGATGATGATGGAGACCTATGTAGTTTGTGGAGGGAAACCATGTGTTCATAAGGGCCTCACCACGATGCGGATTTAAGAGATTTTCTCACGGTTGAATGTTAACTATGAGATTCATCGGTACCTTCCAGATACTAGGTATAGTTAGCAATGTGGAGTACCTCTTAGCTCTACCAGAATGGTTGGTCTAGGTACACGATGACTTCCATGTGTCATATCTGAGGAGGTATGTTCATGAATCGTCACATGTTATTGACAGGGGTGAGCTGGTCATTGAGGATGGTACTACCATTCCAGAGTAACCCTTGGAAATCCAAGATTAGTATGAGAGGATCCTTTGTGGGAGATAGATTTCCATTTTAAACATCTGGTGGTAGCACAAGAATATTTTAGAGAGAACCTATGATTGGGAAACCTAGATGCGAGCCTAATAACCTCATCTTTTTTGTATAGCCCTTTCATTTTGGATTTCCGGGATGAAAAGTCCTGAGGTGGGTAGAATGTAATGACTCAAATATTCTATGTATTATTTCTAGATATTATATGGATTGATTTTTTTAGACCAGTTTTTATTATGGCATGTGATTCCAAGGCCCGATGTGCCTGAAATAAATGTTTTTAATATATTAAATATCTTAAATAGCACGCATAAGGAGTTTTCATAAATAAAGTGGAATTACTCTTGAATTGGGGCCTGGATAAAAATACTGATGGAAACATTGAGTTTTGAACATGTTTTTTGACCTAGGCATGAAATATTATTTTTGGTGTGAGAAATTGTGGAAAATGTCACCACAGGGGTAAATAAATAAAATAATTTTTTTTGTTTTATTGGGTTTTGTTTATTTTGACACAATAACTAATTTCTTTTATAAGTACGTAGTTAATGGTTTTTTTCTAGTGTTTTCCACTCATCCTTGGATACCTATAGACCATTGTAGGATTTCATTCTTGGTGAAGAATGACATATTGGTATCAGATCATGTATCTTTGCACCAATGGAGTTTGTGGATCTCATCAAAAATGGAAATGAAATTGTTCTTTGTCAAGAATTTATCCAATCTCAAGGTAGGATGTTTGATCCTATGTTTTCTATCCTATTTCTTAATCTATGAAAAATGTAAATCAATTCCATGAAAAAAATTGATATGTGAATCATCAGTAGAATTAAATTGATGGAATTTTATTTTGTTCATTGAGATTATTTTCCTCTTCACTCATCTCCTTCTATGATAGATAATTAAGTCCAAATGAACAAGGGTCGATGTTCATTAGTCACATTTTAAATATTATGTTTTTCACCCCTATTTATTCATTTGAACATCATTGGTATTTATTTTGGCCAATGGATTGAGAAATAATTAGTTTCTGATCATTTAACAAACATTTTTCACCACAAAGTATTGAAACCAAAAGTACGACTTGTGAGGGAGATTGTGGTTTGAGAATTAAAGATTATGATGGATGGAATGAGAGATAACAAGACTGAATCTAGTGATCTTATTTTATATCAAGAGATTCATGGAACAACTATTGATGGTACGAAAAGACAATTCTCGAGTTTATTTGAAGTCTAGATCTACGATCTCTGACAATGTGAGGCTTGGCCGAACCCATATCTACAATTTTCAATGAGTGTAGAGACTCCAACAAAATTTCAAACAATGTGGAAGAGAACCAGGGTTTTTGGAAAATCCCAAGAAACATGGTACGTATTTCAAGATTACACATCATGTGGGGACCTCTTATCAGTGGCTAGGGTTCAAGATGATGTTAAGTTTCACACATCGTCTGACTCGGTCACATGCCATGTGACCCCTCTATGATGGTTCAATGTGTACTTTAGAAAATACATGGACATGTGAAAGTGTACAAAACCAGTGGAACTTCATATACTCGGACATCGACACGGCCAAGTGTATACAGAAATAGGTTGTTACATGTGAAATACAAAGTGCACAAACATGGCCAGTGGTAAACATGCATTTTCCAGTTGATCTCTAAACATCATTTACCCTTAATACATGTTGTGTATTTAAATATTTACATTTCATGCAGGAATTTACCACATGATAAGACTTTGGAGAAGATGGAAACACTGTGTACCTTGTTCAAAAGTGTTTGTAGGTCTTCAATTCCTTATTCTGGAACATGTTTGGTTGAGTTCGTTCCCTTTTCCATTCACTTGAGGGTATAGTGTGACATTTCATTTACATCATATGATTCTGATCCACTCCAGAGGTCGAGTCTCAGGTAGAGTTGTGGTGTCGCTCCATGATACTAGAGTGAGATCCTCTATCATCTTTGTTCCCTAGGTCGGGTTTGTGGATATGGTGTAACCTCCATGAGTAGTGTGTTGATCTTACATCTAGATGGTTTTATTGGTAGGGTTTGTGGTATCATTAATGTATGATACCCTGTGTATCGGGTTGATCCAGATTTGGTTCATGGTGTCCCCTAGTGGTTATGACCATGACCTACTTTTTGAGTATGAGGTTCTTATTAAACTAGTGATCTTTCATGGACGGGGACCAATGATCTAGACCTCTTCGTCAAGTTTCTCTACTGATAACATGGATTGTGGAGTTGGTTCTCCCATAACGAGCATTTCTTCATGAAAAATCCTATGGCTAGAAATTGGTTATGACAACCTGGTGGTGTGGTGTATTTTCTGATTATATATAGGTATTTATATTATACATTTATTATTAGATCTTATATTGAGTTAACTATACTTGGTGCATCAGGTTCAGTGTTTTCAGGGTGTCCGACTTTGTATTGTTATTCTCACCCCCACCTGGGATTTTCTTGCACGTGTAGTTTCTAATGAATATTAAGTCCCATTTGATGGTATCCTAGGAGGAAAAAAATAGGTAGAGCATAGATAGAGCTTGAAATACTATATTGTTTATTAGGATATTTTATTTCATAATTTCCCTCTCCCTTAGAGTAGGTTGGACTCTTTACGGCTTTTGCTAGGGATTGTCTTTGGCCCCTTTTTTATCTTTCAGTGCATAACAATCATTCTCTATTGTGGGATCGTTGATGCATGTATGAATTTTACTTAAATTGTTTTATATTTTAGAATTTTTTCATCCAGGATATGTGTCTGTTTGTACTTGTAATTTAGGCTAATGCCTCCCATTTTTTTGATATGCCTACTCAAAAACTGTTCTCCATCCCCTAGAATTTTGGATGTGAGTTTGGGGTAGTCATGGGTTAGAACATGGTGGGTCGGGTCAAGATAGAAATATTTTGTCAGAACATGCTTGTGTTTTCCCATGTATCCAAATATCCTTTGCATGTAGCCTCTAGTTCCCTGGTTAGGTGCATGGAACTCCAATTATGAGGCATAATAATCATCAAAGAAGGGTCTACCAAGTGTATCATGTCAAAAATCCAAAGATGAGTTATTCTTATGATGAGAGTTATGTTTGGTGGGGTGGTTCCCATGAATCATATGTTTCATGGAAGAAATACGTAGGATTCATGGATTTCATCAGAGTATAATATGACTCCCCCTCTTCTGTTTCTTCTTGTATTTAGTGGTTGTGCCCACTTTTGGGAGGCATAACTGATATAACCACCCCGGGTGGTGTGACATTTTGTGGGTATGTGAACTTGTGCTCTCAGAGTGCCATTTGATCGTTCAACTATTTTTCTCAAGTCATCCAGTTGTTGAACTTCCACCCACATCTGGCTAAGAATTTTTTCCCAATCACCTTCTTCTTCTGATTGGGTGAGAGTTTTTAAAGACACCTACTCTATAGATTTATCTAACACCACCTTTTTCAAAATCGGCCTTTCCTTCAAGGATGTATTTGAAGATGATGTTGACTTAGATGTTTTGACCCAACCCTCTATAAAAAGGTAAGTATTCATGATGATTGGTAAGGCTGACCTCATTATGCTTCCTAGGCCATGGTAGATTTGGTAGGTTATTATCCATGGATATAAAGAAATAGTCAGGGGCTTGTTAATTTTAGAAGAAGTATGTTTTATGTAATTTCCCAGTCAGAATAGTTGTATAACTGAGAGGGGGAAGGGGTAAATTAGTGACAAATTTTGTTTTATGTTTCCTTGTAATTGAAATAACCTTCACCTCCTCTTAAATATTTTATTCCTTACTGAACACAATTAGAACCCACATCCAAAGGAACACAAGTATTTATAACATTCACTATTCAGTAAGAATATCTATGTCCTAGGTATGGTTTCGAAATAATCCAACACCCCACAATAAACAGGAAAACAATCATTGGATTACAATGACTAGGTTATACCCTTTCACTCATGTAGTAATTTGAAGGTAGTCTAAATTTACATGTGCACCCTCTTAGAAAAAATAGGGTAAAAACTTATTGGTAACAAATCTTGTTACCTGGTCTTATTTATAATTTAAAAAATGTGTTCTTTTAAAAAAATTCATCAATTTCATACCCATAAGATGGTAATAACTCTTGGACTTTGTTATGAAAACTCATTATGATTTTCCCAATATGTTTCTTCCAGTCTGATTCCTATGAGTACGCTTCTCCCAATATGATTATTCTCTATATAATTATTCTCAGTATGATTCTCTCCAGAACAAAAAAATATGAATTTGATAGAATATGGTAAATATAAATTGGCACCACTTCAATTCTGAGATTGAGAAACTGAGTACATTTCTTCCAGTATGAAGAACTCAATAAAAAAAGATATAGAACTAGCTAAATATGATTGAGACAATGTTGGACATTTTCTTCAGTCTGGAAATCCCAATATAGAAATCCTTGATCTGATTAATCTAGCCCAATATGATGATTATCCGAATACAATTGAAGTGTAGAATATGGAAATTTTATGAGTTTAATAGTCACTAAATATGATGATCAGCTGAATACAACATTTTGATCTTCTCTGTTCTCTTTCACTTTAATCTATCAAAACTTCTTCAAGATAAGTAAATTCATAAACATCATCTTCTCTCTAAAACTCAGAGTTTCTCTATCTTCTATAGAGAATGGTAACTCGATCAAAAAACATGGAAATTAAACTTCTTCTTTTATTGGTGACACATAAGAGGATTTATGATAATACTAAAAAACCATTGCATCTCACATAAATTCACCCAAATCACAATTTACATTAAAATCTCAGTTGGATTTATGATTTTTTAAATGCCTCTAAATTCTTCATAAATCTTATTTAAACTTTATCTCTTCTTCATATCAATCTGATTTCATAATGAAAAAGCACTATATTGATTGAATGTAAATTTATGAAGAAATAGATACCATTATGCTTGCAGAATATGATGATCTATATTAATTGAATACAATCATTCTTTTGAATGTCACACTCCCCCATGACGATACATTCTGAAAACTACTTTTGTTTCTACTCTCAAATAACTTCTACTTATTCACTATTTCTCTTGACCCACTTAAAAATTCATTTGAAAGGAAAAAAAAAATTAAACCCCTTTTTAATGGTTGACTGCATTTTTGAACTTCTTTTTTCATTATGATTTTCATCGACCTTATATCATCTTCAGTAACTTCTTTCATTCCAAAACCGATGATTATATCAGGACTTCCTTAATGTCTTTAAATTCATTTGAGAAAAAATTCAACATCATCAGGTACTGCCTGGAACGTATTGTAACTTTCCTTTCTTTCTAACATTTATCTTTCATTCTCACATAGGTACGATTGTTTAGAAAACAATTGGCCCAAATAAAATCAGGTTGAACATGATTGTCCTGATTATGATCATTCAAAATATGATTTTCCTATATACAATCATCCTAATAACAATTATCTTAGATATGATCCTTTTGGGAAAGATCAATCTGGTTATGATTATTCTGGGTACAATTATTCTAGGTACAATTTTCCGAGATACGATATTCCTATTAACGGTAATCTAGGATATGATCATTTGAGGTATGATCATTCTGGGTATAGTTTGCCTAAATATGAATATTTAATATGAAATTTTTCTTCCTCATCATCACCAAGATATTTTCCTTCCTAAGCATGAATAGAATCACTAAAACCCTTTTCATTGCATTAAAATATGTTCAATTTGAATACGATCGGAAACATCGCTTTCATTCCCCCTTTCTTTCATCATGCTTGAAAAACGATCTTTACCAATTAATTATGATTTATGAGAATTAAAAATCTATAAAGCATCATCACATTTAATTAATCGTAGTTATCCAGACTCTGAATCTTCATCAAAACCATCACTTTTCTTATATACAATTCTGAGTGAATCTAATGGCCATTTACTTCTAGAAAGATGCGTTCTTAATGCGACCCATCCTCGAATTATGAACTCAATGTGAATCCAATTATGATCAATTCCTCACTATGATATTCTCATATTCTAAACCCATGGTGGGTTTGAGTCTTTTGAAAGTGTGGGTCTGGTTCTTTTAAAAATAATGATCAATATGATTTTCATCCAATATCTTTCTTATTATACTTTCCTTATTTAACAAACTGATTGATTGACAACAAATAAAACCAAAATACAAATTGGGCCTAGAAATATCGCCATTTTTATTTTTTTCAACACCCACTTCGACCACTTCAACCACATGAAAACAATAAGCTGTATTGTATTTATTTTCTTACTTTCTATTCTCTCCATCTAGTTCTTGCTCCCCCTGTTTATTTTAACTCCACCCATTTCTCTTATCTCTCCCCCTTATTTTTCAATCAAATTCAAATGGTTCATTAAGACAAGATTCTCCCCAATTCCCACATTTCCATCAGTTTTAACATTTCTTAAACATAGGTATCACATGAGTTTCTTAACAAAGAACCTTTAACTAAACAACTTTAAGTCTATGTGGGGGAACTCAGTGTAGAAAAAAAGAGTGTATAATAAAGGTGATAAATGTTGTCAATGAAACAACTTCCATATAATACACTTTTCATGATTCATTAAAAAATATATTTATTGGGGTATCCTTTGAAATTATTTTCTTTAAGATAAAAGTAACCTACATCCATCTCAACAAACATATCAGAAATTTCATTCAAGTAAAAACAGACCTTTATAAAAAAACTCATATTTTTCATAACCTCGTTACTTTCTTTTGAAATAATAGTAAGATATTCATCAATTAAAGATTCCTTATTTTTACTCCTTCAATTACCTGCAAGTTAGCACACGTACACAAAATTTTTGGGAATAAGGAGTAACCTCGATTGTTCTATAGAAATAGTAATAGTAATGAGAGTCCTCTCTCAGACTTAATCTTCCACTCCTCTTTCAGGGATTTTTCATTGAATATGATATCTTACTTTTGATCATCCTTCTCAGGTTTTGTAGCAGCTTTCTTCTAATTGGTATAATCTCCTGATGTGGGTTTTGAATTTTCTTCACCTTCAGAAACATCTTTGTTAAAATCTGTATGTAATATATTTCCCATGTGTGTCTTATCATCAGTAATGATAGTTGAACACATTTTGATATAATTCCTCACTTTCTCATATCCACAATCTATTGATACCTTTTTATCAACATTTTTTATATCTTTAGAAGTTTATTTCTTCTTCTCTTCTTTCACTAATTTTTGTGCTTCCTCTAATTTCTTATCCAACTCAATCTATTCTGGTTAGATAACGAAGCACTCTTTCTCTTAAGACTCAAATGATACATTTTTCATAACTTTCAAATCATCCATCTTCTAATAATAGTTTAGAATCTTTTTTATGACAGCAAAAAAACAATACCTCTCTTATAAATATGTCCAGGTTTCTCACATATTTCACAAATAGATTCTAAATATTGGAACCTATTTTTATCTTTCACACCAACCATCTTAGGTTTCTTCAAAATAACCTATTCAGAATTATTTCTTTGAGGAGATTGAATCCCCCTCAACATTTTTCTTTCATAAAAAATGGAAAAATAGTTATTTTTTGGTTGAACCAATACATATTTTTTGAATGTATGAATCCACCATAACACTAGAAATATCTATAAAAAGAGTATTTGTCACTGAAACATCCATATTTATTGGAACTGTGAATATGTTTTTCAAGAACCATGTTCTATTTCCTTTCTAAGCCACCAAACCTTCTGTTATAAATCAGATTCTTTCTTTCTATTTCATCTTCATCATCACCAGAGGTATTGTAAGCTTTTCCATATCCAAATAAATCATTTACAGACTCAATATTCTTTGAGACTACTGAATTTCCAACATTATTTGTTTTGAACACGCACATGACTTTCCCAACCTTCCATTTTCCTGATTCAATTCCATATTTATTTCCATCCTTTAAAGGTAGCTCTTTTTTCTCCTTAGTAGATTTATTATTATTGGAAATTTCACCAAATTTAGTAATAGAGTTTTGAAACTTGTACCTTTCTCTTCAACATTAGAATGTTTTTTTTGAACTAGTTCCAACTATTCTTTTTTTGTTTTTACATTCACTTCCAGATGCTCATTACGAATATTTTCTTCATTGAGTTATTTACTTAAATACTCAATTTATATCTCTAGATTCACCTTCTTGTCAACAAAACATTATTGATTGTATGTTGAATAACATTCATCTTCTAACTCTTTGTTTTACTTTTCAAGTCTTCTGATATTTCTCAAAAATTCTTTCAAATCTCCTTTAAAATTAATTTCTAGTTGATTTATTTTATTTATTAGAGCTACTGATTCCAAATTCTTTATTATTCATTGTTGAAATAAACTTATTTTCACCAATATACTGAACATGCTTTTCAGATTCATCTTCACTTTCTTCTTATTCAAAGTAATTACTTTCACTACTAGAAGATCCTTCCTCATTAACTATTATAATAAACGTATTCTACTTATCATCATTTGTAGAATCCTCACTATCATCATCCTTATCCAAGAAATATTCCCCTTTTATATTTGGAGAACTTCTTATCTTCCCTCATTGAATAAAATTTTTTATCACCCTTTTTCATCCAATATCTTACTGTATTTATTTCTTCTTCTTCACTTTCTTAATCATCACATTCTTCTTCATTTCCTCTTTGAGAAAATTTGGAAACAAAATTTAAAATATCTCCACATAAAAAAAACATTTTAAGTGAATTTTCCCTTTATAACTTCTTGTACCTCTTTTCATATTTTTTGAAAACAAGGATAAAATATCATTATGATTTTTACATGCCTCATTTTTGGAATCAGAATCTCTATCATATGCATCTTAATTACATTATTTTCTTTCTTAGAATCCTTCAAAGACATTTCTCTATCAACTATAGTTTTAATTTCATAGATTTATCCCTTAAAATTTCAAAAGTAATGACAGTAGTATGGAAATCATCTCGAAACAATGTTTGTGGATTTCTATCTTCCAATAAAGAAACCTTGGCATCAATCTTGTCTGAAAGAAAACTCACGATCTATTAAACAATAGAATAATATTTTAACATGTTACCAAGACATATGATAGTCCTCACAATTTTATTTAACATGTAAAATAAGTCATTAATATATTTATGTTGACCCATATTGAGGTCTTCATACTTAAATCTCTTTATTTAAAACATTTCCTTCTTCGCTTTTGTATTTCCTTTATAAATGTTATTCAGCATATCCCAAATTCCTTTACCAGTGGAAATTAATTTTACTCTCAAAAACACACTTTTAAAAAGATTTGAAAGTAAATAATTCTTATCTCTTTCTCCATTCACATGATTTACCTTATCAATATTAGATATGCGAGCATTCTCAATATGAGGAGGAAAACCATTTATAACAACTTGTGAGACACCATACCCAAAAGGCATAAGATATTGAAGCATACTTCATTTCCAAATATGATAATTCCTATCATTTAAGATTGGAATACCTTAATTGTTCAAAAAATTCAGATTCACCATAATCTTCTCTTCAAGCCGCCAGCAAAGAATAAGCGAAGGGAACCTTCGCCTTTGATACCACATGAAAGTTTCCATTCAAGATATTTTATCATTGAGTTGGGGAGGGGTGAATCCGTGATACTTTTTCCTCTATTTTTTATTTTAATTTAAAAAACATTAACCTCATGTTAATAATTCATTTCCTTACTGAAAACAATTCAAAAACATATCCATATGAATATAATTATTTACATGGTTCACTATTTAGTAAGAATAGCTATTTCTTTGGTATGGTTTGGAAATAATCCATTGACATAAAATCCACTAGAAAACAATCCTTGGATTACAAAAAGTAACATATATCCTTTCACTCATGTAGTACTTCGAAGAAAATCCAAAAGTATGTGTGCACCCGCTTAGCAGAAATATGGTAAAACAACTTTTTATGAAAACACTGTTTACCTGTGCTTGATTAAAATTTCACAAATGTATTCTTTTAAAACAATTATTTAATTTATTACCCTTAATATGGTAATAATTTTTTGGACTTTTTTATGAAAACGTAGTCATATTTTTCAAGTACATTTTTCCCATTCTGATTCCTACGAGTATGATTTCCCCTATACGATTCTTCTCTATATGATTATTCCTGATATGATACTCTCCAGTATGAAAAATTTGAATTTGGAATAATACAGTAGAGATGAATCAGAACCACTTAAATTATGAGTATGAAAAACTCAACATGATTAATCTACTCTAAAGAACTCTATACAAATAGATATAGCACTGGCTGAATATGATTGAGACAATTCAAGAATTTTTTCCTCAGTCCAAAATCCCCAATACAAAAAACCCTGATCTAATAAAACCAGCCCAATATGATGATCAGAAAAATATAATTGAAGTGTAAATTATGGTAATTAGTTGAGTATGATAATAACTGAACATAATTATCTGTTGAATACAATGTTGTGATCTTGTGTATTCTCTTTCAGTTCAATCTGTTAAAACTTATTCAACATAAGTGAATAAGGAAACTTCTTCTTCTCTCAAAAACATGGAGCTTATCACTCTTCTGTAGTGAACAGTACCTCGATAAAAAAATGAAAAGTACACTTCCCCTTTTATAGGTGACCCATAATGAAATTTGTCCTGAATCCCAAAAACCATTCCCACTCACATTAATTCACCCAAATCTCAATTTTCCCTAAATTCTCGAGTGCATTTATGACTTCATCAACACTTCTCAAAACTTTTTTAAACATAATTTATTCTTCATATCAATCTAATTTCATTAAGAAATATAAATTTATCAATTGAATATAAATTTATGATGAAATGGATACCATTTTGTTTGAGGAAAATGATGCTTTGTATTAATTGAATATAATCATTCTTTTGAATGTAAAGCTCCCCATTGATGGAACATTTAGAAAACTCCTTTCTTATATGATCTTGAATCACTTATACTTCTTATCCTTTTCTCTTAACCCAATTGAAAATTCACCTGAAATGAAAATAGATTAATTCAACCCCTTTTGAATAGTTCACTACATTGTTGATCGGTTTTTCTTTCATTACGATTTTCAACAGCCTCAGCTAATTTTCAACAACTTCCTTCATTAAAAAATGTGTTCTTATATCATTACTTTATTTATGACATTAAATTAATTTTATAATAGCTTCAACATAATCATAATTCAAATGGAAATTATTGAAACTTTCCATTCTTTCCATCTTCTTTCTTTCCTTCTCAATTGAGTTTGGTTGTTCCGAAACCAATTTGCGCAAATACAATCAGGATGAAATGATTTTCCTGATTATTTTATTTCTGAGTACAATAGTCCTGGATGTGATTATATTGAAGAAGATCATCCTAGAGACAATCATTCTATGTATGATCATTCTAGGAATGATTATTCTGGGTACTATTATTCTGGGTATGATTGGACTCGATAATATCATCCTAATAATGATCATCCTTTATACGATCATTATAGGTATGATTATCGTGGATATGAATTCTTCAGTATGAACTTTTTCTTCCTCAGCCTCACAGACATATTTTCCTTCCTGGACCTGAATATAATCAATACCACCCATTTATTTTTATCCAGATCTGATCAATTTGAATATGATCAGAAATATCTCTTTAACTCCTCCTTTATTTCATCAATATTTCCTCATATGTTTTACAACTTACATATGATTTATGAGAATTAAAAATTAGTAAATCATCATAACATTTAATTAATCGTTGTCATGAAAACTCTAATTATTCATCAAACCCATTATTTTCTTTACATCAAATTCAAAGTGAATCGGATGGCCATTTACTTCTACCAAGTTTCATTCTTAATTTGACTGATCCTTTGATCCGTAACTCATTCAGAATACAATTACGATCAATTACTCACTATAATATGCATCTATTCTAGACCCATGGTGATTTTCATTCTTTAAAAAGTGAGAGTTCGATTATTTTGAAAATAATTATCAATACGATTTCCATACATAATCTTTTTCAACATACATTCTTCCTTTAACATACTGATTGATTGACAACCAATACAACCAAAACACAACTTGGGCCTAACATCACCTATATGGAATCAAAAATGAATGAAACCTACTCTATTGATTTATCCAACACCACATATTTGGAATCAACCACTCTTTGGAGGAAGTATTTGAAGATGATGTAGTCTTATATGTTATGAACCAACCTTCTATGAAAGGGTTTGTAGTCAGGATGATTGGTAAAGTTGACCTCATTATGTTTCCTAATCTCTAGTAGATTGAGTAAGTTATTATCCATGCATACAACCTTATTGTTGGGGGATTATTAATTTTGTAAGGAGTATGTTTTAGTTATGTGTTCCTCAAATTTTGGGAGGCCCATGTTTTGGAAAAGGGATACTTTATGGTTGCTGCCTCTTGATAGGAGACATTGGGAAGTTTGGGACCTATCGAGGTGCTTGAATGGGCACTACTAGTGGTTTGAGAGAAACACTAGCATATTCACCCTATATGATTATTTTTCCCTATGCGGAGGTCATGGGTTAAGATTTGGATCAGGTTTTCTGAATGGAATCTTCCATACGTTGTGTTATTTATGAAAACTCATGGAACCCACCCAGATACTTAATTAGGATTAGATTTTTTTTCAATGCAGCCCAAAAATTTCAACACAAAGTTCCAAGGTTTTATTCTATTATAGAGGGATATTGGGTGAATATGATAGAAATTTCTATTTGTCCACGAGGTTAGAAAGCCTCTCCTTTTCACATTTCATACAATTTTTCAGGTCTATGATTTTTATTTTCCTCAATGTGGTGCTGAACTAGTAATGGAATTAACAAAAAAGGTCTTCTCATCCTTCAATGGATCCTGATGGAAGGATACTATACCACACAAAGGCTTTCCCTATTAGATTATTTATGAGACACCTCATATTGGTTGCCTCTTGTGGACCTCGTGGACACATCATGAAACCAAAATGGACCAAAAAATGTGTGAGATGTAGTTTGGGGTCACCCACACCATCAAAAGTGGTGAAGGTTAGATTCCAAAAATTGGGTGGAGGGATAGTATCATCCACCCATTCGAAATATGGATTTCTCTTAGGATGCATTGGGACATGTCTCCCTTCAATGGATTCCATTTGAGTAGACATGGACTGGAAGGAATTGAGAAATTCTAGAGGTACTGATATCTGAGCCACCTCTTGTCTACAAGGAGAATCCGAGTATTGATGAGGTGGCCCTGTTTTGGTCTCTCGTTGATTCTAAATTCGCGCAAAGACTGAATGAGTTCCCTGGAGATAGAGATTATGTCTCTGCAGTGGAGGGACTTCATAATCATTTTTGAATTCCTCATTTATGTTAAAAAGATATCTGAATGTGACTGCGGCTGGAAACATCATCTTTTGTGGGTTCTTTGGGTGGTATGTTGTGGTCTCCGAGGGTTTTTTGGATGGCGGTGGCTGGACATCGGTTCTGGCTTGCAGCGGGGTGATTTTTCGTCGACTTTGGTGCTTGATTTTCTAACATTTTGGTGATGGATTTATTCTTCTGAAATTTTTACCTTGTATTGTTTTTAGGATGATTATGCGTCATTTTATGTGTTTTTCTTCGGTAATTTCTGTTTGAGTGGCATCCATTTAGAGGTTCTGGATTTTTTTTGGGGTGTTTTGTGGTTTTGGATCGTGAGCTGTTGTGTTTTTGTTGTTGCAGTTGTTTCTAGCATTTGAGTTCACTCTGTTTTTTGGATTTCTTAAAGACTAATGAGTCAGTAATGGTTTGAGAGACTTCGATCTGGTTTTTTTGCTCGTGATGAACTGGTTTTTGGGAGTGCATTTGCTTTGAATTTTTTGAATCTCATGGAGGCTGTGCATTTATTGAGAATTAGTGTATAATGTTTTGGTGGGTTATTGTCTCCGATGTTGGTGATCTGTTTATGGATGAATCCTATTTGAATCTGTTATGATGTTTTGATGTGCGTGAAACTGGATTTCTACATGTATCTGCTCCAGATGAGGTTCAGAGAAAGAAGCTTCCACCTGCGCATTCCATCTGGATATGGAATTTCGAGAGGGTATGGCTCTTCCATCGGTTCTGTGCCCGTGAAATTCTGCACGGGACTTCTTTCTGAATGGTCATGTGAGGGTGAAGCTTGTCACAAGGGGTAATTTCTAGGGAGGATCATATTTTGTAGCCTTGATCTATTTTTCCTTTTAATGGGTTTTGGTTGTAATGATGGATTTTGTGGTTTCTCGCTTTCTCCTAAAAAGTTTTTTGATAATAAAAAACCTAATTTTTAGTCAAGATAGTCTTATGCTCAGATACCGCTATTTCTGATAGATCTTATCTGGGATAAATTATACTCATCTCTTCTAGAAGATGACACCTATTTGGAATATTTACCATGAGTAACTCATCCTTGAATTTTTTTTAGAGTTTTTATTTCATTCTCATATTGTGAACATTGTTCCTCCATTAGAGGAACTTCATTTACCTGCGGTGTTGATTGGGATGTGCCCAAAAGTTTCCATTTAACTTTGGTAGTTTTAGGAAATAGATGTAGAAACTCAGTATTCAAAGGTGCAAAATTTTGGAGCCTCCTCTAGTTCCAGCTACATGAAGCCTTAGTTGGGGCATCCAGATCACCCTCCTCTCTGGGTGAATTTTCCATGTTGTATCCCTATATACAACATCATTATACAAATTATATTTCATGTTGATGGTGATGACATTTATAGAGGTTTATCAGGAAATTTTTTCTATTCTATTTCTTTCAACGCAATAGGATGATTCTACACTACCTATGCTAGGTTCATTTATTTACCCCTAAGTTATACTGGGTTGTTTTGGTTTGCGACCCTAGAAGGAATTGATTTCATTTTCCTTATGCTCCTCCCATCTCAGCATGTGAGTAGTGATGTTGAGGGAGTTTCTAGCCATAATTTTCTAATAAACCCCAAATTTTAGAGGTTTGTCTAATAGAAGGAGAAACAGATGGGATGTTGACCATCGATATTTTCATCCCAACATAGAGAAGAATTATTCCCACTTTTGTTATGGTGATGTAAAAAAAATTCTCAGCCCTATATGATAGGGGAAATCCAGGGCCACATTTATAATTTATTGATCTTATTATTGAGGATCCAATGATTCCCTTAGAGGTTTTTATGATTCCAAAGATGAACATTGAGATATGAATTCCCCTAGCTTAGTGATCTGGGGTTGATCTCGAACCATCGATGATTTCCCAAGGACCCTCTCAGGGGAAGATGATCCTAGTGATGGAGATTGATATATAAATGCACACATCCCATTGGGTTGGGGTTTTTTGGCATATATTACTGATATTTCTTGAATCCTCTCAATAATTGGTGATCTGAGAGTAGGGGGTAGTTGTAGACATTCTACTAGACTAGTGGGATAGGATGTTTCTTGGAAGACTTCTATGGAACCTCCTACTATGGCCTTTTAGATTTGGAATAGTTATGATTGTGAGGGAGTTGGATGCAATGGAATTCCATTATGGGATTCATTACTTATGGAAAGTTTTCGGTTGGTCTCACCATTGGATTCTATGTCTGAAATGAATTCCAACTATTTTGAGGGGCCCCGTTCAAAGATATGTGAGCTGCCCTCTTCCCCCATTAGTGATTTATTGGAATTATTGAAGTGGGGGAATTTCATTATGGTGACCAACTTTCCCATGTTTCACCTGGTCTCATAATTTTGTTGGAGTCTGTAACATTACATGATGTTGTGTCTGAGGGGTTCTTATGTTCCAGGGGTGTGGTGAAGTGTAACACTCCGAACATTCACCATCCTTAAATATGGATGCGTGATGTGGCTTTTAAGATAAGCTAAAAAATGATTAATAACAAAATGGAATAAATCATTAGGCATATTTTCAATGTGATTCTCTAGTTTTTGATCCTGGACCATAGAGACAGCAGCCAGGTCTAGATGAAAACAGGGTATCATGATGGTTTGTTAGTGACCCTCATATCCAAGAAAAGGGAGGTTTCTATCTATCAATCTTTGTTGAGTTTCCCACATGTTTTAGCATAGATAAGGCATGCACTCATTTTCTAGATCATCTGGGGTACCATATTCATAATTATCAAGATGTCATAACATGATGGGGAGGTTTTTATGGCTAACCCTCTTCATATATCGATTAATTCTTCCTCTTCATAAAACTTCCACACCTCCATCCGATCAAACTAAATAATGTAATTCTTGGGGTCACATGCTGGCCAAAGTGAGGTGCTACTTTGAGTTAATGGGGAATTGTATATGTTTGACCTCAAGGTTTTGAGATCCTATTTATATGAAGGCACCTCTGTCTTGAACACCTCTCTATATAGAAGTATTAGGTAACATGAGTATTTCATTGTCCATGGGAGATATTAACTTGGGGAAACTGACCACAGAAATATTTTAGGAGTAGAGTCCCTCTAATCAATCTCCACACTACCATTAGGATGACTATCATGGTAATAATTGCCTTGTAATTCGGTTAAAGAGGCAATGATCCTTGGGTTTTGAGAATGTGTCTCAATAAACCTCAAGGACACTGGAATCTTGTAGAGAAGGGATATGAGCCTCATTATACATCGTGGATGGAATTTTTTAAACTTCCTTTTGAAATTATGTTGGGATATGAGCCTACTATATGAAGGCTATCAAAACTATTTGATAACTTTTTGGTGTAGTGGGAATATAAACCCACTATTGAGAATCTTCTAGAGCATTCCAATGGCCTTCTTCATTGTTGGAAGGGATATGAGCCTACCCCATGGCATGTGTCACTCTCACATGTTGAGCCTCAGTTAGAACAAATATATGATCCAAATCACGATCCTTAAGAACATGCTATTAGTCTCTCTTAATATGGGTGAGCCTATCCAGAGGTATGTTTCATCCTCGCTTGGTGATCCCCAGTTGGAGTGGGAATATGTTCCCATCTCGAATATGCATTCCCCACCAAAATATGCCAAAGAACATCTAGATTGGTAGATTGGATACGAGCCCCCTCTTATATAGACTCTAAAGAATGCTGGGGTAGTCTTTTTCCATGGAATTATGGATATAAGTCTGGATTTAGTGATCTGTTGGAATATTCTAGGTATATTCATGGATAGGAATATGAGTTTTTCCCGAGGCATGTTCCACTCTCACATGGATTTCCCCAGATAGAATGGGGATATGATCCCAATATTTGGTTGTTGGGTTATGTCACCAGTCTTCTTCGACAAGAATATGAGATTATCATGAGGCATGTACCCCTCTCACTTAGTAATCCCAACCTAATGGGGATATGAACCCGATCCTGGGACATTGGAATGTTCCATTATTTTTTTTCTACTGGAATGTACCCCTATCAAATGTGCTGCTCTCACTTGGTGATCCCCAATTATAATGGGAATATGATCCTAGTAGAATGCTTCATCCTTTGCTAGAATATGATGAAAATCCCCTTGTATATAAGCAAGATTGTGTTCTTTATCTTGAGAAACCACTTGATCATAAAGACCAGAGTGTTATGCTACCCTGGCTGTAGGGATAGGAATATGTGTTTTTATATGTATTTGTAAAAAAAAATTAATATGAAAGTGGAGTTCTTCAAATGTTTATAAGATGTAATGGAATTTTAGAAAAGTGTGCACTGGAATATAAGCATGTACAATTTTTTTCTCCAATATATATCGAAAGATATCATCAATTGAAGCAGAGATATTATACCCTTTATGTCCCCCTTGTGCCACTAGAATATGATGATGGCATTCATGTATGGGGGAAAGGATATGCGCATCCCCCATGTCTACTACAGGAATATGCATGAGGACTTGTTCTGAGTGAGAAGATATATAAGATTTCATGCTGGTTATAGATGAGATATGATGGAAGATTTCTTCAGTGGAAGTGGGGATATGAGATAACTTCTTTTTATCCATAGCCTTTCTCTCCTGATGTGTCTTCCTTGTTGCATGTGAATGGGTATCATAGGTGGTAGTATGTTAGGTGGTACCCTCAGTATGTAACTTAAGGGTACCAGTGGGATAGAACTAGTGGAACCGGTTGACATGACCTATCCTCAGTGGGCCCAGAACTAGGAGGCAGTCTTAGGTGACACACTAGTCCACCTTCATTAGGTATTGAAGGTGGTGATTTTCATGATCCGTGGATACTCTTACAAAGCGGTTAGCTATAGAATCAAGGTCCACTAGATTTACTATATCTTTCCTCAGACAATGCAGACTCATCAGCCTTCGTACTTTGAGGCCCAAATGGGCAACCTCAAGGTTCAAGATCATACCATGTCAATGGTATTCCCAGACCATTGAATTTTCCACCCTACACTGAATATGTTGGATAGTTAATGTCATTCAGAGGTCTGAGTGGATTTTGGTTGTAGTTGATTTTCCATAATGGTTACTAGATGAAGACCTTATCTTTGATCATGGTATTCTTGATGAGAGCATTATATGAAGTCATGAAAACAGTAAGTAAAAATTTCACTGATTATTCCACTATCGTAGGCATGATGTGTTCTGAATCAGAAATGCATGGGTAACACAATTTTTCATTTATTCAATATACATCCATTCTACACACATGGAATTTTTAGAGAGTGGATGGAATTATTTCATAAGAACTCTAACAACCAAGGATCATCCGTAATATTTATGTCAAGTTTGTAATTTTTTATAGGATATACATACAAAATGGCTTGACATGGGGTAAAATGATCATCCTGTTATTTTAGGGATTCATGTCAGGTTCACAATATTTGTTTCTATAGAATATGAAAAGCAAAATGGTCTGACCCATGATAACCAGATCATTTTGTTTTTTGGGAGATCCATGTCACGTTCACCATTTTTTCATAGAAAATGAAAAGAAAAATGTCTTGGAGACTGATAATCTGATTATTTTATTATTTGAGAGATTCACGTTAGGTTCACCATTGTTTTTAGATATAAAAATAAAAATGGCACAAAGCATGATAACCTGGTCTTTATTTTATTATAGAGATTCACGTCAGCTTCACCATTTTGGGTTCAATGGAAAATATGCAAACCCATTTTGGGGACTCTCAATATAGGAAAAAGTAGTCCAACAAGAACTAGTAAGTCTATCCTCTTTTCTCTTGTGAAGGAGATGTTGTGTTATGAGTCGTTCATTTCTGGTGGACCATCATTGTTTCTTCAAATAAGAGATGACCAAGGTAAATTTAGTTTGGCCTGATGGTTCATTATCGGGGGTTGAATATCTTGTACCATCATACAAGTTAGGTTTTCCAATATTGTTCTTAATGGGAACTCCAAACAGTTCCTACATCCATAATTGAGTATGAACCTACTTTCCAAAGGCAGGTGTTTCATTGGGATTTTAGACCCAATGGTATTTAAGAACCCACATTAGATGATATTATCGGGGGTCAGGCTCATTACACCCTTTTGGGGGGACTTTTTTTCTACTATAGGACTCTCTTATTTATTTACGATGTGTTCTATAATATATTCCTAATACTGATATAGAACCAGTTACAATAAAAATTATCATAGGATAAACCGTTTTATATGAAAAAGAAGGGGGATATTAGTAAATCTGTATGTATATATATGAGGTTCTTCATTCATTTCAAATTAATTGTTAGCTTCTTGTATTTTGAAGTAGTATAACCAGGAACTTCAAAATTCTCTACCATGTAGTGAAGCGATTAATAAGTAGAGGATGAGATTAACCCATTATGTGGTGTCCTACATATCCTTCTTTATAACAACAATCAAAACCTGTTTTGTTCATTGATCCCAAGGAGTTTTATTTCATGTGAAAAGGACATATATGAGGGAACTCAGGCACTAGATTTTAGAGATCAGACCATGATGAAGTGTCCTACATATCCTCATTAAATCAGGAATCAGAGTCATCATAGTTTATTTTTCTACTCAGTCCACTAGTGGATTAGGGAGAAAGGTCATCCCATGGGAGATATTGGGTCTCTATGGTTAAAATGTCAGAGATATAGGGTAAATGTGCACTGGAATGGATGTTTAAGTGAGGTTGGTAAATATAAATGCAGCATAAATATCTTATTTATCACAGGAGTCAATGTTCTCATAGTTTATTGGATCCAGGTCTTACATGCTGAGGTTTCCAAAACATGGAGGAGACTAGTGATTTGAATGATATGATTTTTGAAATTACCTAATCCCACATGATCCATTTTCTATTTGATAGACAAGGGATAAAAAATAATTAGTCACACTTCATATGGATGTAGAACTTATGTGCTGGGAAAACCATTGGGATGTTCTATGTCAATATCTGGGCATGGGAATCCATTCTACATATCCTGATTATAGCATAAATCATGTTTCTCATAGTTAAATTAATCTAGTTGTCTCTTGATGGATGAGAAGGAATGATCATCCCATTGGAATGATTACTTATCAATGGTTAAATTGTCAAAAACACAGATGGGTTGATATTGAAGTATGTGTATATTTGATCTCAGGCCATGTAAAGGCATCATTTGTATCATTGTTATTGAATGAATTGTATTTATTATAGTTCATTTTATCCAGGTCTTACACACTAAGCCTTACCTTACGTGAGGTTTGGATAAGGTTATCATGTCCAGGGATTCCTACATGACCCGGCCTGCTTGTCTACCTGATATGTGTTAATAGTTTTCCTAACATGTCTTTATTATCAATTTTACATGTCTTAGGATCTCTTCCTGAAATATCCAAAGAAGATCACATAATATGGTTGACTTATCCAAGGTATGTCGCTTAATCTAAATGGATTTTATAAAATATTTTGCATGATAATGGATGACTTGTTCGGAGGACATCGCAAGACCTGGTTGGCTGATCCAGGAAGTCATCACATTATATTAGTTGGTATGCTTGTGTGTGCCTCATAATCTAGTTGAATATCCCTAGTGTCATCATGAAATCTACATTAAACTCTTGGAGGGTTTCGTGAGATTCAATGTTACAAGTCCAGAGGGTGATTCGTGTCTTAGATGACCTGTTAGAGTGTTCTCACAAAAGTCAGTTCACATGTCTGGACGATGTTTCAAGATCTTGTTGGCTTGTCCGAAGGATATCATGAGGACTAACTAACATGTCTTAATTCTATTTTGAGACTTAAATGACATGTACTAGTGTTGTTTTATGTTTTTTAAGACAAGTATAGAGGACATCATGAGGTTTGGATGGTATGACCGAAGGGTTTCGTGAGACTTGGGTGTCATGCTCTAGGGCACCATGTGGCTTGGTTTGACACATCCAAGGGACATTTTATAATCCAAATAGTCTACCAAAGGAGCACTGTGTGATCTATGTGATATTTCTTAGTGTTATCACATGTCCTGGGTAGCTCATGCAAATCATAAGAGGATCAACATATATGCTCTTCAGATAAGTATCATGTCTTTTTAGTCTGTTTCCATCATTTCATGGATTTGCCTTATATTTGTTCTTTTTTAGCTTGATTAAGTATCATGTCACTAGTCAGGAATACAATATGTCTTTCAAATAACCCACTCGAAGACCCTCTTATGATCAATGGGTGATCACACAATGTGCCTATGCGTGTTATATGATCTGCTTCAGAGGTTCCCTAGATTTTACCTAATATAAAACCTTTCCTCCCATGAGATCAGACGTTCTAAGAAATCTACTCTGATCATTAGGTTTGCTGATTCGAGGATCCAAGGATGATTTTTTTATACTAGGTTAGGGGATTTTTAGGCCTCACCCCCCAATTATTTTCCTCTTTGTGAATCATATATCATGAAAATATAGGATGGAGTTGGTGGAGGGATTTGATGTCATGTGTTTTGCAAGATCCTACCATAGTTCATTTTGGGGTGTCACTTGATTTTTAGAAACTATGATACCAACCCATAAATGCCCCATTTATTGTATTTTGGATAATTAAAGGGGTATTTTATAATTATTTGTTCATGCCAAGTGGTTTTTTCAAGGAAAAAATGACATGTCTTGTGGCCTTCATGAGATCAGGGTGCCTACTAAAAGGCTTCTATGTGCTCTCAAATGCATTGTCTAGGACATATCATGAGACAAAGGGGGCTCATCATGGGGCCTTCTAGGGATCATGCTATCCTTTTTAAAGGATATTGTGAGGTATTATGGAGCGTATGATAATTTTTCATGAATTTTACGATCAATAGATTCTCCCACTTTTTCCCACGTTATTTCTGTGTTAATTTTACAAGGGTTGGGGATATCAGGAGTTTACTTGAGTTTTGTTAAAGAATATCACTCTCTATATAGTTTATGCATCATGTGACCTGAAAATAGTTATTTGGTGATGCAAAATCATTTTATGGATGAACCCTTATGTTTTTATTATGATGATGAAGGGGGCGTATGACCGTTCAAAGATGTCTGGAGCCCTTTGTGTGGTGACAGTGACATGTCTGTGGGATCTTTTGGGGTTTCTTATGAACCTTCCAAGCAAGTCTCATGATATTGATGATCGTAAGAGGCTCTAACCTTTTGGATATTTCCCCCTTTATTTTACAAGGATAACTTGATAGTTCTTTAGGTGCCTATCACTAGACAATTCACATGACATGGGGATTCTCATCTAGAAATTGTCAATTGATCATTGAGTGTCCTTGGATTCCTTTATGAAATGAGAAGGAATCATCAAAGGGGGTCTGTAAAATCTCCTCAGGTTATTCATAGTGCATATTTCCTTCAAGTGATCTTATAAAGGTGTTACAATCACGTGTCTCTTAGAGGCTTATGTTATCTATTAATTCTAGCCACCATTTCAACCTTTGTTTTATGGTGAAATTAATACCCATATTCAGGTATTTCTTCCATTATGGATTTTTCTTATTCTCATATGTATGGAATCTACGACATCATAACAACCATAGAAAAAATCGTGAGAAATATAGAATCATCATATACATCAACATTTTAATCACACCTCATCATGGGATCAAGCTATCAGATCAATCTCATGGAATCAAATCTTACCATATCATTGTATACGCACACCCCCACATGCAGTCACAAGTCAAGAACAATATCAAAAAATCCAACACATAAATCATGTATGGAAACAAGTGTAAATAAGAGCCCAAAAAGATAAGGATATTCCTACATCAAAAGTCATTGATGTAAAAAAGGGAGGGATAAACCAATCAACAACACCACTTCATAGCCATATTATCAAAACGCCAACAGTCGAGGTTCACCAAGATCTCTAAAAACAGATCCAACTGTTTGATTTAAAAGAAAAATAAAACATCACATGTGATGATACTTTTTATCTCTTAGATAA
Organism: Viscum album; assembly: GCA_963277665.1. Lineage (NCBI taxonomy): Eukaryota > Viridiplantae > Streptophyta > Magnoliopsida > Santalales > Viscaceae > Viscum > Viscum album. Next base: position 692,414,733 of record OY728131.1, read on the forward strand.
ATTAAAAATTATCGTTTCTCTTTATGCATACTCTTGGTATATTCTCCTCAAGAAAATGATTGTCTATTGATAATTTCTCATCAATTATCATTTTATAATTATCTCGTATAATTATATCCTAGATTATCCTTTATAATTATTTAGTGATAATTTATTATAAATTATACTTTATAATTCACTTTTGATAATTTATTTTTAATTATCCTTTTATAATTATCTTTTGATAATTTATTACATATTATTTCATATAATTATCTTCTGATAATTTTATTAAAATTATATATATGTAATTATATTTGATAATTTTATCCTAAAATATCGTTTACAATTCTTTTAATAGTTATTATTTTAAAAAACATGTAATTATCCTATGATAATTTAGATAAACTTTCCATGTTATAGTTACCTTATAATCACCATTTAAGAAAATAAATAAACTGTCTTAATAATTTCATGAAATTATTCTTTGGTAATTACTTGTAATTATCTTTCAATAATTTTAATAACTCATCCTTTTATTACTTTTTTAAAATTATCAATTGATAATCAGGTGGGATTATGATTGATAATTCTATGAAATTAGCATTTGATAATTATGTTAATTATCCTTTCATAATTTGTGAAATTAAATTATCCTGTATAAAAATTATCAGTAATATAATTTTATAATTTGGATAAACATATTTTTATCAATTATTTTATTATTATCTTTTGACAATTAAATTATAATTATCGTATGATAATTTTTAGGATTACCATTTCATTGTAACATTTTGTTTTGTTGTTTTATTTGGTATATTTTTTGAATAATGAATGTGAAAATTGAGAAGGGAAGAAAAAATTAAATAGAAAATAAAATGAAAGAAACTTATAACACATTGCGCACTAGGTAGAAGAATTAGAATTTCTTCTCTATGATCAGAGTTGGATCGATCCGCAGGGTTTCACTAAATCACCCACTAGGTAGTCTCTGGATCACATGCATTAAAGGGGATTGATCAAAAGTCAAAACCAATCACATAAAAAACCCTACCATTTATTCATCACCCAAATTTTGAAACAGCCAATTTACACCACTATTTCATCTTAGAATTGAATATGTGTTTTTTATTTTACTAATTTAATGCATAGAATTTTTTTTATGTTAAATTGGGTTCAAAACAATGTTTTTTGGAAATCTACTTCTCCTAAAAAAGGAGGAAGGTGAAAAAGGGAAGATAATGAATAGTGAAGTCTTATTTTTTAGAATTACGTTATTAATTTAATTAAAATAATAAAATTAATTATTTAATTTAATTTTAAAATAACTAAAATTAACAAGCGACCTAACCAAACACCTATTTCGCATGAACGTTATATCCCACCTAGGGTTAACCTCATGTTTTGACCTAATTGTGGTATCATATTTCTCATATGATACACTATTTGAGAGATATTAATTTATTTTTGAAAACTAATATAATAAAAAATATTAAATAACTTGTCCTCGCAAGCGAACCAACCAAAATTTTGATGCTCCCAAATGTTATACCACACCTAAGGGAAACACCATGTCTCATACTTAAATGTGGTCTCAAATTTCTCATACGACACACCTTTTGATATATACTAAATTATTTTTTGTAAATCAAGCATGTAAACTATAATATACTTAATATTTTGTATTTTTTCTATGTCGAGGATCAATGGGTCTTTGAATCTCTCACTAACATATCACCTAAATATAAAATTATTCCATAGAATATTAGAGGGTTATAATTGGTATTTTTTCCTTATGAAAATTATTTAAAAAACTATAATGTTATTTTTATTTGAGAAACTATATTTTTATATAAAATAATTATAAATTATCGACAAGTGTGTTTTTATTATCTTAAAAAATCCGGATATTACACCCCTCCTCTACCTAATTAAATCCACACCTTTCCATAATTTTTATCATGAATAACTACCCATATTTTATCTATATTAAGAAAGTCCCATTTTGGGTATCTAATGATCTAAATAAAATTCCCCAATTCATTTAAAACCAATAATGTTTCCAAATGAAGATATGATTTTATATTTTCATGTAATGACATTTTATACTATTTTAATTTATCTTATTCCAATAGATATCCTTTTCCTACTTTTTATTTATCCTATAAAAAACTTAAATACTATATTTATACTTATATAATAATGATATTGTAAAAAATAAATTCATAATGACACTCATACATTGATTATAGCATGTTTTTATTTTGGTTAGTTTAACTGCATTACATAGAGGATGCTATAAATTTTAATCATGGATGGTCAGGAAAATAAAATTACTAGTAATATAAAATATTAATAAGGAAAATATATTTTATTTATGGTTCTATAATGGTAATATTAATAATTAACCCATTATTAATATACCACCAAATGTTTCTTAAAAATTAGCGAAAAGCGTATTATGAATTACATCTTAGAAAACTATACTAGAAACATCCATGGAATGAAAATTGAAAATTAAAACTCATTATGAAATTTATATTATTGTAAATTTAATATTTTGGTGATGGTTATCTTGATATCATGGAATAATTATTGAAACATTTATACAGAAAAAAACTAGGAACAACTTAAACAACTACCCACCGATAATCGATATTAACAAAACATAAGTAAAAAATATTTAATAATTGAATATAAAGGTTTGATATCAAAGGTAATGAGCGAGAATAAATTTCCGAAATAGTTTATTAATTATTATTGTTTTATTATATGGGATGTTATAGTGCATCTAAGAAAGTATGGATTCAATGTAAGGGTTTTTGTAGAATCAAAATCTTTTTATTGAGTCACCCTATATCTTCTTTGACTATATGATTTTAAAATTGATATATTTTACCACATTATTGTATTATGTTTTATTTCCTCTCTTTTTTATGAATTTAAATTTCTTTCTCATAACCTTACATTTAAATGATTCATTCTTCATGAATTTTGATGTTTTAAAGGTTTTTTATCTTAATTTACTAGTGTTAAGATAGGCTCCATATTCACCACTTATTTTATTTTATATAGTGTATATACTAACATATGGATTCCCTTTATCATAATTTTTATGTTACTATTGGGATATAAAAATCCATATCTTGTTCTTTCTTCTAGTGACTTTTGATTCAAACATTACCTAAGTCATAAGGGTTTATTTTACAATCTCAATTTGAAATGAAGGTTATTTATATATAAATTTCCATCAAGTAATTTTAATGTTATTTATCTTTAAAAAACAATATTTTTTATACATGTATTTTCACCATTTTACCTCCCATTGAATTAAATTTCACCCAAAATGATTCTTTTTAGTGTAACCAAACTTCTCTATTCTTTTCGATCCAGATCCATTTTTCTTCTAAATAAATGTTTTTCATATTCCTTTATGGAAATCCTTATTCCAACATATATTATTGTTTAAAGTAATTTTTTATTTACTTTCAAATTATTTCATAAAAGTTTGAAATGAGTCATTTTTATTGTTTTCAATGTGGTTAATTTATTTCACTATTTTTTGGTTTTCATTGAAATGATTTCCTTTCATGTTTTCATAATTATTAAACATAATTTTTATTTAATTTCTCATTTATTTTGAAAAAATATATAAATTAATTCCTTTTAGAATAAATTTTATGAAAATTTAAATTACATTTTTTTGTTTACTATGAAAAATTCTAATACACTTTGTAAGTTTTTTTAACTATGTCATTATCAATTTAATATTTATTGTGTTTAAATGGGGATATATTTTAATGAAGTTTTTAATTTTATTTCATTAGAAGGTTTATTTATACCATGTTTAAATTTCCATTAAAACTTTTTATTTATCATGGTTAATTTATGCTATAATTGATTTTTAAATGTTATAATATTCACATAGAACACATATCTATGGTTTTTCATTATGTTATTTTTGGTATCATAATTATATATCCCTCTAATAAATTGGGAAAAACATTATATCGCATGAGATGAAATGTAAGGGACTGGAGAGTGAACTCAATCGACAATGTTTATGGGAATAGAGAGTGAACCCAATCAACTATGTTATAGGAAATTGTCCACTATGTTATAATAGTCTCGATAGTGATCCTTGAAATAAAAAATAACATTATATTATTAGGTTTTTTGTCAAATGTTTATTTTATACCATATTTGTTTGTTTTTATCCATGTCTCATGATTATTCGCACATATTTATACATTCTTGTTCCTCATTTCTTATGTATTATAAAGGATACAAAGGAAAAAGTATGTATAAATTTATCTTAATAATTTTTTTTTGAGGGGATTCTCAACCCATATCCATTAATTTTCCACTCTTTATCACCTTTACATGAAGAAAAATATTCCTTACACATTAAGGAATGGGAATTTATGGAAATGCCACTTAAATTCACCAATAAAAGTACCCCTCCTCTACCCTATTCAAAACAATATTTTCCTTAGATTATATCTTGACTAACTACCCAAATTTATTCTAATAAATCCTTTGTATATGTTTGATAGCATCTAATTATAATAATAAGGCATAAATATTTCATTCTAAAGAAACAAATTTCAAGAATGAGAAATTTCAAAAAAAAAATGTATCTAGTTCTTCACATTTTTTATCAATTGACATCTTGTATCCTATCATTCTAAACAATATTAACAATTAAAATAAAGTTATACTTTTTCATTATGATTCTTTAAAAATGAAATTAATATAATATAGTTCTAAAACATTTCTAATTCATATGTATAATATATTTTTATTTGATTCAATTTTTTCACCAATATAAACAATGATATACTATATTTATAATTTCTATTATAGATGGGTGTAGAAACATAAATTATGGTAATATATGATATTAAAAAATAATTAATTTATTTCTTATTTCTCTACATGTGTAAAACTAAAATGAAATATCCATATAAAATATCTTATTATTGTTGTAAAATCACCTAAAAAAATTATTTATAATTATTGTTCTTGTAAATATTGATTGTATCTTCAACAAAATTAAAATAGTAATATATAAATCATTGTAAAAAATATATTTTACTACATTGTGAAATATAGTAATAGTGAACTTGTTATCAAATGATAATAAATGTCATAACCATACTGAAACTTTTATGAAACAAACAAAATTAATAACATTTAATGATAAGAAACAATAACTAAATAATTTATGTGTAATAAGAGATTATAATTGAAGAGTATAAAAGATAATATATATGAATAAGGTTATAAAATTAGTGATTATTATAATTATTGTTTTAATGACCTGATATCCATAGGCAATGAACCTAGTCATCTGACCCCATGGTGTTCCTTTAATACCTGGTTTTCCTCCCAAACACACCATGATCTATTACCCATCATAGAATCTTATCATACTGATGATTTTCCCCACAAGCCGACACATGTTATTTCAATATTATTTATTATCACTCAAGAAAACCCCTGAAACCTAATAGGGTCTATATAAATCATTATAACACAATGATTCTAAAACATTGACTAATTTGGGAATTGTGAACTTTTTATCAAAGGACAAGGATCGAAGTCACCATAATGAAACTTTTATAAAACAATAAAAATCAATTACTTTTGAAGATAAGAATAAATAATAACTACTTAATATATGTTTAATAATTGATTATAATTGAAGAATATAAAAGGTGACATATATAAGGTTCTAAAAGGTAATATAAAAGGTAATATATATAAAGTAATATATATAAGTTAATATAATGTAATATATATATATATATTTATTAGTGATTATGGTGGTTATATTTTTCAAAACATAGCCACCCTCATACCTGAAAAAATTCATTGTACCCCAATGGTCCTCTTTGATACCTTGGTTTCCACCCTAGAACACCACATGCTATTATCCATTAACATAACTTATGAGACTAACTATTTTCCCTACATGACAACACATGTTCTTTGAATGTAATTTTTTCTCACTCACACACACCCTACAAAACATTCAATGAGATCACTCTTCCTGACACTACTCTACAGTAATAACGATTAACTATGGAGTTATAATTATTTGGGATCCAAAAAATAAATTTAAACATTTTTGACAAGGGTAGTATCAATTATCCTTTTAAGTCTCACTTTTCTAGTGGTTTTAAACACTCCCCCATTTAAATAAAAAAATCCACAATTATGAACCCCACATATCAAATATAGTCAATAAATTTTTACTTTAGGATAGGTTTCAACTCTAATACCATTTTTCATGACCCAACTTCCCCAAGACATGTAATTTTTCATCTGAACTCATGGGTATGAAATAATACATCGGTTCCATACTAAGAACACTATAGCCTATTACCCATCACAGTCTCTTATTATACTATTATTATCCCCAAAATCCAACACATGTCCATTTATTATACGTTTTACTCACTCGAACTCACCTATGAAAACATCTTATGAGGTCACAGATATTAACACCACTCCTGAACAAGTATGTTTAACAATGGAGTTCTAATCAGGTTGGTTCCTTAAAAGAATGAAGAACCTTGTTGGCATGTGTAGTATCATTTATTATTTTTTGTATCACTTTTCTTGGTGTTTTATCAAGAAGTAGGTCATCACGTCCATCAAAATTACATTTATTAACCTACACTATCACAGTGGTGTAGGGTTGATCCACAGAGAAGGCAGGTGAGTGAATTCTAAGGTTTTTGAATTTTAAGCCCCCACAGTTGTCCGCAGTGGGGAAAACATCTTCATACTTTTTATATTTTCTTATTTATATGATTAAGTGGAAACAAGATGAGGAAATGTGATTTTTTTTACAAAGAAACTAAAGTTTACACTATGTATTGAAAAAAACTAGAGAAATACAGTATACTAATATTAAGCAGCAAGACAAGGAACAACGATCAAGAAATAACACTCAAGAATTATAAACTTGTAGGTTAAAAAGATAATTATCCACTAAAATTTATTGAATCACATCTTTAGACTAGATTGATATATCTTCCTCTCCAAGATATACATCCAAAAGAGGTATGAATTTTAGAGTTCAATGCTCCAAAATTCATCCACTACTAAGATTTTGAAGAAGAATATAGTTGAAATAAAACACACCATAAAAATTCTAACTGAAATGACATTAACGATTCAACAAGATGATTATCAGGTTCAATCTCACCAAATGAACATGAAAATATAATTTTTTTTTAAGAATGTAAGGTGTGAACAATTTACATGATCATTTAAATTGATCTCGCCGATCAATTCTGATGTTAGAAAAGAATAAAGTGAAGAATTTAATGAATAAACCAACAATGTATAAAATTCCTGAGTTAAAAATTCATCCTATGATCATAATGAAATCTAGCATTGAAAACATCCAAATTTAGAGTAATAGAATTAAAGAAAGGGGATGGAAGAACTCCCCAAGTGATGCTCTACCTTCGGGCTCCTTTTCATCCAACTCATCTCCAGTGCCACTCCCAGGAATCAGAATGAACGTCCCTAGTCTCGAATGGATGTGATCTGAAAAAATTGAGAACCATTGAATGAGATTCTCCAAATTATACTGCTACTATTCTTTAAATATCATCCTTCATCTGATGTGTGTCACCGAACACTTCCACCAGAATCAAAAGTCCCTCAGTTGCGCACCGTACAAGTGTGTTTTTTCGCAACAAGCACGTCGTACTATTTTTTCCCACGTAACTAACTCATGTTGTGTTAGTTATGTGAATCTAGATGGGAATTCAATTCCTGTATGAACCTGTAATAAAAAAATAATAAATAAAAATAAAATAAATAATATATTATAGTTATTTTATAATTTAAAGATAAATTAAACAGATAATTAATGTTAATTTTAAGATACTTAAGTTGATAATTATTATTACTAGAATAACTATTATATTAAAGTTATTAATTTATTATTAAATCATTAATAAAATTATTAAGTATTTAAATTATTATTATCAATTAAATTATACAATTAGTGTTAGTATTATTAACATTTAGTTTTTATAACTTAATTTAATTATTAAATTAGATTAATATTAATTACTTTATTGATTTAATTATTATATTTATACTGTTTGACAAAAAAGTGTTAAGTATTTATATTCAATAATATTCAACTTAATTTAAAAATTATTATTGTTTATAATTTAATTTTATAAAATCTTATTAATTTGTCTAATATCATATTTTATAACTAATCTATTTATTATAATACATATATATTATAATAGTTATTTATAACTAAAATTTAATTTTAATATCATTTATTAACTATTAGTTGACTTTAATTTTATTATTTATTTTGTGTTTATTTTTTTATTCCCCCCCCCCCCCCCCACACCTCAAATCGGCGCAATAGGGGGGTCTTCTTCCTCGGTTCCTTCTCCGTGATGGTGAAGCCCCCTGGTTTGCCTGGTCTTCTTCTTCAGTCCGGAGAGGTCTAAGTTCCTTCGACGATACTGCTCCCTACCTCTCACTCGGCCTCGACTCCTCTTTCCAACATCGTGGGGCATCGGCAACGGGATACAACAGACTCTCCTCAGCTCCAACGGAGAATGGAATCTTTTAACCTGCAACAGCTTGCTCGGTAACTTTAGAACCAGGTATCGGCGATTGATTCTCTCCAACGGTGGCAAGATCGGGTTCGACTCCCCTGGTGGCTCCTCCTTCAGATCTGGGTGGCACGATCTTGCAGGAACTCTAGGTAAATGAAACCTCTTGTGACGACGAGACTCTTCAACGGATGAGGACATGACCTCAACTCAAACTGATGAAAAATACCTCCTTCAGGTTGAGACATATTCTATAGATCAACTTCTTCCAAACCTGTCTACGGATTCATGTTCCAGCGGTGAAAAAAGGACATAAAACCAGATTACTACGACTCCGCAGTGGTAATGTGGTTCAACAGCGGAGGATATCAAACATCCTTCCTCCTCGATTCAGCCTCGGCTAAGGGGCTTCTTCTTGATGACTCAGTCATTAGGGTTCTAATGCAGTGTGGGTCCTCCTAATCCAGTAGTTATGGAGGCTCATTGAGGTCTCAGCGGCTTGGGGCGGCTCCGCACAAGGAAAAATTGGTGGTATGATTTTTTCTTTACCATGATGCCTAATTTAATTCGATACATTGATGTTTTCATATCTGTGATGAACTAGATTTTGTGAAAATGGTGTTAGGGTTGATTTGGTTTTAGAGTGGATGTAAAATGGGTTGAAACGGTGGATCAAGGAGGAAAAAATTGTGGAAAAATAGATGTGGTGCTTATGTTGCAGTGTGTGAGGTTAACAAACGGTGTCAAGGAATTCACGGTGGCACAATAGATACGGTTAGACCGTATTGAGGATGAAATGGTGCATTCGTGAATGAAGGAGATGGTGGTAAAGGAAAACAGTGGAAATGGTTATGTTATCAAGGTAAAAGTGGTGAGATAGTAAAAAGGGATTACGATGCCACCATAAATGAAACGGTGGAATGAAAGGAAACACCGTAAAGGGGATACGGTGTAAAGAGGGACCGCAAAGGGAAATAAGGTGACGGTGAGGTAGTAAAACTAAATTCATGTGGCAACATGAATAAAAGAACATGAGAGACTGTGATTGGATGGGGATGCAATGCGTGGTGGCACCGTGATAGGAAACAGTTGTTGTGGCACTGTGACACTACAAAACAATCAGAAAATCAAAATAAATTAAAAGTTAAATAAAACTGAATAGAATAATTAATAACAACTAAAAATTAGTCAAAAATGAGAATAAATATAGTAGTAGATTTAAATAAACTTATAAAACCAAATAAACATTAGTTAAATTATAAAAATGACATAAATTGGATCTAAGCTAAAACTAAAATTAAAAGGCAATTGAATTATTGAATGTTAATAAAAAAATAAACATTTAAATTACAATGTTAAATTAATATGGCTATAAAAAACTAAATAAATTAAAATAGACAATTAATTATCATCTTTTTCAATAATTGAGTTGAATTTAGACTTTAAATTATGAAGCTTGAATAAATTTAGTTTCTTTAAAAACATAAATTTGTAATTAATTAATTATTAAAAGACATATATTAACTAGGTTATATTATTTAATTTTTTATACATGCAATTTTAAATTAAAGATTCTTTATCTAAGTGAAAAAGCAGAATTAATTAATTATCTAATTAATGTTAAATTATTAATTATGACGAACAAAAACAACAAAAAAATATAAAATTATTAGATTATAAAATTAAAGTAATAAATTAATTAATTATTTTAAGGCTTTAACAAACACAATTAATTAAAAAAATTGATTAAATATTATAAATTTATTTATAAAAGAACAAAAGTGTAAATATTTATTATAAAGTACAAGAATAACCAATTAAATCATTAAAAATAAATAAAAAGATGTGGCAAAACAAGTGTTTTTAAGGCCACATAAAATTCCCCCACCCACAATCATTGTTTGTCCTCAAACAATCCCCTTTCTTATTATCATTGAGAAATAGAAAATTGTTTTTATTATATTGATCAAGATGTAAAATGTCCAGCAATTTGAAATAGAGGACTTCAAAAACATTTCAATAGGCTTTTAGAAAATAAATTTCTCATATTAATCTTGCTTAGAAAAAATACTCAAATGTAGTCAAGAGAGTAATGAATCAATAGGAAATTAAAGTGTCATGCCTCATGTGTGGAACTGCTTGGTGACTAACTTCAATCCAGGCTCAAGTCCAGAGTCCAAAAGTGACAAAAGGTAAAATTTATATGGAATTAAGGCCTTAACCGAGGAACTTTTTACACTGACGTTTTCACCAAGGTTCCAAAAAAATAATTTTTTTTGTGAATCACCTCAATGATACAACCTAAATGACTCCATTATAAAACAATTAACCCTTTCTTCATTCGGCGTTCATCATTCCCCTCATCTTAATGAACTCATTTTTGACCCTAGACACTTTATTAAATTTTTTCCAAGCCATGTATCATGTGATAAGAACTTTGCATATTCTCTTATTCAAAGTGTACATAGGGCTTCTTGTAAACAGAAACGCACCCAGCATCTAGGGTCTCAGAGAATCAATGTGGGATCCTAGATGCCCAAATTAATCTAGTTTCAAAAGATTTATATGGAGACCATTTACATTGTCTCATTGAAGTGATTACATTAATAAATAAAATCAAAAATGAGTCACCTGTGATCAAAATCAAGCTACCAATTCCAAAAGTTATTATCATAATTCCATTAACATATCACCCATATTACTCTCAAAATTAGACTCTAAACCAGATTTCCCCTAAATTACTAAGCAATACCACTCAACAATTATCCGGCCACAATAATTTCAAAATCAAACTAGCTCTTAACTACCAATCAAGATACTATTCTAAGGCAAGACCCAATTGAGTAGAGTGTGAAGCCTAAAATTATTAAATAATTTTGAAAAAAAATAACCATTTTTACAAAAAAAAATTGAGTTTTAGTGGGAATTGATGGGCTTTCAATTAAGCACAGTTTAGCATAGTCAGGAAATGACCCCCTCCCCCACACTTAAAACCTAACTTTGTTCCCAAATTTGACTTCTAAATATGGAGAGGAACAATTTGACAGTTAAGGTTCAAAACAGATTTTCAATTTAATAGATTTATGACATGTATAAGGGTCACATTAAAGTTCAAAGATATTGTTTGCTGCAATGAATAAATTAACAACAGGTTCATTTTCAAATACAAGCATTATCATTAAATCTAGTGACACAAAGTTTCCATTAAAGTTTAAACCAAGCATGTAACTTGTGGGTGTAGAGAGAATTGGGTGTAAGGAAATTCAAAAATTAAAATTCAATTAGATGTTCAATAACACATAAGGGAAGCACTCCTAACACCCCTTAGAAAAGAACCATCAACAAAAAACACAACAAGAAGAAAGCATGTACCCCCCCCCCCACACACACACACTTAATTTCAAGGAGTGAGATGATTTTAATAACAATGAAATTCAGTTTCCAGTAGTGAAGTACATGTAGATATTTTTATTTACACAGTGACATACAAAAAAATTTAATAAAGTTCAAGTCATGAAATAGAATTTTCAATACACATATAGCAGAATTTTCTAACACAACCAGAATTTTTTAGTGACCAATATTTTATTAGAAAAAATATGAGCAGAAATAAATAAGAAAAGTTGAAGTACTTCTCTGACTAAGTTCTTTTCCAAAAATGATCATGGGAATTTCACTCCTTAAATGACACAGCAACATCATCATAGAAACAAAAATCATATAAACCAAGAACAAAAATACAGCATATACAGAGAAAATAGAAGACAAAAAAGCAGCACTTTATTCAGTACAGAACAGTACAAAAATGAATATAAATAAAGAGCATGGGTTGACTCCCATGAAGCACTGAATTTAAAGCCTTCAGTTAGACTTTATTTAATTACAATTTTTTTTATTTATTAACACAACAAAAACCATGGGTTGCCTCCCATGCAGCGCTAGATTTATAGTCCCCAACCGGACTCACCTAGAAAATAACTTTAGTCACTAGATGGATGTGGTTTCCTTAATAGGAACCACTAAATATGTTTGGACCAAATATTTTTAACATAAAAATGAAAATTGTGGGCTCCCAATCTAAACACAAAAAAACTCTCACAGCTTATAAAAATCCCCAAACAGTACCCATTAGCGGTTATGGTCATGGTACTCTCAACTTCCATAATTATATCATATTTGACAATATTAAAATTTTTAGGAAGGGGAAGCAATGTATTTGGTGCTTCAAAGGGTATGACAATTTCTTCAGAGTTATCTTCTTCAACTTTAGCACTAACAGATTCACATTCAAGGGTGAAAATGGGTAAATTCTGATTAACAGGTTTTAGAGGAGATTCAAAAGAATGCTGGACAGAATTATGAACATTGAAACTCAAGTATGATTCCCCCTCTAAACCATTATTAGTAACATAAGAAAAGTCTCATCACCCTTCACAGTTGAGGATGTAAGTGACATGCCGGGAAGAAAATTTATTTTTTCACTATTCAAAGATTCAGGTTTAACAATGTTATAAATATCTTCCAAAAGATCCTCATATGTTAACTCACACTGAACATATAGTACTTCTATCAAATCAATTCTGCAACCATTATCTAATGTGTGTTCAACCTATACTTCATTATCAAGTTCAAAATTCTCACATTCTAAAACCATGTCATTTGATTGTTGCAATTCAATTTCAGGAGAATAATTGTACAATTCGGTTTCAATAATTTCAGTTTCCAGAATTATCAAATTAAGAAAATTATCCTCAAGTTGGTTAACACTAATTTCCATTTCATTGCACAAGGTTTTAGAAAAGTGATTTCTATGAGAATAGGGAAATGAAAACTCATCAGTTAGTCTTTCTTCAAATATCCTTCCCTCATCCTCATCATCCAACAACAATTCAGAAATTATTGGGTTTATAGGTTCAAAACAAGGAAGGGAAGTGTTCCATTCATGTTCAATGATTTCAGATTCGATGTTATCCATATTAAGGTTCTCATCCATATTATACCCAATATCATGTTCAGACACATTGTTCACAATAACAGAAAATTTGGGCGAAGATTTCTTAACATTCAAATTTTTATTCTCAAAAATTTCTTCTACCCAAGTGATTACCTTATCAAAACTACTAAAACAGTAATTTTTATCATGTGAAGTAATTATGAAGAAAAATGGGCATTCATTTTCGATCTTTTTCAATTCATATTTATAATTTTCCAACTCAACATCATTAAAATTAATTTTGGAATATTCAATGTTATTCTCCTGATCATGCTGAGACTGATTCAAATGCTCTCTCTTTCTCATTCCATGATCACATTCAAGAGCTACCACTCTACTTGAGCTCAAATTTATGGATTTAGAAAACAATTTGAGGTGTGAAACAACTAAATAGAGTATCATTAATCAAAATCACTGATTCATTATGATTTTGAAAAATGTAAAAGTAAATGATGAAGTTTAAAATATTCACAAGTAGAATTGAATTCTCAAGCTAAATCCATTCATTCTTTTATTATCTTGATTAAATCATTGAAAAAAATTGATTACAGAGTACTATGTAATTAACTATAAGAAGGGAAAAGAACTCCCTCAGTGATGCTTTGCTCTCAGGCTCCTTCGTATCTATGTCTCTAGCTTGACTCGAGTGCTGCTCCTCATATGAATGTGATTGTGGAATGAGAATGGGAGAGAGTTCAAAGCAGACTCTGAATCTGCTCTCGAATGTCTTTCCGTGGAATGAATGAGCCACATCTTTCTCTCGGATGGATCTGATCGTTCGAATGAATGAGAGTTTCTTACTCTCGTCTGATGTGATCGTGGAATGACAAATGAGAGTCCCCAAATTCTACTACTACTCTACTTTAAATATCATCCTCCATATGTTGTGTGTCACCGAACACTTCCACCGACTTCAAAAGTCCCTCAGTTGTGCACCGCACACGTGTGTTTTTTCGCGACAAGCACGTCGCACTATTTTTTCCCATGTAACTAACTATTTCTGAGTTATTTAAGTGAATCTGGATAGGATTTCAATTCCCGTATGAACCTGCAATAAAAAGAATAATAATAAATACAAAGAAAATAAATAATATATTATAGTTATTTTATTAACTAAATTTAAATTAAAATGTTAATTCATGTTAATTTTAAGATACTTAGGTTGATAATTATTATTAATAGAATAACTATTAATATTAAAGTTATTAATTTATTATTAAATCTTTAATAAAATTATTAAGTATTTAATTTATTATTTTTAATTTAATTATATAATTATTGTTAGTATTATTAACATTTAGTTAGTATAACTTAATTGAATTCTTAAATTATATTAATATTAATTACTTTATTAATTTAATTATTATATTTATATTGTTAGAGAAAAAAGTGTTAAGTATTTATATTCAATAACATTCGACTTAATTTAAAAATTATTATTGTTTATGATTTAATTTTATAAATTCTTATTAATTTGTCTAATATCCTATTTTATAACTAATCTATTTATTATAATAGTTATATATTATAATAGTTATTTATAACGTAAATTAATGTTTAATTTAATTTATTAACTATTAGTTTACTTTAATTTTATTATTTATTTTTTGTTTATTTTTTAATCCCCCCCCCCAAATCGGCGCAACAGGGGTGGTCTTCTTCCTCAGTTCCTTCTCCGCGATGGTGAAGCCCCCTGGTTCACTCGGTCTTCTTCTTCAGTCCTGTGAGGTCCGAGTTCCTTCAACGACATTGCTCCCTACCTCCCACTCAGCCTCAACTCCTCCCTCCAGCATCACAGGGCATCAGGAACGGGATCTAAAGGACTCTCCTCGGCTCCAGTGGTGAATGGACACTTCTAACCAGCAACAGATTTCTCAATTACTTTAGAACCAAGTACCAGTGATTGATTCTCTCCAACGGCAGCAAGATCGAGTTCGAATCCTCTGGTAGATCCTCCTTCAAATCTGGGTGGCGCGATCTTGCAGAAATGTAACATCCCAGGTAAATAAAGAATATGACATTTTAATATTTATTAATATTTGTGAATAAAATATTAATATTACTTTAATGGGGATTCTATGTTCGATGGCATACCCAATACGCAACAACAAGTTTCTTTGAAATCTTACATTGCACACTAATAATATAATAATATTATTTTTAAATGGTAGTTAACACCTAACTGTTGTAATAGAGGGAATGAACAGAACTAACTACACAATTATTATATATGATTGTTAAATATTTTTACATTAATCCAATAAATGTTAGAGGCTTAAAATGCGAATGAATCCAATTTTAAGCATAAATATTCTAATAATCTTTAAAAGGTTGATTGACCGCCTTTTAATGACGAACTCTGTTTAAATCCACTTTATTTCAATTTTAGATGTTATACTTGACCAAATAAAATACTTGTTTAGAATCGGGACATCAAAATTTACTTTGTGTATGTTTTTGGTATTTTTCCGAAAAAGTTCAATTTTAATGAATAGTGAAAATGATGTATTTTAATTCAAAACCTCCTTTTAATTTAATTTATTTATATGGTTAGATTATATATTTAATTGGTTTTAAAGTGTAATTGGAATATATTTTTACCATTCAATCCAATGGTGGTCCTTTCCATTAATTTTACTTTGAAATTGGACATAAACAAGTGTCAATCTTTTGATAGATATTGTTTCTTAAAAACACACTATTTGTTTTGACGACGAGAATTAATTATAAAATTACTTAATGCAACTTTTATTTTTTGAATTTTTTTAAATAGACATCATTTTTTAATTCAGAATATCAAACATAGCATAGGGTGAATTTTTGGTATTTTTCTGAAAAACATCAATTTTTGGTGAATAGTGAAACCACTAAGTGATAGTTAAAGAACTGATTTTTCGTTTAAATGAATGTTTACTGCATCTGTGAATTGAATTTCAAAAATCCAACACACATGGTTGTAATTATTAAGTAAAATCTGGTTCAATGGGATGAAAATATTTTTTTGGTGAATAGTAACTTTTGAGTTTTGTTAACCACGATTAAAGGTAATTAGGGTAATTTAAGGTAAAAATGATATTATAAAAATATAAAAATATCTTGAAACATGTCCTAACCTAATTGGATGAGTCAGGGAAGACCAATACAAACCATGGGTCTATTTTGGGGACCCCATGGAGCCACTTGAGTAAGATAATGACATTAATACCTTTTATTTAAAGTAAAAATAAAAATGTCACAAACATGTATTGTTTTACTAAAACAATATTTACATGGGGTTAAATAAGTTATATTTTTAAATATAAATATTAATTATAAAGATAAAAAGATTTCATATATCGTATTAATTTTTTTAAAAAAATTAGACATCAAAGAAATAAAATTATTTATGACACAATGGTGATGCAGTGTTTATGTCATTAATGAATAAATTAAATAAATAAGAAGATAAAGTTTTAAATAATATCAAATACTTGTCCAAATCATATTGGATGATTTTATTTAAAACATGGGACACCTTAGCTTTTATTTTAATGATATTTTGAGCTTTAGAAACCGAATTTCATTTTATAATAAAATAATAGTTTTAAGATTTCCAAAAGAGCCCCTCCTCTCCCTTATAAAAAGACCACACTTCCTACCCAACTTTCAAATTTATCAAGCCCTTTTAATCATCCAAACTATACTAAAATAATCTCCCAATATTCTTCTATTAATCCTATAATCCTTACCTTAGGCAGAAATCTCTTCAAGAAACCCTTTTGGTTCAAACCAAGAGGAGTTACCCGATTTAAAGGTAATGTCTTCACTTATGTTCTTTTGTTTGATTTTGATTCTTCAACCCCATAAAATCTTTTTATTCATTTATTTTGTAACAACACCAGTATATGAAATATACTAAGATTTTTTTATAATAATTATTCGAGCTACACTTACACACACCTTCGTCTAATGGTTAAAGAGAATACTGTTTTTGGGGATGGTGAATTACTGTCACACAAAAAGATGATTGTCCAGTCTTCTTTTAACACCTATCATGGTGGACATTAAGATGAAACTATTTTTAGATATGATATATATTATTTTATGTTTACTTTATTCTTCTGTATTTTTCTTTTATATCATACCTTTATGGTTTCCATTATGGGTAAACACGATAATCTCATTAGAGGAAGTGCGGACTACCGCCCCCTCAAAGTGATATGACTCGTTAATATCATATGTGTTATGTATAAAGGATGGAGTTAATGATATTATATATGATACTATACTAGAATTATAATATAAATATGTATCATTATGTTTTAATTCTATTAAATATGAGATATAAATGAAAGTAGCATTCATGCGTATGTACGGTTTACCGTCTCCATGAACGGTGCATTTCATTTCATACCTCTAAATGTTATGTAATATTTTAAATGCATGTATATACTGGATATATATGATATATATGATATCTACATCATGTATATAATTTTGGAGATAATGGATATTTTACCACATGATCAACTTGTAATTATAAGAAGTTTATTTTTGACTCAAGTACCAAGGATCGACAAAACGACCGTTATTAACTTAAATGATTACATGATGTTAATAACATGGTAATAAGCGATATTAAAGGAATAATGAACATTAAAAGTTTATTAAGAGAGTAGAAATTAACTCTAGATTATTATTAAGAAGATTAAATAACGATCGAGTCAAGTCGGACACGAGGTAAGGGATCTGACCTCTCTCTTTCTTTTCAAGTAATCTCTTTTATGTCATTTCTTTTATGCTCCATTTTCTTATGTTGGAGGATGTTATTTTATATTAACCATAATTTAATTTTTATTTTAATATGATTAGAGACCCATTATTACTCTCATCAATTCATTTTAATAATTTTGAAGTGGCGTCATTAGGCTACCGAATTTTTGTAAGGGGATTTCTTATCTCACTTTTAATTCCGTGAGATTTCCATTGGTCGCCACTTATTTATGGAATGTGGTGTATTGTGTACTTCCAAATGATATATACTATCATGATTCTATTTATATTCATGTTGTTCTGAAATTCATTTGGTGGTTATTATCTTTTGGTCATTAGACTCGATTGACTACAACGAGGTAAGGGGTGTTTGTCTCACTTTTTATTCGAATGAGATTCATGCTACATTTTCTACTATTTCCTTTTGTGTGGTGTATTTACTGCAAATTATTCCACTATTTGTGTAATATACTCTTGTTTATGGGTATTTACATCTTCATTTTATTACCCTTCTTTCATGGGGTGTATGTTTCGAAAGTTACCCAAATCGGTAAGGGAACCTTTCACCGTCCTCTTTTTAAAAGACTTATTTTTGTTAGGTCTTTTAATTTACATCTTGTTATGTTGGGATATGTTTTTATATATTTTTATTTCTATAAATTTTATTTCCAAGTTATGAGAAACCCTTTCCTCTCTCATCAACTCTTTTTCTGAAATTTTAAGAGACGCCGTTAGGCTATCGAATTTTTTCATGGGAACTTCTTAACCCAACTTTGATTCTTTGGGTTAAACTTGTACTCTTTGAATATGTCATTATATGAATATGTGTGAATGACCTATGATTGTTTTACACTTAATATCCACTTATATTTGGTGTATTCTTTTGTCAAACATAATTATGTAATTGATTTATCCTTAATCAAAGGATACCGTCTTTGTAAAGGACTTCGTCTCAATCTCCTTTCATTGAGGCATATTTTGTTTTAAACACAAATTTATTTTATATGGTGTATAAACCCCTTTGACTTTTACTTTTATTTAGAAGGAATATTTTCTCTACGAAGCATTTTACTAAAAAACAAAAAGTATGTTTCTTTTTAACGTATGTGGTGACAATGACCTTTCCGCCACCGTGAGTATTATTTGATCATTGGCTTCCTCAATAAGGTGAAATGTTTTTAAAAGAAAATAAATAACATATAATATTTTATTTAATTTGGTATTGAAAATGGTTTTGATAAAGGATCTGTTATGTCAATATATTTAAGTTATATATTGTGATTGAAATGTGGAAATGTTTTATTTCCTTTATATTTGTTTTCTGTCTTATGATTTTATAATGGTAATTGGACATTTGATGGGTGGTTACGTGATAAACGATATGATGGGTGGTTCTGTGAATACCAGGATGGGTGGTTATGTTATAACCTCCAATGCATTGCGTATGGAAGTCGGCCGTATGGAAATTCAATTTAGTGATATGTGTGGAAGTAGACCGTATGGTTATTCCATTTATGTATGTTTATGTCCCAAGTTACCTTTATATGTTATGTGTTCTTTATATGGGTTTTATGGTAATCTGTTGGTTACAAAAGGGTAAGTAATGATCATTGATTCAGTGAAGAGTATTTACTACTTCATAAAGGTGAAAAGTATTACTTATAACAAAGTATTCATGATTTACTTCTTGTTTTTTAAAAAATAACATTTTTTCTTCTTTGTGTATCTTTTATTGGGATTTTTATGCTCATCCCAAGTTTTTGAAATGTTTTCCATTGGACATAAAGATGAGTAGTTCCAAGGATGGGGTCAAAGAAAGACATGCTATCTAAAACATGGAACTAGACATGATTCTTTTTAAGAGTTTTTATTTTATGGAAACTTAGTAGAAGTGTCTACTTTGTAACTTTTGAAATGTAATAGTGATGACCGAACTATCTAAAACTCTAAACCTGTAAAG
The DNA here is from genome assembly GCA_963277665.1 of Viscum album. Taxonomy (NCBI): domain Eukaryota; kingdom Viridiplantae; phylum Streptophyta; class Magnoliopsida; order Santalales; family Viscaceae; genus Viscum; species Viscum album. The sequence continues at coordinate 692,435,026 of OY728131.1, forward strand.
ATTATCAATGTGAATTATTCATTTAATTAAATATTATGTAATGTTTTAAGGATGGGGCCTTATAATCAACTCCAGGTAAATGAAACCTCCCGCGGCGGTGAGACTCTTCAACAGATCAGAACATAAGCTCAATACAAACCGACGACGAATCCCTCCTTCAGATCATGGCATCTTCTGTAGATCAACTTCTTCTAGACCTGTCTAAGGCTTCATGTTCCATAAGTGACAACATGACTTATAACCATATTGTTGCAACTCCCCGGTGGTAATTTGGTTCAACAGCGGCAGATATTAGACATCTCGCCTCCTCGATTCAGCCTCGGCAAAGGGGATTCATCCTGGTGACTCAGTCATTTGGATTCTAATGCGGTGTGGGTCCTCCTGATCTAGTAGATATGGTGGATCATTGAGGTCTTCATCAGATTGGGGTGGCTCCGCACCAGGACACATTGGTGGTATGATTTTGGCTTAACCATGTAGCCTACTTTAATTCGATACATTAATGTTTTCAGATCTGTGATGAACTGGATTTTGTGAAAATGGTGTTAGGGTTGATTTGGTTATACATTGGATGGAAAATGGGTTTAAATGGTGGTGCAAGGAGAAAAAAATGGTGGCAAAACAGATGCGATGTGTAAGTTGCAGTGCGTGAGGTTAAGAAACGGTTTCAAGGAATTCACGGTGGCACAAGAGATACGGTGAGACTATATTGAGGATGAAATAGTGGGTCTGTGAATAAACGAGAAAGTGGTAAAGGAAAGTAGTGGAAAGGGTTATGGTAGAAAGGGTAAATCAGTGAGATAGTAAAAAGGGATTACGGTGCCACTATAAATGAAATGGTGGCAAGAAAGGAGACACCGTAAAGGGGATACAGTGTAAAGAGGGATCATAAAGGGAAATAAGGTGATGGTGAGACAGTAAAACCGAATTCACGTGGCAACATGAATAAAAGAACCTGATAGACTGTGATTGGATGGGGAAGTGGTGTGTGGTGTCACCATGACTGGAAATAGTTGTTGTGGCACCGTGCCACTACAAAACAAACAGACGAACAAAATCAATTAAAACTTAAATTAAACTAGATAGAATAATTAATAATAACTAAAAATTAATCAAAACAAATGAGAATAAAGATACTCATAGATTAAAATAATCTTATAAAATCAAATAAACTTTAGTTAAATTAAAAAAATGACTTAAATTGTATCTATGATAAAAATAAAATTAAAAAGAAATTTAATTATTGAAAGTTAATAAAAAAATAAACATTTAAATTACAAAGTTAAATTAATGCTTCTATAACAAACTAAATTAATTAAAATAAACAATTAATTATCAACTTTTAGAATAATTGATTTGGATTAAGACTTTAAATTATAAATCATGAATAAAAATAATTTTTTTAAAAACATAATTTATTAATTAATGAATTATTAAAATATATCTATTAATTAGGTTATATTATTTAATTTTTGATTCATGAAAGATAAATTAAAGCTTCATTATATAAGTGAAAACACATAATTAATTAATTAGTTAATTAATTTTAAATTATTAATTATGAAGAACAAAAAAAACAAACTAAATAAACAATTATTAGACTATAAAATTAAATTAAGAAATAAATAAGTTATTTTAAGGCTTTTAAAAACACAATTAATTACAAAAAATGATTAAATTGATAAATTTATTTATAAAAGCACAAAAGTGTTAATATTTATTATAAAGTACAAGAAGAACCACTTAAATAATTAAAAATTAATAAAAATGTGGCAAAAGAAGTGTTTTTAAGGCCATATCAGTGTGTTACAATGTTTATTAAATGGAAGTTAAATCACATTCATATAATTTAAGTGTTAATCTAAGGGTTTATTTTCCAATCTCACTTTGAAATAGATATTTTTTATGTCTATATTTCTATCAAGGAATATTATATGTTATTTTCTTCTAAAACCTCATCTATTTTATTCTCATATAGTTTTTTTAGGATTACACTTATCAATTTTTCCCATCTCATTGGTTTTTAAATCACCTGAAATGAATCTTATCTGTATACTTAACCTTACCTATTCTTTTAAGTCAGGATTATTTTTATTCCATGTGAAATTTTTTTATTTGAAGTTATGGAAATTATTATATGTAAATCTATGATTTCTTAAGTTGAGTCTTAATTAACATTGACTTTCTTTACAAAATAATGAAAGGAATATTTTTTTAACATTTTTTTCACATTCATTTTCTCTATTAATTTTATTTATGAAGTTTCACTTCAATGTTTTCATGATTCTTGAAAGTAATTTTAATTTGAATTCTTAATATTTTTAAATTAGTTGATTTGTAAAAAAATATTTTAAAAAAATATCAAACTGTAAAACATATATATTCTTATTTATATTCATTTTTTAATTGTAATATATGTTTTTTCCATTCAAATTAATATCATTTAATTATTTTTATGTTTCCCTAGGGATATGTATTAATAGATTCATCCCATTTATTTATTTGTGGATGATTTGTTTTCATGTATTTTCGGGATTCATTTGAAACTCATCTCATTATTAGAGATTAATATTCAATGAAGAAATTATAAATGATTTCATTTGACATAAATATATATGTTTTTTCATTATTTCATAGTTTAGTTAAAATATATATATCCATACAGTTCATTAGGTAAATATTTATATATCAAGAGATGAAATATAAAGTGTTTGGGAGTGAACCCAACACACAATGTTATGGGACTCTACCCACTATGTTATAATGGTTTTAATAATAATCATTGACATAAGAAATGATTTTATGTACTTATGTTTATTCCATAATTCTTTGTTATACCAGATAAATATGTTAGTTTTTCATGTATCATGATTATTGGCTCATGTTTTCACACTACTATGACTCATTTCTTTTGTTATTCCAAAATACTTTTGTCATGATTCATGATTTATGATCTATCTTTTGTTAGGTATGATTTTCTTATGTTATGTTCATGTTCCTTGATTATGTTCTCATATTTTTATATTCATCTTATGATAAATTATGATCTACTATTAATATCTCTTATATTAAACACTTACTATGTTTTTGAGCTAACCCTTTCTTATATCTATATTCACTAGGTAATAATGAATTTTATTTTTTATGATGCATCTTAATGGTATCATATATTAAGATTATTTGAGGAATATATTGAAGAATGTTTAAAAAATAATTTTTCCATGTATCTAATCCCTAAATTAAATAAACCTATTGGTTTTAGGTGTGTTTATTTTGAGATATAATGATTATTGATTTAAAATGATATAATATGTATATATGTTATTGTAGGGTTATCTCATTTAACCCATCAGTAACATAAATTCATATTACAATATTTTACATGGATACCCAATACATATCATATTATATCACATTATTAAAACCTATAGTTTGGTTTTATTAATATATTAGATACATAACAAAATAATTTTAAAAAATTCCTTCAAAATATCAGATAAATAACTTACACACATGATACCCTTATGTATATGTCAAATTTTATGCTATTATTCATAATATAGTGAATATGAACATAAAAAAAGGGTGATATCAGGATCTCGTTAAGGTATGAACATTAGATATATCAATTCAATGAGAAAGTGAGTATAATATAAAAATATGGTTATAAAATTTTGATCAAGGTATATAAACTTAATGTAAAGAAATCATACTCAATAAAATATGGATTATAAATTATGAATCGTATAATAATTGTAACATCACAAGTAAGTAATGAATAATAGATATTTTTATCTATGTCTATTAATGATTAAGATAGTGTTTTAGTGGATTAAAATGAAAATAAATACAATCTTATGCATGGAATACACTAATATTCTTAAAAGATTGTTTTACTGCCGTTTGATGGAAAACCCTTTTTAAATCTATCTTTTGACAATTTTATAATCTATGTTTGTCAAAATAAACTTATAATTAATGATTGGGACATCAAAATTTACTTTGTGTGAATTTTTGGTATTTTTCCGATAAAGTTCATTTTTTAATGAATAGTGAAAAATGTTGTATTTTAATTCAAAACCTCTTTTAAATCTAATTTATTTATATGATTAGATTATCTTTTGAATTTTTTTTGCAGTGAAATTAGAATATATTTTTACCATTTTATCCAATGGTGGTCATTGGAATCAATTCCACATTGAAATTGGACTTAAACTAGTGTCAATCTTTTGATACTTATTGTTTCATAAAAAACACGTTATTTGTCATGACAGCGGGAATTAATTATTAAATTAATTAATTTAACTTATATGATTTGAATTTTGTAAAACAGGCATCATTTTTGAATTCATAATATCAAATATAGCTTAGGGTGAAGTTTTGGTATTTTTCTGAAAAACTTCAATTTTGATGAATAGTGAAACCACTAAGTGGTAATTAAAGAAACTAGTTTTTCGTTTAAATGAAACTTTGCCAATTCTATGATTTGATTTTCAAAAATCTGACATACATGGTTTTCATTAAGAATTAAAATCTGGTTCAATGAGATTAAAATAATTTTTTGGTGAATAGTAACTTTTAAGTTCTTAATCGCGCTTAGAGGTAATTAGTGTAGTTTAAGGTACAAATAATGTTTTAATAATATGAGATGAGCTTGACACATGTCCTACCCTCATTGGATGTGTCATGGCCGACCAAGACAATCCATGGGTCAACTTGGGGACCCCATGGAGCCACTTCGGTTGGGAAATGACATAAATAACTTTTTATTTAATGTTAAAGTAAAAATGACACAAACAAGAGATGTTTTTCTAAAACAATTTTTACATGGGGTTATACAAATCAGATTATTGATTATAAATAGTCATTGGGAGGATAAAAAGATTTCATACATCATGAAAGTTTTTTTTATAATTTTTAGACATAAACTTTTTTAAATTATTTATGACATCATGATGATGCAGCGATTACCTCATTAATAAAGGATTTAAATAAAATGGAAAAAGATAATGTAAAATCTAAGACCTACACATGTACAAAACCTATTGCATGAGTGGATTTCGAACCCTTATCACCTTAACATCAAAACACATCAATTTGGGACCATTAATATCCGAAATTCATTCTAAAATAATGTAACATTTCCTTACTTTCCAAGAGTGCCCCTCCTCTCCTCTTATAAAAGGCCCCCACCTCTACCTCCTTACCCACACTTCCAAAGCCTTTGGCTCGGCCAACCCCTGCCCATTTTGTCTCTCCACTTTCGTCTATTACTCCTTGAAGCCTCACTTTGGGCAGAATTCTTCCCAAGGAAGCCTTTGATCTCAAACCAAAGGGAATTACCTGATTTTAAGGTAATGTCTTCACTTGAGTCCTTTTGTTTTATTTTGCTTCTCCAACCCCCTAAACTATTTTTATTCATTTCTTTTGTAAAAACTCCAGTATCTTCAATATACTAGGATTTTGTTATAAGAAGTATTCGAGCTAAAATTACACACACCTACATCTAATGGTTAAAGGACATACTGTTTCCGTGGATGGTGAATTTATGCCTCCCGAAACGATGATTGTTCAACATTCTATTAACACCTTCAAAGGTGGCCATTAAGATGTCACTATATTTATATATGATATATAATATGTTTATTTTTTCCTTAAGCTTCTTTATTTTTATTTTTGGTCATACCTTTATGGTTTCCATTATGGGTAAACGCGATATCTTTATTTAAGGAAGTGCGGACTACCGCCCCCTCAAAGTGATTTGATTCGTTAAATACCATATGTGGGACATATAAAGGATGGAACTATGATATTATATATGATATTATACTGGAATTATAATATACCTTTATATCATTATGATTCCATTCTATAAAATACGAAATAGAAATGAAAGTAGCATTCATGCGTACGTACGGCTTACCGTCTCCATGAACGGTGCATTTCATTTCTTACCTCTAAATGATTATGTAATATTATAAATGCATGCATGTACTGGAAATATATGACATATATGATATCTACATCATGAATACCATTCTGGATATAATGGGTACATGAACTACTTGTAATTATAAAGGGCTTATTTTTTACTCAAGTACCAATGATCGTTAAAACGACCGTTATTAACTTAAATAATTACATAGTGTTCATGAAATGGCAATAAGTGATATAAAAGGAATAATGAACTTGAAAAAGCTTATTAAACAAGTAGAAATTAACTCAAGTTTATTATTCAGGAGATTAAAGAACGACCGAGTCAAGTCGGACCCGAGGTATGGGACTTCGTCTCAATCTCCTTTCATTGAGGAATATTTTGTTTTATACACAACCTTCTTTTATACGGTGTATAAACCCCTTTGACTTTTACATTTATTCAAAAGGAATCTTTTTTATACTAAGTGTTTACTAAACGACAAAAGGGAATGTTTTTGTCGTACGTATGCGGCGACAACGACTTCTCCGCCGCCGTGACCATTATTTGAGTTTCAGCTTCCTCTACAAGCCATACCTTTTTTTAAAAGAAAAAATAAATATCGTGTTTTACTTTTCTTTTATTTTGGTATTGAAAATTGTTTTCATAATGTTTTTATATCAATGTTTTGTATTGATATCTTGTGATTGAAAGGTGGAAATGTTATGTTTCCTTTATGCATGTTTTATGTGATACGACTATGTTGAGGTTCTTGGGAATTATTATGAAGACGGGTGGTTTCGTGATATACTAAGGGCAGGTGAGCCCAATATAGCTCTCCAATGCATTGGTTAACGCGAAGGAGTGAAACGTTAAGGTTTCTGCGAAGAGATTTAGGGAATATACTGTGATGGGTATTCCAAACGTAACCAAGAGGGTTACTCCCTATGTAAGGATGTTATGAATGCCTCAAGTTACCTTTATGTCTTATGATTTATATGATTTATTCATGATTTGATGAGGTATGTTAAAATTATTATGTTTTATGGGTAAAGTATGATCTCATTCTTATTTATATATGTACCCATGTTTCCTTTCCCTATTTTTATATCCCTTACTGAGCTTTTTATGCTCATCCCAAGTTTTTTTTTTTAAATGTTTTTCACAGGTCAAGGGAAAGGTACATGATATGATGATAGTGTCAAGGAAGTATCAAGAAATAATCCATGTTTTATTTTAAATATGTTTCCATTGATGGGAATGAAGAATACTATCTTTTTGTAACCACTTTGTTTATATGTGGAATGTAATGCAAGTTTTATGATATAATTCTCTAAAACTCTAAACCTGAAAAGATCCTCAATGTGTAATCCTGTAATAACTCAAGATTAAGTAAGGTTTAAGTTTGGGGCCTTATAGTTGGTATCAGAGGTCGGTTTAGATAACTTTAGGAGTTATAATTCTATTAAATGATTATCCAAAAATATTTTTTTTTTGAAATGATATAGCATTTGAAGATTACCATGTTGCTTCATCTAAGACATGTTTGTTCAGAATGGTTTTCCGCAGAGGAAACAGGGAAGCAGTGCTAGGAAGGCATACAGAAGGAAATAACCTTCCGAATCAGCATCCTGAGATGGTCGGAATTGGAACTAAACAGTTTGTTGCAGTAATGGCGCAGTTGACTCAAGCAATAAATGGTGGTGGTATCCATGCACGAGATCAGCCAGATCAACCGCAGAGGAACATGTCAGTGGTCGAACATTTCATGAGGCAACATCCCCCATCATTCAGAGGATCATCTAACCATGTCCTAGCTTAAGGGTCGATTAAAGCACTGGAGAAGATTTTCGATGTCATGGGGTGTTCAGACAATCAAAAGGTTAGTCTTGCTATTTACCGTTTGGAGGGTGAAGTAGATCAGTGGTGGTCGATGGTTAAAAATATTAGGGACGCTGATGAGATTGATGCTCTCGACTGGGTTGAATTCAAAGGTATGTTTCTTGAGAAGTATTTTCCTAAGGCTGTTCGACTTAGGATGGAAAAGTAATTCATGGAATTGAGGCAAGAGGAAGACTCAGTGGCTACCTATGAAGAAAGGTTCACTCGATTGGCAAGGTATGCTCCAAATTTTATTCGAGACCTTGATAGTAAAATCAATAATTTCTACTCAGGATTAAAGCCAAAATATAGAAGGGCATTAGCTTCTTGTGAGTTTAAAAGCTATGAAAAGCTTGTTCGATGTGATGAGAAGGTGGAAATGGAGTTTGCCAATGATCAAGTGTTCTATAACAACCAACAGAAGAAGAGACTGAGGTGGCAGGAGAAAGGTAAGAATTCTTCAAAAATCCTGATGGTAAGAAAACTAAGTTTCCAGTTTGTGATAAATGTGGCAAAAGGCAAGCTGGGGAATGTATTTTGAATTCTGGAAAGTGCTACCGATGTGGTAAGATGGGACATAAGGCTCTTGATTGCACTTAAAAGGATCAAGGTGAAGGTAAGACCAAATTTGATTTACAGTTAGTGAAATGTTATAAGTGCAATGAGATGGGTCACTATGCAAACGAGTGTCCGACAAAGAGCTTGAGTGATGGGAAGCAGTTAGACTACAGGCAGAAAGGGTTGGTGAAATCCTTTGCAACTACTTCAGCAGATGTCGGGCCATCAAATGAAGTTTTATCAGGTACTTTGTTTGTTTTTTCAGATTATGCCAGTGTGTTGTTTGATTCGGGGTCTACACATTCCTTCATCTCTGAAACCTTTTCTAGTAAAATGGGAATACCATCTCAATAAATGACACCTGAACTTTTGGTAAAAACACCTGGGGGAAATGTTGAGGCAAAAAGAATTTATAAGAATCTTCCTATCCTTATCTGTGGAAAGAACCTACTTGCAAACCTTATTGTTTTTCCTCTAGTAGAGTTTGTTGTTATCCTGGGTATGTATTGGATCTCTATTTACCATGATAAGATTGACTGTAGAGCTAAAGAAGTTTCTTTTCAGAAAGAATTTCAGTTTGTGTACAAGAATTAACCCTTACTGTTGATAACATATCAAGAGGCCGAGAAACTTGTAAAAGATGGAAATGAATGTTACCTTGCACACATCGTTGAAAATAAAGGAACTGTTCAGATTAATGATGTTCCAGTGGTAAATGAGTATCCTGATGTTTTTCCTGATGAGTTGCCTAGAATAATACCAGATCGGGAAGTTGATTTTACGGTTGACTTAGTTCTTGATGCTAAGCCAATTTCAAAATCCCCTTATCGAATGGCTCAAGTTGAACTTTTCGAGTTAATGAAACAATTGCATGAGTTATTAGAGAAAGGTTTTATTCGACCTAGCACGTCACCATGGGGTGCTCCTGTTTTATTTGTTAAAAAGAAATATGGTTCTATGAGACTATGCATTGATTATAGAGCCTTGAATAACATCACTGTTAAGAACAAATATACTTTGCCTCATATCGATGACTTGTTTGATCAGCTCCAGGGAGATCAGTATTTTTCAAAGATTGACCTGAGATCGGGGTACCATCAGCTGAAGGTAAAGGAAGCAAATGTTCTGAAGACTGTGTTTCGTATAAGATATGGCCATTATGAATTTGTAGTAATGCCTTTTGGGCTAACCAATGCACCTACTGTATTCATGAACTTAATGAATAGAATTTTCCAAGAGTTATTGGATAAGTTTTTGGTGGTTTACATTGATGATATTTTGGTGTTTTATAAAAGTAAATAAGAACATGAAAGACATTTAAGGGTTATCTTGCAAACCTTTAAAGAAAAGAAACAGTATGGAAAATTCAGAAAGTGTGAGTTTTGGTTGCAACAAATTTCTTTCCTTGGTCACATTTTTTCTAAAGATGAGATAACCGTTGATCCTGCAAAAACAAAGGTTGTTGAAGAATGGCCAAGACCCACAAATGTAACTGAGATTAGTAGCTTCCTTGGTTTGACAGGCTATTACCGAAGGTTTGTTAGAATTTTTCACGGTTATCTAGTCCAATGACGAAGCTAACTCGGAAGGGTGTTAAGTTTATCTGGACAGAATAATGTGATGATTTTTTTCAGGAGTTGAAAAGAAGATTGGTGAATGCTCCAATTTTGGCACTACCATCCAGGAATGGTGAGTTTGTTATCTATAGTGATGCTTCATTGAAAGGACTTGGTGTTTTTTAATGCAGAATGATCAGTTAATTTCTTATGCTTCACGACAGTTGAAAACTCATGAGGTAAATTAACCTACACATGATTTGGAATTAGCTGATGTTGTTTTCGATTTAAAAATTTGGAGGCATCATTTGTATGGAGTAAAGTGTGAAATATATACTGATCACAAAAGTTTAAAGTATATATTCACTCCGAAAGAATTGAACATGAGATAGGGGAGATGGCTAGAATTAATCAAGGATTATGATTGTAATATTCATTACCATCCGGGAAAAGCAAATAAAGTGGTTGATGCTTTGAGTCGAAAAAGTAATGCTTCATTAGAAATGTTGTGTTTGGAACGTGATCCTTTGGTTAAGGATTTGATGAACTTTGGCATTGAAGTTTTTGGTGCTGGATGTTCTTCTATTTTGTTTCAGGTATCAAGGAAATCTTCTCTATCAGACAGAATCAAGCAAGCATAGAATCAAGATAGTGAGTTGCAGAAAAAGGTAGAGCTGGTTCAGAAGTGTAAGTTTCCTGAATTCAACATTGATAATGACTGTGTTTTGAGATTTGGGAAGAGATTGTGTGTGCCTTGTGATTCACAGTTGAAGAGAGAGTTGTTATGTGAAGCTCAGAGTTCTCCGTTTTCAGTTCATCCTAGCAGTACTAAGATGTATAGAGATCTGCGGGAGTATTACTGGTGGGATGGAATGAAAAGAGATATTGCTGATTTTACTGTGAAGTGTTTGACTTGTCAGCAGGTTAAAGCAGAGCGGCAGTTACCGAAAGGGATGCTTCAGCCTTTACCAGTTCCAGAGTGGAAATGGGAGAATATATCCATGGACTTTGTTGTGGGATTACCGAAGACATCTCAAGGTAATAATGCAATCTGGGTTATTGTTGATCGCTTGACTAAATCTGCTCATTTCCTTGCTATACGAGATACTTTTTCCCTAGATCAACTTTCCCGTTTGTATCTTAAAAAGATAGTCAGTTTACATGTATTTCCTCTCTCCATTGTATCTGACCGTGATCCCAGGTTCACTTCTAACTTTAGGAAAGGCCTTCAGAAGCCGTTGGGTACTAAATTAAATTTTAGTACAGATTTTCATCCTCAATCAGATGGGAAATTAGAACGTACAATTCAGACCTTGGAGGATATGCTACGAGCTTGTTCGATGGATTATCAGGGAAGTTGGGACCAACATCTTTCTTTGGTTGAATGTTCATATAATAACAGTTTTCATTCTAGTATATAGATGGCACCATTTCAGGCATTATATGGGAAGCGGTGTCGAACTCCAGCTTTCTGGGATGAAGTGGGTGAAAGGAAGTAGATGGGACCAGAATTGGTAGAAGAGATGGCAGAAAAAGTTCAGCTGATTCAGAAACACATGAGAACAGCTCAGAGTAGGCAGAAGAGTTATGCAGACAACAGGAGGAAGGATCTAACTTTTGAGGTAGGTGATCATGTTTTTCTCAAAGTCTCACCATGGAAAAGTGTGATGAGATTTGGTAAGAAAGGAAAGCTGAGTCCAAGGTTCATTGGACCATATGAAATTCTGGAGAGAGTTGGATCAGTTGCATACCGGGTGGATTTACCTCCGAGTTTATCTCAGGTACACAATTTTTTTCACGTTTCGATGTTGAGAAAGTATATTCCAGATCCATCTCATTTTTGAGTCTAGAGGAAGTTCAGCTGGAAGAGATCCTATCTTATGAGGAACAACAGGTCCAGATTCTTGACCATAGGGAACAGGTGTTATGGAATAAGGTGATTAATCAGGTAAAGGTTTTGTGGAAAACCCACATGATGGAAGAGGAAACATGGGAATCTTAAAATGCAATGAGGTATAAGTACCCCCATTTATTCGATAAGTAAATAAATTGCGGGGACGCAATTTTCTAAAGGGGGGAAGGATGTAACATCCCAAGTAAGTAATGAATAATAGATATTTTTATCTATGTCTATTAATGATTAAGATAGTGTTTTAGAGGCTTAAAATGAAAATAAATACAATCTTATGCATGGAATACACAAATATTCTTAAAAGATTGTTTTACTGCCGTTTGATGGCAAACCATTTTTAAATCTATCTTTTGAAAATTTTATAAGCTATGTTTGTCAAAATAAACTTATTATTTATGATTGGGACATCAAAATTTACTTTGTGTGAATTTTTGGTATTTTTCCGATAAAGTTCATTTTTTAATGAATAGTGAAAAATGTTGTATTTTAATTCAAAAACTCTTTTAAATCTAATTTATTTATATGATTTGATTATCTTTTGAATTGTTTTAGAAGTGAAATTAGAATATATTTTTACCATTTTATCCAATTGTGGTCATTGGAATCAATTTCACTTTGAAATTGGACTTAAACTAGTGTCAATCTTTTGATACTTATTGTTTCATAAAAAACATGTTATTTGTCATGACAGCGGGAATTAATTATTAAATTAATTAATGTAACTTATATGATTTTAATTTTTTAAAATAGACGTCATTTTTGAATTCATAATATAAAATATAGCTTAGGGTGAATTTTTTGTATTTTTCTGAAAAACTTGAATTTTTGATGAATAGTGAAACCACTAAGTGGTAATTAAAGAAACCGATTTTTCGTTTAAATGAAACTTTTCCACTTCTGTGATTTGATTTTCAAAAATCCTACATACATGGTTGTCATTAAGAATTAATCTGTGGTTCAATGAGATTAAAATAATTTTTTGGTGAATAGTAACTTTTAAGTTCTTAATCACGATTAGAGGTAATTAGTGTAGTTTAAGGTAAAAATAATGTTTGAATAATATGAGATGAGCTTGAAACATGTCCTACACTCATTTGATGTGTCATGGACGACCAAGACAATCCATGGGTCAACTTGTGGACCCCATGGAGCCACTTTGGTTGGGAAATGACATAAATAACTTTTTATTTAATGTTAAAGTAAAAATGACACAAACAAGAGATGTTTTACTAAAACAATTTTTACATGTGGTTATACAAGTCAGATTCTTGATTATAAATAGTCATTGGAAAGATAAAACGATTTCCTACATCATGAAAGTTTTTTTATAATTTTTATAAATTAACTTTATGAAATTATTTATGACATCATGATGATGCAGCGATTACATCATTAATAAAGGATTTAAATAAAATGGAAAGATAATGTAAAATCTAAGACCTACACATGTCCAAAACCTATCGGATGAGTGGATTTCGAACCCTTATTACCTTATCCTCGAAACACATCCATGTGGGACCATTAATATCCGAAATTCATTCTAAAATAATGTAACATTTCCTTACATTCCAAGAGTGCCCCTCCTCTCCTCTTATAAAAGGCCCCCACCTCTACCTCCTTACCCACACTTCCAAAGACTTTGGATCGTCCAACCCCTGCCCATTTTGTCTCTCCACTTCCCTATATTACTCCTTGAAGCCTCACTTTGGGCAGAAGTCTTCCCAAAGAAGCCTTTGATCTCAAACCAAAGGGAGTTACCCGATTTTAAGGTAATGTCTTCACTTGAGTCCTTTTGTTTTATTTTGCTTCTCCAACCCCCTAAAATCTTTTTATTCATTTATTTTGTAACAAATACAGTATCTTCAATATACTAGGATGTTTTTATAAGAATTATTCTAGCTACACTTACACACACCTACATCTAATGGTTAAAGTACATACTGTTTCGGTGGATGGTGAATTTATGCCCCCCGAAATGATGATTGTTCAACATTCTTTTAACACCTTCAAAGGTGGCCATTAATATGTAAATATATTTATATATGATATATAATATGTTTATGGTTTCCTTAAGCTTCTGTATTTTTCATTTTGGACATAACTTTATGGTTTCCATTATGGGTAAACGCGATATCTTCATTTAAGGAAGTGCGGACTACCACCCCCTCAAAGTGATTTGATTCGTTAAATACCATATGTGGGACGTATAAAGGATGGAACTATGATATAATATATGATATTATACTGGAATTATAATATACCTTTATATCATTATGATTCCATTCTATAAAATACGAAATATTAATGAAAGTAGTGTTCATGCGTACGTACGGCTTACCGTCTCCATGAACGGTGCATTTCATTTCTTACCTCTAAATGATTATGTAATATTATAAATGCATTCATGTACTAGATATATATGACATATATGATATCTACATCATTAATAACATTCTGGATATAATGGGTACATGAACAACTTGTAATTATAAAGGGCTTATTTTTGACTCAAGTACCAATGATCGTTAAAATGACCGTTATTAACTTAAATAATTACATAGTGTTCATGACATGGAAATAAGTGATATAAAAGGAATAATGAACATGAAAAATGTTCTTAAACAAGTAGAAATTAACTCAGGTTTATTATTCAGGAGATTAAAGAATGGCTGAGTCAAGTCGGACCCGAGGTATGGGACTTCGTCTCAATCTCCTTTCATTGAGACATATTTTGTTTTATACACAACCTTCTTTTATACGGTGTATAAACCCCTTTTACTTTTACGTTTATTCAAAAGGAATATTTTTTATACGAAGTGTTTACCAAACAAAAAAAGGGAATGTTTTTGTCGTACGTATGCGGCGAAAATGACTTCTCTGCCGCCGTGAGCATTAATTGAGTTTCGGCTTCCTCTACAAGCCATACCTTTTTTATAAAAAGAAAAAAATAAATACCATGTTTTACTTTTCTTTTATTTTAGTATTGAAAATTTTTTTCATATTGTTTTTATATCAATGTGTTGTATTGATATCTTGTGATTGAAAGGTGGAAATGTTATGTTTCCTTTATGCATGTTTTATGTGATACGATTATGTTGAGGTTCTTGGGCATTATTATGAAGAAGGGTGGTTCCCTGATAGACTAAGGGTGGGTGATCCCGATATAGCTCTCCAAGGAATTGGGTAACGCGAAGGAGTGAAACGTTAAGGTTTCTCCAAAGAGATTTAGGGAATATACTGTAATGGGTATTCCAAACGTAACCAAGAGGGTTACTCCCTACGTAAGGATGTTATGAATGCCTCAAGTTACCTTTATGTCTTATGATTTCTATGATTTATTCCTGATTTGATGAGGTATGTTAAAATGCTTATGTTTTATGGGTAAAGTATGATCTCATTCTTATGTATATATGTACCCATGTTTCCTTTCCATATTTTTATATCCCTTACTGAGCTTTTTATGCTCATCCCAAGTTTTTTTTGAAATGTTTTCCACAGGTTGAGGGAAAGGTACATGATATGATGATGGTGTCAAGGAAGTGTCAAGAAATAATCCATCTTTTATTTTAAATATGTTTCCATTGATGGGAATGAAGAATACTATCTTTATGTTACCACTTTGTTTATATGTGGAATGTAATGCAAGTTTTATGATCTAATTCTCTAAAACTCTAAACCCAAAAAGATCCTCAATGTGTAATCTTGTAATAACTCAAGATTAAGTATGGTTTAAGGCTGGGGCCTTATAATAATTCTTCTAGAATAACATAAAATATGAGGAATACGAATGTGAAATTATGTAATAGTTATCAAAATCTATGGAAATATAACATAGTTCATTGGAACATACATAAGAATAAAGAATTATATCTTATTTCAGGTCCACCACCAAGACTATATTTATATAGTATAAAAATTACATAACATAGTGGATGGGGTTCACTCCCTACTTCCATAAACTTAGTGGATTAATCTTAATCCCTATTCCAATATCATTTCATGAGATATAATGATTTACCCAATGCATTGGGGGCCATATAATTATTTTCTCACTAGTCACATAATGAAAAATCATATATATGTGTGTCACTTGAACATGATCTCATTCATAAATCATCCATAGATTAAATAACCCATGAGAAAAAATTGGTTTCATGAAAATTTATACAAGTAATAAATAAATTATCTAGTGATATATGGTGGGTGATTTTATAAAAACATATCCTCAATGAAACATGGAAAATATTAAAGTATAGTAGCATAGATGAAAAACACTTTATAATAATCTTATAAAATCAATTAGGTTATAAAGAAACAAAGATAATTTACATTTTGATAATTTTTTTAACCATATATTTTTAAATAAACAGTCTTAAAACAAATTAAAAGGTGAATAAAAATTACTTTAATGAATCATGAAATCATGAAAATGGGTTTCTTATAAAAAGAAAAAAAAATGGTGGGATAATGTAACTATGTGTAAATTGATAAAAAAGTATGTTTAAAATATAAATTTTAAAAAAAAAAATTCAAATCCAATATAGAGTTACATTAATAAATTCTAGATTCAGGGATAAGTTCATCCATAAAAGAAGATGAAAACATAGACAAAGAAGAAAATTATTCTTCATCGAAAAGAGTAGATTCAAATAACAAGACTAATTTCATTTGAATTATGAAAAATTGGAGTTGGAATGGTAAAAATATATGTAAACCCTATAAATAACCATAAGAGAAGAAAATAACTATAGTTTTTTAGATAAAGTATATAAAATATCCCCTAAATGGAATTTTGATATATATAATCTTGATTTCAATGTGTGATTGGAAAAGAAACCCTTCGAAATTTGTTAATGTTTTAATTGAAATACATTGATAAAAAGAACAATATATACATTTATAAATATAAATAATTTCATAATAATTATGGTAAAATTAATCCATAGTGAAGTATATACACCATATAACAGGAAATGGGTAGTGAATACTGTATATTTTGTAATGAAAACAAATTGAGATGAGAAACCATTACCTTTACTACTAACTTATATGAAATTAATTTAACTTATTATATAAAAAAATAAAAAATTAATTACATATTTCATAATCTTATTCATATATATTTCCTTTTATATTAGTTTGTTATATTTCCTTCATCAGATGTTATTAATTTTTATTATTTCATATAGGTTTCATAATGGTGGTGTTAATCCTTATTATTTGATAAAAAATTAATTATTACTATATTATTAAAGGTGTAGGTTTTAGATATTTATAAAATCCCATGTTCATATGATGGAATGTATGGAATGGTTGTTGATAATGGACTCCACAGTGATCATGTTTCAAGTAATTAACCGATACCAAAAATTTACCTTATAAAAACCATTAATTTTTGTTTCACCCTTACGTAACCTTATTCATAACATAAATGAATTTTCAATATCATATATTACTAGTATTTATGTCTTTATACTCTTATATCATGAAAATAATTGTGTTTTCAGAGCATTGTTCATGTAGGTGGTTGAACCAACCCATACAATAACATGTTACACTAATGAATGAGTAAGAGTATATAGTTATATAATTTTAATATCATTTTCATATAAGTATAAGGATATTAATATAACATATTTATAGTGGTGAAAAATATTTATAATGATTGGATATGAGATTTAAATTGAAATATATATTGATGAATTATATACTTACTTTAATGAATTTGATGTTTCTTGAAGCAGGTTCCTTCATAATGAAGGATTTAGGACTCTTTCTTGGAAATAGAAACTACAAATAATTGAATAATTCTTTATGATTTAGAATTTGGGTATGGAATTTTTACATAGTGGAAAGTAAATTATGGTTTTAATTGGGCCATTGGGTAGCCCTTTAATAGGTGAGTTTGAGAGGAATTTCTATTAATACTCATTCTTTAATGTGTAAGGACAGTGTTTTTACATGTAAAATGGGTAAAAATTGAAAACATAATGGATATGGGTTGATAATCTCCTCATTCACAAATTTATATATAATTTTTTGTGATAGTTTATGACTTTATCCCTTATTTTAACACTTTTACTTCAATTTACAATTTATTATGGTAACCCACTTTTTCCTCGATAACTTTTTTTTCATCCCAAAAATGAAATTGATCATATTACTTAATTTCATTTCTATGATTCTAAAAATTAATATATTTTATTAAATTAAATTTTTAAATGTAATTAAAAATTAATTTTAAATTTTAGGTTCAAAACACATAAAAATAATTTTTAGAAAACTATATTGTAAACAAAAGTGACTATAATCTCATTCCTTATAAAGTAATAGTATTTAAAAGAATATTTATATTATTAATTTTATATAAAATTAATAAATCTCATTTAATGTTCTACTCAAAATATTATAAATTTTCCTTTTAAATAAAAACATATAATATATAATAAAAAAAATTTATAAAAAATATACTTATCATTAACCATGAATCATTAAATTAATAGTATTTATAACTCATTAATTATATATTAGATGTTATTTATTTATTTATTAATCATTTCTTGTAATTTTTTGTCTATTTAATTTAAAATATATTTTTTAAGAGAAATAATTATAAATTAAAATAAATTATACACAAAAAATAATTTATTTAAATTAATGGATATTTTTAAAAAAAATAATTAATATATTTTTGTTCAAAAATTATTTATTTAATGTTAATTAAATGTCAAGTATTTTATATGTATTGAATTATTTACTTCTATATATAAAATAATCAATATACCTATTGGATACTTGTACACACAATGACCATATATCCAATGACCATATATAACTTTCATATATATAATAGTCATATTACTTTCTTATATATGACTTTACATACTTCACTAAAATTAATTCACAATATTTTTTATTTCTCTCGCAAAATATTTATTACATTTTAACGTTTTTTCCTTATTTCTATATTTATAATTAGTTGTAATATCTTTAATTTGTGTAATACCACAAGATTTTAGGATATATTTCTCATCAAATAAATTTAATTCCTTTGATAGATTATGATATATGCAACTCCAAGATTAAATGGACCATAATATAGTGTAACTGTAACATCCCAGGTATTTATAGTATAATAAATTTTCATATATAATAATTTTTATGAATTAGATATTAATTTTATGTTAAAAGGGACACCTTGTCTTATAGCATACTTGACATGCAACAATAGTTTTTTCCGAGATCTTACATTGCACACAACATTGATTTGTACGAGAAAATAATATAATAACATTATTATTATTTTAAATAGTATTTAATGACTAGCTATTTTATTAGCTGGAATGAACAGAAAAAACTAAAATATGATTACACATGTTTTTTAAATGTTTTTAAATTTATCTAAAAAAATTAGAGGCTTAAAATGGTATAGAATCCAATTTTAAGCATAAAATACACTAATATTTTAAAAACTTCATTTTACCACCTTTTGATGGTGAACCATTTTTGAATATATTCCTTTTCACTTTTATTTGTTTTATTTTACAAAATAAACTTATTATTTAGAAGTGTCACATAAAAATTTACATTGGTTGAAATTTTGGTATTTTTTTGATAAAATCCATATTTTAATGAATAGTGAAAATACTACATTTTAATTCAAAATTGTCTTTTCATTTAATTTATTTATATAGTTATATTTTCATTATAGTTAGTTTTAAAGTTAAATTCGATTATTAATTTTATTATTTAATCAAATTTTGTTCATTATAAGTAATTTCACATTGAAATTGAGCATAAACATATGTCTATCTTTTGATAGTTTTTACTTCTTAAAAGATCGCTTCCTGGTTTTGAAAATGGAAATTAATTTTAAATTAATTACTAAAATTTCTGTGTTTTTAATTTGAAAAAATAGATTCCATATTTGTAGTCAGATGTTACAAATTGTGTAAATAGGTACCTTTTCTTTTTGGACAATATGAATAGTAACTTCAGTAAATATTTTTATTTACCATTATTAAAGGGTAAATCAGGAAAATAAGGGTAATAAGTAATAATATAATAACACAAAACTACACTAAAAAATGTTCGATTAATATTTTTTGATATATTCCCATCTATGGGAATCATTGGGACTATTTTAGGAACCAATGGAGCCACCTGGATATCAAAATGACATGTTAAAATAATTAATTTAAATTAAAGAGAAATATAATATAAACATGTTTATTTTTCTAAAGAAAATTAATATAGGGTTATATAACTTATATATATTACTATAAATAGTAATTATAGATCTAAAAATATTTTCGAAATCATTTTATTTTATTTATAATATTTAGATATTAAATAAAAAAATTATTTATAACATAATGATGATTCAGTGATTACCTTTTTAATGAAACATTCAAATAAATGATATTATAAATATAAAAATAAATGTAATTGGAAAATTTTGATTCCCTCCACTATTTTTTTGGATTCAATTGACATACGAGGGATGATTTACTGTATTTTATTCTAAAGAATCAAGGTTTTATGACTTTAACAAAAAATCAATTACTAAATACTATCCAAATTGACATAAACGAGTTTTAAAAAAATACTATTTTATTAAATGATGTAATAGTCCTAAAAATCTAAGAATCATCCAAATGACTTAAATAATGTTAAAAATCTCATTAACTATCCAATTTTTGTTCGATTGTCATTTTATAGTAACTATAGTAACAATATGTTATGAAAATAAAATAAGACATGGTAAGAGTTAATGTTTTTAACTAAGGGTTAAAGCTAAAAGATAAGGTTAATTTTGTGACATAAAATTTTCTAAAACATATTGGTTAATTTTATTTCTACCCATACACATCATATCCTAAAAATATATCACTTTTTAATTATTTTAATTCAAAAATAAATTTTTAAAAAATTAATATTTCAATACTTTCCAAACTTGCTCCTCCTCCATCTTATAAAAGGCCACCATCTCTACCCACTTACTCACACCTCTTAAGCCTCTTGAATCATCAAAAATCTACTAAAATAACCTCCCAAATTCCCTCCTTTACTCTTATAATCCTTACCTTGGGCAGAAGTAATCTCAAGGAATCCTTTTGGCTCAAATCAAAAGAAGTTACCCAATTTAGAGGTAACGTCTTCCCTAAAACTCCTTTCATTTACATTCCTTCTCCAACCCCCTAAAATCTTATTATTCCATTGTTTTATAAAAACATAAGTATTCTAAATATACTATGATATTTCTATGTTAAGTGTTAGACCTATACTTACACACACACCTCTTTCTAATAGATATAGAACATATTGTTTCTATGTACGGTGAACTACTGCCTCATGAAATGATGATTGTTCAATTTTCTCCTAAAACCTATCATGGTGCCCATTATTATGGAACTATATTTATATATTAAATATATTATATTAATATTTTCTCTATGATTATTTAATTTTTATTTATAACATACCTTTATGCTTTCCATGTTTTGTTAATAAACCAATTTTGTTTGGGGAAGTGTGAATTACCACCCCCTCAAAGCGACGTGACTCATTCTCTCTATACATGGAACGTATAAAACATGGGTTTATTCAACCTATGAGACATACATGACAATAATATAATATTGTTATAATAATATACATATATATCATTTTATTATTATTTTTTTAATATGATAAATAAATGAAAGTAGTGTTCATGCGTACGTACGAGGAAAATTTCAATAATATACACGACATTATTTTATACAGTGTATAATTATCCCCTTTGACTTTTAATTTCAATCTAATGGAATCACTTTTTTATGAATCATTTTACTAAAAGAAAAAATGGAATGTTTTTAACATAAGAAGCGACAACAAATTCCCCACCGTTATAACTGTTACTTGATATTTGGATTCCTCTATAAGCCTTAATGTTTTTAAAGGAAAAGAAGTCCCTTTTTTCATTTTTGTGTGTTATGGTAATGAAAATTGTTTTGAAAGTGGATTTACTATTTCAAAATATTGAAATTATTTCTTGTGATTACAATTGAAATTTTAGGATTGATATGTTGACAATTGAACTCTTTTACATGTTATGATTATATAATGGTACTTGGACATTTGACGAGTGGTTACATGATAAAACAAATTTCAATGGTTACATGATAAACCAATTATGGGTGGTTCTATTATAAACCAAATAAGGGTGGTTACATTATAACCTCCAATGCATTGGGTATGGAATTCGATCATACGGCTATTCCATTTAGTGATATGTGTAGAAGTCGACCGTATGGTTATTCCATTTAAGTATGTTTATGCTCCAAGTGACCTTTATATGTTATATATTTATTTATATGGGTTTATGTTAATATTTTAGTTACAAAAGTAGTAAGAAATGAGCTTATATTCAGTAATGTATATTTACTACTTCGTAAAGGTGAAAATTATTACTTTATGATAAAGTATTCATGGTTTTCATGTTATCCCAATACTAATAGTCTTACTTACTTGGGTATCCCATACTAATATTTTTTTTTCTCATCCCATGTTTTGAAATGTTTTTCACATGAATTAAAGAAGAATAGAGTCAAGGATGAGATCAAGTAAAATTGATGTTTGTTTAAACATGGAATGAACCATGTTTCTTTTAATAAAATTATTTTATAAAAAAAATGGATAATGAGTATTAGTGTCTACATTATAATAATAAAGTTGATTTGAATGATTTATGGACTAATTATCTAAATCTCTAAACCTGAAAATATCCTCTATGTGAATTAAAGTCAAATTATCAACTTAACTCTAGATTATGTAACGTTTTAAGGCTATGGCCTTATAATAACCTATCTTTTAAATTATGTGTGTCAAAAGTAATAAACAAAATTTTAAAAATATGTATATTTTTTATATAATAAAAATATATTGATAAATAAGTACTCACCTTTTAGTGGATACTATTTTTTCTTCGAAAATGTGTTTTCTTCAAAAATAGTTTTTATTAGATTTTATGGAGGGAATTATAATTAATTTATTCTATTTTTAGAAATTTTCTTTGAAAAAATGAAATTAATGTTTTAAATAGGAATGTAAAAACTATTTTTTGGGGGATTCTTGGTAAATAGTTTTGAAAAAGTTGTTTTTTGGGTGAATAGTGAAAATATTGTTTTTTAAGAAAAATGTATTATCTTTTCTTGTATTTTAAAGGATACATTTTGATTTGTATTTATTCTAAAATTTAATTACTTTATTTTTTTCTTAATATAATTATATTTTTACCATTTTTATCCACATTATACTTTATCCTAGTAAAAAAACTACTTTTATACGTAAAAAGGCATTTTTCCTAGAAAAGGTTTTTCATTCCGTTTTTCATTTTTAAATTAGATTAATTTCATCCATTTATTGTGATTGAATAATAAAACATTGATTCTATATTTGTAATCACCATGTAAAAATTTAATAATGATTCTCATTTCCTTTATTTCATTATGATTAGTAACTATGGTATAAAAAATTACTACCTCAGTAAAAAGGGAAAAGGGGTTAAACTAAGTGATAAATACACAATTATTCATATTACATCTTATTTTATGAATTTATTTTTACCCTTATCAACTTATTATATTAATTTAATATTTTATGGGAAACTTTTCTATTAATATTCTATAGTATTATTTTAATCCTTTAAAAATTCAGGTTATATCTCTGTCCCCATTTATAAATGTATACCCTCTTATGTCTCCTTTACACTACTTTTAGCCACCTAGATTTAATAAACAATAAAAAATTCTCTTAAAAAAATTCCATACTCCCAAATAATATGTGATCTTATACTTAAACCACCATTCCAAGGGTCATTAAGAAGTTATCTAAAGGATTTCTATCAAATAATAGTTAATGTTCTTACCTGACCTATTTCAATTTATTTCACCTCCTACCTCTTCTAGATCTACGGTGTCCATTCTAAAATAATAAATCTATTATCTTCAATATAATTAGTCTTTATTTTTATTATGTATTAAACTTATTCGACTTCCATTCAATAAAATTGAAAATGAAAAATATCGCTCATGTGTACATGAAGATTATCATCTCCATGTAGTGATATGATTAATCTCCATCACCATAATCCATATTTAGTTATTAATATGGATTCAATTTTTATATAATAAATTTATAACATAATAATACTTATTAAATTATAATATTTTATCTATCATCTTACCTTTCCTCCATTGAAAAAAAATAATATATCTCCTGCATATGTGTGGATTACCACCTCCACAAGGCAATGTGATTTATTTCTATTTTTTGTTACACATAGATAGTAAAAAGGGTAGATTTAATTAATATATATGATATATATGGTATAATAATTATTTTATAATGGTTAATTATATTTCACTTTCTTTTTTCTATCCATAGAAAATTGGAAGCATCACTCGTGTGTATGTATGGACAACCATCTCCATAAATTAATGTAATTCACTTTTCATCCCTACTTTATATAAAAAAAATTAAAAGTGTATATGATTAATAAATATGATACTTGTTTCATAATTATTATTCTGGATATTATTAAACCATGATCAAGTTACAAGTATTAGAACCATCTAACTGAAACATACGTGAAAAATGAAGAATTTATCACCCAAAACATTGATTTTAATGAAGAATTGTTAATAAACAGGTGATAATATGTTATAATTAATTCAAATATGTTATTATATGTATGAATATAGTTTTTTAATATAATTAAAATAAATATATATTTATAATACATGATATTTTATTATGTATAAATCAAGATGAAACTTGAGGTAAGAAGTTTATGTTTCAATACCATTTTAATCGGAATTGTTTATCCTTGAATTTAAAATGATGAAATTATATGATAATTATTTAATAAACAGTTTAGTTTTTCTTATCCTATTATTTTTTATAGAATTTTAATGTTTTAGTACCATTTTTTTCTGGTACTAAAAATATTTTAAAAAATGTATTTTATGAAAATTTGACATTATTTCTCCTCTTTTAGTTAGAAAAACTTTTTATTCCATATCTACATTTTTTTTAAAAATCATGTAGTTTTTTTAATTTTGTTAAATAATTTTTTAAATTAAATTTTACAGATTTTTTAATTTTTGAAAAAACTCTTTAAAAGAAACTTCTTTTCATTTTCTGATCATGGTACTTTTTCCCAATGTTATGGGAGAATATTTGTTTTAATGATTACAAGATGAAAAGAATTTCCTATAATCATCACAGATCAATGATTTGAAGCTTCATTTAAAAGATTCCATTTTCATTTCAAATAAATGTTTTTCCTTAAATTTTTTGAAATATTTGATTTTAAATAATGATTTCAAAATTAAAAGGGTATTTTCTTTAAGAAATATTCCAATGATATTTTAAAGAAATTTTTAATCTTTAATAATATAATTTGATGTTAATTATGCTTTACTAGGGATATTATCTAATGATACCAAACATATTCTTTCTCGAGATGGTTTTTGATTATGATGATGATATATTTATGAAACCCATTTTTTATGGGTTATGTTGAGATGAGATGATAAAGTGTTTATTAAACTTGTTTCCTTTCCATAGGTAATGAAGGATGATATGATGAATGTTTTATCATCTTGTGGCACACATATGTATGGTTTTCATCATGTGATTGGTGGTCCTAGACTTATATATATATATATATATATATAATGACCTGAGATTTCACTATTTATTATACTTAAATAAATATTTTGTAAATTATAGGTTTCACATGAAGAACCAAACTAAATCAAAAAAAATGATATATTTGGAATATTTTATATGACCGTTAAAACCAAGCCATAAAATTAGCTGGTATAAATTGAAGTAACCCTATACAAACTAATAAATAAATTATGAATAAATTGAATTCAGAAGTATAAGAATCCGATATAAATCTCATTTACCAAAACTCAAATACGATGTTGTTTTTTTAGTGTTTTCTGTTGACCATGCCCTATCTGATTTCATTCAATTAGAATTTGAGAATATATAAATATGGTAGAAGTTCAAGCTTGTGTTTATTTCTAAAAGAATCATTCTTGCTTAACCACCAACTAAAATTGCAACCAAATATTATCTGATTCTCCGGTCCTATGTAAAGATCATAAGGGTTTATGTATGGAGAAATTATTATTATATCAAAATATAACAAAAAATTTATATTTATAGATATTTAATGAACTTATATTCTTTTCAAAAGTAATTTTTTTAACTCCCTTAATTCTTAAAAATATATTTTTATTTAATTTTAATTATATTTAAATAAACTATGTTTACTTTGATTTAATAATAACCATATATATTACCAATATATTAATTAATAATTTATAAAAATTTATAGTTAGCATACCGAAATTTATTTTTCTAAGAAAACAGTTTCCTCGGCTTTTTATATTTTTAATTAAAAATAAATTTTATAAACTTTAGGATGATAATTTTATGAAATTAAAATATTTTTTGGTTTTATTTGGATATATTAACTCAAAATAAATTTTTAGTAATTTTATAAAAATAACTATTTTTAGTTAAAATATATAGGACCTATGAAAATAATAATTTCCCGGATTTTATCACAATTTAAGAAAAAACAAAAATATTTCAAAGTCATTAAAGAAATCAAATATGAAATTAAGGGATAAAATTATTCATTTGGAAACATTTTTACATATAGAAAACCTACACCCAACATTTTTAGAACTATAGATAAATTTTAATTTAATATAATTTATTTTATATTTTATTTAAATAAATTATTTTCAAGGTGAGGTTTGGGTTTGGATTTCCGTGGAATCCCCGTACATTTTATTCATGAAAACGATTTAACTCGATTAAGTGTTTTTATTTTAAAATTAACTTTTCATACCTATAGAAATTTTATTTCATAAAATGGTTTTCTAATTTTAAGTGAGAAGGTTAAAATAGGGAAATAAACTTAATTTTAACATTTTTCATTAAAATTAATTGCCAAGGTTAAAAATTTGTTGGCCTGGTAAAAGGTAAAAATTGTAAAAAAATTATTAAGGGGGGAAGTCGAAAACATATTAAGAACATGTTTATTAATATATAGTAGAGGTTTATATTGACCAAAACTCACCTTATTTACTCATTTGTCCCTATTTTAAGACCTTGACCATTTGATAGTGAAATTAAATTATTTAAATTCAATGGGTATTTCCAAAACTACCCTTCTCTTCACTTATAAAAATGTAACACTTCCACCACATAAAGACTCACCTATACGTCGAATTTATACTTTAAATTTTTTAATTTTGAACTCTTAATAACCTTATCTAGTAAACATAATCCCATGGAAAATCATGGTAATCTTATTCCATATAATGTCAAGGGGACTTCCTAGGAAAGATCAAGTCTGTAACATAAGTATTATATGTTTCTTAAGTTGTTAATCTTAATTTTACTCTTCCAAATAACTTATAACCATAATAATATAATGTCTTAATTATATTTTATATAATATTAACATTTTATATTAACTATAAACCCCTTATTTGTTTATTTCCATCAACTTATAAAATTAAATAAACATCAATCTTATGTGTGCGTGGACTACCGCCTCCACAAAGAATCAATTTTTTTTCTATCATTAGTTTTTAATTATTTATCCAAACAATATAAATATGGTTCAACTTCATAAAATCATTAAAATAATATCATTATTATGATATTTTAATGATATCATTTCAAAATAAACATATATTTATCCATTCTCACCAATCGAGTTAAAGTGTGTTCAAGTTTGACTCAGTTTAACAACCTGTATGAACGATGCTATAAGACTCTATTATGAATTAATATGAAAACATGAAAACTAATATTATTTTAATATTATAATAAAATAATAATTTTAATATGGTTCTGATAATATCATATTAATTTTTTGACTTATTATTAAATTATATTTTGCATTCTCTAAAATCATTAAAATAATCCTACATTGATTCCATTTTCACCCAGTGTAACTAAATCACATATAAAATTATGTAAGATATTATTAAATAAATTTAATTTATATATGATATTTTATTAAATTATATTACTTGGAATAAAACGATGGGTAGTGAAATGAACATTATAAAACATGATAAAAACGTTAAAGTTATCAACACCTGTTAGTTTAAATAAGCTATAACTAACCAATATAACCTAATAAATAATTATAATTGAGAAATATAAATGGTAGCATATATGAATAAGTTTGTAAAATATATTATTAAGGTGTATATTTTTGTTTTACATGATGTTTGAGTGTCATCAACAAATAAAGGAAATAAGGTGAGGGTTTCCCATATTAACTTCCCTTCATTAAGATATGTTTTAATGTTATGCACAAATTTTTTATTTATATAGTGTATATACTAATGAATAATTTATTTTTACATATTAAATAATTTAATTCATGTGATTTATAGAACCATGTGATATTCAATAGTCCAATTAATTTTGATTCAAAAATTACTAAAGTTGTAAGGGGTTTTCGTGACTCAATTATCTTCCTTGAGTTATAATCACTCTTATTTTCCTTTTATCTTTCACAGTTGATCTATTATAAACATTGAAGATTTTAGAATAAATTTATACCATATTTTATAAGGAAATAATGTTTCGCATCCAATTATTCTTCCCTAATCCATCTAATGTTTTGTTAAAATGTATTTTTGGTATGTATAATTCCCATTTCTTTAAATGGATTTTTATTCTATATCCATGTTTTTACTTTCCACAAATGTTCTATTTTATCCAATGGAAACTAAATTTTTTTTATCTTAAATTATCTTCCCCCCACCCCCCCCCCCCCCCACTTTATTTATTTTAAAATGAATTTTTTATCATTATTTTAACGATGTGGGTTTTTAATAAGGTTATTAAAAAATGTTCCACAAGTTTTTATATCCATTAAAAATAAAAGGTTTTATCATCCACTGCAAATTTTCATTTTAAAATCATTATACCTGTTTAAAGGTCCCATTATTAAATGTTATTTTTAAAATTAAAACTTTTAAAAGTAAAATTTTTCTAATTATTTTCAGTTATAATTTTCATAAATGTTTTATCTCTCCTGATTTTATGTTTTTATCTTCCTTTATATGTTTTTATGTAATAAATACTTTTTGAAAATGAGATTTTGATATCCAATGATTTATTAAGTTCATGTTATGTGAAAAGTTTAAGAAACCCATTATTTTTCCATGGGTTAGTTAAGCTCTAATGATAATTTATTTTTTGTGGAACACATATGTATAGATGAAGATAGGTGTGGTCCTATATCACCCACCAATGAATTGGTTTAAGATTAAATCTCATGAGATAGTTAGGCATGGACATAATGAATTTTTCAACATATCCAAGGTTATGACGAGTTTTCTAAAAATTATAGGCATGAACATAATAATTTTGTTTAGATAGGATTGGGGAAAATGGGTTTTCCCATATAGGTTTTCCTATTATTATGGTTGTGTGACATTCCCATGTTGTGTATCTAGTTATACCTAATTTTCACGAAGCATTTCATTTCCTTGAATTTCCTTGTTTTCTATATTTTTCAATATTTTTAAAGTGTTCCATAATTTTATTTCATTATCACATGTTAATAGTGTATATCACATGGAAAACAAAACTAAAGTGAAAAAACATAATATATTTTGAATATTATATGTTACTGTTTAAAAATTGATGTTAAAATAGTAAATATAAATTGAATAAACTTAATCACAAAACCAATGAATAATGTAAGAAGAAATGGAATCCAAAAGAAAAAGTCTTCAAAATAATGCACATTTATCAAAACATGAAAGGAAGTTATCATTTCTAGGATTGAACTTGACCTTGACCAAGACAGACTCAAGAAATTATGTTTTGAGAAAAATTATATATGGGGAGATGTTCAAGCTTGTCATGATTGACACAAGATCCTAGCAAGATGAACCACCAAAAGAAACTACAAGAAAATATTATCGGATACTTAGGTCTCTGATTAGAAACAAAATGAGGATAATATTCATTGTTAATATATATAATATTCATGTGATTTATTATTCATAAACACCATTTTAGTGCATTTTACACTTTGAACATCATTTCACATTATGAATGTAATTCCTTCTTAAAATGCACTATTATGTGGTAAATTTTTAACATCATTTAATGTACCCAATGATATTGATTTTATGTTAATATTTAATTTTCAGGTTTTTAATTATATTGGTAACAATTCATACATGTGGATTGTTGGAAGATTCACATTGGAAGACCACCAAAGTGGGATTTCATGAAAACAATTCTGGAGAAGGCAGATTTGACACCATCCCACTGATAAGAATGTGGTGCCCAACATACATGCCCAATGAAGCCAAAATTTCATGGGATTCTAGAATACTTATAGAAGAACACATAATTATTCAGGATACTGTGCTAATTCGGCTTTCATGGTGGTTATTATGGCAGCCCAATTTGGAGATAAAATTCTAGGCCATATTCTAAGGCAAATAAAATTATCTCACCAATTTAATCATATCTGGGAATCAACATATTATTTTGGGATGAAATTTTACAAAGAGCTAGGGGAACTCCGGAGATTCAATGTTTTCTTCTGTGGACTACTAGAATTTGGCAATATAGAAGGTCTTATAGGCGCCTCTTTTCGGTGGAATAAAGTTGGCTGCCACCTCGGGTCAAGGGTGCAATAGTCTACTCTCTCTTAACTTTCCACCCACCTATGCCCACCACCATTAATTGAGGAAACTTCCACTATTTTAGGATCAAACCAAAGATAAAAAAATTTCTATTTAAGGTAGTGGTGGTAGAGGAGTTGAGTATCCTTGGACCTTTGTTTTCATTTTAATGTTATTATATCGATTTGACTTTGTAACATTATTCTTTCTCATGTAAGTTGTTAGAATCACCATAGTTCTTAATAAAATTTATTCTTTTCCTCTTCTTATGTTTTTATTATATCACTTTGATATTTTTACATTAAGTTTTGAATTTATTCACACCATACCTTGTGATATTCTTCACAAAATAGTGGAGTGATTGCATTATTTTTATTGTTTTTTACTTCTCCAATTCCCCCCTCCTGAGTCTACTTTCCAGTTCCATTGAAACCATAGAATAAATGGAGGGATAAATATTTTATGGGTTGATCCAAGGTAGTAGAAAGGGGATGGTTTGGAAGGTATTTCTCTCTCCATTAATTTCTAATCACTTCTTTTAATTGAGTTTTTTTTGAAGATCTTTAAACTCCTTCATCCTTGTTGAATTTAAGGCCACACACTTCAAGTGATAATACGAACCTTTACCTTGAAGTGATAAAAACTTTGGTCCTTAAAGTGTATAGGAGATTATTATTAACGGGTTTAGGTATTAAACCAGAAAGTTATGATGTTGTTTGATCTACTTAAATTAACTCATCTCAAATATAATAAATTGAAATCATTAAAAGGGGAATTCATCCAATCCACCCCAAGAAATAACCTAGGATCAACTCCTTATCTTAATTTGAATTAACTTAATTTGAATTAACTTAAATCTGTTAGTGATACCTTAAACCCATCTAAAATAAACACAATTTTTCCACTTCATATCCAAAACCAATCCATAAAATTGACGTGTCTGTACATTACTTCTGAGGTCTATGAGGATTCGATAACCCAAGCTAAACTATAAGTACTGTTAAACCTTCATCTCTTGGGTAAATTTGAGCATGAATCAAATTGTGGCACCTTTACCAGGGACCCAAGTAAGTTATCTCAACACCAATTCTATTCTCCCCCATTTCATCTATTCTCACCCAAGATCTCTTATCTTTTCCCTTTCTCGTTTTTTATTCTTTTGGCACATGTCTGCCTACACTCGTGATCAATCAAACCATCTATTTAGGGTGGATAGTCCTAGGTTTGGGGAGTCAAGTACACCAAGGTAACTCTTTCCACTAGATCCTAATATTACTTATACTCCAGAGTCAAGAAATGATCCCATTTCAATGGATTTTCTTCAAAGAAACCAACTCATAAACCCAGGTGGGAACCAAAATGAAAACCCAAATGAGGCAGCCCCAAACATGGGGAATGCAGTTGATCAAACCACGAATGACTACCTCACACCTGCCTGGACCAATTCCCCCTCATGCATCAGACACAACTCCCTAGGAGATGCCAACTACATCTTTAAACCCCATGTCCTAAACCACCTTCCCACATTCCATGGATTGGATTCTGAGATGCCCTACCATCACGTTAACAAGTTCAATGAAATTGTAGAAACCATGTGTCCCTCAAATCAATTAGAATCAGCTAAGTTGAGGCTATTTCTTTTTTATTTAAAGGATTGAGCTAAAAATTGGATAAAAAATTTGAGACCATCATCCATCAACTCTTGGGACCAACTACAAAAAGAATTCTACAAAAAAATAATTTCCCAACCACAAAACAATTGCACTTAAAAAGAGTATACAAATATTTTTTGAAAACAATGGAGAGTCATTCTATGAAACATGGGAGAGGTTCAAAGAAACTATAAACATGGTTACACACCATGGTTTTTATATTCCTAAACATGTGAGAATTTTTTATGAAGGGTTGGGTCCAGGGAACAGACAATTCATTGACATGATGTGTAATAGAACCTTTAAAAACAAAGCCCCAAATGATGCTTACGAGTATCTAGAAAGACTTGATGAACAAAACCAAACATGGGGAACTTAACCTTATTCTGGAAAGCCACAAAGAACTACTGGAATTCATACACATATAGAATAGTAAATCCTTATGGCTAAACTCATAGTACTCTCTAGGAAGGATGAATAGATAGACCATAAGAAAGTCTATGAACTCCAAACTATAGACCATGTTTGCACAATTTGTGACAAACATGACCATAAGATAGACAACTTCCCAACCATTCCATCCATAAAGGATGTTCTTTTAGGAGGATCCCTAGTGAAATTAAATGTTTTGAACTTTCAAAATCCTCAATTCCATAACACCTTCAACCCAAGGTATAATGACCACCCAGGCTTCTGCTGGAAAGATAACCAGTAACCTAGCCAACCACAGGGAAAAAATCCTTACCCCCATAAGAACTACCAAACTCATAACCGGTTCCAAACCCAACCGATCCAATACCAATATCCACTTGTCCATTTCCAAAAAACCATCCCACATCGAAAATATCCCCCTAGGGTAAACCTATCTTCTCAAGCACCAACCCAAACTGCCCCACAAAGCATACTAGAACAACTATGCAAACAAATTGAAAGGATAAACTCAGAATTATATTCCCTAAAACAATAGCGTCAAACCATCAAATCTAGAAAGGCACCCATGCCTACTCAGGCAGTACCATACTCAATTTCAGTGGGAGAGTCAAGTTATACTCAAACAATTCATGAACAACTAAAGGTTGTGGCTGTTTTAAGATGTGGAAAATCAATTGAGAAACCTAAACAACTAATTCAGAACCCATATGAAGATTAAAAATTGGATTAAAATTCAAATAAACCAAATGATCAAATTGAAAAACATGATAACATTGTCAAAGAAACAACTCTTCAACAAAAAACCCCACAACCTGCACCATTTCCTCAATGCATGAGTGGGAAAACCAAGCCTGAATTGAGTGAAACATTAAGAGAAATCTTCCCATAAGTCAAGTTGAACATTCCCCTTCTCGATAAAATCCAAACCATACCTGCCTACTCAAAGTACCTTAAGGACATTTGCACTTTTAAAAGAAAATTTTCACATAAAAACCAAGTCCATTTGGCTGCAAATGTGTGTACACCATTCAAGGGACCATTCCTAATAACTTGGAAGACCTAGGTTTCCCTTACATCAAGGTTGAACTAGGATAGAGAAAAGTTTTCAAGTCCTTGTGTGACCTAGGTGCTAGTGTTTATCTCATCTCATATGTTGTGTACTGCCAGTTAGGCTTAGAAGAGATCCAACACATTTGTCACACTTCATCTTGATGATCATAGCATTTGGGTTCCCAAGTGGATTTTAAAGGACGTTCTGGTAAAGGTTGAATACTTCATCTACCTTGCTAACTTCATTGTCCTTGAAAACCATACAAACTTAGGAAATAAGGAATAAACCCCAATCATACTTGGTCATCCTTTCCTTGCAACAATCAACTCTGTTATCCATGTTTGAAACAGGAACACGACCATCACCTTTGGAAACATGAGTCCATACTTGAACATCTATAATGAATGCTCAAAAATAGGGGATGACATGGAAATTCATGATGTAAACATGATAGGAAGCATTGAAAATGAATCTATAGGTCATCAAGTAATATTTGATGGATGTTTAAGTCAGGACGAGATTGATTTCCTTTGTTCACATGAAGGAATTTTATCTCCTTGGCTTGAATCATTTTCAAATTGCTCTGATGATGAAGTCTTAGGTCCAAAAATCATTGAAACCTTTATGGAAAGAACTTTCATGGAGATCACTCCAAAAACCTTCCCTAAATATAATCACGACAATCTAGTAGTTGAACCTTCTACATGTGTGGAATAAATCCTATCTAAAACACAAAGAAACAAAAGTAATATTGATCCAATGTCCCAATCTTCTACTAAAATTTTGAACCAACCTGATCATGAATTGAAGGAACTTCACGCTGCACTCGAGTATGCCTTCCTAGGGGACAATCAAACACATCCTATTGTAATTTCTTCTTATCTTAAATCAAATAATGAGAGGATGCTTCTAGATATCCTTAGGAAACATAATAAAGACATTGGTTGGACCCTGTCTGATATTCCTGGGATTATCCCACTTATTGGGACTCATAGGATTGTTCTAGAAACTGATTCAAAGCCATGTCACCAACCTTAATGGATACTCAATCCTAATCTCATGGAAGTAGTGAGAAAAATTACTTTTGAAACTATTAAAAACTTGTATCATATATCCCATAGATGAGAGTGAGTGGGTCAGCCAAATACAAGTGGTTCCCAAGAATGCATGAATCACAGTGATAACCAATAAGGATGTATAGATTCTTACAACTAGGGTGAGCAATGGATAGAGGTTTTGAATTTACTATATTAAGCTAAACTCATTCACCAATAAGGACCATTCCCCTTACCATTCACTGACTAAGTCCTTGAGAGAGTGGCAGTTCATTCCTTCCACTATTTCTTAGATGGGTACTCATGGTATAATCAAATTGAGGTCTCCCTAGAGGATCAAGGGAAGACTATATTCACATGTCCATTTGACACCTTTTCCTTCAAATCCATTCCATTCGGGTTATGCAATGCCCTTGGAAGCTTCCAAGGGTGAATGATGGGAATATTCCAAGACATGGTAGGGGATTTTCTTGAGGTCTTCATGGATGACTTCTCTATCTTTGGGGATATATTTGAGGGATGTATTAGGAATGTAGAGAGAGTTTTGTCTAGATGTGAAGAAAGGAATATGGTCCTAAACTAGAAAAAATGTCATTTCATGGTTAAATAGGGATTATTCCTTGGCCATATAGTCTCGGGTAGGGGGATTGAAGTTGATAAAGCAAAGGTTGACATCATTCATCACCTTACATAACCCAGAATTGTCAAGTGAGGTCTTTCTTATGACATGCTGGTTTCTATTGAAGATTCATCAAGGACTTTAGTTCAATATCTCGTATCCTTTGATCTCTACTAGAAAAATATTCTCTATTTGTTTAGATATAAAGTTGTGAGGTTTCATTCTCAACCCTCAAATCCTCTCTCACCTCTCCTCCCATTATGAAATCTCTAAATTGGAACCTTCCTTTCGAACTTATGTGTGATGCCAGTGAATTTGTTGTAGGAGCTGTGTTAGGACAACATTGCAATAAAACTCCTAATGTTATTTATTATGCAAGAAAATCCTTAAGTGATGCCCAAATCAACTAAACCACCACTAAAAAGGAGTTTCTTTATATTGTGTTTGCCTTAGATAATTTTAGGTCCTACCTATTAGGACCCCCATCACTATTTTCACTAACCATTCTACACTAAAATACCTCTTCCAAAAACAAGATGCTAAGGCTAGAATGATTAGGTGGGTCCTTATATTACAAGAATTTGACCTCAAAATCAAGGATAAAAAGGGTGTTGAAATTTTATAAGATGATCACCTCTCTAGAATGGAATTCAAAGACAACTCAAATCACCTTTCTGTGTCTGATTCACATCCTGATGAACACCTATACTCTATGAGTGATTGCCCTTGGTATGATGACATAGACACCTTCTTAGTTACAGGAGTAATTCCAAAATTATTAGGTACTCAATATCAAAGGAAATTCATTTCTAATGTTAGGAACTATGTTTTTGATAATCCATACCTCTATAATTTCTTCCCTAAACAAGTTATTATGAGGTGTGTCCCAAAATCTAAACAACAGTCCATCCTTAAATTTTGTCATAGTGAGGCATGTCGAGGTCACTTTTCCTCTAAGAAAAATTCTTCTAAGGTTCCTCAGTGTGGTCTCTTAAAGAACACCCTCTGATGAAACTCCTACACAATTTTACAAAGTTGTCCTACGTGTCAACAAGTAGGGTCAATCACAAAAAGGAATCAAATTCCACTCACTCCCATAATAGTGATTGAAATCTTTGACTGCTGGGGAATCGCTTTCATGGGTCCCTTCCCAAACTCTAGGGGATACCTCTACATCCTCTTAGTTGTTGATTATGTCTCAAAATGGGTTGAAGACATTCCCACCAAGTCTAATGATCATCATGTTGTGATCTGATTTCTAAAAGAACACATATTTTCTAGATTTGGAATTCCTAGGGCTATAATCATGACGGAGGAACCTATTTAGACAACCATCCATTCTCTTCACTCATGTCTAAGTATGGGATTTCTCACAAGGGTTCCACTGTGTACAATCCTCAAACCAATGGTCAAGCTAATTTAGAAAATATGTAGATTAAGAATATTCTTGAAAAAACTATCAATCCTTCAAGGAAAGTTTGGTATGAGAAACTCTTGGATGATCTTTGGGAATATCGTACAGCTAACAAAACCGTCCTAGTAATGTCACCATAAATGATGGTTTATGGAAAATCATTCCATTTACCTATTGAAATTGAGCATAAGGCTTTTTGGAAAATTAAGAAAATAAATTATGAGATCATTGGCCGAAACAAAAAGGAAATTAGATCTCAATGAACTTGAGGAACTGAGGATGGAGGTTTATAAAAATTCAAGGATCAATAAATCTATAGTTCAAGCCTACCAATCTAGGAATACTAAAGTCAAACATTTTGAACCTGGAACTCTTTTATAGTTCAAAAAATCATTTTCACCAAGGAAATTTAAGGTCTAGATGGTCAAGACCTTTCATAGTGCATCATGTGTACCCCCATGGGGTAGTAGAGGTTCAAGATCCCACAAGTGGTTACATTTTCAAGTTCAATGGTCAAAGGTTAAAACCATTCATTGAACCATTCAATAAAAAAGAAATAGAGGTTGAGTTAGCTAAACCAACCTATGAACAAGGAAAAAATTGATATATTTAGGATCCATGTCGGGATAACGACGTTAAACGAAGTGCTGCATGGGAGGGAACCTATAGTTTTCAAGTTTCAATAATTTTTTTGTTTTAATCAACTTTATATTTTAAATAGGATTAATGAATAATTTTTATATTTAAAAATAATAAAAAATAGACTGTTGACCTGTTCTTAAATTTTGAGTATGGATGGGTATGAAAGAGGAGTGCCATATTCATCCATGTCACATGGTGTGATCCTTGAGTAATACCTTACCCAAATATTTAAAAATAATACAATGTATCGTTAGTTTATTATATTTTTAGGTGTTTGTAGGTTTAAATAATAAAATATTAATAATAATAAAATTAAAAGGCCATATCATAGGTCTTGGGGAAAACCCCGTCACAACCGGCAAAGCCGCAAGGACTAGAACTCGGGACTGAAGGGAGACAGGGGCGTGCGCTTACCACTGACCTATGGCTTATTGGGATTCTTTATTCTATAATTTTTATATATATACTTATATTTTACATTCATTATTATATAAATATATATATATATATAGTTTTTTTCCACTAGGGAATTCTCAGAGTGACATCAAGATCAAGGGATTAAAAGGGAGCAACAAGAATTTCAACTTCAACCACCATGTGACTTCATTCCATGATCCTCATTTTCAATTTCCCTTTTGAACTACCATTCTATGCTTCTACCCCCTTATAAATTTTCTTTTCTTTAAACACTAGGGATTGTGTTATTTTCAGTTTGGGGGAGATAAAATAAAATTTATTTTGAGTCAAAAAAAGAATAATTTGAAGAAAAAAAGTGTGCCTTAATGGAAGGAAAAATTCTTTTAACTTTGAACATTATAATACACATTGAAAACATTGAAACTGAATATTAAATAATTTAGATTGAACTAATTCTAATTTTATTCCTTGTATAATTTCATTATCATATATTTTGGAAAGTTTGGCTATCTAATTTGATATTTTAGGATTTATATTTTCATCCAAATAAAAAAGAATCACAATGAACGTCCTTTGGATAGTGGGGTATTATTATGAGTTCATGGGGTCCCCTAAATAAATAGAATAGGTTTGGTGATCATTTTATTTTTAATATGATAATTCAATAAAAAAATTAAAAAATACAATTAATTTGTGCGTATAGAAATTAAATGACCTAATGTGTGGCTTTCGACACTTGGGGATCGTGACTCCATAGTTTTCTGGCCCAGAGTTAGTAATTTTATCACTATTTATGGTAATTTTAATTTGTTATTTACTGAGTTAACTCGAGATGATTCCTGAGTATGTGGGCTTCACTTCGTTCCCTAATGTCTTTGAGCCTGGGAGTCATCGGCAAAGTCTCGCTACACAGGTTGACTCTTTTGAGTGCAATTTCAATTACCAAGAAAAAAACAAAAAAAAACAAAACAAATACATTAAAAAAACTTGAATACTTGTCTTAATATTGAAATGTTATTCCATCTATCGCTTCCATAATTTCCCTCTTGAATAATGATGAACCCCCATTTCTAAGGCAATACACAACACATCATCACTCTTAATTGATATTGGATAAATATGGCGATGAATTTGAACAAAAGAATGAGCATGGGATTGGGATCTTCTTATGAAACTATCATGTAATAAATTATTTTTATGAGTTTCAAGATTGTTTGGTATAAGATTTTTTGGTGATCATTGTGTATTAAAATGATTTTGGAAAAGGGAATTCAAATTTCATATTGTTGATATATTTTTTTCTCGGGACTAGAAAAACTCAAGTCGGGGGGTGTGATTAGCGAATAAATGAGGATAATATAAAATTTTAATATATACAATATTCACGTGCTTTATTATTCATAAACACCATTTTAGTTCATTTTACACTTTGAACATCATTTCACACTATGATTGTAATTCCTTCTTAAAATGCACTATTATGTGGTACATTTTTTACCATCATTTAAAGTACCCAATGATCTTGATTTTATTTTCATATTTAATTTTCAGGTTTCTATTTATATTGGGAATAATTCATACTTGTAGATTGTTGTAATATTCACATTAGAAGACCACCAATGTCGGATTTCATGCAAACAATTCTAGAGAAGGAAGATTGGACAATAACCCACTGATGAGAATGTGGGGCCCAAAATATAAGCCCAATGAATTCCAAATTTTATTGTATGATAGAATAAATATATAGGAACAAATAATTATTCATAATACAGTGCTAATTCGGTATTCATGGTTTTTATTATGGCGGCCCAATTTGGAGAAAAAATTCTACTCCAGATTCTGAGGCCCATAAAATAATATCATCACTTTAATCATATCTCGGGAACCACATGTTATTGTGGGCTTAAAT
Source organism: Viscum album (assembly GCA_963277665.1). Classification (NCBI taxonomy): domain Eukaryota; kingdom Viridiplantae; phylum Streptophyta; class Magnoliopsida; order Santalales; family Viscaceae; genus Viscum; species Viscum album. The sequence continues at coordinate 692,474,784 of OY728131.1, forward strand.
TTTATAAAGTGCTAAGGTACATCCTGATATTCATGTTTCTAATCTACGGCCCACTCCAATTCGTCCATCTAGAGGTCTTCCAGGCGCCTCTATTCTGTGGAAGCAAGCTGCCTGCCACCTCGGGTTAAGGGTTGAAAAATATACTCTCTCTTAACTTTCCACCCACCTAGTCCCACCACCATTAATTTAGGTGAATTAAACTATTTTAGGATCAACCCAAGGCTTAAAAGTTGTCTATTTAAGGCAGTGGTGGTATATGATTTAAAGATCCTTGGATATTTTTTTCATTGTAATGTTATTATGTCTATTTAGCTTTGTAACATTGTTCTTTCTCATATAAGTTATTCAAATCAACTTAGTTCTTAATAAATTTTCTTCCTTTACTATTATTCTATTTTTTTATATCTCTTTGATATTTTTTCCTTAAGGTGTGAATTTATTCACACCATACATTGTGATATTCTTCACACAACGGTGGAGTGATTGCTTTCTTTTTATTGTTTTTTACTTCTCCAATTCCTCCCTCTTGAGTCTATATTATGCTTCCATTGAAACCATAAAATCAATGGAGGGATAACTCTTTTATGGTTTGATCCAAGGTAGTATAAATGGTCAGGTTTGGATTTTATTTCTCACTCCATTAATTTCTAATCACTTATTTTAATTGATAATTTTGTTTGAATATCTTTAAACACCTTCATCCTTGTTGAATTTAAGGCCACACACTTCAAGTGCTAACACAAACCTTTACCTTGAAGTGCTCAAAACATTGATCCTTCTAGTGTATAGGTGATTAGTATTAAAGGTTTTAGGTATTAAACCAGTAAGTGATGATGTTTTTTGATCTTCTTAAATGACCCCCTCTCAAATATAAGAAATTTAATTCATTAAAAAAGGAATTCATCCAATCCACCCCAAGAGATAACCTTGGATCAACTCATTATCTTAATTTGAATTAACTTAATTCTATTAGTGATAACTTAAACCCATATAAAATCAACCCAATTTGGCCACTTCATATCCAAAAACAATCCATATAATGTACGTCTCTATAGGTAACTTCTTAGGTCTCTGAGGATTCGATAACCCAAGCTAAACTACAAGTATCGTTCTACCTTCATCTCTTGGTTAAATTTGAGCATGAATCAGTCTCACGTAGATATCATAAGGGGTTATATAAGTAGAAATTTATAATTATATAAATTTATAATAAAATATTTAAATATATATATATCATGAATTTATATAATTTTCAAAATCAACTTTTCTAAATTCAATTTATGCATAAAAATCTATTTTTTAGTTATTATAATTTTATTTCATGAAAACAAGTTTAAATTAAATTAATAATAATAATATATATTAACCCTTGATTAATTAATAATTTTAAAAAAATATATTGTTAATATACCAAAAGACATTTTCCTATAAAAATATTTTTCACTCTAATTTAGTTTATAATTCAAAATAATATTTCTAAATTTTTGGATGTAAATTTTAAAAAAATTAATATATTAATTGGATTTTTCTTGTATATATTATCATAATATAAATTATTTACCATTTTATAAAAATGATGAATTTAGTGGAAAGATGCAGTATTTATGAAAATTATAATTCCCAAGTTTTCATCAATATGTAAGAATGACCTATAAGTATTCAAAACAATTAAATCAATCAAATATTAAATCAGGGAATAAAATTAGAATTTTGAAATATTAATTGTACATTGAAAACCTATTTTAATCCTTTATAGATATAAATAAGAAAGTTACATTAATAAAACAATTCTTCTCTATAAATCATGTATTTTCAGGGTGAGGTTTGGGTTTATATTGAATTTTAATCTATATGAATTTTATGAAATTAATATTTCATCAATTTATAGCTCTAATAATAGTAAACATGGTATCTTTATAATGTTATTTTTCAAAAAAACACTTTCTTGTGTTTAAATACTTTTATTTTAAAATGATGTATCCATTCCAGTGGAAGCTTTATTTGGTATGTTTTTTTATATTTTAAATATTAAGTATTAAAATATCTAATCATGTTAATTTTAAATATGGTCCTTAAAATTAATTAATGAGGTTAAAAATTAGCTACCTAGTAAATAGTAAAAATAGTAAAAATTATTTTTCGAAGGGGGAAAGTACTAAACAAATTAATCAAACTTTTCATGGTATCTTTATAATATAGGAATTTAAAATCTTTATAATGTTATTTTTTAAAAAAATAATTGTGTTTAAATGTTTTTATTTTAAAATTAAGTATCCATTCCGATAGAAGCTTTATTTGGTATGTTTTAACGAATATTAAATAATAATTATTAAAATATATAATAAAGTTAATTTTAAATTTGGTCATTAAAATTAATTAATGAGGTTAAAAATTAGTTGCCTGGTAAAAATTAGAAACGGTAAAAATTATTTTACTAAGGGGAAAGTACAAAACAAATTAATGAAACTTTTCCCAATTTGATGGGTGAGGGGTTTCTAAACCAAAACTAAACCCATTTTCTCATTTCCTCCATTTTTAATACCTTTACCCTTTTAAAGTGAAACTAAATTATTGAAATAGAATGGGTATTACTGAAACTACCTTTCACTTCACATATAAAAAGTTTACACTTCTACGACTTCAAAACTCACATATCCTTCAAAATGATCTTTTAAAATCTACTACGTTACTCTTACTTGAACCCAATCCCATGAAAATTATCCCCTTTTAAAATATAGTTAGCCTAAAGACTTCAATATTGTCGGGACATCCAAGGAAAGATCAAGTCTCCAATTAAATTTTATTGTATTCCTATGTTTTTCTTTTTAATATTAATCTTACAAATATCGCATCACCATAATAATATGATTAATTAATAATAATTAATATACATATATGTTTTATATTAATTTTACAACATTTATTTATTTATTTACATCCACTTACAAAATCAATGGAATGTCTATCGTGTGAGTGCACGGACTACCACCTTCGCAATGAATCGTTTCGTTCATTTTCCTAATAGTTTTTAATTGTTTTAATAAAATATTTAATTGTAGTTAAAAATCATAAAAAAATATAATTAGTATCATTATTCTTCAATTATAATGATATTGTGTCAAAGTAAACACCTTCTTTACCATACAGACCAATCGAGTTAAAGCGTGTTAAAGTTTGGGTCGATTTAACCCCCTAAATGAACGAAGCTATAAAACTCTACAATAGAATATTATGGAAACATGAAAATTAATAATATTATAATTTAATAATAAAATTATTATTGGAATAAGGTTCTTCAAATACCATATTAAGTGTTTAACTTACTATTAATTTATCTTTGTAATTTGTAAAAAAAACACCAAAAATAAGCACACATTGAGTCCATTCTCACACAATGTATTTAAAACACTTGTGGATTGATATAATATTTTTAAAAATAAATTTAAGATATATATTACATTATCTAGAATTATATAACTTTTAATAAAAAAATTCTAACAGCATTAAAAATTTTAAAAATGTTAAAATGATTAAAGTTATTGACACCCAAGGGTTGAAATAAGTTGTAACTAACCAGTATAGCTATAATAAATAATTAGAAATGAGGAATATAAATGGTAAAACATATGAATAAGTTAATAAAATAGATTATTAAGGTAATAAAATAGTATATTAAGGTAGATATATTATTTTTATAGTATGTTTCAGTTTCATCAATTAATAAAAGAAAAAGGTAGTGGGTTTTCATCTCAACTTCTCTTCATTGAGACATGATTTAATGGTATGAACCTATTTCTTATTTCTATTTTGTATAAACATCCCAATAATTTATTTTCACATAATGAATTATTAAGTTCATTTGATTTATATAAACATGTGATTCTCAAGCTTCAAATGACTTTTAATTCAATGTTACTAAAGTTTTTATGGGTTTTGTGACTCAATTCTCTTCCTTGGGTCGTAACTACTCTTCTTTATCAATTATATTTCATGATATTCTATTATAACATATTATGATTTTATGATGTATTTACACCTTATTTTATAATTAAACCATGTTTATACAAATGAATTTTTCCTTGATGGTTATTATGTTTTGTTAAAATGCATTTTTGTTAGTAATAATTCTAATATCATTAAATGGATTTTACCTACACATCTATGTTTTTTCTTCCATACAATGTTCTCCATTATCCTATGAAAACAATTATCAATAATATTCCTTTTCACCCATTTATTCATTTTTAAATTAATTTTTCATCATCTATTTCAAAATGTGGGTTTTCAATATTGTTATTTCAATTTTTTAAATGGTTTTTCTGTTCATTAAAAATAAAAGGTTTTATCATCCACTATAAATTTTATTTTTATAACCATTATATATTTCTCAAGGTTCCATTTTAAAATATTCTTATTAAAATTAAATGTTTTCAAAGTATTTCCAATTCCTATTTTTTTAATCTTTATGTCATTCTCAAGTCTTAATTTATAAATAATTATTTAAAAATAAAATTTTTCAAAGTATTTTTAATTATATTTTTTCCTATAAGGTTTTTCTCTCATAATGTGATGTTTTGATATTAATTTATGTATTGTTATGTTATTAATCCATTTTGAAATTGAGATTTTTATATCCTGTGATTTCTTAAGTTCATGTTATGTGATAATTTTAAAAGGACCATTATTTTTCCCATGACTAATTAAAGATGTGATGATGATTGTTCTTATATATAACATATATATATATATATATGATTGGTGGGCTATATATTTACATATAATTCATTGTTTTAATCATATATATCATTAGATGGTTGGCAATGTACATAATGAATGTTTCACAGAGGCATGGGAATAATGGGATTGCTCACATTTTTAGGTGTAGACCTAATGAGTATGTTCACATATGTATTGGAATAATGGGTTTCCCCATATAGGTTTTCCTATGCTTATGGTTATTCCATATTCCCAAGTTGTGAATCTTGTAATAAAAATTTTCAAGATGGTTTTTATTTCAATAAAATATCGTGTTTTCAATATTATTCCATATTTTTAAACTATTCTACCCTTTTATGCCATACTCGCATATTATATGACTATTGAGATGTGTTTTGAGCTAATTAATATGTTTTATTCTTTCTTAAGGACATTTTTAATGATTTATCTTTCTCTAAAAAGTTTTATAGTTATCATATAAGGTATTTTGATCATATATTATGATATGTATTTCTTCCTCATGTCTTCATTCATGTTATGATTTGTTTTCCCAAACTAAGCATCTAAGATCACCCCTTTATTATGTATCCAATTCTTAAATTATAAATATGACTATATCATGTTAATTTTTTAATAAATGGTCTATGGGAAAATTATTATAGATAAATTTTCACAAATATAGTAAAATAAAAAATTTAGGGAGCTAATATCCAAGACACTAAACCTTTCAGTATTTAGGTTATAAAACTATTCATGTGGTGTATTATTTAAATAATGATATTAATGTGTTATTAATGTTATTTTTATCATTATTATCTATAATATATCCCTATAATGCATTGGGTACCTATGGATATCTCATGAGATAATTTGAACATGAATGGGGGTGAACCCAATTCAACAAGGGACAATATCCACTGTGATAGTCTTGGGAATGAACCACGACTAAGGTTATGATGCAATAGAGAGTGAACCACTATGACAGTATTAGATATGATCCTTAATTAAGGAAGTGATTTTATATGCTTATGTGTATGACGAAAACTTATGTCTTACGCTTATTATGTTTCCTCATAGATTATGATTGATTATTAATAACTCCACACACATATAAATTTCTTATTTTATTATGAAAAAGAGTTATATCATGATTTATGATTAATAATATTTAAATTATTGGTTATATTTATTGTAAGTAAAAATGTTGTTCTCATACATATATAATTATATTATTCTCACTTGTCAGTATCGATTGATATCTCATATGTTTACCCTTACTGATCATATGAGCTAAACCTTTATTATGTTTCCTTTTCCTATGAAATGAAGAAAGGATTTTGGTAGGGTATGTCTAATAAGTGTACTATATGATAATATATTCATGGTATATATTAATTATTTTTCATGAAATATGATTATTATATATATACTATCCGAAGACTCTAAAAAATTGTGGTTCTAAGGTGTGTATAATTGTGTTATATATTTATTATTAACCTAAAATGAGGTAATATCTATTTAAATTTTTCTTGGTTCACCTCAATCGTTATCATATTAATGTTTAGTTATGTTAGGATACTAGGATTATCGATCCATCATGAGAACAATAAGGATAATCCTAAGTATAGGATAACATTCAAATATTTTTGGTAAGGTGTAGATTATATGGTTTATATAGAAATATATCCTTGTTTGGATACTATAAGGATGTGGTTTGGGGAAAACTTTATAAAGTGGTAATAACTCCAAAAAGAGTTATTGAAGTATATCTTAGCCATTATTCTGGTTCATAGAGAATGGGCCCCTATTTAACAACTGGTTTGACACTCTTGGGGGATATTTATGGGTTGACAAACTTTTTTCTTACCAAACATAATAAAGGATTTGAAATTATGGTGATCATTGATGGACTAGTTTAAAAAAGAGGCATCGTCGATTAAAACCATGGTGTCCAAATTTTATAATCCTATGTATGATTTTAATGATTTATAACTACGATTATTATTTCCCATTATTTGAATTTTGGTATTAGTCATTTGATTGAACCATGAGGAATTGAGTTGAAAATTAATTTCATGGATAATGAAATGATTTTACTCCTATGAAATTGAAAGATATATGAGCTATTTTGTGAAGCCTTATCATTATTCTACATTTATATCATGATATATGATTAAAAAAATATATATAGTTGATTTATCTAATACATAAAATGTGAGGAAATTGAATTTTATTGAAGTTCAAGAGGAAGTGATCATAGAGGGAAGAAATTATAATTTTTTCATGTCAATAATGTGTGAAGAAGCACCCATGAGAATGTATCAAAGGAAAAGAAATATTTCTTATGTGTGTAAATAATGGTATTATAGAAATGATGTTCCATGTAATTCCATTTATTATATGAGGGGAACATGGTAATTATCTAAGTCAATACCTTATTACAATGGATAACTCCTTGACCAAGGAAGATAATATACTACTCCAATATCTGAAGTGGACCATAATGATTAAGGCATATTTATCCCCTACTCCGGATTTTGGAATATCAAGATGATGTTGTTAATATTTTACACTATGGGAATGTTATTATAATAAAATTTTATCTTATTTTTATCATTAATTAACTCTCTATCTTAAAATATCCCATATAAATTTCTTGAATAAGGAAATCAAAAATAATATCTGTAACATCCCATATCGTTAATATGGAATAATTCCTGACTTCATATATAAATATAAACTTTATACCATACAAAATTACCATGGGGGCTATTTTATTTGGGTAATTAGATATATAGTACAATAAAATGAAATATGGGTATAATAAAACAATTTAAAATCTTTTAAACAAAGTCTTATATTCCATCAAAGTTTAAAAAGTAAACAAGATAACCTAGGGATGTACATAAAAAAGGGGTGATCTATAAATTCCAATAAGGGACTGATCAAGTCATGACAGGATGAAAGAAAAAAATAGTCGAGATTTATATCAAGTTAATATAAAAGGTGTGAGAATAAAAAAAATGAACATCGAAGAAAGATATAATATGATATCATCAAGGCAATACAGGAATGTGGAAGCAACATAAAACAAGAAATCATAGGAATAAGTCACCGATTTCCATTGAGACTTCATAACATAGTTTTCTTAGTAGAAACTTCCATGAACCATATATGGTATCTCATGACACAAAAAAAAAATACATAATGAATTATATGGCAATATAATTTTGGTCTCACCCATCACATTCACATAATGTACATGCATTAGTGAGCCACATATATCATACAATATAAGAATGGATTTCATAACTTTTAAACAAATTGTTTAGACTTGTGGGTAATATACATGGAATTTATCAACCAATGAAATGTATGTTCATCTATTTTATTTCCCTTGAGTGGAAATAGGGATGGGTATTAACAATATAAATATTTGGCAAGGAAAAATCACAGGATAATTTTAGTTGCATAATGGGTGTATATAACTATTCACAGAAGTGTTTAATGAGAGTCAAATGTAGTATATCATTACATATAAATCATATTTACAGTAAAATGGATGTGTAAAAACACATTCTAACATGAAAAATTGGAAATAAAATTGAATAATACAAAGAATGTACTTGAATAGAGGGGGATGAGAGAATCCATTACCTTAAGAGGGAGTTTCTAAAAGTTTGGGATGATATTTTTAAAAGATTGGGAACACTTTGGGAGGGATTTAGAGAATGATAGGAAGAATAAACTCATTATCTATAGGTTTTTAGTAAATAGGAATGTGAGGTTGTGTGGGTATTTATAGCTAAAGAGATGGCATTTATTTATTAATTTCTAAACTATGGTTTTAGACTATATATGATAAAATAATCAAAACTCAGAACCTTCCAATGGTTTCTCCCATGGTTTCATTTATATATGTGTGGTTTAAAATATTTTATTTCTCCAAGAATATAACATATTAAAATAATATCATTGGTGAAGTGGAAGTGAGTCACGTTCATAATGAATTTATTTTAAAACCTTAAAATATAATATATGTTTTGTAGGATTCATTAAGGGTTATAAAATTATTAAATTTAATTAAAAATTATAATTTTAAAGTGTAAATATATATTTTTTGTTGTGTATTAATTTTATAGAATTTATTTCATCACTTCTGTGCCATTATGATATCATGATACTGACCGTATATTTATACCGAATTTAATTTTTACCCAAAAATAAATATTTTGTAGAAAAATATGAAAAATTAACCATTTGATAATTTTGATATGATAATTTCAAATATAATATTAATTTTTTAAAAATAATTATATAAATATAATAATTTTCACTCTAAAATAAAAACATTAGTTACACGAAAAAACATTTTTATGAAAATATCAATCTTCTCACCCTTATAAATATTACATTGGACTCTATTAAACAATATTATAATTTTTATATAAATAAAAATTATTTAATATTCTTATTATATAAAAATAATATTTGTTTCCAAATTATTTAATTTATCAAAATTTGTGTCAAAACCATATATTTTTATATTATCCAGTTTTGTTTTCTTCATATCAAAATCTAATTTTTATCAACTCATATATAATTGTTTATATAAATTAATAATGAAATGTGGTATAAATAATAATTATTTTATTATAAATAAAGAATAAAAATCATACTATTAGGTTATAGATACATTACCCTTAATTACACTAGTGTACGCCCTAAGGGTAAGGTGTGTGATGGTGGCACTTTTTTAGGGTAGTTCAGAAAACATGTTTGGGTTGTGATCTCAATTATATTGAACTTCCCTAGTAAAAGGGTTTCTCAATTTTTCAGTGTTTAAATTTAATCTTTGTCTTGGTCAAGGTAAAATGTCGATGACTCCATCTCTTTTAGAAGCTCAAATAATTGGGCTTCATAGGGTACATTTCAACTGGTCGAGGCCATCGCTTCATCACTATATTTCAATTAGAATTTATCATAACCATTAATATATATTAATAATAATGATCACTATACATTGGATATATTATGAATGGTTAATATTATTTCTAGTATTTAATATATGACCTGTTATATTTTATAATGGCCTAAAATAAACAATGTAATGAATGTTTTTTCTATAACGATAATACATAAAAAAAATTTATTCATTCAAAAAGGAGACTTAATTTATAAAAATTTTAGCCATTACATTATTCACCCCTTCAGAAATTTCACTCTTGAAATTTCATTTCATACACACACACAATATTAGGGTACTTATATTTTATTACGTCTTCTATTTCCCATATTGTTTTCTTAAACATGTGGTTATTCTTTAAATCTTTGACCTAGTGAGTTTTCTTGTTTCATAGAACAATTTATTTTTTATCTAATATCTTCACCATCTTCTCCTAATATCAAATATAATTCTCCAAAGGTACCACCTATAGATTCAATACTTGTGAGAAATCTGGTATGTAGTTCCACAAGAGGTATACATGGAACACATCATTCACATGAGATATGTTTGTTGGGAGTGATATTTGATAAGCCAAAGCTCTAATTCAATCAAAATTCACAACGGTTTCAATGTATCTTGGAATAATCTTTCCCTTTTTCCCAAACCTCAATACATTTTTACATGTCAATATATAAAAGAAAACATTATCTCTTACCTTAAACTTCAAGTCCCATCAATAATTGTCTGTATATATTTCCAATCAAATTCTTTAAAAGTACATATGATATTTAATGATTTGAATTTTCTCTATCATATATTTGATATGATCATGTCCTATAAGATTCCTCTCTCTAACTTTATCCATGAACATTAGAGTCTAGAATCTATTCTCATACAGATCCTAATAATGTGTAATTTCGTTTCTAGAACATAAACTATTCTTATATAAGAGAAATACGCGGTAAAGGTGATGATCCCAATATACATGTTAATCTATTTGATTTTATCTCAACATATCCTATTAGGTTTGAATGGTTCTTTTTTATTTACAATATTTCTAAGGGTGATAAGAGTTACTAAAAGTCATCTCTTTATCCAACGTTTATAGAAGGATTCTTAAAAACATTGAGGTAAACCACAATCATCGATTAGATATAATTAATATTGGCACTCTATATAATCATACCACTTCCCTTATGAATATATTGGAGATTTTTTCAGGATATAAATATTCCTTAATAGTAATGAAATTCGCTAATTTTTTAAGGCAATTGACTACCACCCCGATGGTGTTATTACAATTAGATATCATAGAGATTCCTATAATGAAATCCATGGTTATGTTTTCGCATGTCTGTACTAGTATGGGAAATGGTTTCACCATGCCCTTATAATTTTTTAATTCATCCTTGACTTTTTTACATTCTAAGAATTGAAATAAAAATTCTATAATCTCTCTCTTCAAATTATCTCATTAGATGATTTTCAATAGATCTATATACATCTTAGTTCTTCATATATGAATAGATAAGGATGAGTTATTCACGTTATCAAGAAGTTACCTCTTTATCCCTAGTTTTTATGGGACATGTATCTATGTTATAAACCATATAACTACATAATTAAAAAAAATTGAACTCTGGAATATTATCTACCTTTCCCTATAATTTTTAAACATCTTTTTGTGCCTCATTGAACCTCTCATGAATGGATGGTTGAGAAGTTATTTTAGTATGGTAGGATGAATATCCTTTAATTATTCCAATTTACATACATTACATGACTAAGAATATTGGATCCCTTTAAATACACACCATTGATAGGGTTACAGGATACTTTCTACATAGTGCATCTTCCTCTTTGTTCACCTTCATATAATGGTATTGTATTTAATAATAACAATCATTGATCATATTTAACAACCATTATGGGATCATATTGATCTCCTTTTTTTGAATATATACTTTAGGTTTTTATGATATGTATATATGTCACACTTCTCCTTAGATAGATAATGTATGTAGGTATTTAGTGTGAAGATCACTCCAACCAATTTCTATCATGGGTTGGGTAGTTATTCTCAGGGATCATTAATTTAAGGGAGGAAAATCCTATCACATTGTCATATTTCATGAGTACACAACCCAATCCCTTTTAGACACATCACTGTAGATCAAAAATCCTTCCACACTAGTGGGTAATGTGAGAACAGGTGTAGTGATTAGCCTCAACATTAACTCTTTAAATATTTACTAAAATTTATAAATTTAAAAAAACCTCACTCTCATTTCAGCTATCTTGGTTAGTGGGATTGAAAATCATGGTAATTTCCCCACAAATTGATGATAATACCCAACAAATCTAAGGAAACTATTGATCTCCATCATAGAGTTTGGTCTGGTCAATCCTTTAATTTTCACTTTCTTCTAAGTATCAATGTATATTTGTTTTTAGTGATAACATTAACATGAAATATTACCTACACCATCCAAAATTAAAATTTTATATAATTTTCATATAAAATTTCCTTTCCCAAGGACTTAAGTATAACATCCAAATACCCATCATGTTCCTCCAAAATTTTTATCTATATAATAATATTTTCTACAAAGACTACCAAAAATGAGTTGAGGTAATCCCTACATATTGTATTCATTAAGTTAGTGACGATAATTAGGGAATTAGTGAGTCTAAATGGAATCACTATGAACTCATAATGTATGTACCTTACAATAAAATTTATCTTGGGTATATATTCCTTCATCACCTTTACTTGGTAATATACCAAAAAAAGTTCTACCTTTAAGAAGTATTGGGCTCTATATAACTGATCAAACAATTCATCAATCCATGGTAGAGGATACCTATTTATTATCGTGATTTTGTTGATCTCACGATAATCAATGCATAAGAACATTAACACATCATTCTTAATGATAAATAGTACATGGTAGTCCATGGTAAATAAATTAGGTGTATAAACCCTTTACCCATATTCAACAACATTTTATTCTTCAACTATTAAAGTTAAATAGTGGGAATTCTATATGGATTCTTGGATAATGGAAAAGCATTGAGTATAATCTTAATTGATAACTCAACCTCCCGAGTTAGAGGAAGGAAAGAAAATTCCTCAGGAAACACATAAAGATATTCCATTATAATAGGCACTTATTCAATAATAATATTTTCATCAGTCTCAGTCATTTGGGCTAGATACACTTTCTCATAAGGCAATAATATTCATTCTTGAGATGATTGTTCCAAAGAAGATTCATCCTCCTCGTGAATGTTTATAGAATCGGAGGGTGATTTGTGATAATGAGGTTTATTTCCTTCCATTTTAAATTTATTTTTAATCTGTATAAGTAAATTAAATATATACCTATAATATCATAAAATTACAATAATGGGAGTATCATAAAGTTTTTTGGGAAGTTCATCCTATAAATATGGACAAAAGAGAAATTATAAACTTTGGATGAAATAATTTCCAAATTTTTTCGTTTCACTAATTATTTCAGTTCTATGTTTTTAGGTGGTGTTTATATAGTTCTAATAAACTAGTGTGATATGAATGAATGCATAGACATAGAATCAAAAAGTAAATTAACTATTTTATAATGAAAATGAGTGTACTAATCACTACGTCATTGTCAAGATCAACATTTGTAGTTCTGATGGAATAATATTTCACTTTCTCTCTAGGCCAAGGATTTTGATTTCATTATTTATTATTTACAACATTTGTCTTAGTGAATTGATTCACTTAGTTTCCTTATAGATTTCAGTTGAAACATTGAATATTAGGCTGAGGATTGACTAGAGAATTCATTTCATACATGACATTAGTGAGTTTATCCCATATAAATTTGCTAGCTAGGTTCCCTTCCATTACACACCTAAATCATTTCAATGTCCCCTTTAGAAAAATTTTGGAATAATTCATCTAAAACATTTGATAAGTGAAATATTGGATCTTTTTCCACCATGATATTTCTTTATCACTCACCATAAATTTGCCGCCATTCTCTTCTCCCTATATCCCATCCCATGAGACCCTTGTAATTTTGTGATCTCTATTTTATCATTAAGGTCACATTAGACCATTTCCATGTAGCTTCCAGAGTCTTGAATCAAAAAATATTTTTGTATACTTTGATTTAGCCCACCATATAAGTAGTCAACTTTAAATTCTAGGTTAATGAAAAAGTTGGATGCATATAATGAAAGTCTTTTTATGTTTACCTTATTCCCCCTAAAGGATTTATTTTCATTTTTATTGAGGATAAGTAAATCAATATAAACTTTTATTTATAGATTTTGAGGAAATTATTTTTCAAAAAAAAACATTTCCTATAATTATTTCCACTCCATCACTTCAATCTCTTCCTTGATATTCATGTTTTTTATGCAATTCCATTATTAACAACTTTTACCTCCATATAATAAATAGCCAATGACAACTTATCCTAATAATATAATTAAAGGATGAAGAAGATATTTTCAATGGATTTGATCCATTATTTCTTGATTAAATGAACAAAATATCCACTCAAAGTCAGAGGCATTTGTCACAAAAAAATTATCAATTGTAACTTACTCCTTACAGAAACTAGAAAATAGACCTACTACCATGGATCTATAGCCACAGTTTAAAAATTGTGGCTATAGGTGGATATAGCCATGGTTCTGTGGCCTATTGCCATGGTTTTAAAACCATGGCTATAGGCCTATATTTCGTGGCCTATAGCCACCTTTTTTTCAACTGTGGCAATAGGCCATGGCTATTGGCACAGTTTTGTGGCCTATGGCCATGATTTTCAAAACCGTGTCTATAGGCCAATTTTTTCATTTCTTTATTACCACGGCTCTCCAAAACCGTGGCTATAGGGATCCAGCACTTCCACGAGAAAAAAAATTTCAGCCAAACATTTGGTGGGAAGCTATATCGCCATGGTTTTGAGTATATTCCGATGGTTTTTATAAATATATATATCATAATATATATATATATATACCCAAATTGTGGCGTGGTGTAGTCGTAAGTGCATTGGACTGCAGAGTGGAGGTGAAAGGATCAAATCCCACTTGGGACATTTATAATTTTGGATATTTCCATGGTTTTCTGAGGCTATTTCCACAGTTTAAACCGTGGCTATATGTCAAGCACCACAGTTTCAAATTTCGAGGCCTATTTCCATGGTATTCAAAACTGTGGTAATAGGTCGGGACCTACTCCCATATCATTGATTATATCATTTGTAAAGACATTACAATTCCCATCATGTTGGTTATTGACTTGGATACTCCTATTTCTAGCCCTTGACTAAAATAAAGGGTAAATTAGGGATGACAATTTTCAAACTGTTACTTATATAAAAGGAAAAATATGAAAATTGAAGGGATACATCATAAATAAAAAACATTTATTAACCTATACATTTCTAGGTTTCAATCAAATTTATCCAAGGTCTATTTCCTATCATAAAATTGTATAGTCCTTTTTGTCCCCCGCATGATGGTTCATAAGGATATTCTGAATTTAAAAAATCATATCCCTTATGAGTTTCAAATGATGATTGTAGAAAGTCCTATTTTTTATACTAGGTGATGATTGATTTAATACCCAATGTTCCCTTTTGGGGTAATTACTCTTAGGTACAATAGTTCTTGATTAACATCCAGTTGTATTATCCGACTATGATTTTGTTCTTTGGAAACCAATTCTCTATAATTTACCAAAATTTTGGGTTTCTTCCTATGTTTATACCTATCCCTAAGGATTTAAATAGGATTTTATAATCCTAATACCCAAACAAAAACTTGCCCTTTATCTGGTTCCAACTATGACAACACATATCTTTAATACACCTTAATTAATGATTTAATACATAAAAATACACTTAATACAATCCCAAAAGAAAAAAATACTATTATATTTTTTTAATTGGATAAATATAATAATAACATGAAAATGGGTATATTAAAACTATTATTAAACTTTGTAACATGCCCTTATATTCAATTTATCATCTAATATTGCACATGATAACATAGGGACGTACATAAGAAATGGGTGAGCTATAAAGCCTAATAAGCGGATAATCAAATAATAACATCATAAAATTAATAAATATTAGCCAATAGTTATATCAAGGTGATATATAATGGGTGAGAATCATAAACATAAATATTGAACCATGATATAAGATGCTAACATCAAGGAAATATATGAGTTTTGCAATATTATAAAAAATGATATCATAGGCATAAGTCAATGATAACTGTAGAGAAATAATAGAATAGTGTAATTGGAATAATCTCTATTGTATCATATGTAGTATATCATGTGATAATAACATTACCCAATATAATATAGGTCTATATAATATTGGTCCCACCCATCGCATTCATATCATGTACATTAATTAGTATTCCACATAGATTATACAACATAAGAATGACTTTCATCACATTTTGAACCATTATTAAGAAGTGTGGGTTATATACATGTAATTCCAAATACAATTAGGGATATTAAAATCTAGAGGAATACCCTTTAGTGTAAAATGGGATGAGTTTTAACCACACACATGTTTGGCATCCAAAATATCACAGGATAATTTCGAGAACATAACAGGTGTACATAACAATTCATGGAAAGGTTTAATGAGAGTGAAAGGTAGTATCTAAATACTTTTAAATCATAAGGATAGTATAAGTGATTTTTAAAAACACAACCGAACATGAAAAATTGTCAATGAAATGTAATAATACAAATAAATTGATTGAATAAAGAGGAGGGGAGAATCCCTTACCGTTAGAGGGTGATTCTAAATGCTTGCAGAGATATTATTTAGAAATATATAACACCTTTGGATGTAATTTTATAGGGTAGGGATATGAAATTAATGATCAATGGGTTTCAATTAAATAGTATTGGGAAGTTTTGTAGGTATTTATAGAAAATGAGAGGGGAATCCTTTATTAATTTCTTAATTTTATGGATCTATAAGATAAAATATTAAAAAACACAAACCTTATCATGATTTTTGCTAATTATTTATTCTAAATAGGATATATTTTAAATTATTTATAAGGAAATGAAACTAAAATATTGAAATATTACCATTGGTGATGTGGAAATGAGACATGTTCATAAATAATTAATATTAAAACATTAAAATATAATATAGGTTTGCGAGGATTCATCAAGGGTTTATAAAATTAATCAAATAAATAAATAACATATTATTTTAAATGGGAGATATAAATTTAGTTGTATATTCCATTTATATAATTTATTACATCACTTTTTCCCATTATGATGTCATAATAAAGACCTTATATTTTTACTGTAATTAATTTTTACCCAAAAATTTCAATATCTAAGAAAATTATAAACATTTAACGATTAAATAATTTCGACATGATTATTTTAATAAAAATATTTATTTAATAAAAATAATTATCTAAATATTTTAATATTAACTTCTAAATAAAATTCTTTATTTACTGGAAAATAATTGTTTTCATGATAATTATAATTTTCTATTCAATATGAAGATTAAATGGGATTTAATAAAGTTATATTATAATTTTTATATAAATAAAAAATATTTAATAATTTTATTATATGAATATAATAGTTATTTAAAAATTGTTTAATTTATCAAAAATAGTGTTTAAACCATATATTTTCAAATGATTCAATGTTGGTATCTTCGTATCAAAATTCAATTTTCATCAACTCATATGTAATTGTATACATAAATTAATAATTAAAATAGATTGAAAAAAATTATTTTATAAGAAATAAAATTAAAAAATTTATACTACTAGGGTTTAGATACATATCCTCTTATTACACGAGTGTCTGTCATAAGGGTATGGTGTGCGATGGGGCACTTTCTAGTGGTGGTTCGGTGAATATGGTTTGGTTTTGGATCTCTAAAAGCTTAAAATTCACACCTAAATTATTTTATTCAAGTTTTAGTTATGGAATTTAATCTTGAGATTGTTCAAGGGAAAATCCAAGTGATTTAATCTCCCTTGGAAGCTCCAATAATTGGACTTTGTAGTTTCTGATCCTATTCGTTCAGGTCATCACTTCTTCCTTCTTTGTGAATTAGAATTTCTTATAACCCTTAATATATACTAATATTAATGATCACTATATAATTTCTATATTATAAATGGTCAATATGTTTAATGGTCTTTTAAATCGGGAAAAATAAATTTTATAATGATCAAAAATAACTAAATTAGTGCATGTTTTTTTAATAACTACATTAACTAATAAATCATTTATTAATTCAAAAAGAGAATTTTTTTTATAAATGTTTCTTTTATTAAAATATCCTAAATTAACCTATGATCATTTTTTGGTTTAAGGATTTATATAAACCGTTAATGGATATTACTTACATTATGTGTATCTTAATACCCATTCATGAAGAGTATTTATCTTGAATGGTTTTGGATAAAATCAACATTAAATATTTTCCAATTACATGGGAGTTTGTTGATGTCTATTTAAAAGAGTTTCATAGAATTCTTATGAATCATGAAGTCGAGTTTCCAATAGAAATAATACTTGGTTCGATACTTATTTCAAATACCAGATGTGGAGTCGACCCAATTAAGTTTCAGTTATTGAAGAAGTAACTCCAAGAGGATCTCGATAAATGATTCATCTAGCTAAGTGTAACATAATGGGGTGAAACTATTATTTTTATTATGAAAAAAGAAATATCAATGTGAATATGAATTGATTATTGGTAATTGAACAATATCATAATCAATAATAAGTATCGTATTCCTCAAATTTATTAGTTCTTGGATAAATGGAGATGATATCAATATTTATCCAAGATTTATCTTTGATCTGTATACTATCAATTGGAGGTCAAAAGTGGGTACATACTTCTAAGAGTCGTCCATGAAAGTTATACAAACTATAAATTTATAGGGATTCTATCTGATCTTACTAATTCACCAGCTATATTCATGGATTTAATTAATAGAATATTTAGAGATTACCTTTATTATTTTGTGGTATTTTTTAAATATGGTATTCTCATATACTCTAAGATTAAAAAACCATGAATATCACTTGAGGATTATAAAAAAAATAATGAAATAGAATTTGTATGAAAATTTAACAAATTTTATTTTGTATGCATAATGTTTTGTTTTTTGGGTAATATAATCTAAAACAAGGGTATATCGATGGATCCGTAAGGTATATAATTTATTGAGTATTGTCTCAGACCAACCATTGTGATAGAGATCCATAGTTTTCCTGATTATTATGTACATTATAAATTATTTTTAAAGGATTTAACATGGATATCTAATCCACTCACAAATTTAAACCGAAACGGAGTAATTTTCGTTCAGATAAAATAATGTAATGAAAATTTTATGGAACTGAAGTGAAGGAATGTTAGTGCACCTGTGCTTACATTACCCTGTAATGTAGTGGAATTTATAATCTTTAGTGATGAATCAAATAAGGTAATTGTATGCATCATAATATAAAATTATATGCTGATAGCTTATTACTATATTAAATTTGGAATTCATGAGAAAATTACCTAACTAATGATTTGGTGTTGGCATTAGGAGTTTTTTCACTAAAAATATGGATACATTGTCTGTATGGTGAATAGTTTTATACATATACTGATCATAAACTCATAAAGAATATATTTATGTGAAAATAGTATAATATTCACTGAAGGAGATAGTTGTAGTTGATTAAATATTATGATTACTTGATACATTAACACCTTGGGAAAGAAAACAAGGTGGTTGATTATCTGAATCAGAAAGATCATGCTATTTTTTAATGATATTTTTTGAATGATATCTAATATTTTTGGATTTAAAAAATATGGATCTAGAAATATTGATGAATGGAGAAATATCATATCATTATTAGATAAATGTTTGACCATCCATTTACATGAGGATTAAAGAGGTGTATATAGAGGGTGTGGGACTATAGAAGATTTTGAGAAATATTCCTAAATTCAACCATGATTGTGATATAATGATAAGGTTCTAGAATAGAGAATGTGTATTTTCAATACCATATCAAAAGGAGTTTTGGATTAAAATAATAGTTTATCATTCTCTATTCATCCTAGAAGTATAAATATGTATAGAGATCTGAAATAACATTTCTAGTGTGACATAATGAAAATTTATATTGTAGAGAATGTATCTCAATTCATAGTATATTAGAACTCTAATGATGAGAGACATAATTCTCATGGAATGTCACAGGCATTACCCACACCAGAATCGAAATACAAAAACATTACCATGGATTTCATCATCAGACGCCTAAAACATCTAAAGGGAAAAATGATCTTTCGGTTGTAGAAAATCACCTTAAAAAATGATCACATCTTTTTTCTATAAATTAATATTTATTTTTCATCTTACTGTTATATAAATTAATAATGTTTTAATGTTTCATAGAGTTCAGCATTTAATTATAATTTATCATGTTCTTAGGATTACCTCAAATTTATATATAAGACTTTAGTAGGCTTTTGATATAGAGTTATGTTTCAATATTACATATCATTCTCAAAATGATGGTCATTCTAATAAGACCATTCAAACTCTAAAAGTCATATTTAGATCTTTCTCAATGGATTTCGAAGGTGGATGGGATCACCACTTTCCTTCGGTAGAATATTATTACAACAATAGCTTTCCCAATAGAATACCTATGGATCCTTATGAATTTCTATATGAATGGAAGTGAAAAACTATAACATGTAAGGATGAAGTTAGATAAATAAATCTATTGGAACCTGAGCAAGCTAAGGAAATGGTAGTCAAGGTTAGGGTTATTTAGTATCACATTAGGGTATCTCAATGTCAACAAAAAAATCTACTTATAGTCATTGGAAAGATATTGAGTTTGAAGTTGGTTAAAAGATATTAAAATTAATATCACCTTCAAATAATGTTATGATATTTTAAAATAAGTTCAAATAACTATCTAGATATATCATTCCCATTAAAATTCTTGATCATATCTGGATGGTTGCTTATAGCTTGGTGTTTCTATCAAATCTATCTAAATTTCATAGTTTGTTTCATGTATATCTCTTGAAATAGTACATAATTGATCCTTCACATGTATTAAACTTATTGTTCATACCACTGTAGCATAATCTCTCTTATAAGGAACAATCAGCATAGATTTTGGATCAAAGAGTCATTGTTATTTGAAAGAAGGCCACTCACCTAATTAAAGTTTTATAGTGAAATCGTACATCTGAAAAAACTATGTGGGAACTATAATATGTGATCCGGTAGAATTATCCTAATTTTTAGATCATCCTGATGTAATTTTGAGTTAAAAATTATTATAATGGGGTATATAGTAACACACCAAGATTTTATGATATATTTCTCATCAAATAAATTTAATTTCATTGATTTCTTGCAATACACAAAACTCTATGTCTAAATAAACCATAATTTAGTATAACCTAGGTGTTTAATTGGTGGAATGAATATTAATGACCAAATTTTGAAATATATATTTATATATATACGTTTTATATAATTAAAATATGTTGATAAATAAGTACACGCTTTTTAGAAAACACATTTAATTCTTTAAAAATGGTTTTTATTACATTTTGTGCTAAATAATTGTAATTATTATGGTTAAAATGAATATCACCTTAAAATTTACGTTTTTATTTTGATTAGTTTTAAATTTAAATTATTTTATTATGGTTAAAGATAATTAAATTTATACCTTTTGTATCAACATTATATTTGATCTTATTATAAAAATAATTTTTGAATTAAATTTTTTTTAAAACTTTTTTTGTGGCTTTTTGAATTTTAATATTAAATCAATTTCTACCATTTATAGATATTTAATATTGAAAAATGTATTTAATATTTGGAATCATCATGTGAAAATTTATTAATGAGGTCAATTTAATTTTTTTCATTATGAATAGTAACTATCACAAAATTATTATCGCCTTAGTAAAAATGGTAAATGGGTAAATTAATGAAAAATTAAGTTATAAAGCCACAATTTTTCATATTAATTATTATTTAATTAAGATATTTATAACATTATCACCTTATAATCTAAATTAAATTATTTTTGGGACACTTTTCCTTTACTATGGCTTAGTAATATTTTAATCCTTTAAAAATTCAAGGAGTGTTCCTCCCCCCATTTATAGATGGACATACCTCCTCTCTCTTATCTACACCACTTTGAACCACCTATACTGAAAAAAACCTTCCCAATTATCTAATAAACTTATATAGACAAAAATTATAGGTCTTATTCATATTTAAATACTATTCCATGGGTTTGTAATTAGGGATCTAAATGAGGTCTACCAAAGAAAATGTAATCATCTTACCCAACCTATTTTAATTTATGTCTTCTTCTACCTGATATGAATATATTGTATCCATTATAAAATAATCAATCCAGTATATTAAATATACATATCTATTATGGTGATGATTTATCAACCATTTTTCATGTCCTTTCCATCAAATTGGAAATGAGAAGTATCTCTCTTGCTTACCTGTGGACTACAACCTCCACATAGTGATATGATTTATTCTCTATCTCCATAATTCATGGTTAGTTGTTATGATATATTTAATGTTTATATATGATATTTATAAAATAATTATAATAATTTAATTATGATAACTTATGTACATTATTAAATTTTCATCACTTGAAATATGATAATGTTGTTTGTACATACATATGGACTACCACCTCCACGAAGGGATGTGATTAGTTTTTCATTTTCATTGTACATATATGGTAAAAAGGATATATTTAATTAATATATATGAAATAATAATGATTCAATAAAGGGTAATTATAAATTTTATTTCATTCATTCCATCCATTAAAAATTGGAAACATCAATTGTGCATAAGTGCATACTATGATCACTCTAAAGTGATGTAATTAATTTTTCAGCACCACTTTATATGAATAATTATAAAAGTGTATATGATGAAAAAAAATGATAAATATTTCATTATTAATATTATATATATGATTAAACCAAGAATAATTTAAAAGTATTCAAACCATTTAACTAAAACTAACATGTAATGTCAAGTGGTTATCACCCAGAATAATGATTTTAATAAATAATTGTTAAAAAACTGAAGATAAGAAGTTCTACATAAATAATAGATGGAATGATTTGTATTATTATGGTTATATAATATATTTATAATAAATATATATATTTATAATAAATATATATATTTATAATAACTATGTATATTTATCATACTGGATATTTGAATACATATAAAGCAATACAAGACTTGAGGTAAAGGGTTTATGTTTCAATCCCATTTCAATCGGCATTGTTTATGATTGAATTTACATTGAGGGGATTATATGATCCTTATATGATAAAAAAATTTCATTTTTAAACACCCATGGTTACTATGTAATTTTAATAACATTTTTTTTCTTTGGTACTCATAATGATTCAGAAAAAAATTTAAAAAAATCCGGCCTTATTTCACCTCTTTCGGTCAGAAAACCTTTTTCTTTAATATTCATGTTTTTTAAAATGATTTAAAGGATGCATTTGAATATTATTAAGTAATTTTATAAATTTAATTTTACCCATGTCTGATTTTTTCACAAAAGTTTTAAAAATATTTTTCTTACCATTTTCTAAAAAAGGTACTTTTTACTAAATGTGGGGGTAGAAACATTATTTTCAAGATTACTATATAAATGGAATTTCCTACCATCATAAAAACTAAATGCTTTAAATATTTATTTACAAATTCCCATGTTTGTTTTCAAAGAATTTTTTTTCCATAATATTTTGTAAATATTTATATTTTAAAAAATTGATTTCAAAATAAAAAGGGTATTTTCTTCAAGAAATATTCCAATGATATTTTAACGAAAAGTTTCATCTATGATGACATCCTTTGATGTCAATTAATAATTACTGGGGATATGATCTAATGATAAAATATGTATTCTTTCTCTCTATTTTTTTTTATTATTATGAGATATTTTTGAAAGCCATTTATTTACAATGGGTTATTCCATGATAAAATGATGAAATATTTATGAAACATTTTTCCATTCCATAGGATATGATATAATGGTATGATGAATATTTTATATTCTCGTGGAACACATATTGATTTTATCATTATGTGATGGATGGTATTTGAATTATATATTTGTCAAAATTCATTGTTTAAAATGGGTATCTCTTGAGATAATAAGAATTGCAATGGGGAGTGAACTGGGTTCACTAAGGGTCATTTTCCACATTGATAGTCTTGATAATTAACCTTTACTAAGGATACGATAGACAAGAGAGTGAACCTAATTTGCTATGATAGTCTTGGTAGTGATCCTTGACTAGGGAAATTATTTTATATGTTTATGTGTATGCTGAAAACTTAGGTATTATTTCGATTAGTTTTAAAATTAAATTATTTTATTATGGTTAAAGATAATTAAATTTATACCTTTTGTATCAACATTATATTTTATCTTAGTATAAAAATAATTTTTGAATTAATTTTTTTTAAACTGTTTTTTGTGGATTTTTGAATTTTAATATTAAATCAATTTCTACCATTTATAGATATTTAATGTTGAAAAATGTATTTAATATTTGGAATCATCATGTTAAAATTTATTAATGAGGCCAATTTAATTTTTTCATTATGAATAGTAACTATCACAAAATTATTATCGCCTTAGTAAAAATGGTAAATGGGTAAATTAATGTTAAATTAAGTTCTAAAGCCACAATTCTTCATATTAATTATTATTTAATTAAGTTATTTATAAAATTATTACCTTATTATCTAAATTAAATTATTTTTGGGACACTTTTCCTTTATTATGTCTTAGTAATATTTTAATCCTTTAAAAATTCAAGGAGTGTTCCTCCCCCAATTTATAAATGGACATACCTCCTCTATCTTATCTACACCACTTTGAACCACCTATATTTAAAAAAACCATCCCAATTATCTAATAAACTTATATAGACAAAAATTATAGGTCATATTCTTATTTAAATACTATTCCATGGGTCCGTAATTAGGGATCTAAATGAGGTCTACCAAAGAAAATGTAATCATCTTAACCAACCTATTTTAATTTATTTCTTCTTCTACATGATATGAATATATTGTATCCATTATAAAATAATCAATCCAGTATATTAAATATACATATCTATTATGATGATGATTTATCAACCATTTTTCATATCCTTTCCATCAAATTGGAAATGAGAAGTATCTCTCTTGCTTACGTGTGGACTACAACCTCCACATAGTGATATGATTTATTCTCTATCTCCATAATTCATGGTTGGTTTTTATGATATATTTAATGTTTATATATGATATTTATAAAATAATTATAATTATTTAATTATGATAACTTATGTACATTATTAAATTTTCATCAGTTGAAATGTGATAATGTTGTTTGTACATACATATGGACTACCACCTCCATGAAGGGATGTGATTTTTTTCATTTTCATTGTACATATATGGTAAAAAAGATATATTTAATTAATATATATGATATAATAATGATTCAATAAAGGGTAATTATAACTTTTCTTTAATTCATTCCATCCATCAAAAAGTGGAAACATCAATTGTACATAAGTACATACTAATATCACTCTAAAGTGATGTAATAAATTTTTCAGCACCACTTTATATGAATAATTATAAAAGTGTATATGATGAAAAAATATGATAAATATTTCATTATTAATATTATATATGTGATTAAACCAAGAATAATTTACAAGTATTCAAACCATTTAACTAAAACTAACATGTAATGTTAAGTGGTTATCAGCCAGAATAATGATTTTAATAAATAATTGTTAAAAACTGAAGATAATAAGTTCTACATAAATAATAGATGGAATGATTTGTATTATTATGGTTATATAATATATTTATAATAAATATATATTTTTAATAACTATGTATATTTATTATACTGGATATTTGAATGCATATAAAGCAATACAAGACTTGAGGTAAAGGGTTTATGTTTCTATCCCATTTCAATCGTCATTGTTTATGATTGAATTTACATTGAGGGGATTATATGATCCTTATATGATAAAACAATTTCATTTTTAAACACCCATGGTTACTATATAATTTTAATAACATTTTTTTCTTTGGTACTCATAATGATTCAGAAAAAAATTTAAGAAAATCCGGCCTTATTTCACCTCTTTCGGTCAAAAAACCTTTTTCTTTAATTTCATGTTTTTTAAAATGATTTAAAGGATGCATTTGAATATTATTAAGTAATTTTATAAATTTAATTTTACCCATGTTTGATTTTTTTACAAAAGTTTTAAAAATATTCATCTTACCATTTTCTGAAA
This sequence comes from Viscum album, assembly GCA_963277665.1. Taxonomy (NCBI): domain Eukaryota; kingdom Viridiplantae; phylum Streptophyta; class Magnoliopsida; order Santalales; family Viscaceae; genus Viscum; species Viscum album. Next base: position 692,500,914 of record OY728131.1, read on the forward strand.
AAGGTACTTTTTACTAAATGTGGGGGTAGAAACATTATTTTCAATATTACGATATAAATGGAATTTCCTACCATCATAAAAACTAAATGATTTAAATATTTATTTACAACTTCCCATGTTTGTTTTCAAAGAAATTTTTTTCCATAATATTTTGTAAATATTTATATTTTAAACAATTGATTTCAAAATAAAAAGGGTATTTTCTTCAAGAAATATTCCAATGATATTTTAAAGAAAATTTTCATCTATAATGACATCCTTTGATGTCAATTATGAATTACCGGGGATATGATCTAATGATAAAATACGTATTCTTTCTCTCTATTTTTTTATTATTATTATGAGATATTTTTGAAATCCATTTATTTACAATGGGTTATTCCATGATAAAATGATGAAATATTTATGAAACATTTTTTCTTTCCATAGTATATGATATAATGGTATGATGAATATTTTATATTCTCGTGGAACACATATTGATTTTATAATTATGTTATGGGTGGTATTTGAATTATATATTTGTCAAAATACATTGTTTAAAATGGGTATCTCATGAGATAATAAGAATTGGAATGGGGAGTGAACTGGGTTCACTAATAGTCATTTTCCACATTGATAGTCTTGATAATGAACCTTTACTAAGGATACGATAGACTAGAGAGTGAACCTAATCTGCTATGATAGTCTTGGTAGTGATCCTTGACTAGGGAAATTATTTTATATGTTTATTTGTATGTTGAATACTTATGTATTATGGTTATAATGTGTTCCCATGGCTTATTATTGATTATTAATGATTCCACACACTTATGAAATTTTTCCTTTGTTATGAAAAATCATTATAAGATGATTTATGATTACTGATCTTTGAATAATTGGGTGTGATAATTATATGTTATGGTCATGTTATTATGCTCTTATTCTTACCTTATTCTTACTTATGATAATCTATTTATATCTCTTATATTTACCCTTCTTGAGAATTTGATCTCACCCCTTATTATATTTCTTTTACCTATGTTATAAATAATGTGTTTAGATATAGTATGTATATGAAGTGTACTTTGTGAGAATATATTTGTAGGATATGTTGAGGATATTTCAGGAAATAATATGATTATATATCTAGTCTATAAAGACTTTAAACCTTTACGGTTCTAGGATATATATAATTGTGTTAATTACTGAATTCCATCTAAAATTATGTAATATATATGTGTCCTTTTATCTATTCACATCATGAAAAACCATTAAGATGAAGATTTCATATACAAGGAATTTTTATTTAATTTTTTGTCTATTCATCCTATAATTTTCATAATGATGTTTCATATTGAAATCTAAAAGTGTGTTAACTTTTATTTTTTAATGTAATATTTCATCACAATAAAATATATGTTGGTCTTATATTAGTTTATAATTGTGTGTATAGAAATATATTCAAAAAATTAAATGAATAAAATCTAGGGTGTTAAAGTGGTGTTAGAGATAACAAATTAATGCATGAGGCGATTTAGTTGGCGAGTGGAATTAGTTTTGTATTTATATGTTCTTCAGAATTAGTGGTTTATTATCATTATGGTTTTTAATTCTAATACATAAAATTATTTACTAATTTGGAGAATTTTTTTTATTTTATTGTGGCTTTTTTCATTTTACATAAATAAAGGAAATTTTTCCCAAAATTGTGAGTTTATATCCTTTGTAATAGTTCCCACCGTATAGCCTATTAGAGGTGGGATTCGATGTAACATTTTTCTCTTTATTGGACCCAGATGGTTCTTGGTAGTCTCAAAACATTACAAAAAGGTATTTTTGTTGGTGTTCTAGGATATTGTTCTGAGTAAGCACTAGTGAGGATTGCATGTGTCAGTAAGTATGTTTTATTACATGTACTATGTTTTTAAATTTATTCAATAAAACTGACTATAGATAATGAAAACCCATGGGATTCTTTGTATCGAATTTGATCGTCTGTGGATTTTGATAAAGGAGTTAGTGTAAAACAACAAAATTAATTATATAGGTGTGGGTTCATGTATCATAAAAAATTATGTGGTAATTATTGTGTGTGTTATGCATCCAAATATTATTTCTGATCAGTCTTGAGGGAGTATAACTTGAGAAATTTACATTGACATTATGTTGAGATGTGTTTCTACATACAGTTATGTTTCATATGCATCTAAACTATAAGACATGAGAAGATAAAGTATATGAGAAGCCTTTTTTCATCTTAGAGTATACCCAATAACAATATAAACATAGAGAGTTGCTTCATGGGAGTTTTAGCAACAAAAAATATTGAAGTATGATATGTCTAAATATGAAAAGGTGATAAGAAATTGTCTTGAGTATGTTAATATTTATTTTTATCATATTTAGCCAACTGAGGACCACTAGATCCCATTAGCGATAAGATTTATATTTGGGATAGTTTTATTATGATACTTGTTATTCCCTGAATATTGAGTTGTTTCCACATTCATGTGGATTCAATTTTGATATCAATTCTTAGAGGATTTCTTAGTGATTAAACTTTTGAAAAATAACTATCAAGAGATATTAGTTATCTAATAGTGGTTAAAGGAAGTTAATATTTCTTTTTTATCTTCACTCTTGATTCTTAAGAGCGAATAATAAGATAATTGTCTCTAGGGATTGAAATAATTTTAGAGGATATCTAGTCAATGTATAATACTTCACCACTGGATAAGGATATATAATTTATATTATATACATAGGTTTAAATAAAGATAGTTAAAAAAGTCACATATTACATTATTTAATCTAAGTTATATCCCATGTAAAATATATTTATATTATTTTTACTATATATAATTACATGAAATTAATATAATATTAATTCTCAAATAAATAAATTAATATATATATATATATGATATAAATAAAATATATCAATTACCTTATACTATTAAACTCTATCCATATTCTTCTATAAATTTATCAAACCATGAATAAAAATATATTCATTTTATAAAATATAATAAATATAAAATTCACTCAAATATATAATAAATATTTATTTTAATATTTACTTAACATGAAGAGAAATTTTATTTCATCATATTCAATATAATTATGAATAGATAAATATTATATTAATTATATTTTGAATCAATTATCATGGTATAAAACACAAATCAGGTATTCCAAAAATGAATATCTCAACATTTAAATTTTATATTCAACAATATTTGAATAGATAATATTCTTATTGTAAATCCTAAAGGGTTGAGTTGGATTTGTTGACAATAATAATTGAAGCATCGTCAAAGTGATTGATGTTAAAAAAATTTGACAAGATGTGTGTCTTAATATCAATGAAGAAAGTGTGATTTTATGACAACAATATTATTCAAACACATGGTTAAAGATGACTCGAGAGATGAAGTGGTTCTTAGGATATTTGGTGCAACCAATATTAATGGAGAAGGTGTGTTGTTTTCAATATTCTTAATTGATATTCATATTGGATTTCTTAAAAAAATAATTTTTCAAGAGGATAGAATTAGGAGGAAAACTGGATGTGTAATAATGATAAACCAGGAAGGCCACACCCAGAGCACTGGGAATGTTTTCATGGTGTTATGTTTTAAGTAGAATCTAACTAAGGACGCATCCATGGTTGAGAGAATATTTATGAGAAGTTAGAACAACATGGGAAAGGACACACCCTAGTAAGTGGTATTGGTAAAGATATATAAGAGGCCATGTGTGGCTACAACTATTGAATAGGGAGTTTAAAGAAGACAGTACCCAAAAAAAGAAACTAGAATGGGAAATATTGTAGTGGTCCATGCAATGTAGTTCCATTTCACCTGTGATAAATGGTCATATTAAAAATAGTTGTAGGGAAGAATATATTCATAGTGGTGAACTAATATGAAGACATGTAGTGAAATATAAAAAAATTGTATTGACCACACCTGCAGTGAAGGTTGTGGTGCTTGTGATGTCTCCTGATGGTAAATGGGGACACCCAAAAAGTTATAGTGGTGTTTGAAATGATCGGTGGTTGGTAGGTGGTTCTCCATGAAAAAATGGCCAACGTATGAGGACCATGCCTATGGTTTTATCCTTTTGGATGTAAACTGTAACATTTTTAGTTATTAAATGTTCTAAAAACCATTTTTTGATATCATTTATAAGTGCTTTATATGAAAATTAAATAATTTTCATCTTTATTATTACCCATATGCATAGAATGGGTCTACATAAGAGTAAATGCTTCCAAACATTACATATATTATTTTTATGAGCTTTTTAAATGAAACTCTTAATTTTAAAGGTATGTATAAGAGTAACCATACCATTGCATAAGGTTAGTTCAACTTTCAACCACTACATAAGGGTAACCCTATTTTTCTAAAGGATTCATATGGGTAGATAAAAGTTATATATGTGTAATTAATTTTTTTAAAAGGTTAAATAAGTGTAACTCATATTTTATAAATGAAATATAAGGGTATCTATGAGTTTCATAAAGATAACTCTTGTTTTTATAAAGTTACATAAGGGTAAATCTAATGCAACATAAAGGTAACCCTTAGATTTCAAAGGTTATATAAGGGAAATCCCAGGTATAAAAATGTTTCATAAGGGTAAACTTCTTACCCTCATGCAACATCTATGAGTTGTATAAGGGTAAAACCATGTTACCCTTAAACAATGACATTTTTATATAAAGGTAAATGTTAACCTGATTTTTCATTATTTTCATCACAGTTAAATCATGAAACACATTTTGACTATTATAAAATCCTTAAATTATGAGAATTTAATTATTATGACTTGTTAAATATTATAAACCCAATTTTAAAAGATTTTAAACCTTTTTGTGTACAAGAATCACTTCAAAGATAAATTAAATGGTGATTTCAATTTAAGGATTTCAATGTTGCGAACCAGAACACATGTTATCATTTTTATAAAATACCTCAACTCGTTTTCCTTATTTTTTTATATCATATTTAATTTTGGTATGCCAAAATTTATTTTTCTAAGTTCTTAAAGGTCTTATTAGTCCAGTCTATGTTCTTATTTAGATTTTGGGACATGAAAGAACCATGTCTTTATCCTCTATTCTTGGTTGAACAATTTTCTATAAAATAAATTCAAGCTAGAAATATGATTTATTTATAATATATGAGATAAATGGATGGAATTAACCTTAAAAGACAATAAACTAAAATTATTAAAGAATGGTAAATAATTATCTCATGCTTATCTCAAATTATTTTGGAGAGAGAAATTATTATTGTATGTGGAGATTTTAGTTTTGAAAATAAAATAATTAGAATCAGTTCTAGGAATATTTGGAAAGCACATTAAACCAATTAATACATGTGTGTGATTTGGGATATGATTCCTTAAAACCATTTTGTTTTGATGTCATAAATATTGAGGTTGGGAGTTCATTACCATATTGGGATCTTTAATACTCTTGTTCCTTGATATGATACTTGTGTTGGTATTTATTTTTTGAATATTGTTAATAGTGATCACATGTGTGTGTGTGTAACCCATGAGACCCATATATGATGCTTGATTCCATGTGTATTATTATATATCTTCATACCATGTTTTATATTTATCACATGTATTTTTATATTGCCACTAAATTCATATAATGACATTTTATGTTTTACCGTTATATGTTATTCCCTGTTGGGTGTAATTACCATGCCTTTAGAGGTGTTTATTTTAGTACTCAGAATAGTTGGACCATCATGATATGGTCAACCCTTATATAAGAGTACACAAAACATGAAATGACTGTGAAAATGGATCTGGGCATAGGTTAGGGCCATTACATCCTCGAGTACAAACTTGTGGCAGCTATAGTAAGGGGAATGATGGCCATGTGGTCTTACCCAAGGAATATACACTATACTCGCCTTAAGACCTGACATGTAACTAAGAAAGTATGTGATGGTATTAAGTCATGATCCAATATAGAGAGAATATATGACGGCCTTGTGGCCCAATCCAACTTGATTCCTTGAGACTATCAGATGATATGTTCACCATCCTTTTGGATAGATCTTGATTACTCCATGAATCCTTTTTAATTATACTTCTTACATAGATCGGAGGAAGGTAAATCTCATTATCATGGTTTCTTGGTTAAAATAGGGTTGATTAGAATTTTTTTATGTTTTCATGAACATTAAAATTTATCATGGAATGTTGAGGTTATACTTATGCACCCTTGTTAAAGACACATTGGTGGTGTCTTATTGTTTTTTTACTCACATCCTATAAGTATATACCGTTGCACATTAATCTTCATGATTATAGGTATAATTAAGGGAAATGGTCCTATGTATGGTAGATGGAAATTGGAGCATTGATATTATAGTAGAATTAGGATAGACTTCAGGTGATTATGTGGTGTTTTGTTATTTATCTTATTTCCTTTTTGTACTCTGGTTTGTATTTCCACATTTTGAGACTAGGTTGTTTGCATGTTTAACATAGGTGACATTTTTTACTACATTATGTTTAATTTTTATTTTACCAGGATACTTTTTGTTGTTATATTTTATTTATTTTTATCATGTATTTCTATGATTATCAAGAGTATACTTTCTCTACTGCACCCAAGACCCTCATTGCTAGTCAGATTCCACATGCATATGGGGTGGAATGTATAAAGTCTTATGGTGTCTCCAATCAGGTGTTTTTTAGAAATATCCAAGTTTGTGCAATAAAAAATGGTATCAGTGACCTGAGGTTCCATTCTTTATTTTTGGGGGGGTTATAGTATAATGTTTATAGGATTTTTGGAAGTCGATTAGGGGAGATACAATATGTTTGGACAACTCATCTGTAATGAACTTGCAAGTTACTAGTAATGGAATATTTATTACGGTTTTATCATATCTTGGTACTTTCATGGATCATTTTTAGGAACATAGTATCAAAAGTAATATATATTTATATATATTGTGTACTATATAGTAATTATTTAATTAAATGTGTTGATTTGTCCTATCTGATTGGGATAGGTATGTATTCTTTACTGAGTAATATAACTATGTTTTCAACTATTGTGATATATTTTTTCTATTAGTTAATTGAACATAATCATATGGTTGATTTCATATATATATATATATGAATGTATATATATATATATGATTGTAACCAACATGTAGGAATAGAGAATGAGGCTTGAGCCTTGAGTAGTAATAAGAGGGTCATGTTTTCTTATTACAGTTAACATCATAGAATTTGTTTTCTATAATCACTTATGTGTTCCTATGAACTGATTAAGTTGTGATCAAAGTAAGATATTATATTTTTTCTATGTAAACCATGGAATTTTAAAAAAAATTATAACATCCAAGACATCAAATTTTTCGTACTAGGGATTACATGAACCATCCACCATAATCTATGTAGAAGGATGCACCTGAGTTTACTCCCACACATGTTATAGTTGTTCAGCCATTAGAGACACTCCATCTCATATTCTTTTTAATTGTACATTTCTATGATGGATGGGTATAGAGGACCATCAATGGAAATTTTTTTACTTCTAACTCCAGCATCATCTAGCCTCCCAGGGTACTGGAGGGCCACATTATTTGGAAGACTGGATTGAAATTACATAGTATATACTTGATTTGGTCGAGACACTAGTGGACCGATGCATCAAGATAGTAGTTTTCATGCTTCAAGGACCATCTAGGATACGGTGGGGTCTTATGGGAAAAGTAGGTAATTGTGATGAACCTTCTTGTGAGGCCATCAAGAATCTATTTTTTGGGAATTTTTTACCATCCTTAGGAAGCTGGATCATGCCCAAGGATTTAGGGAGCCTCAATAGAGATCCATGAAAGTATCTTCATACTCCATTCATTTCACTAAAATACTTCATTTGACTCCCCACTTTCTTGGAAATGAAGTAAAAAAATTCCTACATGTTTTAGATCAGTCCTTTTTCAAATATCCTGTGGAAGGTTTAGAGTTTTTACTTAACAACGTACCCTGAGGTTCTATACAATGTCCTGACTATTCATAAATTCATGGAGGATTATTGAGCAACTTGTTTTGTTCTATCCTTCTGTACATAGGCAGGATGAACTCCTACTGTTTTGATGAGTGTAACATCATGTAATTGGAATAGGAATACTCAAGATTTGTGGCAAGGTGGTGATATAAAGGTTGAGTATAGTTTGGTTTCTTCAACTCCCTTGAGAAAATTTCAATAGTGTTTCAACTATGAAAAGTTTGGAAATTACCATAGGTTCGTCCCAGCACGTCATGGAAAGTGTCATTAATTTAGAAATACTGGGGATCTCTAGTAGTTTTTCACCAAATATTTTAGGTTAGGTTTCCATATGGATTCAGGACAGATATGATCTACAACCCATTGATCTAAATGCGGTCCTCAATAATAGGTTCATACTCCCCAAACAAAATTGACTCAGGCAATTCATGCACCTCATGTTAAGGGTTAGGGAGAAGAGGAAGAGAAAGTAAATATAATTTACTTGTTTGTAGATAAATATGGAGAGTTACCATTGACCATTTGAGTTATGGTCATGATCACGTTGTGCTTCTCTTTTTTATATTGGTGATTCTAATTATTTTATATCTGTTCTAGTTATTATTTGTTTCACCTTAATATTTTAGTAGTATTCTAAGTTTATTTCCCTCGACATACCCTTGGGGAAGAAATTTGATCATCTCCAAATATTTCTTGATTGTCTTATAATTTTTACAACCTATGGAGACCTGTGGAACTTCATGATCCTTGAGATGATAAGTTTAGATGTTATTTGTAGAGTGGATTAATTGGAAAATTATTAATATCATATCCATTGTTTTCAAAGATTCCTTACTTATAAATTTTTTAGAGGATAGAGGTATGTTTTGACTAGTTAGTGGGATATTAGAGTAGGTTGGATAGTACTGTACCTGATTCAGATCAAACCAATCACAGTGCATGTAGCAGGCTTGGCTCTAGACGTATAGTTGGAAGTATCCCTCACTATCTTTCCACTAGTGTTAGATCACTATCAAGATGAAATATCAATACTTACTCTCAACATATAAATTGATTTTGAGATTGATCTTATTCTTGGATAACAACCGATACCAATTACTCTTTATCGCATGAAACTAACTGAGCTGAAAGAGTTGATGTTACAAGTAAGGGATTTGAAGGTGAAGGGATTTATTAGATAGAGGATGTCACCTTAGGGTGATCCATTATTGTTTTACAATAAGGTAGTTGGTAGTCTATAAAAATGTGTGGAATAAAGAAAGATAAACTAGGTGAGGGTGAATAACAGGTTCCCTTTACCCAGGATTTATTATCTATTTTACCAGTTATGGGGAGCTTAGTGGTTCTCCATGATTGACCTTGGTATAGGATACCATCAGCTATAGGTGAGATAAACAATATTCCCAATACAGAATTTTGGAGTAGATAATGATTGTATGAGTATCATGTCAATCCTTTTAGTATAAAAAATTCTCCAATAGTGTATGTGTCTCTCATGAATAGTATTTTCCATCTATATCTTAAGTTTTTATTCATTGAATTCATGAACAATATCATATTACATTCTAGGACATTAGATATTTATTCTAAGAACATGAAATATTGTTTTGAGTAAACTTAAAATTCATAAGATATAGACCAAAATTTTGAAGTTCCACTTTTGGATTTAGGAGGTGATATTCCTTGGGCATGTGATTTATAAGGAATAAATTTCATTATACTTGAATAAGGTGGAGGTTGTGATTTATAGGGAGTGTTCCAAGAATGTGTTCGAGATCAGAAGCTTCCTTGGTCGTGTGAGGTGATATCGACACATCATCCAAAAATTATCCCATTTGGTAGATCCAATAATAAATCTAAACTAGAGGAAGTGAATTTTTAGTGGTCTAGTCTGTGTATGGTGTCTTTCCTAGAGCAACAAATATGATTGTGATAGCTCTAGTTTTGACCCTTCCAGGGCCTAGGGTTGGATACCCAATATACTATGATGCCTAAGCTGTTGGGTTCAGAGATATATTGATCTTGAGATATTATGTAGTTGATTATAGGTTATTTAATAATGTGTACCTATACTTGTACACATATTATTACATGATTTTAGGAACAACTTACCATCAAATATAACCATGGATCATAAAGTCAAGTGTATTTACAAGATTATGTACATAATTAAAAATCATGAAACCAAAATAAAAAACAACTTTTATTTAATCTCCATAATTAGATACTAAATCCTTTTGATACCTTATATCTTCATAGGTTAACCTAGGGAATACATTAAAAAGGGATGAGCTAAAATCCCAGAAATGAAATAAACGTAAGAGTAAACATAGCACATGGGTTAAAAGACATAACATGATGACATAAAAGGCATAAAAGAATAATAAACATTAAGAACAATAAAATTTATAACATTATAACATAAAACCATGACATCATATGAATGTGGAAACAACATATAACATGACATAAACATGAGTAAAGGCTAACTACCAAGACATGGAGGAAAAATTCCCATAAAGGAATCAGGTTTACCCATTGCCCCATCATAAAATATCATGAGAGTAAACATTACCCAATTAATATGATAACTATCTGATTATACCCATAATATCATGTTCATGAATATTTTTTCCACATCAATAATTGTACATAAGGAATCAAACAAAAACATAAGGGTTTCCTATGGAAAGAATTGGCTATCATAATAATGACAAGAGGCATAACAAAAGGGAATATCATAATGGTGTCCATGAAAGAATGGATTTAAATCAAAAACGGATATTGATATGGTAAAATAGACATATATCATGATAGGTGATTTCACACTAAATTAAAAACATCTAAAAAGAGTGTTTAAGACACTATTGAAATAAAACATTTTTTTACGGTTTAAGGAAAATGTTAAAGAGGATTTAAAGAGAAAAAAGAAATAACCTTTTATATAAAAAAGAAATGAACCAAAAAATATTTTCAATAAAATACTATTAATTTTAGAAGAATAATTTGGGATTAAAAATGATAATATATGGTTCTTGAAAATAAGTAATAATTTTGAGAAGTTCCCTTTAATCAGGCTCGCTCATCGAGAGGAATTGAAAATGGAATCTTAAAAAACATGTATTTCCCCATAAAACGAGGATAATATTTTGTGGATACATGAATTTGGGACATATAATCAGAATATATATTAATTTAAGAAAAATAAAAAGTAATTACATTGGGGTAAATAGAGAGTAAGCGTAACCTAAAGAAAAAATTATAGGTTTGGAAAGATTCCCTTACCTTGTGTTCAAAAGTGATATGAACTTGATCTTAATATCCCAGATAATCAAATTAAATATTTTAATTAATTAATTTATAACCATTTATAAATATATTTTAATTATTATAATTTTATTAATTTCATTTATGAACTTTTTGATGAGTTATATTATTGAATTTCATCGTTTGGGAGTGTACGTTTTCTTGGTTTTCATGGTCGATTCACTTGTATAAGAGTATGGAAGTTCATGTAAAATGGGAATAGATAAATAGAATTGAAGTTATATGTTATTAATGAACATAAAAAATATTAAATGGTTATATTATTCATTCTGTTATTTGGGTTGAGGATGATTCATTAGATAAGACAATAGTGGTAGTCGTTTGGATTATTTTGGGCCATTCTCGCTCACAATGAATGTGTTTTAAATTACTATTTAATATTAGGTGGATATATTAGTTACAGAACATAAAAAAGGATATAAAATGTCTTTTAAAATATATTTCAATACTTATAATGGTTTTATGACCGGTATTGAAGGTGGTAAAGGAAACTAAAAATCTGTCGTCCTTGAAAGTGATAAATTAATACATCATGGACGACGTTTTCATTTTAAGAATAAAAGGAAGATGATAAGAGACTTGATGAGGGGTTTTCATTAACATGATAATATTCCAGTATATATATTATAATGGAGTTTTAATTCATGGTTATACAGAGGAGGTGATGATAGATTAAAAAAAGAAAAGAAATTGAGAAGAAATTAAACGAAAAAAGAAAGAGGATTTTACCTCTAGAATTCTTCTCCTTGAGAACTTCCTTTGTGAAATTGATTTTGGCCTTTTTTAGATACCAAAACCTCGTGGATATGGGGGAGAGTCTTGGGAAGAACACTAGGAAAAAAATTAAAATTCACAAATCTTTAAAGGTGTGAGGAGAAGAGGAGGTGACAGTTGTATTTGTTGTGGGGGAGTGAGGTGTTTTCACATTATATTATTCATTAGTTAATTATTTTTCCTTAAAAATATGAATAGTTTGTGAATTATCACTAAATATATTAAAATAATTAAGTATTATTTGTGATTATGGGCTAACATCATCTGTAAATCATCCATGACTCTATAATTAATGTATATAGACAATATCTTTAATTATTGTATTTCAATATTCACCAAAAATTCAACTATTTTAGAAAAATCAAAAAAAACACCCGAACCATTTTTTTATGGGTAGAATTCAAAAATGAACTCCATTTTATAAAAATAATTTTATAGATATGATGATTTTACTTTTTAACTAAAATCATCATTTATTCAAAAAATACAAATTTTAAAATTATAACTAATTTTAGGAAACATTAAAAAATTAATTAAAGTATTATAAAATTAACATATAATAATAAGACAAAAAATTATTAATTTTTTGAATATATTTTTTGAAAATAACTTTTCATTTAAATTATTAAATTAATCCTAAAATTGTATTTAAATATTTTTTACTTACAAAAATACCAACGCTTAATTTTCAATTTTTATAACATTTATTTACTTATACCATAAAATAAATACATCATACTTTCACTCATAAGATAACTAATTTTTTTTAATTTATATGATATGTTACTATTCAATTGGTCAAATTACTATTACTATGGGGCATATTACTATTCCAAAGGTCAAGTTTCTCTTTCATCGGTATAGGTTACTTAACTTCTATAAATACCTATTATTTCAATCATTATTCATTTATAATGTTTTTATTTTGTTCCTAAAGTGATTTTATGTGATTATAATATATAAAATAATTATAACAAGTTAATTTCCATTGGTAAAATTTTTTGCCATTACATTCTTCCCCCCTTATGAAATTTCACCCTTGAATTTTTTTTCAAACAAAATTGGAAATATGATGGGGTAATTATACATCATCACTTCCTCAAATTTCCATGATTTCTCTTCATACATATGGTTCCATAATAATTCTTTGACTAGGTGAGTAGTCTTGTGTTGTATAACGTTTTCTCTATGATCCAATATCTTCACAAGTTTCTACTCGTAGGAGTGATCATTTTCCAACTGTATCAACTCTGAATTTAGTACATGTAAAGGATACAGTATGTACATACTTAAGGATATGTGGAATACATCGTGTACTTGATACATGATAGGTAGAAGGTCAATTTGATAGGACACAGCTCTGACATGATCAAGGATCTCAAAGAGGCTGATGTACCTAAGACTCACCTTTCATTTCTTCCCAAATCTCATGATCCTCTTCCATGGAGATATGTGGGGGAAGACCATGTATCCAACCTTACACTCTAGGTCTCGTCGACGATTGTCTACATACCTCTTATATTGACTTTGTGATTCCTTAATATGCTGCTAAATGGTTTTCACCTTTTCTACCATTTCTTCGATTGTTGCAAGTCCTAGTAGCTTATGTTTACTAACATCATCCCAGCATGTCAGTGTTATGGATCTTTTCCAATAAAGAGCTTCATGTGGATCCATATGGATGATCGAGTAGAAAATTTTTTTTTTTGAGAACTAGAACAAAGGTAGACATTGGTACCATACTACTTTGATGTCCATATAACATGATCTCAAAATTTATTCAAATGTCTAAATGATCCATTTAGATTGGACATCATTTTGAGGATGATAAGACTTACTGATATTCAGCTCAGTGTTTAGATCATATTGGAAGATTTTCCAAAACATGGAGGTGAATTTTAGGAATTGGTCAGATACAATCGATAGTGTTAATCCATGTACTCTTACCACTTCTCTGATGTATATCCATTAATGTTTCTCTAGTGATACAACCTCTCGAATATTGATAAAGATATATCTCTTTGTGAGATTATCCACAACAACCCATATATAATTTTTTTCCTCTAGATGACTTCAGAAGTCCAGGGAGACTGTCCATGGTGATGTTTTCTAACTACTATTCTGGTATAGGTAATGGTTAATACATCCCTTTATAATTTTTCCATTCCGCCTTAATTTTTTAACAAACCAGAAACTTTGATGTATGTTTAGCGATCTCCTTCTTCATATTATCCCACCAATAGTTCTCTAGAAGATATCAATACATCATTGTAATCCCTGGGTAAATATATAAGGATGAGTTATGTGATTCATTTAGAAGTTCTTTAATTTTCTATGGATTGGATGATGCAAATATTTGTGACCCAAATCTCATGAATCCTTCCTCATCCATTTTGAACTTTGAGGATTTCCAATTTCTCATGGATTATACCTTCTTCAAAATATCTACATCACTTCTTTGAGAATCCTTTATTTTCTTCATGAGGGATGGTTAAGAAATTATTTGAGAAAGTATTTATGATGTTCCTTCCTTAATGATTCCCATGTTCATTCTTTGAAAGACTAAAAATATTGGGTCCTTCTTAATTATAATCATTGATAAAGATGAAGGATCTTTTGTAATTAGATCATCCGCCACTTTATTTTCCTTTCTAGGATGGTAGTTGATTGAGAATTCCTAATCCTTGATGATATCTAACCATATTCATGGGTACATATTGATCTCCTTATGTCTGAATATATATTTTAGGCTCATATGGTCAATATATATTTCACACTTTTCCCCATAGAGATAATGATGCTAGATTTTCCACATGATTATCATAGCTGACAACTACAGATCATGTGTGAGATAGTTTTTCTAATAAATTTTCAACTGACTTGACATGTTGTATATAAATTTATAATTTTTTATTAGTAAATAGCCTAATAACACATTTGAATCATCATTTTACACCATAAATATTTACCCACTTGTCAGTAGTGTGAGTATTGGTGCAGTGATAAGCATCATTTTAAACTCTATAAAGTAGTCTTCAAATTCAATAGTCTTGGAAAATTCACTCCTTTCTGAGGCATTTGGTTAGTGGGTTTGACATTCAGGACATGTTCTTTAAAAATCATTAGTAGTACCCAGATAGACCAAGGAAACTACGGATTTCCATTTCAGATGTTTGTCTAAGTCACTCTTCAAAGGCCTTTATCTTAGAAGGGTGAAAAAATATTTATCTACTGGTTATTACATGACCCAATAATAATAATTCCTCCATACAGATCTCACATTTACTGTACTTTTCATATAGTTTCTCCCTTCCCAAAGTCATTATAATGATATTCTAATGCTCCTCTTTCTCCACCATTCATTTGGAGTATATCATAATATCATCGATAAAGACTACCACAAATTTGTTGAGGTAATATTTAAGGACTCTATTAATTAAATAGATGAAAATTAATGGATCATTAGTGTGTGTGAATGGAATCACTATGAACTCATAGTTTCTATACCTCATTTAAAAGGAAATCTTGGGAATACCTTCCTTCTTCGCATTTAATTGGTGATATCCTGACCAAAGGTCCACCTTAGAGAAATAATTATCCCCACATAGATAATCAAACAAGTAATATATCCATGTTAGGGGATACTTGTTCTTTATTGTGATTTTTTTGAGCTCGTGATAATAAAAGAGAATACAAATTGATCCATCCTTCTTCTTGATGAAGAGGACTAATGCACCCCATGGTGAATCATTCGATCATATAAAACCCTTTTCCAGATTCTCCTATAATTGCTTCTTTAGTTCTTTTAGATCAACGATGGTTATTATATAAGTTTTCTTTGATATTGGTTGAGATCCAGGATTAAGTTCAACTGAGAACTCAACCTCCCAGTTAAGAGGAAGACCTGGAAATTCTTCATGAATTACATCAGTGTAATCCCTCATAAAAAGAATGAATTAGAGCATGATTCTCTCCATTGTATCCATCATTTGAGCTATATATGATATCTCATAAGTAAAAAATATCCAAAATTTAGATGATGATTATGACGGAAATCCATCCTCTTCTTTACACTTGTATAGAATAGGATCTTAGGGATGTAAAGAGTAAACTCCTTTTCCTAAAATTTGATGATGGATTTGTATAAGTATAGCCAATATATACCAAATATAGCATCCAACTCCCCTAAAGGAAGTAATAAAATATTTTCTGAGACATTTATTCCACAAAAATTAACTGTGAAGGAGTTATAATCTTCGCATTTAGTAATTTTCACATTTTTTATTCTCATAGATAACTCAACCTCTATATTTTGACGTGTTTTTTGAATATTTCTACTAAACAAGGATGATATGAAAGAATTCGTAGAACCCGAATCAAATAGTATCTTCTATATTATTGAATGAATAACTAGCATACCTATCAACACATCATTGTTGGGTTCCACCTTATCATTAGTGATAAAATTTTAATTTCCTTGTTTTTTGGAGTTTTTGGTTATTGATTTCCTATAATAACCATTAACTTAGGGAAATTTCTTGCATAGATCCCATGTTCCTTGCAGTTTTAACACATCACTACTAAATTAGTGTTGATCTAAACCTATCATTCTTCTTCCACATTAGTGGGATTATTTATATCCCTTTGGTAGTTATTATCCATGTTCCATTTTCTTCCACATTTAAAGCATCTCTTGGTTCCCTTTAAGTAGTTTCTAGGATGTGTCTTCCCACACTTTTGACACATGAGATGTTGGAACATCATTCCATCATAGAATTTATCTGGTGATCCACCCATATTAAAATCCATTTTCCTTTTTTTGTCACTAGGACCATGATACCACCGAGATTCTTCATTCTTCATTTCAACATTAAGGGAACAATGAACAACATCTTCATAATTATCAAAGTATCAAATTTCCAATGCTTTTCGTAGACTCATCTTTAGTCCTCAAAATATTCAACCCACCTTTCCTTTGGTGTTCATGAAAAATACATAGGCTTATCATAAAATCCTTGTGATATTTTCCTCATATACCCTAATAGACTCATCTTACTTTTTCTTTAGTTTTAGGAACTCTCTTATCATCATAAAATGGAGGGTTCAGGAGAAATATTTATTGAAAAATATTTTCTTGAAATCTTCTCATTCCATGGAATCAATTTCCTCCTTAGAATTTGTGTTCTTGATAAATTTCCACCACTAATTAGGTTCCCCATAAAAATGAAAAACATCCACCACAGCTTTCTCTTCTTCTGAGCATAGGAGTATATAAAATTTATTCTCAATGATGTTAATTCATTTTTCTATGAGGAGGGGATCTGAAGATCCACTAAACATGGGAGTCCTCTTCCATATAAAGTATTTGACCACTAATTTATATTTCTTAGGAGAAGAAGGTTGTTCTTGTGGGATTCAAGTTATTATTCATTACTTAATGTAGTTGATCAAGTACTATCATGATGTTTGAGAACCAGTTCCCACCATATTTTTCATATCATTATGGACATAATCACATTCCCTTTCACATCGATTGTTGACACGGTTTCCCAAATTTTCAACCATTAACTAAGAAAAATAAAGTATAATTAGGTGGCATGAATACTTATTTAATAATAATATAAAAATAAAACCTTGAACATAGAAGGATAATATTATAAATTAAAAGTATATCCTAACTTAGGATACCATAAGTTTCAATCTAGTTTATCCATGGTGATAGAATTATCCACAGGGTTATTAATAATGTGTTGTAGTCTTATTATCTAAAAATAAATAGACCTTGATCAGATAAAAACTATATAAAATATAGACTTTTACACATATTATTACATGGTTTTAAGTATAACTAACCATCAAATATAACCAACGACCATAAATTCTAGTGTATTTTTAATATTAGGTACATAATTAAAAAACTGTGAAACCAAAATAAAATTATCTTTTTCGTAATCTTTATAATGTTCTGATACCTTAGTTTGAAATTTTATATCTTCCTAGGTTAACCTGGGGAATACCCAAACAAATGGGATGAGATAAAAGCTTAATAAGGGAATAAGAATGGGAATAAACATAGCACATGGTTTAGAAGATATAACATGGTGACATAAAATGAATGGAACATGAATAAATATAAGGAAGAATAAAATTTATAACATGGGAACATATAAACATGACATCATTGGAATGTGGAAACAATATATAACATGACATAAACATGATTCTAGGCTAACTGCCAAGACATAGTGGACAAAGTCCCATAAAGGAATCAAGCTCACTCTCTGTCCCGACATGAAATGTCATGAGACTAAACATTACCCAATGCATTAGAGGACTATCTTGGTGAACCCATCATAACATGTTCGTCAATATGTCTTCCACATTCATATTTATACATAAGGAATCAGACAACAACATAAGGGTTACTAATTAAAAGAATTGGGTATCATAATCATGACAAGAGGCATAACAAAAGGGAATATCATAATGGTTTCCATGAAGGAATAGATTTAAACCATAAATGGACATTTATAAGTTAAAATAGGAATATATCATTATAGGGGTTGTCAAAATTGAGTGAAAACATATAAAAAGAGTGTTTAAGACACTTTATAAATAAAACATTTTAGTGTGATTTAAGGGAAAATGTTAAGGAGCATTTAATGCAGAAAAAGGCGAAATATTTTATTTAAAACCAGAAATAAACCAAGATATATTTTCATGATATTATTATTGATATTATAAGAATAATTTTTTCTTAAAATATATTATGGATGGTACTTGAAAATGATTAAGAATTTTGAGAAGTTCCGTTTAATTGAGCTCGCTCATCAGGAGGAATTGAAAATGGAATCTTACAACACATGTATTTCCATGAATAAGGAGGATGATATGATATATATACATGATTTTGGGACATATAAAAATAATATAGAATAATTAAATAAAAATAAAGAGTAATTAAATTATGGTAAATAGAGAGTTAGTGTAACCCGAAGGAAAAAATGGAGGTTCTAAAATAATCCCTTACCTTATGTTTGAAAGTGTTCTTCACGTGATCTTAATGTCCTAGATAATCAAATTAAATCCATTAATTAATTAATTTAGAACCTTTTAAAATCTTATATGATTTATTATAATTTTATTAAGTTCATTTATGGTCTTTTTTATGAGTTATATTGTTCAATTTCATGGTTCAAGAGTGTTTTTTTTATTTGTTATCTCGATCAATCCCCTTGTATAAGAGTATGGTAGTTCATGTAAAATGGGAATAGATATACATAATTGAAGTTATATTTTATTAATGAAAATTTATAAGATTCAATGGTTATATAACTCCTTCATTTATTTGGGATGAGGATGAATCAATAGATAAGATGTTAGTGATAATCTTTTGGATTATTTTTGGCAGTTTTCACTCACAATGAAAGTGTTTTGTTTTACCAATTATTTTCATGTTGAATTAAAAAATGAACTCCATTTTATGAAAATAATTTTATAAATATGAGAAATTTAATATTTCATTAAAATCATATATTATTAAAAAAATACCAATTTTAAAATTTTAACAGATTTTATGACACATTGAAAAATTAATTAGGCTCACATAAAACTGTATTATAATCATGAGAAAAAATAACTAATTTATGAATAATTTGGTTGAGAATAAATTTTATTTTAAATTATTAAATTAATAATAAAATTTTAATTAAATATTTATTGCTTTCAAAAATACCATCACTTAATTTTTCATTTTGAAAACTTTTATTTTCGTATGTCATGAAAAAAATACATCACATTTTACTTAATAGGTTACCTAAATTTTATTTATTCTGTAATAGGATAGGTTACTATTCTATTGGTTGAATTAAAATTCTTATGGGTCATATTTATATTCCAAAGTTCAAGTTACTATTTCATTGGTATCAATTCCTTAAATTCTACAAATACCTCTTATTTAATTCATTATTAATTTATGATGTTTTTATTATTTTCATAATGTGATTTTATATGATTATACTATGTGAAATAAGTATAATAAGATAATTTACTTTGATAAAATTTTGGTTCGTTACATTTCATATATGACCACATGATTGGAACTACGCTACTCATAACCTAGAGTTGGATGATAGGGTCTATATTCTGAAGTGTTGGTGGAACTATCTATTAAGTGAGATATTTTTCATCTACACATACCAAAAACTATTTTTATATATATTCTCTCAATAGTATATTAATATAAGGAAGAAACATTGGGTGAAGTATCTGTAGACACTCAACATTGATATGCCTTTTTCTCTAAGGAAATTTAATGTCATTGTAGATCCTCTTAGCAAGAAAATTCTTAAGATTTTGGAGCTTAGAAAGTGATATTCAGAGGAAAAATAGAATCTAATGATTTTTATGGTTCAGTGTCTTGTGAATTCATCTCATTATCATAGTGTGATTACCTGTGTCCCTTTAGTGATTATTTTTTCCTTGTTATACTATCTGAAATAAATCTAAGTTTCATATCTCATGTTTATGGTGTTTAAAAAATGCTTATAAGGGGACAATTATATTATAGGATGTTCCATATATGATGAAAATATGATTTATGTCCATGGGAGAGTGTTTGAGATAGATTCCTTGAGAGAGTAACTGATAAGATACTCTCATGCATTGAAGTGGGCAGTGCATCTAGGGTCACAGAAGATATACCATTATATGTATCATTAATTTTTGGGGAAAAATATGAAGAAATACATCACTGGTGTTTTCTTGTGATTCCTTACCTTCTAGATGGTGAAGGAGAAGCATCATAATCCTATTGGTTTTCTTAATCCATTCTACAAGCCTATGTGGAAGTATAAAAATTTGATAATGGACTTCGTGGTGAGGTTAACTAGAACCCCATGGAGTTGTAATATTATTTTGGTGTTAGTTGATCGGCTGAAAAAATTGTCTCCCTTCTTGCTGATTTGGGAGACCCCTTTAGTGGATGAGTTGGGGGAGTTATATGTGTGAGATATTGTATGACTACATGGAGCTCCATTGAGAAAACCATTAGATAGAGATGTGTGTTTCACTTCACTATTTTGGAAGGGCTTATAGAAGGCTTTGGCTAGTAGGTTAGAACTATGTACAACATATCATCCACAGACAGATGGATAGTTATAGAAGATGATGAATATCCTTGATGATATTTTTCGATCATTCCTCATAAACTTTATTGAAGCATGGGATGATCATCTACACTTGGTGTAGTTCTCATAAAACAACATCTACTAGACTTTTCTTTATAAGGAACCATTTGAGTCTCTCTATGTTAGGATGTGTTGTTCACCAATACATTGGTATATGTTTGGTGAGACAAAAATTGTGGGGTTGAGCGTGGTGTAGGAGACCTTTGAGAGAGTTTAGTTGATCAGGAAGTAGTTAGACACTACTAAGAGCATGTAGGGGTCATATGCTGATAAGAGGATGTGACCCTTGGAGTTCACTATGGTTGATTGAGTTTTATTTCAGGTGACTCCTAGAATAGGGAGTCTATGTCTATGGATTTAAGGGAAGTTAGTGTCAGTATTTTTTAGAATATGAAAGGTTGAAAATCATATCAAGACATTTTCCTTCCTCTTGGATATTCATACCTTATATAGATGTATTCACTATGTGTTCTATATCACCCAACTTAGAAGGTACATTCCAAATCATACACATGTGATTGACTAAGAGTACATTGATCTGGAGGTAGATGAATCATTTACATAGAAATATGCATGGATTATAGGCCGAAGTGATAATATATTACAATGAAATATGGTAACACTTGTTAGAGTCCATCGGTAACATAGACAAATTCAAAAAGAGACTTGGGAGTGGGAATATAATTATCGAGCTCAATTGCATAATTTTTTAGATTAGGAACTCTATAGACACTTATTAAGGACAATAAGTCCTTAGTAGTGGATAATTATAACATTATTATTTTT
The DNA here is from genome assembly GCA_963277665.1 of Viscum album. Classification (NCBI taxonomy): domain Eukaryota; kingdom Viridiplantae; phylum Streptophyta; class Magnoliopsida; order Santalales; family Viscaceae; genus Viscum; species Viscum album. Next base: position 692,523,033 of record OY728131.1, read on the forward strand.
AAAATGGTCTAGAGTCTCTTTTGGAGATAATTTATTAATCCTTTATGTTAAAATTTTATTGTTTTTAAAATTACTATTACCCATACCTAGAGAATAGAGTATACATAAGGATAAATACTTCCTACCATTATAAATACTGGTTTTTGGAATCTATGTAAAGTTAACTCTTTTTTTTAGGATTACGTAAGGGTAGACTTGTCACTGTGTAAAGGTAAGTTGAAATTTCATCCACTATGTAAGGGTAGCGTTGATTTTAAAAAGAAAAAGTATGGGTATCTCTGAGTTACGTAAAGGTAACTCATGTTTTTAAAAGGTTCTGTAAGTGTTACTATGATTTTATATAGGATATGAAAGGGTATATCTAATTTTTATTAAGGAAACTCATGTTTTTCAAAGGATACATAAGGGTAACTCTATGGATATATTAATGTAACCCTTAGTCTTTAAGGGTTGCGTAAAGGTAATACCAAGTTTAAAAAGGTTATAAAAAAGTATAATCCTCACCCTTACATGATAGAAATGAGATGCATATGGGTAAAATCATTTTACCCCTACATTGTTCTTGTTTTGATGTAATGTTAAATTTTAACCTTGTTCTTCATTTTCTCCATACCAAATAAAACATGGAACATGTTTTAATGATTTATAAAGATCTAAATTGTAGAAATTTAATTTTAATAAATACTTAGATGTTATAAGTCATATTTTAAATTATCTTGAACCTTTTATATTTATGAATCACTTCAAAAGAAAATTCATAAGTTATTTTAAGTTGGGGTTTTCAATTTTTGGGAACAAGAACACATATTTTTTTTTAATAGCTAAAACATTGTTTCATTTTTTTTCTTGGATTCCCTCTTGAGTTTAGGTAGTCCATAGTTACATTTTATAAGATCTACAAGGTATTCTTCAACCAATTCAAGTTCTTCCCTAGATTTTTGGACACGGAATAATCCATTTTCATTAATATATTGTTTGGTACAACGTTTTTAAAATTAATAAATTCAAGGTAGGAATATATTTTATTTAAATTTTGTGAGATAAATGTTTGTACTTAAACATAAAATCTAAATACCTTAAATTATAAAATAATTAAAATGAATTTTCATAATATTATCTTGGATTATTCGGGATAGATAAATTATTATTGTATGAAGATATTTTAATTTTTGAAATAAAATAATTAAAATCAGTTCTAGGATTCCTAGTGATAGGTATTAACTGATTAATATGAAGACATTATTTTTGTTACAATTCCTTGGAAATACTTTTATTTTTTTGTCAAAATACTTGAGGTAGGAAAATTCCTTACTATATTAGGAACTTGTATACTCTAGTTCCTTAATATGATACTTTCATTAGAGATTCATTTTTTACCATGCTTGATAGTGATCACATGTGTATGTGTTTGTAACACATGAGATGCGTATATGATGCTTCATTCAATGAGTATGATTATGTATTTTGTTAATATATTTCTAGTTTATCACATGTATTTCTATGTTGTTACTAAAATCTCATGATGACATTTCCTGTTTTGTCTTTGTATGATCTTCCCTATTGTCTGTAATTACCAGGCATTTAGATTTATTTCTTTTGGTAATCAAAATAGTTGCACCATCATGATATGGTTATAACTTATAGTGTGAGTGTTAACAACATACGATGATGATAATGATGGACCTGAACATAGGGTGGGGGAATGACTACATTTAAGCTAGACCTATAGCAGTGGAAATTGGGTTAATAATGGCATTGTGCCCTAACCCATGTCATATATAGGGTACGACATCTTGGAGGCCTGACATATGACTAAGATAAGTTTTGATGGTCTTGAGTCTTGACCCTTGATGAAGTTGCTAGGTGATCGTCATATGGACCAATCAACCTCAATTCCTTGACACTGAAATGAGATATGTTCATCATCCTTGTGGATTTGTCTTAATCCCTCTCAATATAATTTTCTATTATCCTTCTAGCACAACAACGAGGTAGATATAGCTGGGGATCATGGTGTCTTGGTTAGTACAGAAGTTCTCAGCATAGGGGTGTTTATGATTTGTTGTGAAATTAAATTTTTTGTTCAATAATACTATTATAATTGTTCACTCATGTTAAATATGCATTAGTAGTGTCTTACTAGATTTTATTACTCACACCCTACATGGAAATATTGATGTCTGTGAAGACTTCATGATTAGCAATTTCAGTAAAGGAGAGGGGCTCTTAGAAGATAGATGAGTAGTGGATCATGAAATTGGTAACAACATGGGGATGGAATTTTTAGGATTCCACAATGTTTCTTTATTTATCTATATTCCTTTTTATACATCAGTTTGGATTTACACATTAGGATCCTTGGTTGTTCACATGGTTTACATGGGTGAAATTTTCTACTATATTTTGTTTAATTTTTCTCAAATAGTGATAATCTAGGTTTTTGTATTTTATTTATTTCTATCTGTAGGGCTATGATTATCATGATTAAAGTATCCCTACTACACCATAGACATTCTCTACTAGTCAGATCCCTCTTGCATACGGGGAGGAACACATGTGGTCATGTTGAATCTCCACTTGATTGTTGTTTGGGGAAATATAGGTATGGGTGTTATAGAAATGGATAAGGATTTTTCATCAAGGCATAGTCCAAGGGGTATTGATAGGTGACACATATATTTCAAGAGAAATAATTCAGATGATTCATGAGCTAGATGCTTAATTATTCATATATCATGTTCCTTAGTTTTAAACCTTGATCCAAGATAATATTATAGATTATTTTTTGTATTTATGACAGTAGATTAATTAGATAATTATTCAACACTACAAGGAGGATAGATATATCCATGAAGAAGTTTTTTACTAATGTTATGAGTAGATCGTAAAGGAGTTATGGAGTAGGTGTAGAGGGTTTATTTTCATGTAATTATGATGATAGTTGTCTAGGTGATTGGGTACATAAACTACCTATTTCAATAAGGTATATTTAATTGAATATAGATGGTTCATAATATTCATATTACTATATCTTTATTGCATGAAAAAGATAAGGTTTTTTTTCAAATGAGGGTATGGGAGATTTAAGAATTTGATATGGTTGAATATCTTTGCAAGAGGATATTGATATCTATGACTGTAAAAAAGTGAAGGTTATTATAGACTTGTTCTTGAAAGTGAAGAATAATTTTGAGGATTTATTAAAATATTGTGAAGCCTCAGCCTAACTGGACACTAATATAGAATCTATTTATATTTGAGGATGGGTTCCATGAAAGTGATGTTGGTAAAGGGATTGGTAAGTCTATAAACTATATAAAGGTGAACCTTTTAAATATTAGTGAGAATTGTAAGGAACATTCAATGGATTAGAACTTGGGATTTTGTATGTTTTCCTAAAAAAGGTAGTAATCCTAGTAATTGAGTGACCAAGCTCGAACAGTTGTAAGGGAGTGACCCTTGTGAAAAATATGATCTTTATATTAACTTGGTTCATATAAGAACATTTATACATTCTATATGGATATATCCTAGTGAGGGCGAACCAAGTACACATTAATTTCTGTATTTAATTTATACATTCACACCAAAATAGATCAAGAATCCTAAATTATATCTGATTAAATAGAAGAACAAGTGACCCACAAGGTTTACAGGACAAGATCCAATTAGGGAAAGTGATTCATTAGAAGTAAGAATTATTTTAATGGGAAAATTCATCATTTTCCTTAATTCACACTCACCTCACCCTTATCAGGGTAATCTAACCCTAAGAACCTATTGAAGGGAGAAGAAATTCTATCAGGGGGATAGGTTCATTTTTCTTTAATTTTTTTATTACTATAACTTGATCTGAATTTATTGAAGAAAAATTGAATATAAAAAGAAGAATCTAGTGTTAGGTGTAAATAATTGAAAATAATGGAAAATTATTATATTTTATTCATTTTTAATTTACATTTAGTATATTTATAATTGGTTTAAGATAGAATTTTTATGTTAAGACGATATAGAGTTATCTTTGAGATAGATTAAATAAATGTTGAAATTGATGCTCTACTCAAATAGGCATTAAAGGAGGATCTTGAGGAAGATATATACAACAAGATTAATCAGTTTAGATTCTATAAATATATTTGGACGAATTTTAGAGATATTTTTGTAAAATAATTAAATCTAATTTGAAATTTACTCATATCAAAAGGATAAAAGAAGAAGAAGAATATCAAGTAATTTCAGAAGTTGGGTTCTCCAATAGAGGTAAAATCTAATGAAAATATTATATTTTATTCTAATACTCATGTGGTGAAAGGATATGAAATTTCATACTCTCTATTAGATTAGAATAGAAGATGTGATTCTAGTAGTTAAGAGGAAACAACATCAAGTTTTTATTCCAAGGACTGCTTATGAAATGACTATAAAGAGCAATAGATTATCACTCATGGAGTGTACTATTCAATGATTGAAACTTTTTCCCAAAAATAAAGAATATAAAGATTAAATAAGTGTCCCTAAATTTAAACATTAAAATAATGTGAATTAACATTAAAGAAAACAGTGATAATCATGAAGATTCTTCCTAAATGGTAAGAAACCAAATAGCCACTTAGGAGGAATTAAAAGAAAATGTACTTTTACGAATACTGAAATTTGAATAATGGAAATTTAATTTGAGAAATGTAAACATAGAATTGAAAATATATCTGAAAATTTAGTATAAATGGATGAGAATATAAGATACAATTAAGAGAGGATTAAGACCTAAAAAGATATGATAAATATCCTTTTGAACTCTACCTTACCTTGTGAAAAATTTAATAGAAATCCATATCTGAAATTTGGAATAAAAGATTTGTTCCATAAAAAATCCAAAATTGTGCATCCAAAAAAGAAATAACTTCCAAATTGAATATATTATGGAATAATTGGGTATATTATGAGTAGGTTCTTTGAATCCAGTAAGACCAAAGAAGTGGGAAGCACTCCAAAAATACCAACACATCAATCAAAGAGATACCAAATGAGGTATGATTCTTAAAGTTAATTATTTATTTGTTTTAACCTCAATCATATGAAAAGATATTATAATTTTTGGAATTTTTATAGGGGTGAAGAATCCATAGAGATTCATTATAGACTTATAACTTATAAGTATAATTCTTATCCTATAATAAGGGTTGTTGAGCTGGAAAATAAGTTTAATGTTTTATAGAATAAGAAGGATCCCTAATAAAGGGTTTATAAAGAACCAAGATCTAGATATTAAAACCAAATCTATTGCAATGAAGGAAGAAAAATATGGAAACAAAATAAATGGGTTGTTCTTGCAGTGAATGAGGTGGGAGTAAATTATAATCCATTGATGAAGAAGAATTATTAAAAATGGAACTCCTGGCCATCAAAGAAGAAATTTTCCAAAGTGTTTCAATAGAAACAAGAAAAAGGGAAAATATAAAGATTTAATGAAGAAGAAATATAGAGGTTATATCAACATATAATGTTATATAAAAGTTTCTTATTCAAGTTTTATTGATTATGAAATTATGGAAAAGTGCAAGCCAATGAATGATAATAATGCTCATGTCCATGAAGAGAAGTGTGAAAGCCATATAATGTAAGGTAAATAATTAGGTAAAAGGTTAAGTTTATTGGTTGAAAATGATAATGTAGAAGTTGAAGGGTCGATGGTATTCTATTCTCAAAATATTAAAAAGGTAAAAATAAATATGTAAAGTGAAGAGGTGCAGAGTTAAGGTGGAGATTTTATCCATGGGATGATTGTTCTAGAAAAGTAAATGTGATGGGAGATAATAGAAGGTAATATAAAATTATAACAACTTGTATCCCAAAATTGAGATACAATAATTGGTGTATTAAACTAAAGACAAATGGGAAGTAATGATGAACATAAATTCTATTAATCTTTATCAAAAAAATTTAAATCCAATGAAAAATTGAAAGGTATAGATTACAAGTTTTATCATTTTTTTCAAATTGAACTACTCTTTTAACAAGTGTATCAATTACATCAAAAATTTGTAAGATCTTCACAACTGAGTGCTTAAATATAACCTATTAACCATTTGGTGTGGATTGATACAGATCATATGTTGTGTTAAGAATTGAATAAGACAAATTTTTATTGATATTTCAATTGGTATTCATTAGTTACATGGTGATCCATGTTGTTGTTTGTAAACACTCATGTTTCCTACACTCAGCTAAAGATCAATAGAATAAGAGTATTTTTTGACATCTCATGTTCCAAGTGGTAAATACTCTTAATGAATCTCTATAGAAAATGAATCAATTATGGATATTGTCTTATGGATTTTTTCTAGAGTTGGGCATTCCAAGATAAAATTTGTGTTCAAAGGATCTATCTAATAAATATATGTTTAATTATAAAAGAAGATGGTGTTTTTAGACAAGGGTAGAAGAAAATATTTGATTAAATTATCCAAATACTCATAGTGGGAGATAAAACCCATCATAAATCCCTCTTGGAAGTTTATGAAAAATATTGAGTTGAAAATTCTGGTATTTTATTTATATATTTAGGGGTAACTATTGAAGACATTTCCCCTCAAAATGAATGGATAAAGGTATATGAAGAATAGGATTTTCCCTCTAATAGGGGGAGAAGGAAGAAAGTTTCATCCAAATATATGAAAGTAAAAATTGGAAATATACTTGGTATTTAGTTTCCAATAAGTTGGGTAAGATACATTAAGGGTAAAAGATGCTTGATTGGGAGGGAATTATGTATTTTCAAAAAAAGGATAGATTGTTTTTAATCCTAAAGTATTGAGTTAGATTTGTTTAAAATAATAATTGAATCATTGAAAAATGTCTTGGTGGTCAAGGTTGATGAACATATGTGTGTTTAAATCTCAATCAGGTAAGTTTAATTTTTTGACAATTTAATTATTGGAATCACATGATTGAAGACAACGAAAGTGATTAAGTGATGTTTCAGAGATTAGTTAATCATAACAGTGAAATCCAAGGTGACTTTATGAAAAAAATATTAATTAATATTCATATTTTATTTTTCAAAAAAGTAATAATTGGTTAAGAGGATGGAGTATGGTTGAAAACTTGGAGTGTAACATTGCTAATCAGAGAAGGCGACACCCATAGAATAGGGTACATTTATATAGAGCTATGCATATAAAATAATCTAGGAAATTCCATTCCCATGGTTTAGGGTGTGTGGATGAGATGTGAGACCAATAATTTCAAGAACATTCCTTGGTAAGTGACCATGGTGATGATGGAGAATAGGATAATCGTAGTTGTTACCATTATATAGGGTGTCTTTAGAAGATAATACCTAAATGGGAAACTAGAAATGGACAATTTCATATTATTCCCCATGGTGGAGTTTCAATACACATATACAGATTGGAATAATCCAATTTGTTTTTGGGGAAGGCCATGGTCGTAGTGGTGTACTATATTAAAGACCTCTAGTGAAAGAAGGACAACATAAGCTAGACCACCCTCATAGTGCAGGTCATGGTTCTTATGATGTATCCCTATGAGAAATGGGGATGTCAAAAATGTATGTGGTGTTGTTTAAATATGTTCATGGTTTATGGGTGGTTCTTCATAGAAAAATAAACAATAATAGTGGACCACACACACGGTGTTCTGCATTTTGGAGGAAAATAACCAAGGGTTTTCTTCATCAAGTCGTGGTGCAATGAATCTGGATGTTTGATGTAGAAATTTCAGGATATATCATTTAGTTGATTCATGAGATGGATGTTTAAAACTTAATATATTCAGTTTCATAGTTTTAGACCATGATTAAAGCCATGATCAAAAGTGATTTGCAGCATTGCTAATTATGGATTAATTATAGAATTATTTCATAATGTAAAGATGATAGAGATATCCAATAAGTAGTTACTTTTACAATAGGTATGATGATATCATTAAGGTGTTATAGAGTAGTTATAGTTGGTTTTATTTTATAATAATTTTTCTGATAGTTGTCTAGGTTATTGGGTTCATTAAATCCTTATTTCAAGAAGGGGTATCGATTAGAAATAGGATGTTGCATAGTGAGCTCATTTTTATATATGTATTTTAAAATAAATATATGGTAATTTACAAGGTTAGTGGATGGAAGCTTGAATAATTGGAAACCATTAATTATCCTTCCAAGAGAATATTTATTATTGTTCCTATAACAAAGTTACGGTTTTTCGATACTTTTTCAGGAATGTGAAGAAAAAGGTGTTGTAGATGATTTATTCATGTACTGTGAAGGAGAAACCCAAGTAAACATAAATAGATCATTTATATATATTTTAAGATGAATTAAATTCAATTTATGGTGGGTAATGGACCAATATATCCATAAACTATGTGAAGGTGATCCTTTCCACTAGAAATGATTACTGGAAGGAACCTTCAAGTGAGTGGCCCATAGGAAGGAGTGATTTGTCCATAAAAGTTTTAAGGTATTCATCCTAGGAAAGTAATGAACAATTCGAAACCAATTTAAGGGTATTTACCCTTTTCAAGAGTAGTAACCTCTATAATTATTTTGTTCATGGAACTACACCACTATATACACCTTGGATGTAGCCCAGTGAGGATGAAACAAGTAAATTATTGTTTATCTATTAAATTTATGTATGTAAACCAAAATAGATAATGAAATATAATTAATATCCAGTTATAGAGCATAAAAATGAATCTCAAGGTTTAGAGGTAAATATACATTTATCTCAAGGGAGGTATTAAAAGTACAATGTTTTCTAATTGGAAAAGTTATTATATAACCCGATTCACCCCCACCCCTGTCAAAGGTAATCTCACTCTAATCAGCTATTGAAGAGAAACTTTAAAATAGATTTGAATAAATTTATTCTCAAACTTATATTTATTATAATTTAATGAAATTATGGATACTCATTCGTAAAGTTAATAACTGAAACTTACCTAAAGTCCATGATTAATGTTTAAAGAAATGTTAACACACCCATAAAAGAAAAAGTGAATATAATAACTAAACAAAATTTACTATGAATTAAACAATTTCATATAAAAACATTGTTAATTTATGTCTATTAAATAAGTATTATCACTTGTATCATCACCTTATATGCTCAATTTATCTTTCTATGACTTTCAAAAACGAAATTATTTATACAATTCCATTGACATTGATTTTGTCTGATAGATCAATTTCAATAAAAAGGATAGAGATATCTTCTTCCATTAAAATGAAAGGTAAAATCCTTTATTTTCCATTTAACTAACTTCATATCACTTATAATGTACCAAACATAAGTTATTTTATTTCCCTGATATTTTAGAATATATTTATCTTAAATAAATTAGATTTGTTTGTTAACTTATTTCACACGCAACACTGAACCAAAAATATCATGATAAACCGATTTATTATTGAAACTAAATTGATAAGTATAAATAATGGTAACTCTAGTATGAAATATGTGTATAAATAAAAATGAAGGTTATTTTTAATACTAATTCATTGATATAATTCAATTAGTTTAGCTAAATATCTAATAAGTTCATTTGATGTACTTTTTTCTAAAATTTGTTTTTTATGTGCTATATATTCTTACTTCAAAGAAAAAAATATATTATGGTTAAATAATGAAAATTATATTATTTATATGAATAATATATTAACACTAATTTAATTATTAATTGATATAAAATAAGAATAAAAACATTTATTGTATAAAAAAGTCACTTTTCTGCAAAAATTGTTTTTTCAATATATCTTGTGTTTTAATTTAGAAGTTTATATGCTCATATTTACAAATTTAATAGGATTAAATTGATTCAAAAAAATTTAATCCTTCTTTCATAATTTATCAAAAAGGATTATATTATATTTTTATTAAAAAATAATTACCTTGGAATATATTTAATAAAGATTAATATGGGTGGAAATGGGTAATATAAGTGGATTGAATTTTGTTAAGTTTACATGAAACTTATACCTTTAAGAATATATTTGGTAGGTTTTAAATTCATTTCCACAAGTATACCAAACCATTACTCACCTATATCTTAGGCAATTCCACTCTTACCCCTAACCTAACATTCATATCCAAGTTAAAGTCCCTCTTTCAACCTATAAAAGGATCTCACACACACCCTCATAAATAAAAATTTATACATTAAATTAACTTTTAAAACTACCCATTATAAAAATAATATAATCCTTTTACATGTTCATTATCCCCTTGGTCCAAGAAGAATCCCTATTTCATCCAATTCTATAGGAACCTTCAAGAGAATATTCAAATTATCAATGTGAGTATTACCGACTCTCTAACCTTTTGTTCTCTATCTTTCTCATCTACGATATTAAAAAAAATATTCTAAAATATCTTATATAAATATATCATTACCATTAGTATACTGATTTTTTATTATAATAAGGGAACTTCCAATATCTTTCTCCCTCCCAAGCACTTGAAAAATGAAAATTCCACTCATGTTACATGTGGATTTCCGCCTTCATGCTCGATGTGTTCCATTTTTTATAATTTTATTAAATTGGAGGTTAAACTAAGTTATTTAATAAATAAATAAAAAATTTATAACATTATTAAAATTATTAATATATATCAATTTATACCTTCTTTTAATTCTATAGAAAATGATAAGGTCTTCTTTATATACATGCAACTACATCCTCTATGGAGTGACATGTTCTATTTTTCATCATTTCACTACGTAGAAGGTTCTAAAATATATTTGGTGGATATAAATGATATTAATATGTAATAATATTTTTAAATATACTTCTTAAATTATTATATTAATGTTAATGATCAATATAAATTATTCTATTAATATCGATAATTTACCAAATATAATTCCACCATATATCTAGTTCTCATAGATTGTGTCCATAGTTTCCATAAAGAGAACAAGTATATTCATAAATAATTAAAAAAAATTATTTATATATCATTTATAAACAATTAATGATAAACTCGATATCAAATAATAAGATTGTACATCAGTATTACCAAAAATTCATAAAGCAATTGAAATTACTCACATCTAATGAAGAAAATAAACATTAACTAACTAATACATGTTTAGTGAATAATTATAAATAAATAATTTAAAAAATAATATATATTATAAATATTGAATAATTTATTAATATTTTTATGTTTTTATATTGGATGTTAAATTGATTTCATGAATGTTGAGGGAAAAGGTAAGATTTTACTATTATTCTCATTTTCAAATTGAGATTATTTTGAGTGAATTCCAATTTGGGGAAAATTGTTTAAAATTTACCTCTAAAAATAAATTTGTTTTATTCTCATTTTTTTATTATTATGTTCTTACAAGTCCCATATCAAATTCATTTCCCTTGTAAAATAATTTACCACACGTTATACTTATAAGTGAAACTGACCCCACCACTTCTTCTTAATTGGGAATCTTACTCCTATATGTCCATATTCATTTTATGGATTTCATTATCCATTATTTAATAATTTATTAAGGTTGGTATCTAAAATCATTAATTTATTTAAAAAATATTAAAAATAATGTTTTAAATTTTTCTGCATGTTTCATTTTTACAAAATATCTCTTTTTAAGGTTTTCTATGTGAGCACATTATTTCACCATCATGAGATTTCTTATTTATGAATATTTATTTACATGCATTAAATTTTTTTGCAAATAATCTTAATTCATAATGATTTTGAAAATAAAGTTTATATTACTTCATATTTTATGAAATGAATTTCTCAATGACATTAATTTTTTTCATAGGTGTCAACATACATTGGAATTATTTATGTTACTCTTGGGGTGTGTCATTATGATACCATTCACCTTCTTCATATAGATGGAATATGATGATGTGGTTTTAAGGAAGTTTTTATTAAACTTATTTATCTCTCATGTATTAATTAATCTATAATGAAATGATTAATGTTTTTCTAATCTTTTCGAATAATTATATGTGGTTTTTATTATGTGATAGGCGAGAACAAAATTATATACCCCACTAATGAATTGGGTGAAATTTTATAACTTATAAGTTTAAATGGTACAATGGTGGTTATCCCATGATAAAGACAGTACATAGTTCGTTAGCCCAATCCTAAGAAGTTACACTCGTGGTTATCCCAAACCTACCATACGATGAAGGTCTTGGTGGGTAGGCTTGACATATGATTTCTTTTCTTATGTTTATGCCACAATATTATATCATATTCATATGAATATTTTATTCTCTCATAGATCAATATTGTTTGATATTATAAACTCTTATGAATCATGTATTATGTTATGTCAATTCTTTAATCCATGACTCCTGATTTTAGATTTATGTCTTTAGGTATGTCCCTTATGGACTTTGATTGTGTTCTAATACCCTTACGATCATATTATACTCACTTATGATCCTCAATTGATATATCCCATGTTTACACATACTGATCATCTGAGCTCACCCCTTCTTATGTTTCTATTTCCCTGGGTTATGATGAAGGGAATTAAGTAAGACGAGTATAGAAGGGTACCATATGTGATGAATGTTTGGGGAATATTTTTAAGATTTTTTACAAATAATTTAATTATATATCTATCCCCAAGATACATTAAATATTTATGTTTCTCAAGCATGTATTATTGTGAGAAGTATTGAATATTCCTCTAAAATGATGTAATATTCATATAGTTATGGTCGTGTAATCTAAATTGGTATCAAAGTAGCGTTTAGTTATTTTATGTGGTTGGGAATAAAACCCTAAAGTGAAACCCATAAAGGATAAGCTTAAATATGAGAAAACATACCAAAATATTAGTAAATTATAGATTTTGTGGTTTCATAACAATTAAATGATGGTCTAAAACCAAACAAGTGGATCCAATATCAAGCACAGATTTAGTTGGGGATAATATCCTTGAATATGGTTGGTAGAATTTTAACTCCATCTCCACTCAATTCCTGAAAAAGCATACCAACTACACACCTATTTTGACACTCATAGGGGATATTATTTATTTTACCCATTTTATCTCAAAGAACTATTGTGAGGGACTTGAATATATTTTATATTGAAACCTAAAACTTCATGGTTTGACAAAAATTTGTCATAATATATGACTTCGTAAGAAATATTTTCATGACCTTATGATTGATCACTATTATTATTGTATCTTGATACTCAAACTAAGAATTTTGGTTTTATTGAATGGTTAGAACATGGAGGAACTAAGTTAACAATGGGTGTAATGGACAATGTAGTGATTGTCCTACTGAGCAACCAAATGGGATAGGATATGGGTTAAAAAAACCCCAAGGTAATTCTTACCCAATTTTTCCATGTTATGAATAACAATGTGAACCATATTGATCTCCCAAATACACCATGAAAAGATAAAATTATTATTAATTACTTTCTATGACATCATCCACCCACCATTAGTGGGTATTCTAACCCACTATTTTTCTAAGAAATGTGTTAATTCTATAAAAATGATATTTTTTGTTCTCTATTTCTCAGACCATCATAAGGTTAAATTAGTTATGCATCATACAGAATATAAAATTGATAAATGGTGTACTATTATCCAGAATACAAGGCATAGGGAAGAATTTTACTCCATAAAATCGGAAGATATTATGAATGTATTTTTCAATAAATATTTTCCTTGAACTCTTCATACAAAAATGGAGAATAAATTATTGGAACTACAACAGAGGATGATTGATCAATTAGTAGCTATAAGGAAAATTTCACCAGACTTTCAAGGTACGCTTCTTATTTTATTATAAACCATGAAAGTGAAATTTATTGATTCTTTAGTGTCTTATGACCAATTCTATAAAAGGAATTGAATATAAAAGACTTTGATAGTGATGAATAAATCATTCGATGTGCTCTCAAGGTATTAGTGGATACCAGAGACTCTAATTATTCTTGTTTTCTGGAGGATAAGAATAGAAAAATTTATTTTTAGGGGATTAAAATCATAAAACCCATGGATTAAAGAAAATTAATCTAGATTATTTCCAAAAATGGGGAAAGAATCATTTGGGAAATTACCTTAAGATAATAGATAAATGCATAAAGTATGTAAAGTAAGTATATAGAGAAAATTAATGAAAAAATATATATAAATAGGTTGATAAATGATGAGAAGAAAGATCAAAAAAATTCATCACACACACCCTAATGTTATAATTATAAGGATTACGGGTATTACATCAACCAATGAATGAATCCAAAGGATAATGATGTAAATAGGTGTCAGCAACCTTCTAATCCAATGAAAAAAACGTGAATTCTTATGCAATCACAACTGCTAATGTGGGTTATGAAATCAAACTGCTGAATGGTGCACTTATCATCTGATCTAAAACTAAAAATGTATTAATTGATTCAAGTTCTACCCACTTTTTTATATCTGAATAATTTTCTAATAGTATCACATCACCACCTCAATGTAATATATTAAATTATCATCAAAAAACACTAATTATATGATTATTTCATATCAATTCAATAGCTCTGGTCTGATACATATATGTGGAAATTTGTGTCCTACAAATCTGGTTATTATCCATATAGTTAACTTTTATGTTATTTTGAGAATAGATTGGCTCTCTCTATATAGATCACATACCAATTACTATGGAAGGGAAGTTACATTTGATATTTTTTATTCCACTTTTTTTGAGATTTGGTTTCATCATCAAAATTTATCCCAATTGGTTGGGGATAAACTCAACATTGAAGATATTACTTCCATTTGGGAATATTACAATATATTTTCAAGAGTTTTCCAGTATTTCCCTATATCATTAAGTTGGGTTTTCAATTAAACTCATACTCGGTTCTATACCTATTTTAAAAATTCCATATTCAATAGCCCCAATTGAGTTATAGTAATTAAATAATAAACTCTATGAGAATAAAAAATTGGATTCATTGCCCAAATGCATCACCATGGGGTGAACCGATTCTTTTTTAAGAATAAAGATGGTTTAATACACCTTTGCATTGATTATTGAGAAATTTACAATAACACTATTGAGAATAATTATCCCATACCCCATATTGATGACTTGTATGATTAATTTCATGGAGATAAATTCTTTTCAAATATTGACCTTCAATTAAGAAAATAATTAGTTAAACATTAAAAGGGAGGATATACCAAATAAAACATTCTATATGAGGTTTGGAAACTATTAATTTATAGTGATTCTATTTTAATTTAAAA
Source organism: Viscum album (assembly GCA_963277665.1). NCBI lineage: Eukaryota > Viridiplantae > Streptophyta > Magnoliopsida > Santalales > Viscaceae > Viscum > Viscum album. The sequence continues at coordinate 692,538,303 of OY728131.1, forward strand.
ATTCCTCTATTGTCTTCAAGGATCTAATTAATAGAGTGTTTAGAGAATACCTTCATTAGTTTTTGGTATTCTTTATAAATGATATTATTTTATATTATAAGAGTAAGAAAGAACATGAATATCATATGAGGAATTTGTTAAATAACTTTAGGAAGAAGAAATTTTATTCCAAATTTACCAAATGTGAATTCTGGCTTTATGAAGTATAATTATGGGGTTATGTAGTCACTAATGAGGTTATATTTATAGATCCTTATAAGAAATATGTTATTAAAAAATAGACTATACCATCCTAGTAATTGAGATCCATAGTTTTCTTGGATTGGTTAGATTCTAGCAATGATTTTTTATAAATTTCTCACAGTTATAAAATCTAGACACTAAAATAACATGGAAGGGAGATAATTTCATTTATATTGGTGAATGTGAAGAAAATTTCAAGTAGTTTAAGAGAAGGTTGGTTATTACACCTGTGATTACACTACACTATAGTAGAGATGGTTTTTTGATATACAGAGATCCATTAAACAAATTATTGGGTTTTTTTCTCATGAAAAACTATATAGTGGTAGGGAATGCTTCATTCCAATTGAGGGTTCATGAAAACAATTACCGGAATCAAGATTTAGAACTACCAGCGGTACTATTTTCCTTAAAAAAATAAAGTAATCGTATTAATTGTGAAAGGTGTGATATATATATATACATAACATAAAACATTAATGTATATATTCAAATAGAAATAATTTAATATGTTTCAAATGATATTGTTAGAGTTGATAAAATATTATGACTACCCAAGACATTACTATCCTAGGAAGGTTAATATGGTGAATGATGCACTGATTCTGAAGGATCATGCTAGCTTTTCCATGATGAGGATTTAAAAATATATAATACTTAAGTATTTGAAAAATATAGACCTTTAAATCTTGTTGGGAGTGCGGAAATCCTATCATTATCAAATGAATTTTCAACCATAAAATCCATGTGATGATTAAAGAGGGTTATAAGGTGGATTTGGATCTATCGAAGAATATAATAATCGTTTTGGAGTTAAAACTTGACCATGATAAATTAAAAATATTTCTAAAATAGATATATGTTCCTTTAATAAAATTATTAAAGAAGGATAATTTGGATAAAGATTTTTTTTATAAATCTATATCCATCCTGAAATCATAAATATGTGTAGAGATTTTAAGGAGTATTTCTGGTGGAACAACCAGAAGATGAATATTGTGGGTTATATATCTTGATGCATATTATGTCATAAATTTAGGTTTAGATGTCATAAGTTTGAGGTTATGATGCAACCATTACCTATACCTGTATGGAAATGGGAAAATATAACCATGGATTTCATCATAGGACTCCCCAAGAAATATAAAGATCATAACTCCATTTGGGATGTAATAGATCACCTTATGACGTCAGTTCCATTAATTACTATAATATAATATTTCTCACTTGACCTAATTTCTTGGATACACATTACATAAGTGGTGAGGTTTCATGGGGTACCACTATTAATTGTATTTAATAATGATCTGAGGCTTACCTTGAAATTATGGAGAAGTATTTAGCCAACATTAAATATGGAGTTAGAGATTATTACTATATATCATCCTCACACTGATGATCAATATGAGAGTACAATTCAACCCTAAAAGATATTCTAATAGATTTTTCTATGTATTTTAAATGATTTTGAGATCAACACTATTATTTAGTCATATTTTCTTAAAATAATAGTTTTCAATAAAGAATTTATATGTCTCCATATGAAGCCCTCTATGAAAATAAGTGTATAATTTCCACATGATTGGGTGAAGTTAGGGAATAAAATCTATTAGGTCCAGATCTAGAAAATTAAACAGTATAGAATGAGATAATCATTTAGCACCACATCAGGGTAGCTCAGAGTCGATAAAAGAATTTTTCTGAAAATAATAGAATATATCTTGAGTTTAAAGTTAGTGACAATGTATTCCTATGAATATATTCTTGGAATAAATTTAAAAGATTTTTAAATATGTTTATCTCTATATATATCAGCCCCTTTGAGATTCTTGATCATATCTAGGTGTTATATTAAATCTTATCACTTCCATCGAACCTCTTTGAAGTTTATGATGTCTTCCTTATATCACTTTTGAGAAATTAAATAATAGATCCTTAACAAGTATTAAAATCAGAGGCTATATAGTCTAACTATGATATTTATTATGAGTAAAAACTATTGTACATTATGTATTTAAGAGGTAAAGTGTTTCTGAATAATACCACTCACCTAGTAAAAGTCTTGTGGGGAAACCAAAAATTTAAAGAAGCTAAGTGGGAACTTGGGGATGTAATGAATAAGAAGTATCCATTTATGTTTTCATTAGAATAAGGGAATTTATAAGGATACATTTTTTAAAGTTATAAAAGTTAACACCAAAATACATTAGAATATATTTCATATAAATAAATTCAATTGTTTTGAAAACATGTTTCACACATAACACAAAACCAAAACAAATCATGATATATTGTTCTCATATTGTTGTTGAATTTGTGGGTACAAATAAAGGTTAATTTATTGTTAGATATTTTTAAAATGAAAAATAAATTTTATTTTTAAAAATAATGCATTGATAAAATTTAATTAGGGTGGTTAAATAAGTAACAAGATCATTTTAAGCATTTTAAAAAAATGGCTTGTTATACACTATGTATTCATATTTTAAGAAACTAAATATATTATGTTTAATTGATGTTAAATATTATTGTTGATATGAATGATTCAATAACAATATTTTAATTATAAATTTAAAGGAAATTAGAATATAAAAATTCATTTATAAAATTTCATTTCCTATAAAAAAAGTTTTTCAATATATCTAGTATTTCAAGTTGAAATTTAATTTTCCCATTTTTAGAAACTAAATTATATTAAATGGAGTTTAAATTAGGAATCAAGACATCAAAAAATAGGATCATTCATCTTATACTATTTTTGAAATAATAATTACCATGTTAAAAATTTGATCATGGTTAATAAAGGTAAAATTGGGTAAATAAGGTGGCTCAAATATTATTAAATTTACAGGAAAATTAGACATTATATAAGACCTATGGTTGGTTTTAAATTCAAAACCATATGTATCATCAAAATTTACCCACCTAACACACATTCAATTCCATTATTAAACCTTAATTAACATTCATTTCTAAATAAAAGTCTCTCTTTTCACATATAAAAGAATCTCACCTCCAGCCTCTTTAAGCCATTATATCCTGAAAAGTACTCTTGAATCCCATACCATTTTATATCTCCTATAATTCTATTTCACATTTGGTATCCCCTTTTTTCAATAATAATTCATAAGTCAATAATTTCCCAAAAATAATTCATCTGTAAATTCAAAATCTCAACATGAGTATTACCCACCCTCTAACTTCATATTCATTATCTTCACAATCCAACCACATACAAAACAATTCTAAAAATTACAATATAATTACACTAATGTCATTATTATACTTAAATTTTTTTATATTAATGTAAAAACTATTATCTATCACATAGATATCCAAACTTATAATATATAGATATCACATATCAATAGATGAATATTCATTACATTTAACAAAAACACAACCAAGGACCATAATTTTTTGTGCCTCTAGATTCTATGTAAACATATTTTTATTTAGGAAAATATTATCAACATCTCCCACAAAGATCTTCTCATATAATACTTCTCTCATTCATACCCTACATAAACCATTCTTCATAATCTGGGGAAGGAAACTTAGTAAAGGGTAATATCATATTCTTAGTAACTGTAAATAATAGAGATATAAATATAACATGAGTATAAGGTTATGAGAATATGAGAATAAATCTTGAATAACCATACCCAAAAAAATCATCGAACATAAACCCAATTCATGGAATAAATATTGGCAGTTAATTAAACATGAATCGTAATGAAATAAAATAACATGATCCATGAGAAAAAAATCAAAATAAGACATTTACTTGTTACATACACATAATCTTATAAAAATTTTAACTTAAATAAATAGAAATAGGTTCACTCATTATGTTAAGGGAATGAAATCAGGACCTCGCATAAACTTATGAACATGACAGCGGGTTCACATATAACCTTATGGGCATGAAATCCAGGTCCATGAATAACACGATGAACATGTAATCATGGTCATTCATAACACTGAGAACATGTAATTAGGTTCATTCATGACATTTTGAACATGTCATTAGGTTTTCGTATAACATTGTGATCATGTCATCAGGTTCATTCATAAAACAGTTAACATGTTACTAGATTCACGAATATCATAATTACTCATTAAATATATGTATATTCCTAATGAATTTTATGGATATATAGGTCCCACCTATCACATAATTAATACATATATGTTCCACAATATCATAAAATATCCATCATATCAGAACCTCTGAAAAGGGGTTTGGTTCTATGAACATTTAATTATAGTATAACCTATCGAAAGAAACGGGTTTCATAAACATATTTTAATCATAATCATTAACCATTTAGATAAATAATAAGGATAGAATAATTGGATAATATCTCCTCTAAAGCTTATGAAACATCAAGGATGTCATATTATATAGAAAATGATTTTAAAAAATCACTTGGAATATTTATTGAGGAAAATTTTTTTTACACATTGAAAAAAACTTCTATAAAACATATAAAAAAAATTAAAATACTTTTATTTGAATATAACTTTTGAAAATTATAAATAAATATTAAAAACATTTATTGGACAAGATGGAGGAAAATTCTATGCACTTTAAAACAAATATTCCTTTCTTATTTCCTGTAAAATCCAAATAGGACTTGTTTTGAAAATGACATGAAGATTCCTTTTAAAATAATTTGTAAATAATATAACATGGGTAAAAAGTATTTAATAAATCCTTTGGTAAATGTTAAAAACTATGAACACATTTCTATAAAACATAGATATAAAATAAATAGGGTTTTCAAATGAAAATATAACTAATGTTAATTTTCATTAAAAATATTATTTTAAAATATTACATATATAAAGAGGGTAAAATGAAGATAAAAATTGTATTCTTATTAAATAAACAAAGTAAAAGAAATTTCATGATTTACTTGAAGTATAGTTCATAATATTTCATCATTGGAAGCAAAAACATTAAAAAACATAATAAACAAAGATATTATATCATAAAACCATTACCACTTTGGAAATATTGAATCATAAGACCCATAAAAGAGAGATCCCAAAATTGATGTGTAAATATATATAATTTTCAAGAAAATCATAATAAGTTACATTAATGTTCAGTATATACACTACATAAAATAAATATGTGGGGAATATATAATGTGTCTCATAGAAGTAAAAAAGTGACATGGAAATCAGATAGCTCATTGGGCATTGTTAAAATTCAATGAGGCTAAAAAAAATTTAATAAAATATAAAACATATACAATCTAACTAAAATATTAGTAATCCATAATACAATGTATTTAACCCAAGAGGATGATATTTATGGTTTAAATTAATTAAAGTAATTGAAATCGAAATTATTTGAGTGTTTGGAGAGAGATAAAAATTTCGGAAAATATAAGGTTTGAAATCAATAGAGGATTCATGCCACGTTCAGTTATTTTCAGGTTTCTTTCTATAGATTCAATTGATTATCTGGTCATTCATGTTTGGTGTAAGAATTAGGTCCCTAGGTATCCTTGGTCTGGGTACCCTATACTAATCATATAATCGCACAGTTGGAATGGTCATCTATTAGTTTTGATCACATAACTAAGAGACCTAAATAATTATTTAAAAATAATAAAGATAGATTATGTAATACTAATAAAAACTTGGGAAATTAATTTACGTAATAAAATGTAATCTCCTATTATTATAGACAATCATCATGAAATATGAAAATAAGAAAATTTGGAATTGATACATAGAGTTTCATCAATCCAAAACATGAAATGAAAATATAAATAATCTCTAACCACACATCTCTGTATAGTCACATCACATGGCATAGAAAAAACTAATTTTTCATGCTAAACATGATGAGAATGATTAGCATGAATACCCAAAGAAGAAAGGTAGTGAATAATAGTAATAGTTGGTCTCTAGAGTCATGCCCCATTTGTCTGGAAGTATTCTATGTGTCTCCTGAGTTTGAAATATGTCTCAAAGATATGGATAAAGCAATGAATATATAATATTTGGACTCAAAACCTTTATACCATCACATAAAACTTAAACATTTTCCATGTATTTTTGGAATGTATTTTTAGAAGACATGAAATCAATAGTATTTGTTTATCAAAATATTAATCTCAATGAAATAACATCATTTATTTTTTATTAGGCATGTAGTGGATATTATTTTTATAGTATGAAAAGGTACCATGAAAGTCAGTGTGTCTCTACCTCAACTGCATTAAACTATATCATGACATGAATTGCATTCATGATGTGAAAACTTCTTATTTGAGATTATTTAATCCATCCCTTATGATGTTAGCTTCAATCTTCAATATTTTGGTGTCATGTTTGGAAACTTTAGGTCATCTCATGAATTGTCTTTTTAATTATTAAATTCATATCTTCTTGTACCTTTCCTAAATATTTGTAGTATCCTATAATAAATTAAAAACAGATAAATCATCGAAATATTTGTAGGAATATAAATTAAATTAAATAAATAAGTTCATTAAAAGACCATAATAAATATTAATTAAAAACACGTATCAAAATCCCTTACCTTGAGTACTTCTTCCCTTGAAAGTGCTCTAGCCTCCTTTTCTTCTTACAACTTCTTTTGGTTTTAACCAAAAGCCTTCCTAGTTTGGATTTCTAGAAAAAAAAATTAAGGAATATATGATGATATGAGGGAAGTAAGAAATGGAGTGGGGTAGAGCTTGGTTGAACCAATTATTTTTGAATGTGTGAAGAGAAGAGGAGATGGGTCGCCTTTTATATGTGAGTTGAGTGGCACTCTTGTAATATTTGAAACAAAAATGGTGTAACCATGTTTTTCACATGAAACAAGGACCTAAAATAGAAACTTTTAGATCCTTAGACATTATCAGATTAAAATTTGTATATAAAATGGGTGTTTGAAAAGTTTTGGGTCATTTTTAGCCGATATTATTTTAGTTTATCCCCCAGTAAACCCATATTTATCTTAGTAGTGGTAAATAATTTTTACTGTTTTTAATATTAAATATAATCAAAAAATAAGGCGAACATAATAGATAATTTAAATAATTTTGATTCCAAATATTTAATACATTTATTAAATTCTCATTCAAATAATTTGAATGTTTTAATTTAAAATTAAACCTACAAATGTAATAAGAAAGTGCTTTTTCAACGAGAAAATGTTCAAAAGTTTATAAAGTTTGTATATCAAAATTCAATCTGTAAAATTACTATAGTGAACTAAATTAAATTAATTTATATATAATTGAAATAATTAAACTTTTAAACCCATTTTAAAACAAAAAATAACAATATAAATTCTTTAAATGAAACGACATCTTTCAATAAAAATTAGTATTTTTCACTTTTCCTCGAAAAATTAATCTTTTCGGAAAATAATCACCCTAAGATAATTTTAACTTTATTACTTAAAAATTTAATATTATATTATCAAAATAAATTTCTAAAAGTTTCAAAAAAATTAATTTTTTTATTTTTCATAAAAAAAATTATAATTCTTATGAAAATAGTATCTTTGAAACATATAGAGAATTTTATGAAAATTATGTATTTTTTATCAATGTTTTTTATTTATAAAAAACTATTATACATAATATATAAAAGGTGTTTATTACTATTCTTACATATAAGTTTAATGAGTTGGTTATAACAGTCATTTTTATATAATAATACTAATAATATCTTGCAGTTTGTTAAAACTCAATGTCATGTGTGACACAGTATAAACTCAATGTTGTGTGTAATGAAAGATATATAGTAAATTAAATTTTTCTGAAAAAAAATTATTTAATAAAGTATTAGGGTGTTACATTCTACCTCCCCAATACCCACCCCCTGAAAAATAATTTATCCACCGAAATTATGCCACTTTAGAACAAAAATGACGATAATTTTGTCTTAGTGCATCCTTAGTTTCCCACGTAGCATCCTCGAGCTATTGGTTTCACTAAAACAACATTGACCATGTGATTCATCTTGTATATAATAAATTTCTCTGTAAGATCCAAAATCTCCACCGATTATTCCTTGTAAGAAATATCATGCTATAGCGGTATAACCTATGAGTTTAGTACATGTGATGGATTATGTATATACTTACTCGGGAGAGATACATGGAACACATCCAGAACTTGAGAGAGGTTTGGTGGAAGCACAAACCGATAGGCTACCATTCTGATACAATCAATAATTTCAAAGGGACTAATATACCTAGGTCATAGTTTCCCTTTCTTCATGAATCTCATAATTTTTTTCCATGGAGAAATTCTTAGAAACATTATGTCTCCAACTTCAAATTTCAAATCACACTGGTGATTTTCTGTAAAACTTTTATACTGATTGTGAGCTTCCTTGATGTGTTGTTGAATGGATATAACCTTCACAACCATTTCACCATCTATCTTAAGTCCCAAAATCTTTCTTTCTATAAATTATTCCAGCACATTGGATCTCTACACTTATTTCCATATATGGTTTTATAAGGATCCATCTGAATGATAGAGTGTAATAAATTATTGTATTAAAACTCAAATATTTGAAGGTGTTGATCCCAACCACCGTTAATATTTAATGAAAAAAATATCAACCTATATTATGGGGTTTGAATTTTTCTGTCATACTAACCATATTTTTTGGATGATATTCAATGTTGAAACTTTTCATCATATCATGAGATTACCCAATACTTCACCAAAACGTTGAGGTAAATCTTATATCTAGATCAGAAAAAATTTAATGTGGTACTCCATGAAACCTTACCACTTATTAATTCATATAATGGATAGATGATCTAAATATAAATCTTATCTAATAGTGATTATGTGTACTGAATTTTTCAAGAGATATAATATAACCCATATAGCATTACTCCCTCAAACATTTTTGGGAGTCCAGAGACAAAATTCAGGGTGATATTTTCCAATTTCTATTCTGGTATAGGTATTGTGTGTAACATCCCCTTAGCCTTCTGTCGATTGGACTTATCTTGCTGACATACCAAGCACCGAGATACAAAATATGTGATATCACTATTCATTCCATCCAACCATATATAAACTTTCAAATATAAATACATCTTTATACATCTAGGATGAATATATAATGAATATCTATGATCCTCCTCTAACAAATCCTTCTAAAAATATGGTATGGGTAGAATACAAACATGATTCATGAACCATATCCTTCCTTTATGATCAAGGTTAAACTCAAGAACATTTATAACCTTATTTTTCAACTCTATATATTCCTTATGTGCCTCTTTAATCATCACTTGGATATATGTTTAACATTAAATTGGGAAAGATAATATTTTTGTAACAACCCCAACCCTAGTAACCGAGATTCATTGGTCATTTTATTATAATTGTAAAGATACAAGAGGTAACATCACCAATGATTGATCAGTTTAGTAGTATTTAAGAACTAGAAACATATATTGTTCCCTTATAACATTGGTAATTAAACATTGAACATAAAAAAGGAAAATTAATTGATTCCTTGAAAATTATTCAATGATTTCATATTCATAACTTGTTTAAGAAAAAAAGTTAATATTTGAGTTCAAATGATCAGTAAGGGTTACATGAATAAATAATAAGTAAAGAAAATAAAATAAAGTGTGGTCTTTATTCTAAGTTATATAACCAAAACACACATTCCATCACTACACTAATAATGAAAATGAATCTGTATATTTTTTTAATAGTGAAAATACTTTGGATAATAATAACTAATTACTGAATGAATGAAATGCGTAAATATTGGATGCCATGTATTTAGAAGACGAACAACTATACCTTAATGATGGTTTATTTCTTATGATAGAAACATTTTTTATTCTTATTTGAAAAAAACAAAAAGGGTTTATCTCTAATGGATTTCAACTCATGATATTATTGATGCATAAAGGGGTTATCTGTAATAGGGTCCCACCTATGGGGATTACATTAAACTATCCCCATACTGTTTCATACCAGTCCAAATCATTACTCATATATAAAATAATCAGTTCAAAATATATATATTCAAATAAAAGTTTCCAATACCACTTTGAAATATTTGAATCATAATCATAGATGAAAATACTTTATTAAAATCATTGAGAAATTCTTGAGAGAAATACCACTTTACAATGAAATAATTTGTTTAAAAAGATCTAAAATTATAAAAGAAAAAAATATTTTAAAATAACTTTTAAAATTATAAAGGATTACTCAAGGCATTAATTAATAATTATTTAAAAAAATACACTCAATTCGTACAAGTTAAAAAAATCTTTTACATTTTTTTTAAAAAAGAAATTTTTTTTAAAAAATGTTTTTAAAACAATGTGTGGGCATTAACAAAATGAATAAATTATGTGTATTATCAATAAATAATCATAAAAAAAGTTGAAATACAATTTAAGATAATAAAGACAAATATTAATATCATCACATAATCAATGGAGTAGAATTTTAACATAAAGAATGTAAATTGGGTTAAGAATTCCCTTACCACTTTATAATCAGTCAAACCGCATGCCTTATAAAAGTAGTAATTTTAAAATGAAACATTGACTAACATAAAGATAAATAGATTAATTATATGATATATAAAATGGTTAGAATACCAAACAAATTAAATAAGTGGTGAATAAGTCATATCTCATAGAAATAAAAGTGAGACAAAAATACCTTATAAAGATTGAATCAATGGAATGAGGATAAATTAATGAATTAATTATGTGTGAAAATTATAAAGAGAAAAAATAAAAGTGGATATACAGTATAAGAAAATCATCAGTAATTTCACAAATATTCTAGCCATTACATAACCAATGACATACATGTTTAACTTAATAATTGGAAATTGAGTTAAGAAATCCCTTACCCTAGGTTTGAATTCCTTAATACGTACCCAAACCTCTAGTATGATGGTTTTAAACATATTATTAACTTGTAAAATAATCATAGTAGTATATATGATATTATATATGATCCCCTTAAAACATATTACCACTATTTCTCCAATGATATTTCATTATTACCCTTATTTTGGGTGTTAACTACTTAATTTTCCTTTGCGTGTTTTCTCATGTAAGTCGTGGATATCATGTAAATGGTATAGATTAAAAATCATAATAATAAAATTAATATCATAAATATAATTTTTAATCATTGAATACATTTTTATAATCATTCTTGAATGTTAAACATAGATAATTTATTACACCGCTACGTTGAGATTGTAAGTCGTACGTATGCATGTGTGGTGCTTCCTTTTTTCGTAAGATTGATAAATGGTAGAATATGGTTATTCCATAATCATAATAACATATCAATATATAGACGATACTAGATTTATTATTTTATAATGTAAATAACATATCAATAGGAAGTAAAATAAGAAATGAATTTGAATGAGTTGGTAAAAACCATTACCACTTCTACGATGGACTTCCTTTAGAACTCTTTTTAAGGGATATAGAGATGGTTTTATAGAAATAAAGGACCTCCAAAAAAGGATAATGTTTTATGAGGATAAATTGATAAGACATATTTGATTTAGGAGGATCAAGGTGGTGAAATTAAATTTGTTAAGAAATGTACTGTTATAATTAAGGTTAGGGGTACCCTTGGAAAGCCCCGAAATATTAAATTATATAAAATTTATTTTCTATCAAAATATAAAAAAAATGATTAAGGATTTGAATATAACATGAGATAATATTATAATATCTTCATCCAATAAATTTTTTAATTTTTTTAACTTTAAACCTTATCATTTTGATTGACTTTAGTTAACATGATTTAATTTTAATTATGGTAACAATTTATTTAATATTAAAAGGTGGTAATTTTTACAAATAAAACTTAAATTGGACCATAAATGAATATTATTGTTAAATTTTAGCTAGAATAAAATAATTTTTCATAAAAATATTTTTTTATTATTTTAAAATAATTTAAAAAAATAATATTTTTATAAAATATCATTAGTTTCAATTTTGACACTTTTCATTACTTTGTCCTTAAGGAAAACAATACACGAAGATAAATTAGAAAATAAATATTTAATACACTAATAATATTTCATAATCATCCATAAAATTATTTTAGAACCATTATTAATTCAAATTATATTTATTTTAATATTTTTAATATCATTTATTTTATTGTTTCATTAATAAAATAATTAATTCATGAACATTCTATAACTATTTAAAGTAATTATTTATTTGAGAAAAATTAAGAAATAAAATACCAAGACGTATATAGATATGTTATATTTAAAATTAATATATATAAACAAATATATATTCCGATTTAAATCATTTTAAAAATAATACATTTATTAAAATAGTAATTTGGAATTTTTTTCTTTTCCTTAAATAAAATATTATAAATATCATAACCTCATCCAAATGGTTCCAAAAAATTATAAATAAGTTAAAATTATGGAAATAAGTTCATTTAGTTTTCAATTGAATATTAGATTTTTTTCAAAACCAACCTTTGTCCCCGTGTGGACACATAAGAGATATATAAGATAAAGAAAGTGACATTTGTGATTTTCTTTAATTTAAATAATATAAAATTCATTATCATGTAAAAGTGTATATTAAATAACTAAAATTAGAAAATTAGGTAATAAGGGTAGAATATAAATCATCAAATAATTTTTTTTAAGTTTGTGGCTAATTTGATAATCCTTGTCATATTATTTTTACCCTAAATTACTGGATTTATCCATAATCATGGTAATAAAAATTACCAAGGTCACTATTAATATTGGAAGAAATAAAAGGAACATATTTTAAAAAATATATATTTTCTATATACAAATATTAAAAACAGTTTTTCAATATTCAAAACATAGAATTTTCAGAATTTAATTTCAAATTGAACTGATAAATGCTACTAAAATTGTTTTTTTGATGCATTATTAAGACAAAAAATGTGTTTATACCAAAATAAGGTATAATGATGAGATAAATTATCTTATTTATAAAAAAAGAGTATTTAATTTACATTGATATCAAATTCAAATTATAAATTAAATTTTAATATAATGAAATTGGCAGTTTTATAAAAGTCATTATTTTTTCACAATTCAATGGAAAATAAATATTTCTAGAAAAATTCCAATAATTAACCCTCATTTAATTTTTACATTATAATTTTTAAAAATGAGTTTATTTTATTCAACTAAATTTATAAAAGGGTCAAAATTTAGTTTTAAAACAAGTTCTATATTAAAATATGTCAAAAATGGCTTTTGAAAAATATATCCTTTTATGCATAAAATTATATTTATTATTATCTTATTCATGTAAAAAAATCTGTATGAATGTAAACATATTTTATTGAATATGTAAATTTTATAATCTGGTAAATATTATTCATTCCCTCTGCTTTATCTACTAGGTTATAACAGTCACATTTTAAATAGTATGTTGTTGTTTTAAACTGAGTATTGCATGCATAAAAAGAAATCGAATACGTTAAACTTAAAGTAGTCATACCATAAAATATTTTTCTATTATATTATTACCTTCTTCAATAAATTTTTTCCTCACAATTTAAACTTCATATTGGTAATCATGGATTTTTCATTTAAAAATACACGTGTATAAATCCCACATTGTAAAAAGGCTTAATAAACCATCCTCTTGAAATAGGGAGAGGGAAATGTGAAGGTCACCAAAAAATTAGGAATTAAAATAGGATAACATTTGTGAGAAGTGAAAAAATGGGAATGGAAGAAAAATCTGACCATCAAGGTTTTATGGCGAGTGATATAAAACAAGGTAATCAGAAATTTAACGATCACAAGATCGTAAATTTTTTGTTCTATAAAAGAAAATTGATTTCTTAGAAAAGTAAATAGATAATTTATTTATTCAAACATATTTTTTCCAAAGTTGAGGGATTCATTTACTATCTAGATAATAACTTTTTAAAATAAACTTACTTGGTCTCTTCCCAAGTCATAAGTATAATATCATCCTTTGGTTGTGTTTTGATCTATTTCCACTTCATTACATACAGCTAGAGATAGATAATCAAGATGATTTTTTCAAACCTAAAGTGATTTTAACAATTTATAAGGTCCCAAAGTCACTACTTTGTCCTATAAATATTTATCAAACCAAAATTTTAATCATAGGTTATATAAATGATAAATCATACTTTAACCCTAAATAATAATATCCACCATTCAACTTAATCCATTTCATAAGTACTTACCTTAAGACTCATCCAAAACATGTCTATCCAATTTCAACAAAAAAAATTAGAAGGTCACTAAATTTCCAAAATCATCTTAACATAAGATTTCCCCAAATAATGTATCTTTTTTTATCACATACCAAATATATGAATACCTTAATCTCCTTTAAAAATTTATGAAACATGCATGCTTCCAAGAATAAAATCTCATGTTGTTGAATATATTCCTAAAATCCAAACATCTAATAATTCCATCATAACAGAAACTATAAGATAACTAACCACCTTCATGGTCACCAATACTATCCAATAAACATCTATTTATTATTTTCTCGTCATCAAGAACATATTTAGGTTTTTCCTTCCCAACTCATCAACTTACAACAGAATCAATTCTCTTGATTAATAGTTATATTCAAATTATGCTTCCAAATCCATAAAGAAGAAGTACTAAAGTACAATCCTTATATATCACATGATTCTTATAACTAGATAAGTATTCATAAAATACTCAAATTACATAATTATTGAATCCAAACATTGGAATGTTATTCATTCCTCTCTGTCTGTGGTAGTAGTATAAGATTTACCATGATCCATTGTCCTCTTTCGAGGTGTGTTCTTTTGACGCTTGAGGAATTGATTTGTATATTTTCACATATCCTTGTAGTTGAATCATTGTATGTTAGAATCCTTTTTCATACCCTTACATTCAAAATCACGGTGGTTTTTCTCCCCACACTTGTAGAAAACTCCCATTGTTTTTAAGAAAATATCAGGGTGTTTCTTTCCACAATTAACACATGTGGGAAAATACATCTTTATCTTCATTCCCTTATCCAAATGATTCCTAACTATAATTTTTTTCTTGTTCTTCCCTTGGAATCCATAATACTTAGAGAATTATTTCTTTTTCTTCATTATAAAATGATATTATATCCCCATATGATGATAATTTTTGGGATATTTGTTTCCTTTGACTGATTTTCATAAGACCATAAAATATTAGATCCTTCATACACTTTGTATCATGTGCACTAGTGAGGTTCCCATTGATTCTACGAGGTTCCATTTCTAAATGAATTTATACACTATATTAGATCATACCATTATGAAACATAGTTTAAAATCCCAAAACTAGTGAAATACTTAATATAAATTGAAATATTTATGCGTAGATAATTTCATTAACATTGTTTGTTTGTGATTTTATTCTATAGTTATCCTCAATGTCTATCTCAGTATTATTTTACCTAATCTAGGATTTCCAAAATCTAGTTCCCAAGGTTTCTACTAAACTTTCTCTAATACCAAAATATAACAACCTCGACCCAAGTAGTGTAGATTCGGTGGTCATTTTGTTAAAATGGCATAGATACAAGATATGACATCACCAATAATCAATCAGTTTAGTATTATAGAAAACTAGAAAAATGCATGATTCACTTATTACATTAGTAATTAAACATAGAACATAACAAAGGAAAATAAATAAATAACATGACAATCATTCAAAAATTCCATCTTCATAAACTGGGAAGGAAAACAAATAAAAGGGTGTGCTCAAATCCACAATAATTTTTATATGAAATAATAATAACTGAAGAAAATAAAATAAGGCATAGTCATTATAGAAAGGTATATAATTTAAAAACACATGCCATCAATAAACTATGAATGAAAATTAATCCATATATTTTTTCATATTGGAAATTCTCTAGAAAATAATAATTGATTATTGAATGTAGGAAATGATTAAATATGGGATTTCATGTATCTGGAACATGAACCATTATACTATCAAGATAGTTTAATTATATGGGTAGTAACCTATCTGATTCTGGTTGTAAACAAACATTAAGGGTTTTTTTCTAACTAATTTCATCTCATGAGACTACTAATGCATCAAGGTGATATCTATAACTGGTCCCCACCCATGGAGATTGAATTAAGAGGTCCCCAACCCATTTCATACCAATCCAAATCATTCCTCATATATCAGATAATAGATTTAACAAAATTCTTTAAATAAAATTTTCCCATACCACTTTCAATTATTTAAATCATAATCATATGTGAAAATACTCTAATAAATCATTGAGAAATTCTTGATAAAAATACCACTTTACTTTGAAATAATTTGTTTAAAAAGATTCAAAATTATAATAGAAAAATCATTATTTTAAAATCACCTTGTAAACTTGTAAAGTATTCCCCAATGAATTAAGTTATCATGAAAGAAGAAAATACGCTCATTCTGTATAAGTTTTTAAAAATATCATTTAAATTTTTGAAAAAAAAGAAACATTTAAAAGAGTATTTTTAAAATAAAGTGTTAGCATTAACCGAATGAATCAGTTATATATATCAACGATAAATAAAAATTAAACAGGTGTAAATATAACTTAATATAATCAAAAAACATAATCTTATCATTAAATAATCAATGGAGTATAATTTTAACATAAAGAATAGAGATTGGGTTAATAATTCCCTTACCACATTGTAATTAGTCAAACCATATATCCCATAAAATTAATAGTTGTCTAATAAAACATTGAATAACATTAAGATAAAGAGATTCATTATATAATATATCACAGGGGAAGTTCCCCACACAAAATAAATAAGTGGTGAATAAGTCTTATCTTACAAAAATAAAATTGAGATGAAAATATCATACAAAGATTCTATCATTAGAGGGATCATAAATTAATGAAATAATTATGTGTGACAAATATAAATCCACACAATAAAAGTGGGTATACAATTTAAAATATTCATAGCTCATTTCACACATATTCTTGGAATATCATAACCAATGACATATATGTTTAACTCATTGAATGGAAATTGCATTAAGAAATCCCTTACATTGGGTTCGATTTTCTTAAAATGTGTTTGAACCTCCAATATAGCGGTTTTAAACATATTATTAACTTAAAAATAATCATATTAATATTTATTATATCATATATTATCCCATTTAATTATTTTACCAATCGTTTGACGGTGATATTTTATTATTAGAGATATTTCAGGTATTAAGTACTTAATTTTCTTATGCAAGTTTTCCCATGTACGTCATGGTTATCCTACATATGGTATAGATTCAACATTTCTAGAATAAAATTAATATAATAAATATAATATTTAATCCTTAAGTTAATTTTTATAATCATTCTTGAATGTTGAACATGGAAAACAAATTACACCACTACGTGGATAAGGTAAGTCGTAAGTATGCACGTACAGTGCTTTCAAATTTTGTAAGAAGGATAAATAGTAGAATATAGTTGTTTCATAATAATATTAACATCTAATTATATATTTGATATGGGATTTATTTTTTTATAAGGGGTACAATAAATCAAGTGGAATTAAATGAAGAAATGAATTTGAATGAGTTGGTAAAAATGATTACCTCTTCTTCAGTGGATTACTTTTAGATCTCTTCTTAAGGGATCTAGAGATGGTCTTCATGGTAATCCAAGACCTCAAAAACATGGATAAAAATGTTATATGTAGAAATTGGTATGACTTCATTAAGATAAGTGTCTCGATGTGGTGAAATGAAATGAAGTATGGAGTGCCCTTTCATAATTGAGGTGGGGCACCATTGGAAACCTGCAAATTATTAAATTATATTAAATTAATTTTCCATCCAAATAAAACCAAATTAATAATGATTAAAATATAAGATGATATATGGTTGTAATCTCATCATCTAATAAAATTTTGACATGTTTCGGTTTTACTTAAAATCTTATCATTTTGATTGACTATAGTAAACATAATTAAATTTTAATTATGGTAATAATTTATTTAATATTAAAATGTGGTATTTTTTACTTATAAAATGTAAATTGTACAAAAAATTAATAATTTATGAAATTTTAGACTAAATAGTAACAAATTTTTAGTTTAAAATATTTTTTTTATTATTATTAAATAAATTAATAAAATATTATTTGGTAAAATATCATTATTGACAATTTTGATACTATTCATTACTTTGGACTTAAAGAAAATAATAAAGAAAGATAACTTCGAAAAAGAATAATTAATACACTAATAAAATTTATTATTCATCCATAAAATTATTTTAGAATCTTATTTAACTAAAATTAGATTTATTTTAATATTTTTAATATCATTTAGTTGATAGTTTCAAAAAACAATATTGCGTCATCACTGTAAAATTATTTAGGGTAATTATTTATTAACTTAAAATAAAAATAAAATACCATGATTTATATAAATGTGATATATTTAAAAATAATATATATAATCAAAGATATCTACTGATTGACACCATTTTAAAAATAAAATAGTTATTAAAATATGAATGTAACATTTTTGTCTTTTCTTTAAGTAAAATATTATAAATATCATAACCTCATCAAATATTTCCCAAAAATTATAAACTAAATTTAATTATTAAAATAATTTTATTCATTTCAAAATTGAAACTTATATTCATTAAAAACCATCTTTTTCCCACTTTGTACACATAAGAGATATATATGACAAATAAAGTGATATTTGTGATTACCATTAAATTATATAAAAGTAATTCTCTTGGAAAATGATCCATTAAATAACTAAAATTCTAACCTTATCTGTTAATGGTCAAATATAAATCATCCAATTAAATTTTTTATCGTTTTTTGGTAATTTTCTAATCCTTATCAAATTATTTGTACTCTAAATTACCTGAAGTACCCTTAACTATTGTAATAAAATTTATCAAGGATAATATTCATATTGGCCAAAAATATAAGATACAAATTTAATAAATTTTTAATTTAAAATCCATATATTACTACCATTTTCCAATATTTAAAACAGATATTTTTCATAATTTAATTTAAATTTGAATCGATAAAATGCTACTAAAAACAGTTTTGTAAAAAATTCATTTTTAAGCCCAAAAAAGTACTTCTGTCAAAAGAAGGTATAATAATGAGGTAAATTAGATTATTTTTAAGTAAGTGTTATTTAATTTACATTGAGTTAAAATTAAAAATATAAATGGTCTTTTAATATAATGAAATTGACATATTTATAAAAATCAGTATTTTTCCCTATTCACTGAAAAATAAATATTTTTAGAAAAATACCAAAAATTAACCCTAAGAGAATTTTCATATTAATATTTTTAAAAATAAGTTTATTTTATTCAATTTATTTAATAAAATTTTTAAAATGTCGGTTTAAAACAAGTTTTCCATTAAAAGGATGTAAAAATTTCTTTAGAAAAAAAAGTCTTTTTATACATAAAATTGAATTTATTCTTATCTTAAGCCTGTAAACAAATTTTTGGATAAATGTAAAATTATTTGATTGAATATATAAATTTCATACTGTTTTTAATATTATTTATTCTACCAATTTTACAAATAGGTTATAACGGTCACATTTTAAATAGTATATCATGGTTTTAAACTCAGTGTTGTGTGCAACATAACTTGTTGAATACATTTAATTAAAAAGACACATACCATAAAACTTTGTGTTTTTATAAATATTACCCTTAATTTTATGATTTTTGTATCCATACATTGAAAATAAATAAATATTGGATATTTTTTATCCTCGTCATGAATAAGCTAGTATAATAATTTCTACTTAAAGTGTCAAACAACTTTTTCATTTTCCTAGAGTAGTAATGTATTGAGCAGACATAATATTTAATCAGATCTAACCATATTATCCAATCGATATTCAAATTCGTCTATGTAAATATTTACTTTAAAAAAATTTAACCAGTATATATATCACCCTTTTCTTCATAAACATAACACATATATATATTTAATGCAAAAAATTATAGCTATTGACTCCAAATAATGAGTTGGGTAATTTTTCTCATGAAACTTCAGTTTTTTTTAGGAATAAGCTATAACCATATCATTCTTCACAATAACACATCCTAATACCTTGTTCAATGCATCAATATATATTAAAAACTCTTTTTCACTAAAATATTATTGTAAGCACAAGTGTGCTAACTGAAATTATCTTCAGTTCCATGAAATTTTCCTCATATTCATTTATTTAAAAGAGCATGGGTCCATTCTTAGTTAACTTAGAGAGTGGATTAGATAGTTTTAATAAATTATCCACAAAACAAGAAAACTATGGATCTAAGTCACCATGGTTGGTTTGGAACAACATTCAATACGCTCATTCTTTAATGGATCTACTGTTATACAATTTCTTGAGATTATATGTCCCAAAAATGAAAGTTTATGTATCCATAATTCATATTTTTTAAATTTTGTGCATATTTTAACCATCCTTAGGGTCTTTAGTATAATTCTTAAGTGATATTCGTGATCTTATTTAATATTTTTATAAATTAGAATATCATAAATAAATATTACCAGAAACTGATCAATGTAATCTCTAAATACTCTATTCATTAAATCCATAAATATAGTTGTGGATTTAGTAACACTGAATGGAATAACTGTTTATTCATAGTGTCCATGCCTTGTATGGAATGTTTTATTGGGTATATCCTTATTTTTGACCCTTAATTAATGATATCTATAGTAAATTTCTCTCTTGGAAAATTATTGAGATCTATACAGTTGATCAAATAGGTCATCAATGTGAGGTAGAGGATACTTGTTCTTGATTGTGATCTTATTCATCTCTGGATAATCAATAAAAAGACACATTGATTCATCTATCTTTTTTAAAAAATAAAATGTTTACTCTAAGGTTCACACTTAGCTAAATAAATCCATTTTCAAGGTTTTTTGGAGTTTTTTATTCAATTCCAACAACTCAATTACTTCCATTATATAGAGAGTCTTTAAAATAGTTGTGTCACCATGTATGAGTTTAATGAGAACCGAACTTCATGTTTTGGTGGAAGTATAGGTTACTATTTGGGAAATATATCATAAAACTCCCAAAAAATAAGAACATTATCAATGTTGAGATTCTACCCAACCATCATAGATAAGCTCCCCTCTTGAATAGGAATCGAAATACATACAATGAATTTTATTTCCATTCGAAGTTCAAATTTATTGCCTCACTGATAGATAGTCATAGGTTGGTTTTTAATATCAAATGTGACTTACCTTATTTGAAACATTATGTGGGATTTATTTAGATAAATCAAATCCATTCCTAATATAACATTAAATTCAACTAGAGTAAGAATGGAAAGATTTATAGGAATCAAATTCTCACAAACATAAAATAGAGAGGAATCATATAACTGAGATGTGATCATTGTACCATTAAGAATTTTTGCAACTACTACCATATCTAATAATTTGGGTGTCGTCATTATTCCAGTAGAAAATTATTTAGATATAAAATAATTGGTATAACTAGAGTCAAATAAGGCATTAGTAGTTATAGAGTGGATGGAAATTATACATTTCAATACATTGTTATTTCACACCACATCATAAATAGCGATCACAAGATATTTTTTTTGTCTCTCTGCTAAAGTGTTTTCTAGAATTGATCACCATAATTAACCATTGGATTTGAGCAATAGATATCTTAATTCCTATAATCATTTCATTTTAAACACTAGAGTGTGGGTGGTGCATTTTGTTGACCCATAACTCTATTCATTTCATTGATTAGCTTCTTCAAACTACCACTACATTGTTTTTATATATGGATAGTTTTCTCACACCTAAAACACCTTATTCTTTTTTAGGTTGTCACCTAAGTGTCACTTTCTGTAGTTTTGGTATGTATGAGTTTGAATTTTTTTTCTTCCTTCAATTTTAAATATCATTATAAATTTAATGAAACCCCATCTTCGTTTTCTTATCACAAGAATCAGGAGGGTATCCATCATAAATTTCCACTCTTAGTTTACATCGATAATTTAATTATCACTTCCAAAGTACCTTATAGATAATACTCTTCGGATATTTTGTTTTAATCCATTGAATAATTGGTCAAACGTACTTTCAAGAAGAATAATAATACCAAAATATCTCCTTGCAAGTATTGTAAATATTTATTCATATGTATTGATAGATTCATCATTCGAATAATTAAAATTTAGGAATTCCTTATCCATTTTTTTATGAATAATATGATGAAAGTAATTATTGAAAAAAAATTCCATAAACTCATTCCACTTCATAAAGTCAATTTCTTTTTGTGGACTCATATTCTTAATAAGATTCCACCATTAATATACACCACCTTCCAAAAAAGTAAATGGCCAAAATGAATTTTTCAGGCTCTAAACACTGGAGACTAGAAAATATATTTTTAGTGGTATTGTTTCATAGTTCTGTAATTGTTGGATTAGATGAGATAATAAAATAAGTGGGATTGTTCTTCATTTAGTACTCAATAAAACATTTTCCCTCCTATGATCATCCGGAAGTTCAACATGATTCATATCTTAAAAAAAATTATGAGAGTGGAAAGGATATTTTTCATTATATCTACCATAAATTTTAGTTTTTTAGGATAATAATTTCAACGCATATCTCAGTCAGCATTAATATGGTTCCTTCAGGTCCTATCTGTTGACTAAAACCAAAAATCATAGTGTAAGAAAAAATAATCATAGTGGGGAACCACATAATCCTAAAAATATCATTTATCAGATATATAAATCAAGACACCTTATTTTTTAACCTATGACACCTTAGGTTTTTTCTAGGTTATTCATAGTCACCATCTATTTAAATCCTTCATGATGGTTCATAATGAGTTCAGTAATTTCCAAATTATGTCCCCCCAAAGTGTCGAACCCAGTGTACGGAAATGCCCAATATCATTCACAAGGTCATGATTGTGTCCAGCTCAATATTCCCTATTCAAAGTTATTACCCCTAGGTACCTCTGTATTAAATCAATATTAACTTTTAGTATCTAGATAGGTATGTAATTATATAGAAACAACTCACTCTATCCTTTATCAAAATTGCAAGATATTATCAGATACTTTGACTCATCCTTAGACATAATCTTAGGGTTCCTACTAAAATTTACTCATTGTAGTTTCCAAATGTTAACTAAACCTTTTATCTGATGATAAATATATATACCCAAACTTCTCATACATAGATATCACATTTTAATAGAAAAACATTCATTATATTCACAAATATATTCCCAAGGTCCATAATGGTTTAGTGAATTCGGAGTCCAGGTACACAATATTCTTATTTAATGAAATATATTCAACAACTACCATAAAGATATTGTCACATAGTACTTTTATTCATCATACACTATCTAAATATTTCTTCATAACCTAGGGATGGAAAAATAACAAAGGGTGATCTCAGAAGCCTAGTAATGGTAAATAAGGAAGATATCAACATAAAATGAGTGTAAGGGTATGAGAACGTGAGAATATAATTTGAATGAACATACCTTGCATATCATAGGACATACACTTGGGTTATGGAAAAATTCATGGTAGTTAAAAAGACATAAATCCTAATATAATAAAAAAACATGATCCATGAGAACATAAAATTGGAATAACACAGAGATTCTTGGCCTACACATAATCTTATAACATTGTGAACATGTAAAAATAGAAACATGTTCTCTAATTAAATTAAGGACATGAAATCAATCCCTCACATAAACTTATAAACATGAAATTAGGTCCACTAATAACCTTATGGACATGAAATAAAGGTCCACTCATAAAAATATGAACATGTAATCAGATTCATGGATAACATTGTGAACATTTCATCAGTTTCATAGATAAAAATATGAATAAGTCATCAGGTTCTTATATAATACTCTGAAAATTTTATCATGTTCACACATATCATATTTTTGATACAATTTCATAAAACCTTTATCATATCAAAACATGTAAAAAGGGGGTCTGGTTCCATAAACATTCCACTGTAGTATAAATCGTGGAAATAAACAGGTTTAATAAATATCTTTTAATCATAATCATAAATCATCCAAAGAAAGAATAAATATTCTATCATTGGATCATATCCCTAGTAAATCTTAAGAAACATCAAAATATTTCATATTAAATGGAATATATTTTTGAACAATTACTTGGAACATTTTTTGAGGAAAATAGTCATTCTATTTTGAAAAATAATTCTTTAAAACATAAAACGTTTTTTTAATTGTTTTCATGGAAAATAACCTTTGAAACTTATAAATTATAATTTTAAACATTTAGTGTCCATGAAGGAATAAAATTCTATTCATGTTAAAACAAATATTCCATTCACATTTTCAATAAAAGACAAATGGATCTTATTTTTTAACTGATATAATGATTTCTTTTAAAAAACATTGTAGAAAATAAAAATTGGGTAAAGACTTTAATAAATCCTTTGGGAAATGTTAAATAAAGAATTCATTTTTAAAAAATATTGATATTGAAGAAAATGGTTTTTTACTGAAAATAGAAATAATTTTTTTTCTTTAAAAACATTTATTTGGAATCATAAGTACATAAAGAGATGAAAATGAAGGGGAAATAAGTATTCTCAAGAAATAAGAATAAGATAATACAATTCAAGAGTTCCTTGATAGATGGATCATAATATTTTCCTCCTTGGAAGAAAAAAAACAATCTGGATAACCAATGAGATTTTATCATAAAACTGTTACCACTTTTGTAACATTGAATCGTAAGTTCAATAAAAGAGAGATCGTCAAATGGATATTTATGTCCATATAATTTTTAGGAAAAGAATAATAAAATAAATTCATGGAAATTATATACCCCGCAACAAATATATAGGTGGTGAATATGGTATATTCCTCATAGAAGTAAAAAAGTAAGAATGAATTACCTTACATTGAGTTCACCTTACCTTGAAATAGCTCTAGCCTCTTATTAGGAAAACTTATTTTAGTTTTCACCAAAATCATTCCTATGTTCTATTTTTGATGAAAATAAGGATTTTAGGATTAGAGGAAGGAATTAATGAAGATATTTAGGTATTTCTTGGCTGATCCAAAGGGTTTAGAATATGTGAAGATAAGAGGCGAGGGGGTGACCTTTTATAAGCGAGATGAGTGGTGTACTTGTAATTTTAAAAAATAAAATGGTATAACCATATTTTCACATACCAAAAGGCTCTAGAATGGACCATTTTATAAATTCAGACTTGATATACTCGAAATATGATGAAAAATGGTAGTTGGATAAGTTTTGGGTTAGTTTTAACCTATATCATTTTTTTAACCCCATTAAACCTATTTTTACCTTAACTGAGGTAAATAAATTTTAATTTTTTTACTATTCATTATTATAAAAAATTAATTTCACCTTATTATATAATATAAATTATGATTATTCCAAATATGGAATCCATTTTGCCAAATTCAATTAAGATAATTTGAAATTTTTAATTTAAAATTAAACCCACATATGTGATAAGGAAGCAGTTTCGAAAGATAAAATTTTCAAAAGTTTAAAAATTGTATTAAAGTTCAGTTTGAAAATGATTAAAATGAAACACATTGGATTAATTAATTTATAATTGATCTAAATTTACTTTTAAAACCATTTAAAAATGACTTTATTAATTCTTTAAATTAAATAGTAATTTTCAATAAAAAATAGTATTTCACAATATTCATTGAAAGATTAATATTATTATAAAACTCACAAATAATTACACTAAGATAATTTCAAAATGATGATATCAAAATTTAATTTAATTTTATTAAATTTATTTTCTAAAAGTATTTAAAATTAATTTTAATATTGTACACAAAAAAGAAATAAAATCATTTTTTATGAAAATTTTATTTTCAAAACATATAAAGAATTTACAGGAAATTAAGAATTTTTTTATTAAATTGTTTTCCTTATATAAACATTTTTAATTAATATATAAAAAATAGTTATTATTATTCATATTGTATAGTTTAACGTCTAGGTTATAACAGTCTGTTTAAATAATAATATTAATAATATCTTCTAGTTTGTTAAAACTAGGTGTCATGTGTAATGCAAGATAAACTCATTGTCACATATAAGATAATATACCAAAGAAATTAAATTTATTGGATAAAATAAATATTTCATTAAATATCATGTTTTTACATATCTCCCTCCTTACCATTCAAAAATTGAAATATTTGCTCATGAATAGTGTGGACAACTGCCTCCACGAGCAACGTGTTCTATGTTTTATAACCACAATAAATGGTTGTACCAATTGGGGTATTATTGTAATTATAAAATTAATAAGATTATGAAAATATAGATCAATTTCTACTTTTTTTGTTCTATGGAAAATGAAAATGGCATACGTGTATACGTGCGGACTACTGCTGCCATGGTGTAGCATGTTACATTTTACACCACTAACCAACATAGATGGTTATAAAATATATTTGTTTAATATATATGATATTAAAGAGTAATATATGTCATAAATATTTTTCTAAAAGGATGGCAAGAAAATTAATGACCATTATAAAGTAAGCTATTAATATCAAAAAAATTACTTGACAAAAGTTCATCGAGTATCCCATTCTCACAAACCATGCCCACAGTTTCCATAAAGATAAAATTGGGATGTATAAATCATTGAAACAAAACTATTTTATTATATTTTATAATCTATAAAACATTATATCAATGAATTTAATTTTATATCTCTGTTACAAAACATGCATGAAACAATAGAAATTAATAACATTTTATGATGAAAACACACATTAACTAACTAATATATTTGAAGTGAATTATTATAATTAAATAATATAAAAGTTAATATATATGAATAAGTTTCTTAAATAAGTGACCAACAAGGTTATGTTTTTTATATAGCATTTTAAAGAGCTTTCTTAAAAGTCGATAGAAAATGTAGAGGTTTATTTAGAATCTTCATTTTAAATCAATATTATTATGAATGAATTTTCATATGGGGAAAATTTATGATAAATTTATTTTTAATTACCCAAAAAAATATTCTAATCTATTTATTTTTTGGTTTTACATTTCCTCTATCAATTATATTTTCCTTGGTAAATAATTCAACAGATACGATGCTTTTAAGGGAAACCAACCCCACCTCTTTTTCAGTCATGAAACTGCCTCATATATATCCATATTCATTTTATGGATATATTTATCCATTATTCAATAATTTATTAAGCTAAATTTCTACTATATTAAAATTATTTTAAAAAAAAATTAATTTTTTCCATACATGTCATTTTGACAAAAATATCACTTTTTAATGTTTTTTGTGTGAACAGATTAATTTTTTGTTATGAGGATTAATATTTATAAAGGTTCACTTTAAGGTTTTAAATTTGTATCCAAATAATATTAATTCATAATGGGTTTGAAAATAAAATAAGTGTTTCTTCTTATTTTAAAAATTGATTTATTCAATAATCTAAAAAAGATGTTTTTTATCCATGTCAACATCCTAAGACATTAATTATGTTACATGGGATATGTTCTTATGATACAATCCACCATCTTTATTTTGATGGATTATAATAATGATGTTTTAAGTAATTTTTATTGAAAATTCTTTATTCCCGACAAGTTATTTAAGCTAGGATGAAATGATGAATGTTTTTATGATATTTTAAAACAATTATGTATTGTTTTCATCAAGGGATTGGTAAAGAAAATATTTATCCCTCCATTACATGTGTAATTATTTATATCTCATGATCTAAATGAGTATATAGGCAGTTATCCCAGTCCCAAGATGGTACATAAGTAGTTAGCTCATACCCGAGAAGGCACATAGGTGGTCATCCCAAGCCAATTATGAGATTAATGTCTAATTGGGTATCCTTTATATATGAATTATATGTTTATATTTATTCTAAAATCTCCGTTCATATTCTTATTCTTATTTTATTCTCATAGGGATCAATATTTTTTAATATTATATGCTCTTAAGAATCTTATCTTATGTTTTTCAAATTCTTTATTTAATGAATTATGATTTGAGAAATATGTCTTTGGGTGTGACCATTATATAACTTGATTATGTTTTCATAACCTTAAACTCATATTAAACTCACTAATGATCTTATATTGATATCTCTCATGTTTACTCTTTTTGGGAATCTGATCTCACCCCTTTTTATGTTTCCAATTCACTAGGTTATGATGAAGGGAATTAAGTAAAATGAGTCTAAAAGGGTACTATATATGAATAATTCTTGTGAGATATATTGAATATTATTTATAAATATGTTTATTATGTATCTAGTCCCAAAAAAACTAATACTTTATAGTTCTTAGGTGTATATTATTATGAGAAGTATTGAATATTCATCTAAAATTACGTAACATTTATGTAAGTCATATTTAGGTCACCCATGTTGCATCACAACAAGAATGTATCATTGATATTTTCATACATAAATGAAATTAATCTATTAACAATACACACTAATAATAATATCATGTATAATGTCCAGTACACAAATTTGTGGATATAAATATCCAATGACACATAAAACATGTGGAATAATTATTGGTGGGACAGTCCTAAAGTCCTCCTTTATTAGATATCACAAAGTAAAAACTTATTTCAACCAAGATTTTATAAGTTAGATTTGTTGAAAATAGTTGTTGTATTTGTTGACATGTAAATGAAGGATGATATTAAAGGACACAATAACAAGAATTAAATATAATATGGTTAGCATACACATGGGTAACACAGATGAAGAAGATAATGGATACCAAGCACATTGTGACCACATTTAGATTGTTGAGGATACATAACAATTTTATATAAGAAAATATATTTTTGCTACTTTAATGTTTATTGAGGATGAGTTAGATCCAAGATAGTGGTTATATGATTGATATTAAGAATAAATAATCCTTGATACTTATAGATATCAAGTTCATGACATGAAAAAATCATAAGCTGGAGCATGATGATGAATATGGAATTGGTGGGTTGATTATTGTATTAACATTTCATATTATAGTCCACTGGGGTATTAGTGGAAGTTTGGGTATGGATGGAATAGTTTAAAAAATATATAGACGTAGTTATTTGAAGGAGAGATTAATAATTCCATGATGATAGTGAACACTCCACATAGGTTATCTTTTTATATATTAAATTATGACACCCAAAGGAGATAAATTTTATTAACAAGGGAATATAGAGGTTACATATGATTACACCATAATTGATCATATTGTGATCATAAACACCACACTATGAAGGAGGTTATAGATGATTAAATGAATTTTTCATATGATAAATCTATTAAACTAGATACAGTTTTTTCTTGTGAAGGATAAAACCACACCACAATGGGATCTCACATAATAATACTGTATAAAGGGTGAAAGCTATGAATTTTTAACGGTAAAGGCCGATAAAAATATATGTGAGATTAAACTAAGATGGATTTGGAAGTGTTGTATTGTGAAATAAGAGACCACGCAGTAATTAAAGATATATAAGGTTAAAAATAATGTTTAAGTAAAAATTAAAAGGATAATTCACACCACAGTAAGGATCTGGGAGAATTACATGAAAACTTGGAATATGATATCCTAGAAAAATCATGTTATATCTAGAAGATCATACTACAATTGGATGAGTGAAAATAATGCCTATGTGGAAACTTTGTGGTCACGCCATGAAGGATCTGATTTAGAACAATGAAATAGATAATGTTTTATTAATGATATAAGAACATTCACTTTGAAGAAAAGTGCCACATCACAATGCGTTTAAGGTTAGAGAGGATTTTAGAAATTTTGTAAGATCATGCCATAATATTCATAGGAATTTTAAATGAGATTATATAGGATGTTATGGATCTAGAATTTTATTGAGCATCATACAATAGTAGAGGATATCATTCCATAAAGTGTCATAATTCAAATTATGTTATTCCATAGTGATGAGAATCACATCGAGATTCAGTTATTTCAAATATATAATAATGATTTGGTTATAATTTTAAAAGGATAAGATATTGAATTAGATTTTGGTTGATAAAATATACTCATTTAAAATACTTTAACCATATATAAATAAGTGGGATTCATGGAATGATAATGGTAAATTAGAATCAATACCATCCATCATATCAAGGGTTTTATACTTAATTTTTTTTTTAAAATCTTTAAAATTGTTCTATAAAATAGATTTAAGAACAAAATTGAATATTTGGAATTGAAATAAAAAAAGGTGAATGAAGAGAGTCATGTGACTAAATGAAATATCTAGTTCTTTGATAAAATAATAAAGAGAAGAAGTAATTCCACTACTATATACAACTATAGAAAGAGTGAAACAAGATAATTATAGTGTGGGTTATATTTATCTAGATAAAGAAGTGTTATTGATGTATTCATGTAGAATAAAATTGATTTACACTCTCATTGAGAAAGTATTATCATCAAGATATATGGGATTGGAAGTGTAATATTCTGGACCTTCTTGGCCTTACGCTTTTGGTTTTCAAAGTCTTAGTGGTGCCAAGGAGGGGTTTGGGGGTGTTCTGGAGGCTACAATGGGATTTTTGTCCATTATGGGAGTCATCATGCCCTGGTGGTGGCTGTAGTGAAGACCATGTTGAAGATAAAAGAATTGTTAAGTCATTTTTGGTTGAATAAAGTCAGGACATAGGTTTGTTGATCTGTCCATGTAGTGCATGGTGAACCATGTTCAGCAACATGGATTTTATATTTCTGTTGAATTTTATATTGGTCAAAAGTGAGCTCTATGTAAAATGGGTTGTATGGAAATTGAAAATGAGGGGTCTGGAACCAAGAATAGACTCATGGGGACCCCTATCCAAGACAAGGATATGAATCTCACTACACTATACCCTTGGCCCTGGTGAGGGGAAAATTTCCAGGAATTTAGCACAAGACTGTAGTGGGTGGTCATGGAAGACATCAGAGGAGACACCATGACTTTGACCACATCGTGGTCTAGACCATGGCAGGGATCCAATATGGTTTTTAAAACATATGGACAAGAGGGAAACTGCTATGGGGGATTCATATCTCCCTTTAACAAAATACACCTTAGGAATTTCGGTAATTCACCACATCGTGGTTGATTCCAGCAAACATCACTTATAAATATGGGGATCAGCCTCCTTTATTTGGATTTATTATCTTCTCTTCAAATAATTTTCCAACTCTAGAACCCTTGGTGCATTTTTTATCATATTTCTAGAGGATTTTAAACTATTCAATCATTGGTTATGGCCTTAGGATTGAGGTACAATCTCCCCTCTTCTCTCTTTATTTTTCTTCTTAACTTCTTCTTTTTGAAGAGTATTGTAGAAAAACGATGCTCTATTTTGGGTGTGGTTTGAGCGTAGTTTAGCATTTGTTTGTTATTTTTATATTTTGGTGAATTATCCTTCAATCTTGGTGGGTCATTTTGACTTTTTCATTCCATTGTGAGTAGTGGTTTCCTTGGATGATTCAGTGGAGGTAGGGGATCCTTCATTCTCTCCATCTTTAGATGCAAATTTAGAAATATCATTCATTTTTATTCCTTTGAGTATATTTTATTTATTTTGTTAATAACGATAATTAGTTTTCTTAATTTTACTTTAAGGG
The DNA here is from genome assembly GCA_963277665.1 of Viscum album. Classification (NCBI taxonomy): domain Eukaryota; kingdom Viridiplantae; phylum Streptophyta; class Magnoliopsida; order Santalales; family Viscaceae; genus Viscum; species Viscum album. Next base: position 692,570,334 of record OY728131.1, read on the forward strand.
GAGGGGATAAACCACATGTGTTTCACTTGATCTTGGGACTTTTTCTACATGGTTGTACATGCTTGATATTTTTTCAAAATATAAATTTTGTTGAGTATTAGGTGTTATTGTGGTTGTAGAAATTTGTTAACCTCAGTGTTATTATTGGATTAAACTCACCATATATGAATATTTCTAAGAACAATTATCTAGATAATAAATTTATTTCCTATGGAATCATAGATTTTTGTGAAAATATACTTAAAAATAATGAAGGAATTTAAATGAAAAGCCTTATATTAAAACTAATATTAGATGTGTGATAGTGCTGATGATATAGGTTGTTTTTGAATTAGTATTATTTGGAATAATATGGATGGTTTGTTATGTGTTATTTTTTGTATTTTCTTAGTAAAAATAGAATAAAATTGGAATCTTGAAATGGGAATGAGCATGGGTGGAAATTAATTTTTAGTAAATGAATTAATGAAATAGATAATGAATGGGATAGATTTAAATATCAATTGAATGGGCTTAATAAATGAAGATGTGTTATAATTAGAAAATATATAAATGGATTTATTTGAAAGGGGAGGTGGAATGTGGTTTGTGTGTGGGTCTCTGGTACAGTGTGATACATTTATAGGTGGAAGCGATGGTGGCATAGTTTTTTTGATATCCTGGTTTTGTTTTATGTTATGTTGGTGTTTTCATTATGAAATCATAGGTTATTATTGTGTGTATCTATTATAAATTTTACATTTCCTTTTATTTATATACACACAATACTTGATTTGTGAGTTTACACCAATTTTGAAAGGGTTAGGGTTCTATGTGTTTTTCCCAAACATCCATGATGGTGAGGATGGATGGATGTCTACCCCATATTCCCCACTTTCTCTTATAAGTTAGATTACTACTCATGGGCTATGATATCTTATGTGTATACTGCACTAGAGGTGGTTACAAGATAGAGGATTGGGTGATTTATATTGTAAGTTATGCATGGTAGGTAGAGGTAACAATTTTGATGACCTTTATGTTCATTATACCTTTCTATTCTAGTTATATGAAACTGTTAAGGGGGGATTTGGATGTAATGACATGTATTACAACCATGCACTTTATTACACACTTAAACATGATTTATTACAAAGACTTAACTTAATACAACATATAATATCGAGATGTATAGTGTCTTTGAATATTAAAATCATTACAGAACAACTTAAAACATTAAATACAACATCTTTATTGATATCTTCATTTACATGACCACTACATTCCCTCGTACTTAGAATTTCATTGGATAACATGAGGACATGCATAAGAAAAGGGTGAGATATAAAGCCTAATAAGAGAATAAACATAGAATAACATGAGGAATACAATAAATGTTAAAAAATAGGCATATAAATGGATCAAAAGAAAAACATGAACATAAATTCATGATAAATCATGATAATCATAACATGGAGATGTGGCAACAACAATTAACATAGAATTTGCAAGTTCCAAGGCTCATTGCACTTTAAGAATGAGTAAACAATCATTACACATGAAGCACGAGTAAACCCTAGTTACAGTTGAATTATCATGAGTCAACACCCATTTAACATGACGTATCATGATACTATACATTACCCAATACATTGGAGCGCTATTAGGGTGCACCCCTCATAATCATTTCATTTCATGCATAAGTTTTCCACTAAGATCATACAACATGGATTCATTGACATCATAATTCATTCCATAGATAAGAGATGTGGAATAAATAAATTTAATTCCTCAATCAATAATTACATGTGAATAATGTTTATTACCCTTGATATATTAGTGGGTATGGTATTCAATACAAAATGATTTTGGCATAGAAATTTGGGTATAATTCCGGCAGCATAACGGCGTCAAATAGAATTTCGTAAAATGGGTTGATGAGAGTGAAAGTGGTATATCACCATTTATACATTAAATGGACAGTAAGGGGATCATGGGACCTAATATAACAACATATGTAATGTAATTTAGATGCATAATATAAAATAATTTCTTGAATGTAAATGAGGAGAGAGAAATTCCTTACGGAATTTCTATATAGTAACAGCTGTACATGGGAGGCATTAATGAGAGAGAAATGGGGTCTCTAATCATTAAAAAATGAATATGGAAGTATTGTGGAGGTTAGAAATCATACCCCAATATTTATAATTGAAAATAAAAGTGTATAACAATATTAAGAAACTTGGATAAAAAGAGGAAAGAAGAAATCCCTTACTTGGAAGTGTGATCCCAAAGGCTTGGGAGGGGCTTGAGATAGGCATCTTGGGAGATTGAGGTGACTTGGGATGATTCTATAGAGATGATTTAAGGGTTAGGACAAACTCCAAGGGATTTTAGTAATGATTAAGTGGGAGTCTGGGTGGATTTATATAGGAAAGTAGAAGGAATTCTTTATTATTTAGGTTTGGGACACCTCACATTAAACTAATCAAAACCACAAACCATCCCATGGTTTTTGAAAATGGGTTTTTCCAAAGGGGAGTGGAAAGAAATATTTTATAATTATAATTTCTGAACATATTAAAATAATAGTGTTTCTTATGTGGAGGTGATTCACGCTTTCGAGGAAAACAATTTAAAAAGATAAAATGTTTTATAAGTCATGGAGGGTCCACTAAGGCATCATAAAATTAATCATACAAATATAAAATCACATTATTTTAAGGATAAAAAATATATTGGCAGAACATATAATTTATAGTATTTTATTAAATCACTATTGGGTCATTCTGATGTCATAAAACACATTATATATTTAAACGATATTTAATTTTTACCCAAAAATTTGACTGTCTCAGAAAATTATGAAAAAATCACCATTGGATAATTTCAACATCCTAATTAAAAATTAATAATAATTTTATCTAAATAATTTTCTAAATATTTTAATTTTTACTTTTAAAATAAAAACATACATTTATTGAAAATTCAAGGGTTTTGACAAAAACAGATTTCAAACCTTAATAAAAATTACAATTGCATTCATAAAATTATATGATCATTTATATTTAATAAAAATTAATTTAATAATAATAATAATATTTTATTAAAATGTTATTTAATTCAAAAATACATTAATTTGTCAAAATAGATTTCTTAGTTGAATATTAACTAAAAATACTATTTTCACTTTAAAAACTATTTACAATGTAACTATAATAAAATGAATGTATATTCATTATTATATACAAAAATAATGCACATATTCATAGTGATTGGTAATGTTACATAACCCCTTATAACACCAGCATAAGACTGAAGGGTAAGGTGTGTGATGGTGACAGACTCTTGGGGTGGCTCGGATAACACTGCTTGAGTGGTAATCTCTATAAACTTACACTACTATCATAGGTGGTTACATTCAAAATTTTCGTATTGAAGCTCGGCTTGATCTTGGACAAGAGCGAAGGCCGACGATGCTACCTCCTTTCTGAGCTATGAAAAATGGGCTTTGTATGGAGCAAGCCTACTGGATTAGGCTATTGATTCCTTTTTCTAAGTAAATTGGATTTGTTAAATCCCTATATTTATACTAATCATGTGATCATTGGTCAACGGCTATATTAGAAATGGTTATAATTCCTAACGGTATTTTAAAATCCAAAAACATAAACCCAAGGAAGTTCATAAGTTTTATATACCCATAATATGACATTTAAATAGATCAAGATGAATTTTAATTAATGAATGATTGGGTCGTTACAAAATGTTTCACGAGGTACAGGGTATGATGTGATGGCCCAGGTTTCTTTATGTGGGATGTGATGCAGTTTTCTATGTATCTTCATACATGAAAACTACACAAGGGGTGGGGGGACCCGGATTTATGATGTTGGGGTGTGAAATTTTAATATCAATGGTAATGTTGTGTGGGGTGACCTTCATCAATATGATTAATATTATGTTAATATATCAAATATTTTTTTAGTGATAGTTCCATAGTAAGGATGGGTTAGTCAGTCGACCTATCTTGGTGCTTGTTGGTTCAGATGTTTGTTACCTATTGAATTCCTGTGATCTTTTCAAATGTGCATGAGATACCTTCATTATGATTCTATTGACTATATATGTTATGCTCACACTATATATATACAAACTATTTTAAGGTTTCTAGGAGGACGTTGGGGATCAATCTTGACATTATGAGCCCGTACATTGGAGTTGTTGTGGAATAATTTCCCAATGATTTATTTTGGTGTTTATTCAAAGATCAAATTTATATTTTTATACACTATAAAATCATTATGGTATGCCATATGTTTTTGTTTTTATTTTATGTGATAGAGTTTCCTGGTGGTTGATTTATTCTATCTCTGGATCCTACATTTATAATTTAGGTTAATACATTCAATATGGGAAATTTTTACTCACTCGGTGTTAGTCACCAACTCAGAAAGAAATAAAGCCATCAATTGGGGGTCATTATATATCTTCCTTTATTAACTTCTTAGTATGGGAGCCTTTGGAAGGAGGGTATCATAATAGAGTGGTATCATAGGCTATGTTAGGATATAGAATGGAGTTTGGAGCTAGGTGCATTGAGGATTTCATGAGTTCGTAGGGACACAATGCTTTTTAATCGTGGTGTATTAAATAGGCTAGGGATATTATGATATTTATTTATTCATAATTTTTATTCATACCCTATTTAGTAATTCTCATGTAAAAAGTGCATAATTACTGTTAAATACCATGTTTTTCTGGTAAATATAGTTTTTGATCATTATTTTAATTAATTCAATCGATTCAGTTTACTATTTTAATTATAACTCTCAAAATAATTACCCAATTTGTATGATTTTAATTTTTTAGGGTTCTTTATTCATATTAAAACATATCATTAGAAGGAATCTTTGTCCAATTCATCTATTTGAAGGTCTATATGGGCCGCATTAGAAGTCCCAAAGAATCAATGAAGAAATGGGAACATCCATGAAGATATAATTTCTAGGCACAATAAAAACATAAAAATTCTTTAATTCTCCAGGAAAAGTTTGGGGTTAAATTAATTCATCTTGGATAAAAATTTCAAGTTTCGAATCTTTCAAAAAATGGTCAAAATGATGCTTTGAAGTTCATCCCAACATTCTGTCCTAGAATTAAAATCACCACACAATACTTTATTTTTCTCCTAATATAGAAATCCAATTGATTAGTGATTATACAATGTGAAACACAATATATAGATGGTATACTTTATAAAATAAATGGTTTATATTTAAGGTCATCTTCCTATTAATAAAATCATTCACATTTTTTCTTGCGAAAAAGGGTTGACAAATATGGACAACTGAACATTGTTTAGTAAAATAGCCATAAATTTGTATAAAAACCCCAATTGCCTCAAAATATTAATAGTAAATAGAACACATACATATCTAAAACTTTTAATAAGAATATAAGTCAAGATTATGATAACTGTATGGTCAAGTAATTGAGCCAATTGGAGGGGAATATTTGGAATGCAAACAATCCTAATCCTTGAGCTACAAATACATACCCCTCCTCTCCTTGCAAGGAGCTGTCATTTTAGATAAAATGAAAAGAGATTTGTAATTAAAATATGCTTTAAAAGGGAATTTGTGGACATGAATTGATCTTTTTCTCATAAGAGATACATCTCCACCATTTTTCATTTCACGTATGTCTAAGTTTGGTTTCAATAGTAAGTGTGTAAGTTTATTTTCATTTAAATCGAATTTAAATTCATGTTTCTTCTTAATTATGTCTCATGTTAAACCAAATTTTGTTGCGTAATGTTCATGTTCTTAAAATATTTTAAATAAAGTAGAAAAACCTTCCATTTTCTCACTTCCTCGTTCAATAAAAAGACTTTATTTAATTCTCTTCACCGTTTGTGTGTGTGTTCGGTGCACTACTCTTGTCTTGTACCTTTATTTTTCTTATCTTTTCAAATAATAACTATAAAAAATATAAACCATATTAATACCATATAAATGGATGAGTAAATATAATTTTGGTGTGAGTCATAATTTGGTTATATTAATTGATTGAGGTCTTTTGCTCGTTGATTATTCATTAAGTTAACATTGTATATGTTGACCATAAAATGTCATGGATTAATGACATGTTTCATTAACATTTGGATTCCATGGATTATTGGAACTATAAATACTCTATAATTAATAAGTTATGAATTAGATTATAACCCTGAGTTAAGTTTAGTCTTAGACTAAATCCTTAACACATGGGAATTTCAATCCAAGTCGTCTTGTGAAGTGAGTGTTAATTTGATGTAATATAAAGCAACGCTCAAGGATATCACAAGATTAACACTATAATTATGAACTCACCCAATTATTTATTAAATTATTCAACAAATATACCTCAATAAATTATTTAATTTTATATCTACAAACCAACCCCTCATTAAAAGTTAAAAAAACAAAAACAATCAACTATTAAAAAGTATCATCACCAAGGATTCGACCCGAGTTCCGCTATACACATTAGTCGAGAACCGGACCCTTGAATGGTTGATAGGAGAAAATCATACATGCTTCAAATGGTGTATTTTCTAGGGATGGTGCATTATGTAGTCGGTAGTTTTTGAGTTTTTGGAAAAAAATAATAAAACCAAAAAAATAGAAAACAAAATATAAAGAAAACCCCACCTTCCTCATAAAAATAAAAAATTAAAAAAATCAATGAAAAACCTGCCTTCATCATCTATAAAAACATATATTAATGGCTAGTATCCTCCCAAAAATCCCCCGGATCTATTTGACACTAAAATAGAGAGAACTCTTCTCCAAGTTTTGAGGAAAATTAGGGATAATCAAATCAATCAAGAGCCAGTCATTGTCCATCCAATTGAACTAGATTTGGCCAATCCTAGGGCCATGAGTCTGGGGCCAGTTCCAGATGCTTGTTTCATAAATGATTAATTGGATCATTTGGAACGCTCGCGGCTTGGGTTCTTTGGTAAAATTCGATTTCATCTCTAATCAACTTCGTAACAATTCTGTTTCTCTGATAGTAGTATTGGAAGCTAAACAGGATCCTTCTAAATTCAAGGATTATTATCGACGTCTAAGGGTGCTAGGATTTTTTACTGGCAGCCCCACTAATTCTCAAATCTGGGTTTTCGTGAAATCTTATCTCTCTGTTGAATTTCTCTCAATGTCGGACCAGTTTTTGAATATCAGAATTTCTAAGGATGAAAGTTTTCACTATCTTTCAATTGCTTATACCAAATGCGATTCTGAGGAAAGAATCCCTCTATGGAGTAACCTGAGTGCTTTCAATCCAGGAGACTCCCCCTGGATGGTGGGTGGAAATTTGAATATTTTGTCTTGTCCAGAAGAGAAAAAATGTTGTAGCTCATTTCGTAGGAGATATAGTCAGGAATTTGTGGAGTTTATGTCGTCAAATGGTCTAATGGATGCAGGTTTTTCTGGTGGCCCCTTTACTTGGTGCAATAATCAGCGTGGGGCGTAGCGGTCTTGGAGTCGGCTTGAAAGATGGCTAGTGAACAACGAAGCTCTCTCTGTTTTTCCTACCATCAAGGTCTTACATTTGGTCAAAAACCTTTCGGACCACTCCCCTCTTTTCATTTCTATTCTGAGAAGCAATGGCAGTGAGGAGCCCTATCATTTTTCTGCTACGTGGGCAGATCATGTAGATTTTCATGACATTGTGAAGTCTGTGTCGAACCAGCTGGGAGGAGGCAACCCATGGATGGCCCTCCACAACAACCTTAGGAGCCTTAAAGGGCGCCTGTGAGTTTGGGAAAAAGAGCTTCCCTCAGGTGATCATGGGCTGCAGGAATTGAGCAGGGTCATTCAAATTTTGGAGCTTCGTCTAGAGAATTTTTGGGATGAGGATGTTTATGGTGTTTTTCAATTCAATAAGGAGAAATTATCTGATTTATTATTGCAATAAGAATGCATTTCTTTTGATAAGTCCGGAGTTAAGTGGATCCGGGCTGGGGATAAGAACACAGGTTATTTCCATGCCTTCCTCAAAGAAAAACGCAGGTTTATAGTTCTCAATCTACTTCAATAGGATGGATCCTTCATTAATGATAGTGCTGTTGTAGGTAATATGGTGGATGCCTTTTTTAGGTATCTTTTGGCCTCCCCTAATCTGAATATGGCAGGTGGCTACCCTCGAGGCTCTTCTGCTCTCATCAATAATATCACCTTCTCCGTTTCTGGTGAGTTGAATTCTATTTTGGAATAAATCCTAGGGGAGGATGAAATTATAGAGGTGGTCTGGTCTATGAATTCTGATAGTGCTCCAGGGCCATACGCCTTTCCTGCTTCTTTTTACAGGTCTTCTTGGGATATTGTGAAGTGGAGCTTGATCAGAGCGGTGCAGGACTTCTTTATAGGTGGCAATCTTCCCAGGGTGGCATGTGCTACAAAACTTGTTGTGATTACCAAAGTGAAAGATCCTCAGTCTCTTAATCAAAATCGTCCAATCAGCTTATGCAATGTGCACTAAAAAATTCTAGCGGGTGTCCTCAATCTTAGACTTTCTCCCTTTCTTCTAAGCTGGGTGTCCAAGGAGCAGCATGGTTTTGTGAAAGGTCACTCTATTCAAGGTGTCGTAGCCTTAGCCCAAGAAGTTATTAGTGACATCAATTTGAATGATTTCGGAATTAATGTGTCTATTAAGCTGGACATGAGCAAAGCCTATGATAGAATTGAATTGAGTTTCCTCATAAGGGTTCTACAAGGAATGGGTTTTTCATCATGGATCATTGACATCCTTTTTCGTTGATTTAGTTCTCCTTGGGTATCAATCTCATTTATGGGCAAGAAATTTGGTTTCTTCAATGTTGTCAAAGGTTTGAGGCAGGGAGACCCGCTTTACCCTTCACTTTTTAGCATTTCTCAGGATGTGCTTAGTAGATTGTTGAACCAATCCTTGGAGATTGGCAAGATCCTACCCTTTCGGAATAATCACCGGAGAGGAAGTGTGTCTCATCTCATGTTTGTGGATGACACTTTTCTCTTTGTTAACGGCAGTAGAAAATCCATTCAGGGGGTTAATGAAGTGATTAATGTTTATTGTGCATGGAGTTGGCAAGTAGAGAATCGTGAGAAAAGTTTCTTTTATGCTCCTACCAGCTGTCTGGAGCGGAGGTTAAGGCTGCTGGAATCTAGTCTTAGCATGCAAAGAGGTACCTTTCCCTTGATTTACTTGGGTGCTCCAGTGTCTACGAAAGCTCTCCAAATTAAACACTTTGATGGGGTTGTTGGAAAAATTGTGGGGCAGATTCTCAATTGGAAAAACAGGTTCCTTTCTTTTGGAAGACGAATAACTTTGATCAATTCAGTCCTGGCTTCTATTCCAATGAATATTCTCTCTACCACTAAGGTTCCAAGGAAGGTTATCTCCGACTTAGAAAAAAATTTAAACTCCTTATTATGGGATGGTTACTTAGAAGAAAAGTGCCACTGGGCTGCTTGGGATAAACTGGATGAACCAGTGTAGGATGGAGGTATGAACCTTAAGAGTATTTCAAGCACTATTTCTAGCCTGCATGCCAAATTGTCCTGGGAGATCATTGAGGGAAAATCCCGTTGGGGTATTTACATTAAAAATGCCTATGATTTTGATGGAAACATTCCTAAAGTTAAGACTTCTTGTGTTCAAAAGTTGGTCAAGCCCTACATTTATTTTCTCCAACAACACTCCAGGTGGATCATTGGCAATGGGGATTTGAGCTTCTGGCATCATAACTGGGCAGGGTTGGTGATGGGTTATCCATACTGTCCCTCACCATCTATCAGCTTCAGAGAAGTTTGTGTTTTCCCAGTTCTCATAAACTCTACTTTGGATGACGCACAGCGGATCATTTTTGACAGCATTTAGAGGAGCAATGACCAAGATAGATTTTTTTTCACAATATCATATTCAGGTACTTTTAACATTAAAGATTTTCTCAAAGCTCATAATTTGGCGTCTCATCAGGAACCTTGGGGTGATATCCTCTGGTGAAGGGAGCTTCCAGTGAATTACTATTTCCTAGTATGCCGTGTCTGACATAATGCACTGCCAACGGAGGAAAACTTACAGTGACGGGGGATAAATCTGGCCTCTAAATACTGTTGTTGCAGATAGGTGCGATAAGATTCTGTATTTCACTTATTCTTTGACAGCGAGTGGGCTTTGGAGGTCTGGGGTTTCTTTGGCCAGATTACGGGGCGTCCGGCTAGTGTGGAGACAGTTTCATACATTCTCCAAAGCTTGTTCCAGGAAGTGATTAGGCCTGGCCCTAAACAAAAAGTTTATAGCTCTATGTTTTATTACAGGGTGCTGGGTTCTGTGGATGTCCAAGAACAGAGTGTGACATCAATCCACGCCTGTGTCGATAGATGGAATTATTTTTAGAGCTAGATTGCTCCTTCTGGATTTGGGTAGTCTATGTAAAGATGTGGTCAAGGGATCTTCTTTTCTGGATTCCTCTCCAACCACTAGCTGGTCCATTCAAGGGATGTGGGTCAAATGGAAGCCACCTAGTAGGGGATTCAAACTCAACACTGATGGATCGTGCCGCTCGAGCTTGATGTGTGGAGGCGGAGTTGTTCATGATTCTCTTGGATCTATAGTGGTGGATTTCTCGGCTTTTTTGGCAATGGTGATTCTCTTCAAGCGGAGTCTCAATCCTTACTCACTGGTTTGCTCCTTTGTAAACAGAGTGAAATTCCAATCCAAAAGGTGGAGGTTGACTCGCTTATCATCATCAAGGCCTTGTCTGGTAAAGGATCAATACCTTGGAGCATTGAGTACTCGATTAGAAGATGCAAGCTGCTTCTGGATATTCACACGTCCATCATCCACACATGGCGGGAGGGGAATACGGTGGGTAATTGTCTGGCTGCTAAAGCTACGACAAATGATAACTTGTTAGTTTTTTCAGGTCTCGGGTCATTTCTAGTGGATGGCTCTATTTTTGTGCAGGCTGAGGCCCTTGGACTGCTCTATTTTCTCCCCCCTTAGTCCCCCTTTTTCTCCTTTGCACTTTTTTCTATTTTTCTGCACAATTTTTGTTGGTTTTTTTGCTTGTCTTGCTTGACCCTCGTTATTAATAAAATAAAAAAGTTTTGGTTGGCTAAGAAACACACCCTTCAAGAAATATCTACCACTATTATGAATTAACAACCCCTTGGTATTCAATATCCAAATATTGAGGATGATTTCAAACTCAAATCGATTTTGATTATTCTTCTACCTAATTTTCATGGGTCAGCTGGTGAGGATCCACATCTTCATCTCAAAGAGTTATAGGTTGTGTGATATACCATGAAGCCTCAAGGGGTTTCTAAAGAACAAATCAAACTTTTAGATTTCTCTTTCTCCCTCGCTGAATCCACCAATTCATGTCTCTACTACCTCCCTCTTAGTTCCATAATCTCATTGATTGATATGAAGTGACTCTTTTTAGATAAATTGTTTTTTGTTTCTCATATTGGTTTTATCTGAATGGAAATAATTGGTATCTATAAATTCCAAAATTAATCACTCCATGAGTACTGGGAGAGGTTAAAAAAATATTATGGACAGCTTACCATGTCACTAAATCTCTGGCCAACTCTTTATCCAATACTTCTATGAGGGGTTATTGGCTATGGAGAGAACTATAATGGATGATGCAAGTGGAAGTGCTCCTTTTGACAAAACTCTTGCAGATGAATGAGATATTATAAGCAGCATGGCTGAAAACATGAAAAAATTCCATACTCAAGCACATTCTAAATTCAAACAAGTCCAAGAGAATTAATCAATAGAGGCCAACAAGCTGACTGAGTGGATGAGTGAACCTTCATGTCTTGTGAGACAACTAGTAGTGGCTTCCAAAGTCCCAACTTCATCTTCTCCACAATAAATGTTCCCTAGACCTATCAAAAAAATTGGAATCTATAGCTCACCAGCTCATCCAACTGACACATTTCATCAACTTCAATAGGATCCATATGATTCATCCATAAAAATAGAGATCAATGCAGTATATGCTCAGAGAAACACCAACCCTCAACAATAAGGTGTGTTCATTAGAAACTTCAACCAACCCCACTCATATCCCTTCACTTCTACCTTTAACACAGGCTTGATTTATGGTAATCCTATCTCTCATCCCCCTAAATTACCTCCTCAAAACACAAACCAATACCAATATGGTCAAGGTGTTGGTAACTTACAACAACCATACCCTATTGTTCCTCAAACTTGAAGGATAAATCCTCCTCTTGATCCTCTTGGATTCCACTATCCTAATGAGCCTTTTCAATTCCCAACCTAATACAAGCACTTTACTAAGAACCAAAATCAAGGAAATCCCAATTCGGGATAAGCCACGTATTCCAAGAAACCATGGGAATGTATAGTGGAAGATCTTTTCTCCTTCACCAATTCTACCCTTAAAACATTAAAAAATGGACAACTTGAATCTCACCTAAGATAGAAGTAATAATAAATTCTTCCTTACTCCCATCTCAACCATTACCCAACCCCAAGGGTAATTTAAGTGAAATTTCACACAAATTTGGAAATAAAATTTATATGTCTCATGATGTGCCATCTAACTCCACTTTAAATGTTGACCTAAAAGATGAAAAGGAAAAGAAACCAGAAAATGAACATGAAACCACTCCCATGCATCCTTCCATTCCTCTAAGGAACTCAATTCCTTTTCCTCAAGTTGTCTCTAAGCAAAGTAAGTACTTTGAACCCGATCCTGAAATGATTGACATGTTTAGATGTGTTGAAGTGAAGATTCCCCAATTATATTACATAAAAAAATTTCCTATGTGTGACAAGTTTCTTAAAGAGTTATACACCCAAAAGAGGAAAATTAGGACCATTGAGAATTTTTCAACCTAGCAATCCATACCCATGAAGTGAAAAGATCCAGGTACCTTTACAGTTTCATGCCAAATTGGAATTTATAACTTTGATGATGCACTCATAGACTTAGGAGCCTTAAAAAATTTCATGCCCATGTCCATCATCACCAACATTGGTCTAGGTCCCTTACATTTAATGGGTGTAATTATCCAGTTAGACAATCGAAGAACTGCTAATCCTGAGGGAATAATCGAGGATTTCCTTTTCTATGTTAATGATCATATCTTCCTATCTGATTTCCATGTCCTTGATAGGGAAGGTGAGTCATCCTCTTCTATATCACCTCTAATTCTATGAATAACATTCCTCTTAACATCTAGAACAATGATTGATTTCAATGTGATCATCTTCTCAATAAAATTTGGTGACCAACTAGTCAAGTCCAACATTTTCAAGCCATGAGATACCCATTTGAGGATCATTATGCCTTCTCAATCCATGCTTCTGAGGACACTTCTGATTGTGTATTCACCTCTATTTATCATGTTTATCATGTTTATCATGTTATTAATGTTATTAATGTTCTTTATTTTCATCACATTCCAAGATTTTCTAATGAGAAGGAATCTTGTGAAATTTTCACCATGATTAACCAAGTCATAAATGGGGAATTTGATGTGGACCTCTCATTCATGAATCCATAAATCTAGAGGATCTTTGAAACTCTACTGAATCCCATATCAACTCTAATCTATTTTGTTCCACCTGGGAATGTATTGAGAAAAATGAATCAAAACCAACTGAAATACCTTCCTCCGTTCTGAAGTTGTCTATCCCACAAATGAATGATGATACTGATCTAAATCCTATTTCTGCATACCTGAAATATGCATTCCATATTCATGATCACTCTTATCCAATAATTTTCTCTTCCACACTTACAGAAACCAAGTATTATAAACATGTTCATGTGTTATAAGAAGAAAAAAGGCCTTAGGTTATAACCTAGATGATATACCATGAATCAATCCTTCTCTTTTCATGCATCACATCCAACTTGATGAATCATCCAAACCAATCAGACAACCACAAAGAAGACTCAATCCACTCATACTTGAGTTAGTTAAGGAAGATATTTCCAAGATTCTCTAAGATGGTATTATCTAACTAATTTTTAATAGTGAATGGGTTATTCTAATTCAAGTGGTCCCTAAGAAGGGTGGGATAAATTTTATCAAAAATGAACATAGAGAGGTTTTCACAAATCGACTGAAAAACAAATGGTGTGTGTCCATCGACTGCTGGACATTAAATGTCGAAACATAAAAATATCACTAACCTCTTCCATTCCTTGATCAAATTCTAGAACAAATTATCTAAGAAGTCCCATTATTGATTTATTGATGGATAAAATAGCAACTTTAAAATCCCAATTGAACATCAGGACCAATAAAAGACTACATTGACTTTCCCCATTTAGAACATATGAATACAAGAGAATGCCTTTTGGTTTTTTTAATGCTCCTGCAACATTATATAGGTGTATGAGGAGTATCTTTTCTGAAATAATTGAGTATTGTATGGAGGTTTTCATGGATGAAATTACCATTTATGGTGATCCATTTCAATCATGCTGACATTCACTTTCTATAGTCTGGAAAAAGTTTTTCAAATACAACCTTGTGATGAATTATGAAAAAGGTAAGTTCATGGTTACTAAAGGGATTTTTCTTGGGAAAATAATTTCACAAGATGGTATTCAAGTTGATCCTACCAAAATTGAGGTGATATAATCACTTCCTGAACCAACAACATTTTGACACATCCATTCATTCCTTATTCATATTGGTTTCTATCGTTGATTCATCAATAACATTAGTAAGATTTCTCTCACACTCACCCAACTACTCCAGAATGATGTCTCTTTCCATTTCGATGAAGCTTGTAAGAGATCATTTCTCAAACTCAAATTTTTTCATACTTATTCCCCAATAATACAACCCCCAGATTCATCCTCACCCTTCAAGTTGATGTGTGGTTCTTTTGATAGGGCAATTGGGGTCATTCTTAGTCAAAGAAGAGAAAAAATTCCCCATGTCATCTATTATTACTTGAAAACATTGGATGAAACTCGACCTCACAACACTGTGAGTGAGAATAAATGTTTAATTTTGGTTGTTAATTTATTTAAATTTAGGCCATATCTCATAGGTTCCAAAATAGTCATATTTATAGATCATTTTTCTATAAAGTTCTTACTCAAGAAAGTGATTCCAAACCAGGGAAAATAAGATGGATCTTGCTGCTCTAAGAGTTTGAATTTTTGATTAAAGATATACTTGAAAAAGAAAACCCATTGGTTGATCACTTGACTAGAATTTCTAATTATTCTCATTAAGATATCATTGATCCTCAATTACCCACCAATCACCTTTCATCTCTCACTCCAAAGTCACCATGGTATGCCCCAATTGTAAACAGCTTGCTTGCTGGTGTTTTTCTTCTGAAAATTCTTCAAAATAAAAAAATTGAAACAGAATAGTGATTCAAAATTTTATTTTTGGGAAGATGATAAAATTTTGAAAATTGGGGATGACATGCTAATTAGGAGATGTGTTGATGAAGATAAACATTCCCCCATCTTAGATTTCTTCCACTCACTTTCTGAAGGTGGCCACTTCGAACCATAGACGACCTCCCAAAAGGTTCTAGACTCTATATTCTTCTGGACTTCACTCTTCAAGGACTCACATGCAATTTTTAAATCATGTTTACTTTTCCAAAATTTTGGAAAAATTTATAAAAGAAATGAAATGCCCCAAAATCCCTTAATATTTTTTGAGATCTTTGATGTTTGGGGAATTGATTTAATGGGACCGTTTCCACTTTATAATGGATTCACATATATTATTATGGTTGTTTACTATGTGTCTAGGTCTGTTGAGGCCAACCCCACTTGGAAGGATGATGCACATACTATTAGTGAGTTCCTAAAAACTCACATTTTCCATTGATTTAAAACACCATATGTATTGATAAGTGATATAGGAACTCATTTATATAATCAGACCATGGAATATCTTATGAAAAAGAATGGGGTTGTATATAAAACCTCAAATGCATATCAACCCCAACCAAATAGCATGGATGAACTTTCTAAGAGGGAAGTGAAAAGAGTGCTTGACATAATTGTAAATCCCACCATAAAAGACTGGCATGAAAGACTCGGTGAAGCACTATGGGATTATAAAACTACCTATAAAACACCCATTAAGATGTCTCTATTTAGGATAGTTTATAGAAATTCATGTCATTTAATAGTTTTAATAAAACATAAGCCATTTTGGGCAGTCAAAACATGTAATTTTGACTATGAAAAATATAGTGAAGAGATATTGTTTCAGTTAAATGAACTAGAGGAGCTTAGACTAGATTAAAATGAGAATTAAAACCTCTAAAAAGAAAATGCTAAGTCACTCCATGAAAAACAAATCCTATGAAAGGTATTTCAGGAAGTTGAAAAGGTAATACTCTTAAATTCTCAATTTCAACTTCACCTATGTAAGCATAATCCTCAAGGGGAAGGATATTTTTTTATTACTAATGTTCACCCATTTGATGTTGTGAAAGTAGAATACCCCTCTTCCCAAAGTAAATTCATGGTTAACTAACATTGGTTAAAGCATCACCATGAGAGGACACACATCCCAGGAACCACATCGACTTCCATCAGATCCCCAAATTCTATAGTTGACCCACCACTGGATGGAGATGGATACCCAAAAAATACAAACTAGGGGGAACCTCTTTCCCTTTAACTCATCATATCTCTCTCTCCTTCTCTTCTTCTTAATCTTCTTCTTCTACTACTTACTCTCTCATTCTCTTTTTTTACCACATTCCATATCGAACTTTGTATTTACTCTTTATATTTTGTGTGGGTGTGTCTTTATGAAAACTAAAAAAATGAAATAAATGAGTCATAATTAATCACTATCCACTTTTTAAATTTTTTCCAACCTTTTTAGTGAGTCAAAAGTCATGTTTTTAACTTAAAAGGTTTTTATTTTCATCATAAATTTGGATACGGAATCTTGTGTTAAAACTAACAAATTTTGAATGCTCAATTTTTGACTTGGAAAATAATTGTTCTCCAACCATGAGGAAAAACATTATCTTTCATTCCAAGGATGCATATGACCATATTTTTATTTTGTTTTTTTTTCACCCCCTATTGTGGGTCCTGAGTTTGTGTACAATTGATTTGAATTTCCTACTTTGGTGTGCTTTGATACGATAGAGTTTTTTTCTAAACAACATGAGAATCACAAAGGCCAAATAGACTCCCATTGACAATACAATAATCCTACTTTTGAAATTTTCATAAAGTTTATGAAAACTTTATCTTTTATAGTCACATTAAAATCTATATACCTTGTACCACCAAACATCTATATGGAATTACATTTCATAATTTTTTAAAATTTAAGTGTAGGGGGAATGGATTTAATTTTTGGTATTCGTTTCTAGATTTTCATCGTGTTATAATATTCTTAAGGTCAAAAATATATTTTAGTGTGGGTTATAGGTTGTAATTTGGTGAGTTTGGATAATAGATTTTCATTCACGTAATTTTTGTACATGTTATTGAAAAGTGTTCAAGAAAAATGAAAAAAATAAAAAAAAAATGGGTTGTGTCTTGGGAAGGTCAAAAATCACTCATCATAAAACCTTTGATCCTGTTATAACTACTAAAATTAGTGTCATGAGGAGATAAAACATGAGTAGAGATATGAGTGTGATATTTTTTTTAAAGTTCAAATTTCATAAAAAAATCAAAAAGAAGAAAAAATAACACTTTCCTTATAAATTTTTCTTTCATTTGGATAAGTTTTGTGTCTTGTACATATTTCACCTTTTCGACCCCTTAAAATTTTATCCATCCCTTTAATTTCATCCTTCGAACAATCATTCTCTTATAAATGTGTGTTTCTATAACCTTCTATGTCTTATTTCAAATTGCACATTTCTTTTTCAATGTTACTATTTTACCCCTATTTTCCTCTCTCTTGGAAATTAAATTACTATCATCCCATAGCTTCAGAAATACATCTTAAAAGGACCTCTTGATTCTTGTGCACTTTAGGATAGGTAATGTAAGATGGGATCTTGTCAGACTCTATGATTTTCACTTTTTCTTGATGAATGAGTGATTCTCCATAAGTAAATTTTTATAATCTTGAAAGAAATGATTTATGAGTACCCAAATTTTCCATTTTTAAATTTGATAATGAAAAATAAATTGTATTTGGAATATTATTTATGCAAAAAAATTTCTTAGAATTCAATACGGATGAGTGAAATGTTATAAACCGCCCCTCATTTGGGAAAAAAAATAATATTTTT
Organism: Viscum album; assembly: GCA_963277665.1. Taxonomy (NCBI): domain Eukaryota; kingdom Viridiplantae; phylum Streptophyta; class Magnoliopsida; order Santalales; family Viscaceae; genus Viscum; species Viscum album. Next base: position 692,588,601 of record OY728131.1, read on the forward strand.
TGTCGAGTGAATATAATTTTGTTATGTTTTTATATTTATTGAACATGAGGACTTGCACAAGAATAAGTTTGGGAGAGTTGATATTATTTATGTATTCATACCTTTTTGTCTACTCCCTTCAGTAATTTTCATGTAACAGTACATAATTAGTGTGAAATGCCGAAATTTTACTAATAAATATAATTTTTGAGAATTATTTTAATTAATCCCATCGAGTTAGTTTACTATTTTAATTATGAATCTCACCCAAATTATAAAAATTATATTATTCGTGTTTTTAGGGTTCTTTATTCAATTTACAACATATTAGTAGAAGGAATCTTTGTCCAATTAGATCATTTGAGTGGTCATATGTTCCACATAAGAAGGCCCAAAGAATCTATGAATAAATTGGATCATACATGAAGATATAATTTATATGATCCATCCAAAATCCTAAATTCTTTCATTATCCTCCAAAACTTTGGGGAAAATATAATACATCTTGTATAAAAAATTCAAGGTCCAACTCCACAAAAAAGGGTTTCAAATTATGCTTTGAACCAAAACCCAATATTATATTATCGAATTAAAACCAGAACACAATACATTACTTTATCATTATATGGACAACCAATTGATATGATAATATTCAGTGTTAAATAAAAGATATATTTTTTTCAACTTTGTAAAAGAAATGGTTCAGATTTGAGGGAATCTTCCTATTCAAAAACCCATTCACATTTCATCATTTGAAAAAGAGTTGATAAAAATGGATAGTTCCACATTGTTTAGTAAAATAGCCATAAATTTGGATACAAAAAAAATGGCCACCAACATTTCATAATAGTCATAACAAATTAGTATATACAACTTTTAAGAAGAATATATCTCAATATACTTCTGTATGGATGTTCCACTCTTCGATCCAAGTGGAGGGGCATATTTGGAATGCAAATAGTCCAACTCCTTGGGCTTTAATAACATACCCCTCCTATCCTTGCAATGAGTTATAATTATAGATTAAAGGAGGATATTTTTCATGAATTTAGCCTTATGATTTCATAGGAGTACTTTCCTTGATCTTTTTTTGATAATATATACCTCTCTTCCACTTTCCATTTTATGTTCGTTTATGTTTGTTTTCAATAGTAAGCGTGTAATTTTATTTTCATTTCAATCAAATTTTAATGCATGTTTCTTATTAATTATGTGTAATCCTCATCCAAATTATATTTTTTAATGTTCATGGTCTTAAAATATTTTAAATAAAGTATAAAACCTTCCCTTTTATCACTTCTGCATTCAATCGAAAGTCTGTATTTAATTCTCTTCACTGTTTGTGTGTGTGTTCAGTGCACTAATATTATCTTATAACTTTATATTTATAATATTTTTAACTCATAAACCTAAAAAACATAAAACACATTAATACCATATCAATGGAGGATTAAATATACTATTGGGGTGGTTCATAATTTGGGGATATTAAGTGATTGAGTGCTTTTTCTCGTTGAGAATTATTTCGGTTAACATTGTGTATGTTGAACTTAAAATGTGATTGATTAATGACATGTTTTTTTTAATATGTGGATTACATGGATTATTGGAACCATAAATAAACTACCATTATCAAATTTTTATTTGGATTATAACCTTAAGTTAAGTTATGTCTTGGACTAAAGCCTTAACACTTGGGAATTCTGATCAAAGTCATCTTGTGAAGTGAGTGTTAATTTGATGCAATATAAAGAAAAGATCGATGATATCACAAGATTTACTCCCTAATTATGAACTCCCCCAAATATTTATTATATTTTTAAATAAATCTACATGAATTAATAATTTCATTTTATCTCCTTAAAAAATCCCTCATTAAATGATAAACTAAATAAAAAGAATCAAATATTAAAAAGTAACATTACTTTGGATTCAACCTGAGTGTCGTTATACACATTAGAAGATCACCAGACCCTTGAAAGGTCAATAGGTGAAAATTATCCACACTTTATGATACTATCTAGAATTTAGGATTTTAGTTCCCCCTTGATCTAATGTAAGGATTTTTAGTTTAGGAAATGACCAAGTGAGTTGATTTCCTTTGTAGGGTATAGACCTATGATAGGTGTAGGAATCATGATTAATTGTGTTCATGTTTAAATTGGGTGGTATTTGGAAATTAAAATTAATTAATTAAATGAACATTAATATAATTCCATGCTACTAGTCATAGGGTTCCTCCATGTTTTTTCAAGAATGTCTCTTGGTCATCAACCTTATGAAGCTCAGGCAGTAGAGGTTCTATAGGACAATATGGTTGACCATTATAGGATCAACACAAAAGAGGATGATAAGGAATGGGAGTGAGAACTATTTACTTTTTATTAGTAGGAATTGGTGATGTGTGATGGCAGTCTCTATGATCTGTATATGGAGCCGTTTTTGAAATATATTGATATCACTTTCAATATGATTCATTATCAAGGTAAATTTATGGGTATTGTTGTAGTAATTTATATTAATAGAGTTGCACATTATTTTTGAATGTTATATCCTAATGATTCATATGAGGAGAATTTTTCTTGAGAAGTTTTCTATTAGGATTTATGAGTGGAGTTCTTATTATCAATCATGAAGGTAGTAAAGTGGTAACATATTTTTTGTGTTTAGTATGGTAATAGTTCTATGTAATAGATTGATATAAAGTTTAATTATCATTTAAATTTCACCCTTGATATTTTTGTTAACAAGGATCCCTATTTGAAACATCTTGAGGAGGAGCACTACCCATCTATCGAGTATGTGGTTACTCCATTTATGTTGAAAATTTATTCATATTTTTATAAAAAAGTAGTTATAATAAATAATGTGCACTCATGAGGAGGGATATAATGAGAGGGGATCCCAAAAAGGTTCTTCATTGAGAAACTTTGTTGGTGTTAGGTCTTATATGTCAGGGCCTTTGAGTTTTTGACCAACAGGGAGTCACCCCAATAGATTCCTTTTCATCCTTCCAGGGCCAATAGCTCTTGTGATTTTCAGGGTATTTAGGCCAGTGTGTTGTGTATTTTGGGGTTTCTTTATTTGAAATTATAATTTCCTAGTGGTTATTTTATCATAGAATTGTGGTGGTGGTTAGGTTCAACATTATCCTTAGAAAAAAAATCTAGTAAAGTCCTATCATTATTAGGATGAATAGGCCTATGCACCACTGAGACGGGATAAGGTGGTTGGGGGTGAGCCTCAAGATATTCCCTATATTCAATGAACCTAACCTTATCATGGTCATAGAGGTTTCCATTAGAATAGAGGTAAATAATATTACTATAGATAGATTCATGATCTAGATATACCAGCACTAGAGGGGTAAAAGATCATCATAGGTATGATTAATTTACTGTCTACCCTTTTTATGAATTATTTGATTCATAAGCCAAATAATCCTTCATTAAACCCACCTAAATCTTTGTATTGATATTGGAAATGGAGAGGATTATCATACCCCTGGTGCTGACTATGTCATTTGGAGGCTAAAACTTCTGGTTTGATGTGTTCTTGGGGTGTTGGATGGTGATGGGGAAACATCATTCTTGTAGGGATATCTTATTTCTACTGATACAGTCATACGATGTCATCCTTGGAATTGATTTTTGGTATTCTATATATATGATTATAAATTTCTTCCATAGGAAGGTAATTTTATTATATTTTAATGCTCATCATGTAGTTTTTGTTTTTGGAAAATAGGGTTTTCAGATGGGGAGTAGGAATGTGGAGGCCCTTATTCCCCCGATGAAAAAAATTGTCAATAAAATTAGTGGGTACTAGGATAGTAGAGACTCCCATTGTTTTCAAGGTATTTTTTTATGTCTTCCCCAAGGATATTATTACATTTTCCCAATATTATAACATTGATTTTGGGGTTGGATTATAGTTTGGAACATCTTTGATTTTAATAGTTCCTTGTTGGATTACACCCACTAAGTTATGGAAGTGAGGATTCAAATATATGACCTGATGAAGAAGGGATTAATTCATACTAGTTTGTCATTGTGTAAGTTCTCTAGTGTCATTCTCTAAGATTTAAGATGATATTATAAGGATGTGTGTCAACTATCAAAGGCTGAATCAGGTAATGATTAATAATCATTTCCCTCTTATGAGTACTTGGGATCTTTTTTATTAGTTAAGATGAGTTATTTGGTTTTCTAATATTGCTCAGCAGTCTAGATATCATCAGCTAAGGTTGAAGGATTAAGACAATACAAATAATTCATTTTGGTGTAGGTATGGAAAATTCATGTTCAAATTAATACCATCCATTTTCATGAATTTAATATCTATGTTTATGGGGCTCATGAATTCCATTTTTCATGAGTTCTTGGAAAATTTTGTAGTCAAGTTCAATGATGACATATTAGTCTACCCAATGTTTAAGGAGGATCATGTTGATCGTCTCATAGCTATATCTCTAGACCATTAATTCCAACATCTCATTGGATGGTTTTCCAAGTGAATATTTTGGATGTGCAAGGTTAATATCCTTGGGCATGTGGTGTCCATATATGGTGTTGTTGTGGACCCATTGAAAATTGGCGAATTTTATTCTTGGGAAGCACTCAAGAAAATGGAATAGGTTCATAGTTTCCCCGATCCCATGGGCTATTACTGTTTTTTTGTGTTTGATATCTAATGGATCACAACAACATTGAAATATATGATCGAGAAATACCAGGATTTCATTTGGACTGATCAATTTTAAGAAGCATTTGGATACCTAAAGGGGAAATTGGTTAATTCCTTGGTGCCTCTATTTCTAGATAAAGTTGTGATTTTTTAGGATTCATATGAAGCTTTTTATCAATTAGTGGGATAAAACTTGATACAGCAGAAGGTTTTCATCTCTTATGGGTCTAGGTAGTTACATCCTTAAGAGCGTAACTATAACACCCATGATATATATCTATTTTAAGTTTTGTTTTAATTTATGTGGTGGTGTAATTACCTTGTCAAATAATGAAATACAGTCTTTACTGATCATAAGAGCTTGAGGTATATTTTCTTTTAGTGAAACTTGAAGCTATGAAAATGGTGTTGGGTGGAATTTCTTTAGGAATATGAATTTCATATATCCTACACCTCTGGTAAGGGGAATATTGTGGCTAACTCACTATTAAATAATTCATAAAGATGTGTTATTCAAAATTCTATGGATTCTTAGAGGTTTATAAAGGAGCTGGTAGCCAAGCACCTAAATTCAAGGGTGGTTGATGGATGAGGTTTCTTATTACAGATGATAGTCAAATAAAATATGATGAAGAAAGTGGAGGAGTCTCAGTGGGGAGACTTAGAGGTAGAGGATATGTGTGACCATTTTTTTCATGGTGATTCCTCAGGGGGTGATTAGTGGATGGTTGGAACCGGATTTTTTTTATTGGGCGGTTCTTTATCCTAATGGTGATGCATGAGGGAGTCCTTTATGAGTTTTACATCCCTCCATTAGAGGTTAACCAAAGAGAATATAATTTGTAATTTTCTTTTTGAGGATTTATTTTTGGTGTCATAATATAAATTAATAAGTATAAGAGTTCATGGATCAATGTCTGGTTTTCCTATGGGTAAAATAAGAACATAATCTTCCTAACAGTTAGTAGAATCACTTGGATGTCCCCAAGTGGAAGTGGTAAGAAATATAAATGGATTTAATCATAGTATTACCCCATTATTAGATAGGATATGATGTTATTTTTTAATCATGGATTGAATAATTAAATCATCTCACTTCCTACCAATTAATGATTTGAACATCATGACTATTTTGGAAAGCATGAATGTGGAGTGGTCATCAGGTTCTGTGGACTCTTGGGGTCCATAATCATAGATCATGACTCTTATTTTTCTTTATAATTTTGTCAAGTAGTATAACATAATTTTGGAATACATTTAGACCTCAACACTGCTTTCCACCCTCATATAAATGGACAGACAAAGTAAAATAACCAGACGTTGGAGGATTTTTTATGAGCGTGCATCTTGGATTTTGGAGAATCTTGGGAGAGTCAATTATATTTGGTTGAGTTCACATATAATAATTCCTACCAATTATCTATCTATATGGATCAATTTGAGGTATTTTATGGGAGTAAGTGTTAATACCTACTATACCAGTCAGAAGTTGGAAATTCATATATTCTCAGTCCTAATGTGGCCAAGAGCATAATAAATAAGGTTCATGTAATTTTTGATAGGATGATGGTAGCTTTGGAATGAAGGAAATATTTTTTTGATTGAATTTGTGACCCTTGTATTTCAGGGTTAGGGACCACCTGTTCTTAAGGGTTTTCCCTCATTGGGGTAAATGATATTTTTAAGGGGGTAAGCTTTCTCCTCTATTATTCGAGCCCTTTGAGGTGTTGGAGTGTGTTAGAATGGAAGCATAGAAGTTGTTTCTCCATCCACATATTGAGAGGGTACATCATTTTTTTCACATGTCTCAACTCTATCAATGTCTTCATGATTACTCCCATGTCATTAACTAGAGATATTTAGATATTGAGGATGATGAAATGCTTATGGAGAGACTAATAGAGATCTAGGATCATTGAGAGGAGATGTTGAGTAGATGAACCATTCCTATTCTTTTTGTTTTTTGATGGTATGTTAGTATATAGGATATTACTTGTAATCATGAGATACATATGTGTGCCTAGTACTATAAGTTGTTTTTAGTTTTTTCTTTTTTTGTTTTGATGATGTGATTCCTAAATATTAATTATTTATGAGATGTACCTTTTACCTTAAAGATAGTGTGTGTTATAGCTTCCAACCTATAAAGAGGGGAAAATCCCTTAATAATAAAGAAGAATTATATTTATGACCTTTTTAAAGTCATGTGTATGAGGTAGTGCCACCCAAAGTGGAAAACATATTGATATAAAGGGAAGGATTCCCTAATTTGTTTTTATGGGGTAGTGGTGTGTGAGGTTTGTGATAGTCATTGTCTTGGGATATATAGAGAGGTTAATATGGGGAAGTTTTTTCAGTTTTAATGATATCCTTGAGAGGTATCTCATGGGATAGTTGTTTAGACCACCTTCCTTTATGTTTTCAAGGTTTATTTTTTATTCTTGAGAATGATAATTGATTTATAGGTATTTTATGTAATGTTATAGACCCTTACATCCTTTCCTTTTTGGTTTTCTAAGTATTAGTGTTGTCGAGGAGGATTTTGGGGGTGTTCTAGAGGATAGAAAATGGTTCTATGCTATTCTAGGAATCACCATGCCCAAGTGGTGGGTGTAGCAAAGACCGTGTTAGATTCGAGCGAATGAATAAGAAATTTTGGATTGGTTGTTATTAGGACTTGGCACGTTGATCTAGTCGTGTAGTTCTTGGTGCACCCCATCCAACGACACAACTATTCATGCCTTATTGAGGGTCATGTTGGATAGGATTTTTCTCTATATAAAATGAGTAGCACAGAAATTCCCATTAAGGTTCATAGAATTGGGTGTGTAATCTCGATGACCCATATTCAAAATCAGGGGTTAGATCTCAACACGCTATAGTCTTGGAAATAGTGAGTGGAAAATGGTTTGGCATTTGGTGCTAGGCCATAGTGGTTGTTCATGGAAATGCTGAAGGATATATCATAGTGTATACCACACCATGGTCTATGGAATTGTGGAAGAAAAATATGATTTTTAAAACATGTGTAAATGTGGGAAATGGCTATGAGAGGTCCGAATATCCCTATAACTTGATCCACCATATGGATTTTTTTCATCCACCACATCATGGTACAGTCTAGATAACTACACAAATAAACAAGGGTTTTTGACTCCTTTATTTAGATTATTTCTCTTGCCCTCTATGATTTGGATAAATAAAAACCCATTGGAACCCTTTTGATCCTCTTCCTTGTAGATTTTAACCTCTTGGTTCATTGGGTTAATCCTTTTGATCGAGGTATGATCTCTCCCCTTCTCTCTTTCTCATTATTATTAGCTTCTTCTTTTTCAAGAGGATCCTAATAATAGGAGGATATTTTTTTCTTGGATTAAATTTGGTTTGATGGTGGCTTGATGTTATTAGATTTTAGTGGGTTCTCCTTTGATCTTGGTGGGGATAGATCTCTTGTTCCTTCTGTTTTGAGTGGTGGCTTCCTTTGAAGAATCAATCAAGGTATGTGATCCCTCATTCTCTCCTTCATTACATGTAAAAGTGGGAATATCATGATTTTTTCTTCCTTCAGTAGATGTTATATATATTAATAATAAAGATAATTAATTGTCTTATATGTAATTGAAGGGGAGGGGATAAATCCCATTATTTTTACTTATTTTTTTAATTTTTTCCTACATGGATTTTCATTCATTCTATTTTTTCAAATATGGATTATAATGAGTTTTATATGTTGTTTTGGTTATTTGAATTTGTAAACCTAATTATAAACTCACTACATATGAAAAGGGATATGAATTTTTATCCTGATAATAAATATTTTCCCATGGAATCTTATATTTTTGTGGAAATAACCTTCAATATAATGATGTAATTATGGTTAAATAACTTTGATTAAAAATAATATGAGATCTATAGTGGTGGTTATGTGAAGAGGTTTTTAATTGGGATTCATTGAAATGATATGGATGGGTTCTTATGTGTTGTGTAGTGTAGATTACTGGTAGTTATGGAATAAAAATGAAATGTTGAAATGAGAATGAATGTGGGTGGAAATTAATGTGTAGTAAATAAATTAATGTATGGAATGGGCAATGAATGATATGTGTTTAAATATAAAATTAATGGGCTTAATAAATTAATATATATGGTAATTATAAAATCTATAAATGGGTTGATTTGAAAGTAAAGGTAGAATATGGTTTGTTTGTGGGTTTCTCATGTGGTGTGATGCATTTATAGGTGGTAGTGATGGTGGTTGAGGTTGTGAGACTATATAGGATATTGTGAGTAATGATGGTTCTCTTGTTATTAACCTATGGGTTGGGCTTTTGTGTAGTAATTATAAATTGTATTGTAATTTCTACTTGAACCCCTCCCGAGTCATATGTTTACACTAAAACCCAAAGGTTTGGGGTTCCATGTGTTTTTGTAAATATCCAAGATAGTGAGGATGGATAGTTGGATATGCAATCTTCCACTATCTCTCTTCCAGGTGAGATTTTTATTCATTGCATGTGATGGCTTGTGAATATAGTACACTAGAGGTGGTGACTAGTGTGAGGATGAGGTGATTAATAGTGGGGATCACACATGGTAGGAGGAACCCATGGGGTTAATATACTTCATGTTTCTGATACCTCAATATTTGGGTTATATGGGAGAGGTTATGGTAGGATACATATGTGATGAAATATAGCCCGAGGTGTAAGGTATGATGTATTTTCTTCAGTTATGATTACTATTAAATTGATGGGAGTTACAGGATGTATGAAGTTGGGGTCTGAGAGTAGAAAATTAGTGAGAAAGTAGTGTAGAGTACACTTTATCAATAGTATTATTATTATGTTACTATATTGGATGTCTTATTTAGTAAGTGATCCATAGTGAGGGTGGATTTGTTTGTTGACCTATCTTGCAGTGTGTTGGTTCAGTTGTTTGTTAACGGGTGTATTGGTATGTTATTTTCACATGTTCATGAGAGAATATGCATATGACCCTACTAAGTATGCATGTTATTATCCCCCTATGTATATACAATCTATTTTTCAAGTTTCTAGGAGGACTACAGGGACCTATATGAATATTACTAGATCAAACATTGGATCTGTTACAAAACTGTTGCCTTTGGATTTATTTTGGTATTTATTTAGAGACACTATTTTTATTTGTTTATGGTATAAATGCATAATGGGATGAATTAGGTTTTTTTATTATATTGGATGGATTTGTTTTTTGGTTGATTCATTATAACTCCTGGTACAACTTTTATAATTGAGGGTAATTCCTTCCATATGTGATATTTTTACACCCTTGGTTCTAGTATCCAACTAAGGAAATTTTTAACATGGGACTCAAGGTCATTATATCTCTTCCTTAATTTCAATTTCAGAATGAGTATATGTAGTGGGAGGGTTGATACATGAAGATAAGAAAATGTGGACTATAAATGGAGAATCAATTCTGGATTCATGATAAAAAAAGAATCACATGTTAAACAATAAAATTCCATCACATTTATAAACATAAATTCCATTCACTGAGGTAGTGTAAAATTTGGTAAAATAGGGAGTATACATTGGATTAATAGTTATTCATTCCTAAACCTATAATATAAGTGTTCCTTAACCTACAGTGGTCGTGATCTATAAGTTGTATCCCCTAAAAAGTGTATGATAGTAAATTATATAATACCCACACTATGTAATGGGTATTCTCTTTTTATTATCCCTCAGTGGTTAACCAAGTAAAATAATTGTCTGTGATTATGATTTACTTTCTTCATTAATATTTAATATTCAGTTTTATTGGTGATGAGATAAATAGATATTGAAAATATTCCTTCCAATTAGGGAACAATATCTATACTGGCAAAAGAAATTCTAAGAAGTGAAGTTTAATTTGGTGTACACCCTGGTTTACCCCCCCCCCCCCACCCACCCACCTCAAACTTTTTATGGAACATTTGGTCCCAAAAAGTAGTATTATATCACCAAGGTTATGATATGAGGTTTAATCATCATAAACTATGTTTTAATTTTTTGTTCCTGTAGATTTAATGATGAAGCCTTCTATTTTAATTGGTACTAAATTTTATCGATTCAAAAAGGATATTTAATGGATTCTAAAAATGATTTGGTGAATATATCATGGTATATAATCAATAAGATATAGATTTTAGAAATAAAAATGAATTAATTTGTTACATAGAGGCATGGAAAATTCTACACAAAGTCATATTTAGTGACGTATTCAAAAAAACATTTTTTGTATTAGTGTTTTTGATATTTGGGTACTCTTGGAAGAAATATATAAAAACTAGTGGAAACATATTAGTTTATATAGAATACATAAAGAAATGATTGTAAAACTAATTATGATGAGATACTAGTGTGAAAATTATGATAAGATTACACTATGTTAAAAAAGAGGAATAATGTGAAGAAAACTCTCAAAAGAAAAAAAACATACATTGAGGAAAGTTAATTTGAGATTAGTTTTAAATATATCGATAACATTGTTTTGGAAGATGTGTTAAAAGCTAGAAATTTATATTCCCACATGAATAATAACTTGGATAGTGATTTAATGGAAGAAGTGAAAATGACGTCTAGTAGTGGATCCATAGAATATTCATACAATGATCAAAACAAGATCCAATACATTTATTATATGGTAGATAAAAATAATATCATTCACCAAGTGGAATGTTAATTCAAATAAGATATATACATATATAATGAAAGACTAAATAAAATATAGTTGTCCTTGAATAAAGACATTATGAAAATTGGTGTAAAAATAATGGTCCAAAGGGACCTACTTGAAGAAATTTCACATTATATGGGAGAAAAAATGGCCATGGATAAGGAACTAAAATTAATAATTATCCCCCACAAAACAAAACATCATGAGAGGAAATAATATATAATTTAACTTATCTTGAGGTTGAAGGAAATGTATTCCCAGTTAAAGGATAAGGATATGAACATCAATTATTTTATGGAGAGGTTGAAACCCACTAATGAAAAGAAGAAAATACCTCACATGTAAGCATCAATAAGTGGAATCAAAAATTGTGAAAATCTATAATTAGTGAGTATAAAAAAAATTCTTGAAATTTTATTAGGTAAAATATATCAATGTAAGTTAGTTATAAAGTGATAAAATTATGGAAACATAGGACACACTATGGGTGTGTGTCTAAAAGCTCAAGGGATAAAAGGTAGAAGAAGTATGTTTCATCAATAACTCAACTGATAAATGACTGTACGAGGTATTATTTTAATAGGATACGTTTTATATGTTCTAAATATGTTCATATAGATAACAATTTATAGTAATAGAGGTTTTATAACTGTCATAATGAAATCCTTTATTCCTATAAAAAATGGGAAGAATGTTTGAACTGAAATAAAATTTATTATGTTAGAAAATTGATTGAATACATTATAAGATATAAAGGATGTATTTTGAAAAAAATTTAATCAAAACCCAATGAATATATACTCATAGTATCCCTATTTGATAGAATTAGAAGAAAAGAATAGAATAAAATGTGTAATTTTCTGTCGTTATGAGAAAGAAGGATGAGCATGTAATGAAAGATTCAGTAAGGAAAAATAATTCTGAGGGGACGCTTATGGATATAGAAGAGGAGAAGAGTGAATCATGCCTAAGTGTTTTCACTAAATATTTTACAAGGAAGGAGGTAAAAAATTTAAGAATATCCCTGTTATGCTAAAGGAAACATGATTAAGGATGTGAAAATGGAGCATCGATGTAATGCCCCGACCCTAGTTACCCAGAGTCGGTGCATTATTACATAACATTGGCATGATCATGAGAAAGATCAAGTCTCGAAAGACCGATTAGTTTAGTAGCCTTGGAATAACTAGATACATCCATAAATTTTTACATTACATCATAAAAAAACATCTTGTCTTCATATCCCCTCATACTATCCCTGCAGGTCATTCATAAATTACTTCTTCATAATCCTGGGAAAAAAAATAAAACATTGAAAGGGGTGAGCTCGGATGCTCAGTAAGGATAACATTATAGCAGAAGCTTTCATAAATAAGCATAAACACTTAAGGAAATTTATAACTAAAACAAAAGCCTTTTAAACTTGAACTTCAGCATAAAATGGCAAAGGTAAAATGAAATAATGCCATTTACTTACTCACATGGATATTCTACTAGTCGAATGATCACATGCAATATCAATAACCACTTTCATAATGATGGAATGCATAATGCCAGACTATCATAACCACATAGCCAAGGCCATGTGCCAAGACTACAAATAAGATTTTGCCAAGGCCTTGTGCCAAGACACTAGTTTGTCTCATGAGACCTACCGATGCATCGAGGAGCTATAGCGGGCTCCACCCATCACTTATTAAGTCCAATGCATTCCTCATATGAACATGTTTAAACGTAACATAAACATTCGTATTAAAACTAGCATACGAAATGTCAATACTTTTACCACAAACCATGAATGGTATAAAAACAACACATCCACAGTCAAACATAACTCATTCGATACAATATGGAAGATTGTATTGTATCATATTAACCTCAATCAAGAATAATGAAGGATGTTGACATAGATGAAAATAATCATCAAAACTATTTGAGAGAAATATCCCCCTTTTCTTGAAAACATTTAAAAGTCACACTATTTGTCAAGAAGCCATTTAAAAGTAGATTTTTGAATCAAAGTGTCCCATACCACTTTGAAACTTTTTAAAAGGAGTTTTGATTTCTAAACGTTAATGTCCATATAAATAAATCCTTTAAACCATTTTTAAAACATGGACATTAATGAGAAAGGTTTAGATGAATAAGTCTTTAAAACATTTAAAAATGGTATTTTAGTTAGAGATTCTTACCAAAAGAGACACTTGAATACAAATAATTGAGGTGATCCAAACTTTGTAATATCATGAGAATAAAGGGAATCATGATATACTATGTCAAAGTACATTATATATACACCACATAAAAGTGATTTGGTGTATATCATCAAAGAAGTCTCAATGGAATGTAAATTGAGATGAAATCTCTCATAAAGGTTGTATCCTTAGGTTAAGGATAAATCAATGACATAATTATGTGTGACAAATATAAATACACTAAATATGATTGGATATTCAGTGTAAAACAATCAAAGGACATTCACACATATTCTTGTAAAAACAATACCAACGAATTGGATGTTTAACTCAACAAATGGAGAATGAGTTAAAATTACTCTTATCAAATTCATATCAATGACTTGAGAATTACCAATGGAGTGATTATGTGTATCAAACTTATATCCACAGGAAGGGGAGTGGAAATTATGACATAATCAAATGAATAGTGATTCCACACATAATCTTGGGGTAATATAATCAATGAAATATGTGTAAATCCAAATGAGTGGAAATTGAAATCTCAAATTCCCTTATCGATTAGGTAACTTACGAAACATACACCCATGAAAGAAGTATCATACCATGATGATGTAAATACCCATAAATTAAAGTATATTACACAATGAATACGATCATGGGCAGTACACATACACCACATGCAATAATTAAGTGGTGATCAATGGAATTCTCACGGAATTAAAAGTGAGATAAGAAAACCCTTACCTTGTACTTTTCCTTGGTTGGGGTAGGTTAACCTCCTGTATAATAGTGAAATAATTGTTACTAAATTATACAAGAATAATATACATTAATATGATATCATATATGATCTTTTAATATTGATTTGATAATAATATCTTAGTATTATCGCCGTTTCGGGTGTTAACTTACTCATTTTCTTTATATGTTTTGTTACATAAGTCATGTTTGTTGTATCTTATTGATATCAAGAATGATATCAAGTCCTTAAACATCATTTTTAAATCATTAAATGATAATTATACTTTAATGGATACGATGGAGAATGAATCTCATCGCGTTCGTGGAGACGGTAGTCCGTACGTACGCACGAACGCTACTTCCATTTAATTTTTTATTTTAAAAGAATAGAATCCAAATGATACATAGGTATATTACTATTACATTATAATATAATATTTTATATATGTTACTTAAGTTCATTAACACCATCCTTTATACGTTCCATGTGTGGTATGAACGAGTCATATCATTTTAAGGGGGCGGTAGTCCGCACTTCCTCAAATGAAATTATCGTATGTATATACAACATGAAACGAATAATGGTATGAAATAAAATGGAATTACAGAAGCTTATATATAAAATATATATCATTAATATCATATTTAATTACAGTGCCATCATAATGGCCACCATGAGAGGCGGTAAGATGTATTTGAACAATCATCGTTTCGTGAGGCGTTAGTTTTCCATCCACAGAAACATTATGTTCATCATCCATTAGATGGAGTTGTGTGTATGTGTAGTTTGAATACTTCTTATAACAACATCCTAGTATATTGAGGATACTGGTGTTGTTACAAAAGAAAGGAAATAAAAAGAGTTTGGGGGTTGAAGAAGCAAAATAAATGAAAATAATTTAAGAGAAAACGTTACCTTTAATTTAGGTAACTCACTTTGGTTGGAACCAAAGGACTTCTTGAAATGCTTTCTGCCTAAAGGGAAGCTTCAAGGAGGAGTAGAGGGATGTGGGGAGCTTAGTTGGGCAGAGTTTGGACGAGCCAAGTGGCTTGAGAGGTGTGAAGAAATGAGAAGGAGGAGTGCCCTTTTATAAGAGGGGTGAGGGGCACCTTTGGAAAAGCTAGAGATATTAGTTTATAATAAATTCATATTCGGTTTCCAATGGCTCCAAAGTTGACTATTCAAAGTTTAAGGTGGTGATGGGTCGAAAACAACTCAGCCAATAGAATTTAGATAGGTTTGGGTACTTATATTAACCTTATCTTTAAGTATTAACTCTAAGTTAATTAGTTTCACTTTTACAATGTCTCTTTGTATTTTTATATTATATGGTTAATAAACTTACCATATACATACAAGAGACACCCAAGTTGTCCTTTAATGATGAACCTATCATGATATAAGTTTCTTGGCCGAACCTTAGATTTTTAGGAATTTAATATCAATTAATAATATAATATTTGTTTTAAGAACTCTTTTATGTCAATTTTGACACTATTCAATAGTTGATTTTTTTGAAACTCATAACAGATTGATTACTTCCAACAAAGTCAATTAAATCAATCCTAATATATCATATTATCCTAAAAAATTAGTTTAATTCATTAAAAGTTTCATATTATATTTATTTGTGTATTTATAATATCAATTATTTCAATTGTTCACTATTATAGTAATTACTGCATCATCATTGTGTCATAAATAAAATAAATTATTTAATGTCTAAAAATTATAAATAAAATATAATTATGTAGGAACTCTTTTTATCTTTCTAATGAATATTTATAATCGAAAATCCAACATGTATAACCCTATGTAAAAATTGTTCTTCTAAAAGATGTAAGCTTATGCCATTTTTATTTTTATTTTAACTTTATTAATGTAAAGTGTCCCTACCACATACAAGTGGCTCCAAGGGGTCCCCAAATTGACCCAAGGATGCTCATGGTCGGGTATGTGTCCACCAATTAGGTTAGGACACGTTTTAGGGTAATTTTGTATTATTATAATATTATTTTTTAACCCTTATTTACCGGATTTACCCTTTAACCATGGTAAATAAAATATTTACCACAGTAACTATTCAAAATGTCTAAAAATAAAAGTTACCTATTTACACAATTTGAACATCCCAATTCCAAATATGGAATCTATTTTCCTAAATTCAAAACACAGAAGTGGCAGAAATTAATTTAAAATTAATTCCCGCTGTCAAAACAAAAAGCGTGTTTTTAAGAGATAATAACTATCAAAAGATTGACACTTGTTTATGTTCGGTTTAATTGTAAAATTATGTCCAATGACCAACATTATATTAAATGGTAAAAATATATTATAAATATACTTTAAAACCACTCAAATTCATAATTTATCAATATTAATTATTTTGATTAAAAAAGTTGTTTTTAATTAAAATTTAGTAATTTTCACTATTCATCAAAATATAAAAGTTATCCGAAAAGTACCAAAATTTCACCCTAGGCTAATTTTGATATTCTGAATCCAAAAATGAAGTCCATTTTGAAATATAAAATATATATAATTTCAAAAAATAGTTATTACTATTCATAACGGCTAGTTTAATTGGTTGTTAGAACTCGGTGTTGCGTACAACATACGCTATCACATTATTCAAAGAGAAGCGTACCGTAGAAGCTTGGGATGTTTCATTTTAAATTTTTGATGTCCCCATTTAGTCAAAAAGTTAAAAATATAGTATTTAAAAAGGGTTCACTATTATAGTTGATAAAAGTGCAATACTGAAAATGAATTTGTTCTTGCATTATATCTAAGAAACTCATAATATGGATTCTAAAATTATAAGGATTATATAAAGTTTAAAATTTAGTTAATACTATTCATAACCTTTTTTGAACGGCTTGTTTGGTGAGTCATGGTGCGCTTGAACTCGGTGTTGCGTGTAGTGCATGTTATTGAATTATTTTGAAGAAATAACACACTATGAAATCTTGGGGTGTTACATTCTCCCCTCCTTCAATAAATTGCGTCCTCGCAATTTGAAATTGTTCTTCGAAAATAAAAGGTTGAAAATAGAAAATATATTTGTGGGAAAACCCACATCGGAAATTGGTTTACTAAAATTTAGTCTTAATATGAGGAAAAGAGAAATGAAAGGGTCACCACCAAATTATGATCTCGATTAGGAGAACATTGGTGGCAATTAGAGACATATAATTGGAGGAAAAACGTAAATATTTATAGGTAGTGGTTGAGGTCATCAATCACAAACAAGTATAAAATTGAGGCCCTTAAACTCATCAATCTATGATGATTTGAAGTACCATCGGTTCAACAAAATATAGGGTATTGGGATCACACATTTTTGACATTTCAAAATATCTTAGTTGAAATCCCACATCGAAAAATGAATTAATGAGGCCTCTATTTAAAATAAAGATTGGAAAGTATGAAGATTACCGAAAATAACACATACTAGGGTTCCATGTAGGTAAATATGGATATGGAGGATAAATCTAACCATCAATTATCTGATGGAGAGTGGTAGAGAACATGGCTATGAAAAGTCCAACAATCCCAAAGCCATAAATTAGTGATGATTTAAGGTACCATCTAGGACAACATTTTTTTTTTAAAGTTACATTACATAAGGAAGAGGAATTCATTTATGATATTGACTAAGAACATTATGAGATATACTTAAATTTTAAGTAGATTTTCATTATTTAATAAATTTCCACCACTAACTCAATTTTTTTTTAAAACGATGAGTATTCAAGAAGACTTGGTCACACTGGAAGAGCTAGAATAAACTTCTATAGAATCACATGATCCATGCAGGATAAACCATATATTAATCAAAACCAAAATGGTTAGTGAATGTTCTAATGATCCCCCAAAAGGATATTCATTGAGATAAATATGCACTAATTTTAATTTCTATAATTAAACCAACAATACCCCAAAGTTAAATAGATACCATTCAATAACCAATTGTCCTTAAAATCCTTTAATATAATCCAAACTAATATTGAAACCCAAAACATAGAAGAATTTGATTATGTAGTCTCCCATGTTACATTGTATCTCCAAATTACATCAAATACTCTTAAAGTCACATACTTAAAAGTAATCATCACATATTCTCTGTTATAGGTTAATCATTTCCATAAATAACCCAAATCACTATAAATCAACAATAAAAATGTAGATAAAAATCCACCATTACTCTACAAATGAAACCTCATTGTATTATATTTTCCTTGGGCATATAGTGTTCCTAACAAAACGAACATCTTCCAAAATAACATTTATCACTTAATCACCAAATCATTTTCCTATACCAAGGGTATTCATTTGATAAGACATAAGAACCCAAATCATCTTATTATTGATCAATAAAATCATTTAACAAAAAAAATAGTCACACTAACCAGGGACTTCACGTAGTCCAGTGGTAGGCGATAAATCCCAATCGCACTTTGGTTGTGGGTTCGATTCCCACAGCTTTGTCCGACGCGATGGGTTGTCACACGGTCTACCTGTTGCCCTTTTTCAAAAACTATATTTTATAATATTACCAAAATGAGATAAATTCCTCAAAATAACATAATTTAACCACAAATGTTATATCATACTTTGTATTTTCATCCCAAATTATAATAACTTATCATTTTCTCAAACCCCAAAGATCATATAAACCAAATGGTTATTTATACCTATATCCACAAGAGAAGAGACAATTCTTCCTCAAATATCATTCTCACATGGCAAACTGCGGGGTTACAAATACAAGAGAAAATTATTCCAAAGAAAACCCATCAACAAGGAGTGCTAATACTTTTTAAATTTTTCTCCAGCCATTTATTTCCACATAGTTTTCTTCTTTGACAAAGAAAATATCCTATAAAATAGGACATTCACTCGGGTAATGGCCAGGTCCCCTACATTTACGACAAATGACTGTAAATGGACTCTTGAGACCATTTTTATCTTCTTCCATAGTACTCTTCATTTTTCTTCGGCAATTATTCACTTTATGTCCTTCCTTCCCACACATAAAACATTTCGTTGTCCCATTGAGACACTTTCCTGGGTGTCTCTTTCCACAATTCCTGCATGATGAAAATTGAGGTTTCTTTTCTCCATGGTCTCCATTGCTGGAGATCTTATCATTTATCACCTTTCTCTTCCTTGTTGAGTCTGGGAGTTGGATAATACATATGTTGTTGATCATATTTTTGGAAAACTGATTTGGCATAAAGACGATATCTTTTACGCCTATCAACATTCCATTTTGTTGCTCATTGCCACCGCTGTTCCCAACTTGTACATCATTCTGAAAGTCACTATGACTTCCTTGGAATCCAGCCATTGACTAAAACTAGAAGGCATTGTGTGAGTAATAGTAGTTGTAAAATCATTTAGAGATTAAAATGTCACCATATTCTCAATTTGAAACATATTAGGATTAACCAAGGTCATTTTCTCTCATCTTATGTATATATTACTTAAATCGGTTTGTAAAGAAAATGTAAATTATCCTAAGCATATCCCCCGGGAGTGTCGTAACCAAGAGTGCAGCAAGGCCCGTTGTCGTGCACCAGTTCCCGTTCGAGTCTAGCTCAAAGCGGTGTTTTCGGGTTTTACCCCTAGGTACATCTGTGCCAGAGCCGCCTCTACCTGCTCGTATCCAGACAGGGATGTATTGCTCGGAAAACTCAAAAAAATCTTTACAATACCAAAATTCTAGGAAGTTTTTTTATACTAATCCTCAAAGTTCATCTTAGGTCTACGTGTTCTAATCAGAGTTTATCTAAATCTAGCTACCAAGGTTTGTACTAAACTTCCTCTGATACCAACTGTAACGCCCCGACCCTAGTTACCCAGAGTCGGTGCATTATTACATAACATTGGCATGATCATGAGAAAGATCAAGTCTCGAAATACCGATTAGTTTAGTAGCCTTGGAATAACTAGATACATCCATAAATTTTTACATTACATCATAAAAAAAACATCTTGTCTTCATATCCCCTCATACTATCCCTGCAGGTCATTCATAAATTACTTCTTCATAATCCTGGGAAAAAAAAATAAAACATTGAAAGGGGTGAGCTCGGATGCTCAGTAAGGATAACATTATAGCAGAAGCTTTCATAAATAAGCATAAACACTTAAGGCAATTTATAACTAAAACAAAAGCCTTTTAAACTTGAACTTCAGCATAAAATGGCAAAGGTAAAATGAAATAATGCCATTTACTTACTCACATGGATATTCTACTAGTCGAATGATCACATACAATATCAATAACCACTTTCATAATGATGGAATGCATAATGCCAGACTATCATAACCACATAGCCAAGGCCTCGTGCCAAGACTACAAATAAGATTTTTCCAAGGCCTTGTGCCAAGACACTAGTTTGTCTCATGAGACCTACCGATGCATCGAGGAGCTATAGCGGGCTCCACCCATCACTTATTAAGTCCAATGCATTCCTCATATGAACATGTTTAAACGTAACATAAACATTCATATTAAAACTAGCATACGAAATGTCAATACTTTTACCACAAACCATGAATGGTATAAAAACAACACATCCACAGTCAAACATAACTCATTCGATACAATATGGAAGATTTTATTGTATCATATTAACCTCAATCAAGAATAATGAAGGATGTTGACATAGATGAAAATAATCATCAAAACTATTTGAGAGAAATATCCCCCTTTTCTTGAAAACATTTAAAAGTCACACTATTTGTCAAGAAGCCATTTAAAAGTAGATTTTTGAATCAAAGTGTCCCATACCACTTTGAAACTTTTTAAAAGGAGTTTTGATTTCTAAACTTTAATGTCCATATAAATAAATCCTTTAAACCATTTTTAAAACATGGACATTAATGAGAAAGGTTTAGATGAATAAGTCTTTAAAACATTTAAAAATGGTATTTTAGTTAGAGATTCTTACTAAAAGAGACACTTGAATACAAATAATTGAGGTGATCCAAACTTTGTAATATCATGAGAATAAAGGGAATCATGATATACTATGTCAAAGTAAATTATATATACACCACATAAAAGTGATTTGGTGTATATCATCAAAGAAGTCTCAATGGAATGTAAATTGAGATGAAATCTCTCATAAAGGTTGTATCCTTAGGTTAAGGATAAATCAATGACATAATTATGTGTGACAAATATAAATACACTAAATATGATTGGATATTCATTGTAAAACAATCAAAGGACATTCACACATATTCTTGTAAAAACAATACCAACGAATTGGATGTTTAACTCAACAAATGGAGAATGAGTTAAAATTACTCTTATCAAATTCATATCAATGACTTGAGAATTACCAATGGAGTGATTATGTGTATCAAACTTATATCCACAGGAAGGGGAGTGGAAATTATGACATAATCAAATGAATAGTGATTCCACACATAATCTTGGGGTAATATAATCAATGAAATATGTGTAAATCCAAATGAGTGGAAATTGAAATCTCAAATTCTCTTATCGATTAGGTAACTTACGAAAAATACACCCATGAAAGAAGTATCATACCATGATGATGTAAATACCCATAAATTAAAGTATATTACACAATGAATACGATCATGGGCAGTACACATACACCACATGCAATAATTAAGTGGTGATCAATGGAATTCTCACGGAATTAAAAGTGAGATAAGAAAACCCTTACCTTGTACTTTTCCTTTGTTGGGGTAGGTTAACCTCCTGTATAATAGTGAAATAATTGTTACTAAATTATACAAGAATCATATACATTAATATGATATCATATATGATCTTTTAATATTGATTTGATAATAATATCTTAGTATTATCGCCGTTTCGGGTGTTAACTTACTCATTTTCTTTATATGTTTTGTTACATAAGTCATGTTTGTTGTATCTTATTCATATCCAGAATGATATCAAGTCCTTAAACATCATTTTTAAATCATTAAATGATAATTATACTTGAATGGATACGATGGAGAATGAATCTCATCGCGTTCGTGGAGACGGTAGTCCGTACGTACGCACGAACGCTACTTCCATTTAATTTTTTATTTTAAAAGAATCGAATCCAAATGATACATAGGTATATTACTATTCCAGTATAATATAATATTTTATATATGTTACTTAAGTTCATTAACAACATCCTTTATACGTTCCATGTGTGGTATGAACGAGTCATATCATTTTAAGGGGGCGGTAGTCCGCACTTCCTCAAATGAAATTATCGTATGTATATACTACATGAAACGAATAATGGTATGAAATAAAATGGAATTACAGAAGCTTATATATAAAATATATATCATTAATATCATATTTAATTACAGTGCCATCATAATGGCCACCATGAGAGGCGGTAAGATGTATTTGAACAATCATCGTTTCGTGAGGCGTTAGTTTGCCATCCACAGAAACATTATGTTCATCATCCATTAGATGGAGTTGTGTGTATGTGTAGTTTGAATCCTTCTTATAACAACATCCTATTATATTGAGGATACTGTTGTTGTTACAAAAGAAAGGAAATAAAAAGAGTTTGGGGGTTGAAGAAGCAAAATAAATGAAAATAATTTAAGAGAAAACGTTACCTTTAATTTAGGTAACTCACTTTGGTTGGAACCAAAGGACTTCTTGAAATGCTTTCTGCCTAAGGGGAAGCTTCAAGGAGGAGGAGAGGGATGTGGGGAGCTTAGTTGGGCAGAGTTTGGACGAGCCAAGTGGCTTGAGAGGTGTGAAGAAATGAGAAGGAGGAGTGCCCTTTTATAAGTGGGGTGAGGGGCACCTTTGGAAAAGCTAGAGATATTAGTTTATAATAAATTCATATTCGGTTTCCAATGGCTCCAAAGTTGACTATTCAAAGGTTAAGGTGGTGAGGGGTCGAAAACAACTCAACCAATAGAATTTAGACAGGTTTGGGTACTTATATTAACCTTATCTTTAAGTATTAACTCTAAGTTAATTAGTTTCACTTTTACAATGTCTCTTTGTATTTTTATATTATATGGTTAATAAACTTACCATATACATACAAGAGACCCCCAAGTGGTCCTTTAATGATGAACCTATCATTATATAAGTTTCTTGGCCGAACCTTAGATTTTTAAGAATTTAATATCAATTAATAATATAATATTTGTTTTAAGAACCCTTTTATGTCAATTTTGACACTATTCAATAGTTGATTTTTGTGAAACTCATAACAGATTGATTACTTCGAACAAAGTCAATTAAATCAATCCTAATATATCATATTATCCTAAAAAATTAGTTTAATTCATTAAAAGTTTCATATTATATTTATTTGGGTATTTATAATATCAATTATTTTAATTGTTCACTATTATAGTAATTACTGCATCATCATTGTGTCATAAATAAAATAAATTATTTAATGTCTAAAAATTATAAATAAAATATCATTATGTAGGAAATCTTTTTATCTTTCTAATGAATATTTATAATCGAAAATCCAACATGTATAACCCTATGTAAAAATTGTTCTTCTAAAAGATGTAAGCTTATGCCATTTTTATTTTTATTTTAACTTTATTAATGTAAAGTGTCCCTACCACATACAAGTGGCTCCAAGGGGTCCCCAAATTGACCCAAGGATGCTCATGGTCGGGTATGTGTCCACCAATAAGGTTAGGACACGTTTTAGGGTAATATTTTATTATTATAATATTATTTTTTAACCCTTATTTACCGGATTTACCCTTTAACCATGGTAAATAAAATATTTACCACAGTAACTATTCAAAATGTCTAAAAATAAAAGTTACCTATTTACACAATTTGAACATCCCGATTCCAAATATGGAATCCATTTTCCTAAATTCAAAACACAGAAGTGGCAGAAATTAATTTAAAATTAATTCCCGCTGTCAAAACAAAAAGCGTGTTTTTAAGAGATAATAACTATCAAAAGATTGACACTTGTTTATGTTCGGTTTAATTGTAAAATTATGTCCAATGACCAACATTATATTAAATGGTAAAAATATATTCTAAATATACTTTAAAACCACTCAAATTCATAATTTATCAATATTAATTATTTTGATTAAAAAAGTTGTTTTTAATTAAAATTTAGTAATTTTCACTATTCATCAAAATATAAAAGTTATCCGAAAAGTACCAAAATTTCACCCTAGGCTAATTTTGATATTCTGAATCCAAAAATGAAGTCCATTTTGAAATATAAAATATATATAATTTCAAAAAGTAGTTATTACTATTCATAACGGCTAGTTTAATTGGTTGTTAGAACTCGGTGTTGCGTACAACATACGCTATCACATTATTCAAAGAGAAGCGTACCGTAGAAGCTTGGGATGTTTCATTTTAAATTTTTGATGTCCCCATTTAGTCAAAAAGTTAAAAATATAGTATTTAAAAAGGTTTCACTATTATATTTGATAAAAGTGCAATACTGAAAATGAATTTGTTCTTGCATTATATCTAAGAAACTCATAATATGGATTCTAAAATTATAAGGATTATATAAAGTTTAAAATTTAGTTAATACTATTCATAACCTTTTTTGAACGGCTTGTTTGGTGAGTCATGGTGCGCTTGAACTCAGTGTTGCGTGTAGTGCATGTTATTGAATTATTTTGAAGAAATAACACACTATGAAATCTTGGGGTGTTACAATCGAAGGAATTAAAATGCCCTAGTGCGTTCAATTTCACAATGGAAGTAAATCTCAAGACTATGAAGATAGAAAATTCTTATACTAATATTCAATGTGAAGTTTGTTTAAGTGGTGTAAGAAGGATACCCACTATCAATGCTTGGAGTTGAGTTGGAAGTAAAGGGTCGTCACACCAAGGGAAACCAAAATCCTCATCTTAAGGTTGTTTAGGAAGTACCACTCTCCTCATGCACATTATTATCTCTAATATCAGTTATAATTAGTACAATGTATGGGAATGTATTTTTTAAGCCATCACTTTATCATTTCTCAGGTGTTAACGGTTTGGGGAAGTCTAATTTTAATATTGTTATAAATTTATTATATATCATATTTTTATTAAAAATTCAAAGAATTTTATTAAAGGTAATATCAATCATATTACGCAAGGATTTTCTATTATATGGAAAATATCTTAAATGTTGGAATGATTCTTGTGAATTAAATTACAAAAAAATAAATATTAATAATTTCTTATGTATCGGTTATAATTTTTTATTAATTTATTAAAATATCTTGCATATTGGAATTTCTATAAATAAAATTATATTATGTTTCAAAAATATTTTATAGGTTTAGTTTAATTAATTATTTTTTTAAAGTTAATTTTACCTTATTAATTTTATGTTTCTCATTGGATTCAAAATAACTTTTTGTAGTGTTTAATATTTGTTTAAATATTGGAAATATTATTACGAAAAAAATTTATTTATTTAATTAATTACTTTTTAAAGGTGGATTTTCATTTTATTTTGGATATAATTAAATTATTTTGGAAATAATAATATTTTTAAGATATAATTTATTTATATTTTAAATATGAACATTTAATGTAATGGAATTATGTATTAGATGGAATTTTTTTCAATTAATTTTAAATGGTGATTTCATAAATAACAAAGAGGAGTGGGAGTTTGATTCAACATATAAAAATGGAATTTATAAACTTGATTAAATTAACATAAATAATAAATTAAATATAAAGAATCCATTAAATGACTTCTGATTCAAGAAGGGAAGTGTTGAATTCTAAAATGGGTTACCAGGAGTAGTTAATATACTATATTAAGTTAAAAAATGTTAAAAAAACATGTTTTTCAAAAAAATTATTGAAAACATTTTAATAAAAAAATTATGTATTCTAAAAAAAGAAACATTTTAACGAAAATTGTTTAATATATATATATATATTTAATTTTCAATAAAAAACATTTTATATTAGAAAAAATATATATATATATATATTTATATTATAGAATGTTTTATAATTAAAACGTTTTAATTAAAAAAATGTAATATATCATCCAATTACTATTTGATATAAATAATTTTTCAGAATTTATTTTTCTCATTTATGAAGTCTATTTACAATATTTTATGAATCAATATTTTTATTGAAATAAATTTCAAGGTTAGATTTATATTATAAATTGAGATCTTAGGGATCATGTTTCTTCATGCCTCAAATATATTTCCTTTCATATATTTAATAATTTTTTCTTTAAAGGTGGTAAATCAATGGAATGCAATGGAGAACCTATTTCAGAAAATATGGGTGACAAGTAGAGAATAATGCTCTGAAAAGAATGAACTATAAGGTTGGATATTTATGCACTTTTCATTATATTTTGAAATAATCTATTGCATGACACATTGTGTACTCATCTATGTTACCCTTATTTAACTTATAGCCTTTGATTTTTAGCCTCTAAGAACTGATAGAAATATCATCCCATTTTTTTGTATTATTAACTCATTTGAATGAATGACTAGTGTTACATTCATTATTCTTAATTTATTATGTCTCATTATAATTTTTTATCCATGATTCTTTATATCACTCCAACACTTGATTATCAACCACTCTCAATATGCTTTCAGATATGCTAAGCTTATACTCTACCTTATTATTTACATTATGAATCTATATCATAACTCCTCTCTTAGGAACATGTTTGGTCTAGGGGATGGGGTCATTGTATGCCTCACATTTCATTTCTATATTTATTAGTTTGTAATTATATATTGAATCTTAGAGTACTTTCCTTGATGACATTAATTTGTGCTTGTGTTTGATAATGCATTATTCCATGTTATTTGATGAAGTAAAGAAATATGTACACTATTAATAACATTTGGAAAATTTCCATGAGATATTTAAAGAGTTTTGGAAGTGGAACTAAAATAATATTTGTTAAAGTTAAATAATAAATTGAAAATAAGGACATATTTAGCTAAAATTATCTATTTTTATCCCATTCATTAATTATAAATTTAATCTAAGTTGTTACTTTAATTAAAAATATTATCATCCTAAATTTTTATATGTATTTGTATCTATATTATGATGATATCATGTAGAATTTTTTATTTGTCACTGATTTCATTATTATTACTTATTATTGTATGTTTTGGTGTTATATCTTTCTCTATTACATGTTCTTGTTTATATGTTCTTATTTTTTTTATCTGTAGGGTGGTGTTTCTATTTTCTAAATCACTTGGTTAAATATTTTTTTATCTATTTAATAGTTTTTGTTTGTTAATGCTATATATACAGAGGCTAAAATTTCTCAAGGATACAACACATTCAATTATTCATCGATTGTAATGACTTAAGGTATAACACATACAAATTTGCCTAGGATTTTATTGCTTAGGGTTGTTGGAGTTAGTTCTCTAGAAACAACTTATTTGCGCTTTATAATTACCTTTATATTCATTGTATTTAATGTTAATAATGTTTTATCAATTCATGATTTTTTTTGTCATAATATTTGTGATAATTTCATTAGGTTACTTGTCACACTGAGAGTTCATAGTAGTTCCCTGGTATTGTGAAAGCCTTGAAGTTTCATGAAAGTATTCTTAAATATATTTTCTATGATAGAATGATATTATTGTATGGGAAAATATGAAATTGGTTATCAGAGTTAGGGGGCTCATAAGATATGGATACTTATTCTCATAAAGTCCACCAGTGGAAATCTCTAAGAGAGGATGATTATGAGAACATACCCACTAGTAGTAAATCAATTTGTTCTATGTGTATTTGGGTGTTCCTATCTGTATATGTGTGTATCTTTCCATATACTTGAGATTATTATTGATTTATATCATGATTCACATAATTTTATGTATTTACATAAATCGTGATGGCATATGTTCAAAGAAAGGTTGGGAATGTTGGGTGTGTCATGACTGATATGACATTAATGGATAATTCAATAAAGTATTTATCCCTTTTGTGATTAATGGAATGAGATATCTCTGTACCTGTGATGTAAATGGAACTTCTAGATTGAGTTTATGGTTATGGAGGTTTTATCAAAAAGATCATTTTTATAAATTAAAAGAAATAAACATCGAGCATATGGGTCGATGACATAGATATGTGATATGTCTGATGATTGATATCAAGACGAGGGGATTAAATTACATAGTCAGTGTCTGTATTAATTTGATTTCATTATTAAATTAATGCCTTTCTTCATGGGTTCTTATATGTGGTGTCATATATTAATATAGGACGTACTGAGTGTATCCAAAACATCAGTTAAATTATATATGAATTTAATATTATAATACAATATTATTTTCTAGTTTGTAGAATAATATTTATTTATTTTTTGGTAGATCCCAAATATAGAGTCTCTAGTTATTTGACAGAATAAATATGTGAATTTAATATTAAATAAATAATTATTCATAAGTTATTTAATAGGTATGTGAATAAAAAATATTTATTTATTTATTTACTAGAGAATAATATAGGGATTTTTACTTATTTAAATAAATATTCATTATTCAAATTTTGATAAATATCAAGGATAATTTACATATCAAGTTAAGGGTTTGTCTAGGAATTATATATTAAATATCATTTCACTAAATATTAACTTTTTTATCTAATAAATGAAATTTATTTTATCATCGAGCCATATGCATGTCAAGTAAATAATATAGTTTTTATTACCATTTTTTATTGGATTATTTTAGCATTATGAGAATAATAAACAACATATGTCCAATTTTTCTCTAACTTAGCTCTAAAAATATTAGGTAGCATCATTTTCTATGGTTAGATGTTGTTGTTCATAATGTATCCCCTATATATCATGTTGTTAGAAATTTCCTAGGTTTATATGTTGTAGTTACGCATTTTTTACTCCATTTTCATTAAAGTAAATACACACCATGTAATTAAATAATTCTTCATGTGTTATTAATTTAAATTACATGCTATGAAATTACATCATACATCCTATACACAAACATGTTTTGTTAGTACATAGTACAAGGCCATACCAGGTGCCTAGTATTTCAGATGGGTATACATCGGGTTTCCTCCAAGTATGTATCATGTACTTAATTAATTTTAAATAAAATTAATTCATTTAATCTATTTAAAATTATATTGGATAGGAATATCCCAAATTGTTCATATAGACATTATGATAAATGAATTAATTAATTAATAAGATAATTAATTGGTTGAATTCATTCATTTTTCCTTAATAAATAATTAGTTGAAATAAATTCTATATAGTTTACACATGTGTATTTGTTTCATGTGTGTATGGTCATAAGCTTGATCGACCTATGGATGTGTTAAATTTCTTTTAATTTAAAAATTATTTCTTAGGATTTGTAATAATTATTATTAAATTAAAATGAGGACATGAATTTCACCCCCTCTTAAATTATAGAACTAGAATGTTCATGGTTTAATTTATTTAATCCCTTTAACCATTAAATTATTTCTCCTCACATTCATGATATTAAATAATATGTAAAGTATATAGCTTCTATGTAAGTGTAGGCAATTCTGGTTTAGATCCAATGTGAAACCAGCTCTCGAGATACATAAAAGTATATGTGTAATGTGGTAACTTGAACCTATCATGATTCTATTAGTTATTATCCTATGGTCAAGGGTTTTTTTATCATCAACTTAATAAACAAACCATTAAAAAACACATGATCATTTAACATTACTTTATATTATTTCTAACAAGTTTCAATGTTAATTATTTATGGATTATTTATCATGATCAAATAAAATAAACAAATTGAAGTGTTGATCAGGCTTAATTTAATGTCACTTTTAATTATCAGGGATCATTAAAAAATATAGTTGTTTAAATTAAAAAAGTTTTCATTTATTGTAATGGGAAAATCCTATTAAATACCCTTTTATAAATAAGCTTTTAGAAAATACACATCTAAGATTTCAGGATTGGGGAGTTGACTTAATTTATTAATGAGTTTAATGTTAATGTAGTTTGAAATATATTCCTACCAATTTCTTATTGAGTAATCCACATGGCCAAATTCTAAACTATGATAATTTATATGTAGATTATTACAACTATAATATCCATGAAATGGGATATTTTAAATCTAATGGTGAAGGACATTGGTATTTGATAAAATAGTGATAGGATAATAAAAAAAATTCTTATGTCATATATTTTCATAATCCTATTAAATAATTAAAAATATGATTTTATTTATTAAATAAATGGAAAATAATATGACTTTCACGTTATCATTGTTAAATATATTTGATAAAGAGAATCTATTTACTACCACCAATTTCTAGGAGTGGTATAAGAGCTTGCACATAGTACTATGCCAAGAGAAAAAATTGTGTATAATGGAGCCCCATGTTCTTAAATAACTTTCTAAAGATATTATTAGGAGGAAATATTTTTCTACCCAACACACTTTGATGATGTATTAAATGTATAGTGTCTCGTGTTATTATCCATGTCTAGTGAGATCCTAAAAAACATGAGTAAATGGATACATATAGCATGATGTCTAATTTTCATGGTCCTTTTTAGTATAATTAAAGACAAGAGAGATATATGATATCCAGGGAACTTTTAGGTGATATCTTAAAGAGAGAGATCCATCAATGCCTCGTGTAGTTAAGATAATTTCCTATATTGATTGATTGTACATCTTGGGTTTTAATCCAACTAATGAGTTGCACACATATCTCATATTATCCTAACTATCTCAAATATTTTCTAGTTTCATTATGATTTATACAATGATAAATACTGAGAAGTTACTCTCAAAACACCACATCTTTATTTAATAAATAGATAATGTAATAGGGTATGAAAATCCTAGAGTCTTTATGGTGAATTAGACGAAGAACAAGGCAAAGGGCCCCAAATCTCAATCCAATTCTAAGGCCTCTGAGTACTATCCTTCAAAGAAGATGGTGATACAATGCTTGGAAAAGTAATGTATTGTAGTATGTTTTTCATATGGAAATCAAGGCAACTAGAAGAAGAACTTAATATTGTTGAAGAATCATGAGTAAACTTTAGGTATATTCATTATTGAGTACAATATTTTCATATCTACAAGTAACTTATTCAATAAATATTTTTGTTCTTTCATTTATATCAAAATTTCATAACCCTGTGTATTCAATGAAGTTTCTTAATGAGATGTGGATCTTTAAAGTACCAATGTTGCATGACTTATTATCTTGGTTATAGGAGATTACCACATCACATTTCCAAGAGGAATGATCTTGGTTTTAAATTATTTCCACTACATTTATAGTGTTAACAAAGACATTATTTTTTTATCCTAAAAGGATTTAGATTTTTTTGTTTTTAAATATGGAAATAAATTTTGATTCTTTTAAAAAGATATCATTTTTTATGGTATGTAACACCTAAATAATGGTCTATGTATTGAATTGAAAAATCCAAGTGTTGTAAATTGATAATGAATAAATTTTTCATGACTCATTTTACACCCAATTATGGAATCAATAAATTGGTCATGTAAATGAGAATCACTTGGAAAAAAATATCAAGATGGTTATTTAGACTCTTTTGATCTAAAACCACTTGATAGGTGTCTCTCTTGTTTATATGAAAATATGACAAAAAACCATTTGTTGTAAAGAGTTGAGGACCATTGAACTTGTAAAATTTCTACACAGTAATGTGTATAGACCATTTCTAGTAGAATATATATGTGGGTATTTGTACATTTCTACTTTTACTAATTAATTAAGTAGATATAGTTATGTATACTTAATGATATATAAGATAGAATACTTTAAGAAATTTAAAGAGTTCATGAATGAAGTTCATAATCAAATTGTTAAAAAGATAATGAAGATTTGATCTTATATAGGTGGATAACATCTTAATCAACATTTTATTGACTTCCTATGGGTATTTGGGATTATATCTTAACTCAATCCTTATACACCAGAGTGGAATGGTGTTAGAGAAAAAAAATTTCACATTGATGGACATGGTGAGGTCTATGATGAGTCATGTATATCTTCTATTATCCTTTTAGGTATATTCATTATAGACTACAACACCTATACTAAACCAAGGAACAACTAAATTGGTGGATGATGTCCTATACAAGTTTTGGAGTGGGAAAAGGTTGTTTTTTGAGTTTAAAAGTGTGGATTTTTGAGGGGTTTGTTGAGAAAAATTTCATAAATAAAATAGATCCTCAATAAAATAAGTGTATATTTAAAATATAAACAAATTAAACTAAATTTTATTAACTATACATACCTTCAGATAAAATAATTTTTTTAATCATCATCCCAGATTTTTAAAGAGGGAACGCATCTTCAAAAGGGATAGTGGAAAAAAGATTTAATTTGATATAGTTGATTCTCAATATACCCATCAGTTATAATAGGAATAGATTTCTCAAGTACCTATGGAATAGGTTGATTGAGATATATAAGTACTACATAGAAGCACTAGAGAGGATTGAGAAATAGGTAGACATAGTTTTCTAGTCATTGTGGAAGGTGACTCGTTATTGGTTGACAGTAATGACTCACCTTCTTATAAAGGATTATTATGGAGATAAAAATATTAAATAAGGAAATAATACATGAATTATGATATATATTCCTTGTATTATAATAAAAATAACATTTTAGTGAATTCTCCAGTTGATGTAAATCATTTTGGGTGTAAATGAGTATTTAAGAAGAAACTAGATATTGAACTTCAAGTTAATACCTATAAAGAATGTATACTATATGAAGGGTTTAATAAATCAATCCATAGACTAACATGAAACATTTTATCTAGTTTATAGGCTTAAATCTATCTGAATTCTTCTTTTTATGGTAGTTTTTCACCACTATGATATTTATTAAATGGATGTCAAGAAATCATTCCTTAATGAGAACCTTATGGATTATTTCTCTATGACACAACCAGAAGGGTTTGTGACTCTCAGTGATGCCAATGAGTTAAGAAAGTTAGAGAGATCCATTTATATGTTAAATAAAGCTTCCAAGTCATGGAACATTCAATTTGATGAAGCTATTATAAAATTTGTTTTCATAAATAATAAATGTGTTCCATGTGTCCAAAAGTTGTTTAGTGGGAGTGAGATCGTTTCCCTAGTACTATGTTTCAATGTTATATTACTTATTGGAAATGAGATACTAGGATTCTATTTTATTAAGGACTTATTGAACAAGGGTATATCCATAAAGGAATTAGGTGAATAAGATTGCAACCTAGGGGTTAAGATCATTCATGATAGATCTAAGGGGCTACTTGGACTAAGTAATGGTATATATATTTACTACATACTAAAGTGATTTAGTATAGAATAATACCATAGGGTATTGGTTCCATTGTCATATGGCATACATCTCTCCAAGAAAATGTATCTCTAGACACAATAAGAGATAAGGGGGATGATTCGTATCCCATATGAATATGTGATAGGATTTATCTTGTATACAGTGTTATCTACCAAGATTGATATAGCCTACACCATTAGCATGGTAACATGATGTCAATAAATTCTAGGATTATAAAATTATAATAATATTAAGACTATCCTTGTGTATCACAATCATACTAAGGATATATTCCTAGTGTTTTGAGGATTTGGGGAACTAGTCTTCAAGGTAAACATAGATGATTTTTTTTGAAGTATCATAATGATCTCAAGTTACAGTCAATATATGTATTTAGTCTCAATGGAGGACTTATAAGATAGAAGAGTTCATGGAAACCAAATATTTTTTATTGTATAGTGGATTCTAAGTATATTGTGACTTATTATATAGTTAAAGAATAATTTTGGATATTCAACTTCATCCAAGAGGTAGATGTGGTGCCTAGAATGAAAAATCCTATCACGTTTCATTATGATATTAAAAATGTGGTGGATCTCACAAAGGATTCAAATTCACATCAATGGACAAAGCACATAATTTTAAATTATCTCTTCTTTGGGGATTTTTTTTCAAAGTGTTGAATTCATAGTAAGCAGAGTATCCATGAAAGAAAATATGGTGGACCCCTTAACTAAAACCTTAACTCAATAGAATCATGAAAAAAATGTGATAGTAAGAGAACATAGAGATTTTGGTAGTTGGATCTAGTGTAAGTGAGACATTGTTAGAGTTTCTTCCCAATAAACAACTAATTTGTACTTCATAATTGTTAGTATATTTATGGTTTTTAATATTAATAAAGTTTTATCACATCATTATTGTTATTATATGTGACATTGTATGTGATAATGTCCTTAGGGTACTTATCGCACAGAGAGGTTATGGTAGTTACCTTATATGATGAAAACCTTGATTTACTATAGAATTATTCTTAAATTTTTGTTCTATGGTTTCATGATACTATATAAGGGGAACAAATGATATAGTTTATCAAGAATAATGGGATTATAAGACATTTAGACTTATTCTCCTGAAGTTTTTCCTTATAAATATAGAAGAGTAGAGGATTGTAATAACAAACCCGCCAGTATAAAATCCATAATTTATAGGTTTCATTAGATATTCATATATACAGATGTGTGTATTTCTCATTAGATATGATATTATTATTGAAATATAACTTCATTCATGTACTTTTATGTATTTCTATAAACTATGATGACATATGTTCATAGTTAATTCGATTATATTGAATGTGTTATTACTGATATTCCATTAATG
Source organism: Viscum album (assembly GCA_963277665.1). NCBI lineage: Eukaryota > Viridiplantae > Streptophyta > Magnoliopsida > Santalales > Viscaceae > Viscum > Viscum album. The sequence goes on from OY728131.1 coordinate 692,623,641, forward strand.
AATAATTCAATAAAGGATTTTTTTTCTTTAAAGGATTAATGAAAATAGATATCTCAGGAACTTTAATGGAAGTGGAACTTCCTAATTAAGTCTATATCTAGGATGGTTTTATCAGCGAGTTCATTTCTGGAAAGTTAATGAAAGATGCATCAAGCACATGGGTTGATGACATAATTATGCAACCTGATCGATTAGAGATCTTGAGATAAAGGGATTATATTCTATAGTGAGTCGTGTGAGGTTATTTTCATTAATATAATATCACATTTCTCTATAGTTTATTAGACATTTTTGTGGACATTAATCTGGGAATTTAAGAAAGATCATCTTAATGCCACTAAGAATGGGGCCTAAAGGGTCACCCACTAAGTATATCTATAATATCATATAAATTTTATATAAATTAAATATTAAAACAGAATATAATTTTCTCATTTTGATAATAACATTTATCTAGGTTTGATTAACCCCAAATATTTAGTCACCAGTTATTCAAGAGAATTAATATGTGAGTTTAATATTAAAGAAATATATATTCACTAGGTAATTAATAAATATGTGAATAAAAAATCATTATTTATTTAATGATAAATAAATTAGTGATATTTATTTAATTTTAAAAAATAGTCATTATTTAAATTTTGATAAATACTGAAGATGATTAATGTATCAAGTTAATGGTTCGCCTCAGAATGGTATATTAAATATCATTTAATATAATTTTAGTTAATTAATTTAATAAATGGTATTTATTTTATTTTTGATACATGCTTCTATAAAGTAAATATTATTAATATTATTGTTATTATTTATACATGTGGTTATCTAAGTATTAAGATAATAATAAAGAGCCTATGTGTAATTATTCTCTAACCTAACTCTATAAATATCTAGTCATATCATTTTATATAGTTTTATGTTGTTGTTCACAACACATCCCACTAGATATTATCTCATCCAAAGAGAAAAAAATTCTCCAGAATTCCCTAAAGAACTAAGAGTAATAATCATATTCCTCCCTCTCAAGTCTTAAGATAACCAAAAGATTTATTCAATCCTTCAAGGAGTTATTTTTATGATCAATGTTGAAAAATGCGTGTTTTATAATCTCCAATTATATCACCCTAAATATCTCTAAATTGATGTTCTATGGTTCGTGGATCATGTTTAGGTAACTACAAGAGGTATTCTAACATTAAGGCCTCTGATTTAACAATGGTATGATAAAAGGAGTTCAATCAAAACCTTAAAAAATAAATAATTAAAATATGGGGTAATTATTTTTCTACATAAATTAATTATAAATTTTACGTGATTATATTTTATTCATAGATTATAGTGTTACTATTCAAAAAAATTTGAGAATTATTTCAAAGAAGTATACTAAAAACCATTTTTCGTTCTGATATTGAACGGTTATGTTGGTCCCCATAACATAGAAGGGTTATGTCATGTTTTAGGTTGTGATGGATCTAGGTTATAGAATTAGTCATTGAGGTGGTGATGTGGTTATTTTTTTGATTTTGGGTTGGTTGAAACAGGTTGAGAGTTGTGATTTTTTGATGGTGTTGGGATGGTTGACACTAGTGGAGAGTTGAACTTTCATGATTATATAGGGATAGTTGGCACAGATTAAGTGTTAGGCTTTCTTATTTCACTTGTTTGTCAAGGTAATAGTAAAATATGGTATTTAATTTACTTTTGACTCACTTGCATCTTTAATCTATATTCATAGTTATCTCATAATTTCCTTATAAACATTATTTCATGTATTTCTATCTTAACATTTATATTTCACATGGATATATAATTAATTAGAAATATTATCCTCCTCAGTACTCAAAAGATCTCACCCCTCTATAATTTTTATTATATTTTTATAGGATAGACTAGTTGAGATTGGATATTATATTGTTAGAGTGGCTGGAGTGGATCTTATGAATTCATTTTTTGAATTGTCCTTGTATTTTTATTCATTATTATATAGACATAGTTAGGGATTTAAATTGTATAATTATTTTTAAAAAATATATACATCTAATTGATTAGTGGATTATTTTTAAATTTTCTTGGTAATTCAAGAGAATAATATCTTCCATGTTTTTTATAGATACACTCTGTTCCATTTTTCAACATATGTCCTATTGGAGGTGGAATTTGGGGGGTCACACTTTCTCTGATTCCCACCCAAGAGGTATTATAGTATGGGAGAGATCATGACAAAGTGGTGTCATAGATTTTGTTTAAGAGATAGGATAATGTTAAGAGTCGGTCATATGTGAGGAATTTCATGGGTTTTGTAAGGTAAAAGTTTCATTAAACCTAACCAGTGAATAAGGAAAAGAGTTAGATGGAATATAAATATTTAGGGCCCCATGTCAACTATTCCTAAACTTAGGGGTCTTAGGGACTGGCTAGGATCTAGGTATAATTTCTCCCTATGATGTGATGCAAGGAACAAGACAGCCAACTAAAAATGTTTAGGTGGAAAATACATTGATTATAGAGTGGAAAAATTATAAATCCTATATACATCATTTTCATTGGTTTAATTTAAATTAATTTTTTATTATTATTTTTAGTGTGTATTTATTCTAGTATTTACATTGATATCATGTTTTATTTATAAATATGTTTTATTTATTTTGAATAAATTAATTTATACTAGTTAAAAACATAGTTTTATTATAACTGTTTACATTATATAATATTAATCATTACTTTAATGATATACCATATTAGTGTTATAAACTAAATTTTAAATTCTTATTAACTAATATACAAGTTAATTATGTGAGAAAATTTTAAAAAAATATTTTAAATTAATATGAGTAGTGTGTTAATATGTTTTCATTAAGGATTCATTATTTTCATTTTCATAAAAAATTATAAAATATTTTCCGATTAATAATTCCCTTGATGACTAATTATTAATTAAGTTGAATGATTATAGTAGAAATGTTTTAAGCATCCTGTTTTAGATTCTATTATTTCTTAACATGAAATATTATCTTGTTCGTTAAGCTGAACTAGTAATTTGATAATTTTTTACAAATAAATTCATATTGTAAGTATGAGTATTTTTGTGTGTGAATGAATTATTATAGATAGAATATCTAAAATTCTTGAATGTTATGATCAATTTCCTAATAAACGATTCTAAATTATGTGATATGTTAAATTATTTTTTATACCACGTTGATCATAATGACTTTAAATTATCACAACTTGATTTTAATTTAGTACTTGAATTATTATACAATGATTTAATTAAGTAAGAATCCTAAAATAAAAACAACCGACAATTAAGTGATAATTAAAATCATGTTAATATGATAATAAATGATTCATTATAATGTGAGTATTATAAACATGTAGTAATTATTATGACACTAGATAAGAAATGTTTCTTGTGTACATTGCATGAGATATTGCACTAAAAATATTTTAATATCATGTGTTGAGTTCTTGATCTTTCTTAACTGAATAAAAATAAGCAAGCCTTGTTGACTATATCATTAAAACATGGTTATTATAAAGTTGTTTGTGGTATCCTTATGAAGATTTTTTATGATATTATTGATAGAGAAAGGGAATAGTTGATGTGAAAATTTGTTAAGGATGAAATATGACAAACTACTGGTGGATAATTAGCTCTCCATTATTTATTTATTTTCTATCCACTATTCATTTATTTCCTAGTTAAAAGTTTCTTTTCTTTATGTTTATGTTTCTTATTTATATCATGTTTACTTATTTTCATTTATTGTTTGATATTTACTAGCCACTTTTTATTTATTTTATATTCATTGATTTCTTAATTTATTGGATATTTTTTACTAAATTACTCAATATGATAAATCATTGCATCATCTATATTTATTAATAACTAATATTTGGGCCTCTCATATTATTTTTAAGTTGAGTTTATATTCTTGAGGGTGATTATCTTTTAAGGGGTATTTAAAATGGTGACCCAATCATTGTTTTCCCTTTCTTGGTTTATTCTACCTTTTACTCTAGGTTTTGTTTTAATTCTTGAGAGTGAAATTTTTTTGAGAGGTATCTAATGTAAAAAACCCAATTTTCATGAGCCCTTACTTTATCATTTCTCAGATGTTGATGGTTTGGGGATGTGTCATTTAATAATTATTATAATTTTATCACATTTTAAATTCTTATGAAACATTTAAAATATTCCCTTAAATAAAATTTTAATCACACTACTGATATATTTTTTATTAAATGGAAATATCTTATTCATTTAAATGTTTTTATACATTATTTTACAAAATATTTTTTATTGATAATTTCATACGTATCGGTTATAATTTTTTATGTATTTATTAAAATATCTATTATATTGGTATTTCTACAACTAAAATTATATCATGTATCAAAAATATTTTAGGTGCATATTTTACTTTTTTTATTTTATTATTTTATTTAATTTAATTTGAAATTATTTATTTTATGTTTTTTATTGATTTTAAAATAATTTATTGTAGTGTTTAATATTTATTTTAAAGTTGGAAAGATTATTATTTAAATAATTTGATAATTTTCTTAGTTAAATTTTTAAGGTGTTGTTGCATTTTATTTTTGGATATAATTAATTTATTTTCTAATTATTTATATTTTTATGATATAATGTATTTATGTTTTTAATTTGAAAATTTATTGTAACGGAATTTTGGAATTTTTTGGTATAATTTTTTGGCATTTAATTTTAAATGGTGATGTCATCAAGAACAAAGGGGATTGGGGTTGGTTCAACCTTGAAAAATAAAATATAAAAAATAAATTATTTTAATTTAAATACTAAATTAAATATTAAAACTTCATTAAATTCATTATGATTTAAGATGGGTAATATTAAATTCTAAAATTTTTTCCTATGTTCATTTAATATACACTAATATGATAAAAAATAGGAAACATGTTTTATAAAAACATTTCAAAAAAATTAAAAAAAAACGATTTGTTCAAAATAATAAATATTTTAATAAAAAAATTTAATATATATATAAATATGTTTACACAGAAAAAATTTAGAAAATATTTTTAAAAAATTATAGAATAAGAAATATATATATCATAAAAAATTATAAATTTAAAATTTTAGTTAAAAAATGAAATAAATTTTTCATTGATTATCTATGTAAATAGTTTTTGAGAATTTATTTATCTCAGTTATTTTGGGTTGTTACAATATTTTATGAACCATTATTTTAACTTCTAGTAATGAATGGGTTAGATTTCAATTATAAAAAGTGGTGTTAGTGATCAGGTTTATTAACACTTAAAATATATTCCCTTATAAGTCTTTAAGTATTCTTCATTCTATGGTGTTAAATCGATTGTTTGGAATGGTGAATGTATTTCATAAAATTTTCGTGGTGATTGGTGAGAAAAGGTAGCAAATTAATAAGCTATTGGTTATAGGGATTTCTAATCTTTCCTGTATCTTTTAAAATAGTTTTTTGTTTGGCATGTTGTGCAATATTCTAAACTACCCTTGTTGAACATAAAGCCTTCAATTGTTATCCCATCAAAACTGATGATAAAAATATCATCATTATTTTTTTATTTTTAAGTCCTTTGAAAAAATGACAAGTGTTTCCTTCATTCTTCTTATTTGATACCCTCCCATTAATCTCTTATATCTATGACTCCTTGTACCACTCTAACACTTGATTATCTATCATTCCTAGTATTCCTTTATATATAATATGACTATACTCTTTATTATTATTTACATTATGCATATATATTATCACTCTTCTCTCGAACTCATGTTTGGTCTAGGGTAAGGGTTCATTGTATTCCTCACATTTCATTTCTACAGTTCTTAGATTTTAATTGTGTATTGAATGTTATAGTAGTTTTTTTGATTAATTAAATTTGTGCTTGTTTTTTATAATACATTATGAAAAGATATTTTATGAAATAAATAAATATGACCAATAATAATAAAATTATGAAAATTATCATGAGATATAGGAATTGATTTGGAAATGGAACTAAAAAGGATTTTGGAAGGATAAAAAAGAATATGTAAAGTTGAACATATTTTCCTAAAATTCTTAACTAAACTCATATTTATTAATTATTCACTGAATATATGTTGTTACACTAATTTAATTATAAATTTCACCATGAAGGATGTGATTTTGGTATAATGGAACAGGTCTTGGTTTGTTAAGGATGTAGGGACTTGCATCATGACGCAATGTGCCGCACCGAACTTTTTTCATGGTCAAAGATGATTTGCTGAGATTTTGAAGAAAATTCCATAGTATTTATAGTATTTTTAAATAATATTATAATTGATTTTGTGGATTTGGTATTTGATTAAGCATCATGCCGCAGTGGAGGGGATTAAACTATAGAGTGGTGGGAGTCAAGGCATGGAACATCGTAGTGAGGATAATCATGTAGTGATCGGGTTATTTACATGGTATATTGATGATTTAGTTTGAATTTAAATAGAGGAGGATATGTCATGTATTTTAGGTGATATACTTGACACATTTGGGATAATTTTACCACATCTAAATAAATTGGACACATGAAATAATTGTGGTAAAGTCGAATCAATCCAAACAATTATATCAAGTTATGGATTCTTAGAAGACATTATGAAAACTACTTTCTTTATTCCAAGTACATATCATATAGAAAAAAACACATTCATTTAAAAAAAGAGTAGTTGAATAAGGCGATTCATGTTCTTTATTTCCATATATATTTATTGGAGATATGAAAGAAGATAAGGAGTTACACTTCTATATCCAGATATTGAATAAGTGAAATAAGATAATTATAGTGTGGGATTATTATAATATAGAGGAATAAAATATGTTGTCATGTTCATGTGTAAGATGACTAATTGACACTTGCATTGAGTAGTTATTCTCATTTGGAATTGGGGGATTGGAAATGTAGTTAAAATGTATTAGAGAAATTCATAAATTCTATTGTTATGATATAATAAAATTCATATGATATTATGGAAGAGACCCTCACATCTATAAACTTATTTTCACTTCACCGAATTAGTATGTTCATGTAAACTGGAACAATTTCATGTGTATGTTACTCAGATTATCATTTTGTGGTGGACCCAGTAAAAACCTTTTGTGTGCTCATTGTTAATTTTTTTTAATTTTTATTTAAATTTTGGTTTTATTGATAATAAGAGAAATAGAGATTTAATGTGTTCTTTATTTTGAGATAATAGGATATATATGTTCTAAGTAACTTTAAAGAATAAAGGATTTATTTGATGTACACCCGGACTCACCCCCCCCCCCCAGGTTTCTTAATGTTAGGATTGTGCCAATGAAACTTCATGAGAATAAATCTAAATTTTTATGTGCCCCTATCACATAGTAGTCAGATGTCATCTATGTCCAATCAGATTGATGTATCTAAACCATAAGACATATTGTTTAAGAATGTGGTCATAGCATCTATGGTTCTCATTATAGTGGGATACTTTTATAACCTTTTTATGTAACAAATATTCAAAATACATTATCACATTAATTTTCTGTATAATAATAACAATTTTGTGATAAATATATTTATATTATGGTAATTAAAAGTACAAAGTTAGTTAGTTATAATGAAACAAATCTAACATACTTCCACTTCCACTAGATCCAAATTCTAACAACTCTTAACCTATTTTCCCTCACATGATATACATGATTCCATTGAAGTATAGAATTATTCCATAGGTCTAACACATTTTATTTGGTGGATACTTTTCTCACGATAACATCAAACCTTTGAGTAAAATCACTCAAGAGTTGATACTTTGGAGTATATTATTTTTTTTATTAATGTGACATGGGCTCCTTAGCAAGATTCATAATTGCAATATTATCGTAATAAAACGTAGTGGTATTTGTATAATTAAGTACTACACCGATATCCATGATGAAGTTTCATAGACGCTGCAACATACTCAGTATTCGTAAGTATGGAAATCATTGTATTTAATGATATCTTTTATTTCTCATTTCTCTAGCCTAACTATAATAATTAATCTATAAGATGGTTGGTTCTGTGTACCCTTGATAACTAAAATTCCCTATTCTCCAAGTACCGATAATTAATCTCATATGCTTTCATGAATAATGTTAAATATTTTTAAATATTGGTTCATATAGTTCTCCTAGTTTTATATGATATTTTCCCACCATGTATTATGCATAAGGAATATCAAATCTTTTTACATACCATGGAATATATGATAAATCAAATTTCTTATGATTATGGAACTTTAATCCTCTTTTAATTTTCTCATGTATGAAAACATATCTTATGGGAAATATTTATATCATGCGAGATATGTAATAATTCACTCTGGAATTATTACATATTGTATTTTCTAATACTTTTTCAATGTGTGTATTATGAATTGGTCTAAGAAACTCCATAGATCAACCTCAGTAGATATTGTTCCATAGAACTTGGTTTACTAATTTAATTCATTCATGGAATATATATTTTTAATATAATTTTAACCAACTGTAAGACTAGCATATATTTTCCATATATTATAAACATACTTCTCTTAGAAAACAATAGAGCACCCATCATTCTCTTTTATACACATGTAATTATAAGCTTCCCATGATTAAATGTCTAATTATATCTATAAATAAATCCCTTAAAAATTCATATAATTGGGTTAGATACTATGGTAAATCAAATTCAAATATATTTCAGTATTTATATTGGTGAAACGGGATTCTATAAATCCATTACCTTAACATTGTTAAGACTTTAACAATTAATATTACTTTACAGGTAATCACTTTACCATACATGTATTTATCACACTTGAATACCCATATAAACCGAGTGGTGCTTATATCATTTAGGGATACTACCAAATACAATCATGATTTTGATATATATACTCCTTTTCAAAATTTGTATACTTTTTCTAATTTTAGATTATAAACATTTACTACTTATTTATAGGATAAGTATTAATGCCTTTTAATGAATAATTTATATTGCATAATTTGGTGGTTATAAAACCACCTCTTTATTTTTGTCTTTCATACACATTATATATATCTATAACAACTACTCCCACTAGGTCTTATGAAGTTTAAGTTCCAATTCTAACTCATGTGTATCTTGAGCCTTAAATTGATTAAAGTCCATATTGATCCCAATAACTCAAATAGATATGTTTACCCACCTATATATATATATATATATATATTATTTCACTTCACTATCACATTTCCATCTTATGGATTTATATGACATCTATAGTAACATTTAGAATAATTGACTAAGATGTACTTTCTATTTTACTTGATGAATGTTTGTTGCAAAAATTAGAGTTAACAAATGGTTTCTATGAAAAACACTTTATTTTATTAAATAATATATTTATCTTATATTATAACATGTATAATAAATTATATGATATAAATTTTTCATTATAGTTAGCATATGGTTAAGTGCTAAAACCTTTATTTACATATCATGTCTTGAAAAGAATAATTGAATATTTGTAATACACACATCAATCCTCCTCGATTTTCCTTTTACTAAAAATAAATGTGAGCTTAGGAATAACTCCACTATATATTTTAATGATTTATGAATGCTTTGTTAATATTTTCATCAGCTTACCCACATAAAGAATCTCTTATCTTTTAGAAAGCATATTCTATAATTCACTTTTACTCTCCTTAAATATATTAATGGAATATCATTAAGTAAATAAATTTACCTCTAGATTCTACTTGAAATAGTTCACACATTTCTTGTTGAATAAATTCTAAAATCATTTTTGTCTTATCACTTTTTAATGTTAAAATGATTATTTTTCTTAAAACCATATAAGAATGTAACATACCTAAAAATTTTAGCTCTAGATAATATAAACACCCTTCTTCATTTTCCTTGAAATTTACTTCCAGATTTAATTGACCAAGAATTATCTATCCATAACTACGTGTTTTTTGGGACTTATATTTTTTATTCATCATTAATTATCAATATTATACATATGTGATTCAAGTATAGTAACATTATTAATTAAGTATGGTAAACCATAAAAAATAATTATAAAAAATAAAAAAAAGTCTCATTTTGTTAAAACTCTACATTGAGATTATGTTCTTGTAACACCCAATACAAAATAGTCATTTTCAAACACAATAATCATTCTAATTAGAAATGTGAAGTTGTGATATTTTCTAAGCTAGACTATGAGCCAAGATCTATTATCAACATAAATATTCACTTTTATATTGTACTATATTTTATCTACCTTGGTTCTTGTATTTGAATACAAATATGTGAGTCACATATTTTATTTAACACCAAAGAGGATAAATTAGAGTTAGAAGATCATTATGGTAAGACAGTTCTTCTAGTTTGAGTATGATGATAGCATAGCCACAACTAGGTAAAAACATAGGAACGAGAATCAAATATACAAATGCAATGGACATAGTTGTTCATCGATTAGTCTTAATGATGTTATAGAGTGTATCTCAAGGATAAAATATAATAAGTTTGGATGGGTGTAAAATACAAGTCTTCATTATAGAGTACAACTTGAAGGTTATCTTTTCTAATATAGGGAGGTTGTAAAACCTTTTTTTTTTTTGAGGTATTTTATTATTTAAATTTTTCTATAAGTTTGTTCTTATTCTTTTTTAAATATAGTGGATGTTCCTTAAAAAGTTTAGAAGAATCCAATATAATTTTAAAAGTTATAGGTGTGTAAATATTGTTTTTTTAGTTATAATAGGGGTTAATAGTTAAAACATGATTAGGGAAACCATGTTAATTACCATGAAGAGGGGTAAATATGGGTGCATAGTTTTTCAAACCATGTGAGTTTCTCCAAGCAATTATGAAAAAACTAAAAAGGTGTTACAAATCCATTTTTTTATTTTTAACATGGTTTATTAAACCATTTTTCTTAATCATGTGAAGTGGTGTGTCTTAGATAGTGGTGGTCAAATAGTTGGTTCCCGGTTTTCAAAACTGTATGGATAAACTATGAAACTAGATTAATAAAATATGAAAATTAGATTTTAAACTGAGAACCCACTCCAAAAACTCTTATTATTCTATATCTTTAGGCTCTTGAACCCTATCCCTCCTCTTGGAAATTTTGGTGATCACCCACCTTCTATAAGTTGATCTCCTAGAATCAAAGTGTGTTGAACTATATGGATCAAAGATATGAATCTTGTTTCTTTTATTCTCTCTTAGTCTTCTTTTTTTATCTTATAAAGATCCCTAGATCAGGTCCTTCATGCCTGAATCAATGGTTTAAATCATATTTTGATCTTTTGTCTTTGGGATTTGACTAATTAATGGAAAGGAAAGCTTGGATCTATGAGATCATGGTGTGATTCCTTCTTGGAATTTTAGTTTCACTTCTTTCGAGGTATAAAGTCTATAAATTATTCTAAAAGTATAACTTCATTTATTAATTTTTTAATTAAATATTCATGTTTTAACACCCTGAGTTGTCGTGAAATATTTTTTGAGTTTAATTTAACCTTTTTTATATTTTTCATTTCACGCAACACTGAATATAACATCTGTTATATGAAATCACTAAGTTTGTATTTCATTTCACGCAAAACCAATTTAATCTTTCACTATAAATAAAAATTAAATTAGATTTTTGTTTATGAAACAATATGTTTCGCTTATATTACACACAATTATGAGTTCCTTTTATAACTTGTGTTACACATAAGGCTGAGATTTACCAAACTAGAATATACAATTAATATTGTTATTAAAATATTATTATAGTTACCACCTAGATGTTGAAATGGATGTTTTGAATAAGATTAATTAAATTGTAAAAATATGATCTACACATTTATATAAAATTAATCCTTTTTTATCAATTATTTATAAATGAAATTAAGAACTATTTGAGAATAAATAAAATCTCTTTCAAATGAAAATATTTTTCTATGTTCAAACTCCATTTTATCTTAATAAATTAAAAAATCCATTTTAATGAATTATTTTAATAAAATTTATAAAATATTTATTCAATTAATTTTTTTTTGTACTCATCCAATATATTTTATAGGCATAAGATGATAATAAATATAATTTTATGAATAAAAATCTGTATTTTTCAAAAAGGTAATTTTACTGCCTTTTAATAGAGAACCCATTTTAAATATAATTTTGGGAAATATTATGTGATTTATTTGACAAAATAAACTAATTTTTTGAAATTGGGATATCAAAATTTACTTTAGGTGAATTTTTGGTATTTTTTCAGACGTTTCATTTTTTTTATGAATATCGAAAATACTGAATTTTAATTAAAAGCTGTGTTTTCAACCAATTTTTTTATGTAGATAAATTTTATAATAAATTGGTTATAAAGTAATATTTAGATCATATATATATATTCAAACAATTTGGGTCATTATAATAAATTTCACATTGAAATTTGATATAAACCATTTTAATCTTTCGATCATTTTCACTTTAAAAAAATCGTTGTCTCGTCCCCTCTATAAGATTAATTTTCAATTAATTTCTACAGATTATTTGTTTATAATTTTTAAATCATAGATTCAAAATTTTTAATAATAATAATTTATAATTTCTACTAATTTCAAATTAGTTTTTTACCAAAAATATTAGTGGAAATAATTAAAATTAATTAAAGTGAATAAGGTAAAAACGTGTTTACTTAATGGTTAAATATTAACATAAGGGAAAAAATTCCATAGATACGTGTCCAAAACATATTGGATGGAAATATTGTTTCTATATCCTCTCATTTGTCTAAAATTTAAAATTACTGGAGGCCCATGATGTATGGTAGACCTCTCAATAGTGTTTACCTTTTTATATTTACCAGAATGTCACTCCTCCTCGACTATAAAAAGGAACTCACCCCCTCCCCTCACTTATTTACACATATAAATCCATTTTTCTCATCAAAATCATGTCAAAATAATCTCAAAACATCCCTCATATAATCCTATAATCCTCACATTGGGCATAAATTTAACCAAGGAAGCCCTTTGGTGAAAACCAAAAGGAGTTACCCGAAACAAAGTAACATTATTCAATATGAACTTCTAATTTATTTCTTTCTCCACACATTCAGTTATTATTATTAAATGATTAAATAATAAAATAAATATAATAAATATAATAATATTTTTTTATTCAATGGGTTATACTAACACATACATACACTTCCATCAAATGGTTAATGAACTTAATGTTCGTGTCTACAGCAGACTACCGCCTCGCGAAACGATGTCATTCGTTTTTATTTACCACCTCTCATGGTTGGGAATTATGATGTAAATGATATTTTTATATTATTATTATCATATTTATGATGTATTTATTCTTCTATAATTATTATATTAAACATAATTTCATGATTTAAATTTTTTGTAAATATGATAACTTCCATTTTTGGAAATGTGGACTACCGCCTCCACAAAGTGATGTGATTCGTTCACACATTACATGGAATTTATTAAGGATGGTTTTAGTAAATTTAAGAAATATGAATGAAATAATAATTATATTTTAATTAAAATATATATGTACACATATATGTTATTTTCATTATTTCTTTCAATGTGATAAGAAAACTGAAACAGTCTTCATGCGTACGTATGACCTGACATCTCTATAAACAGTGCATTAGATTTCATATTTATACATTTTATAGATTATTATAAATATTTATATACTATATATAAATATATTATATTTATATAATTTTTTATGTTCATTAAATAAGTAAATCATGATCTTATTAAGGGGATCAAGAATAACAAATCAAAACATATATGAAAAACAAAGAAGATATTACCTGAAATGTAACATTAACATGAAATTGTTAATAAACATGTAATATAAAATAATAGTAAAAAAATATATATTATTATATATAAAACAATATATATTATTATATATATAATAATATATATTATTATATATATAATAATATGGTTCTATGGTATATGTATAATAAACTTATATTTATTATACTGGATTTTTGAACATGTAAAAATAAATCCATGACTTAAGGTGAGGGTTTTCTCATCCCACATTCATTTCCATGAGATATATGTTGTATTCACAAATTATTCTTATTGTGTGGTATATATACTAACCTATGACATGTTATATCCTGAATTTAATTTATTTCAAGATATTAAATTTTTTAATTGATGTTATGCTTTCATGTGGATCATGATTCAGAAGTTACTCATGTAGTAAGGGGATTTCACAAGAGGCTCAGCCCAGTTGTTGAGGACTCGACAAGTGCATCCAAGAGACCCAAGTTCAAAATTGGGTGGAGACATATTTTTAGGTATTGTAGTAGTACTATAGTGGTACTGTAGCAGACATTGTTCTATACTGTAGCTACCAGAACTATTCATCTATTTGGGATTTTGGGCCACTATTTTGGGCCTCAGGTCCTTTAAGGCAATCGGGCCACCCATGGTCTTTGGGCTAGTAAGGATTTCGAGCCACCTCAAGTCCTTCGGGCCACCTCAAGACCTACGGGCCACCTGAAATTTGTGCTTAATGATCAAATAGACTTTACAAGGAATGGAATCTATATGGGGATTAGAGCATTAGAATTCACCAGAGTAGAATCTAAGAGTATTGTTAGAAATATATGGCATAGCATTACCATTGGTACTAGCCTGTTCTTTCATGGGAAGCCTAGCCGAACAGCCATGCAAAAGGTGGAGAGTTGATATCACGATGAAGAAGCTTAGAAGCGGAGTTCCAAGTATAGTCTGTATAATTCCTAAAGGCATACGAGTCATGTAATATCTAAGCCTACAGACCTTGTAAGGGTTCCCCCTCATAAAATGGGGGTTGCCAAAAATCAATAAAAAAAGAAGGCCTTCGGGATATTCGCGTAGTAAGGGGATTTTTAGCTTTACATTTATTTCTGTGAGACTTATGCCTTATTCACCAATTATTTATTTTGTGTTGTGTATATACTTCCAATGAATGTATTCTATCATTATTATCCTTAAATTTACTATTATTTATATATCTGTTTTTTATCTCGCTTTCATGTGTTTTATGGTTTGAATGTTACTAAATCGGTAAATTAATTTTGTCTCAATTTGCCTTCATTGAGACACATGTCATGTTATGCACCTATATTCTTCTAAGAGGAGTATATACTTCCATTTCACATGTTATATCATGAATATATTTATATTAATGATATATTAATCTTCATGTAATGTTATTTTTTCAATGGGATTATGATTCTATATTACCAAATGTGTAACAGTTTATTGCTACAATATCATCATTTATCAAGATTATTTATGATTATTCTTCCATTGATGAAATATTATGATCTATATCTCAAGAAATATCATGAGTTTTATTATCCCATATTTATTCATGATTTATTTATATAATTGTTCCATTTTTTCCACTTTTTGGTACTTAATATGATTAAGAAAATGCTTATAATAAAATTCACCATTATTTATCTTCATTTGAAAATTTGTTTTATTCAAAAAACATGTTTTCTAAAAAAGTTTTCAAAAACATTTTTTAAATTATATTTTAACATAATATTCAAATAAAAATATTTCAATGAATTTTAAAGCTTCCTTTACATGTTTTTAAGTTTATTTTCAAAGAATTTTTTTAAATGTTTTATGTTTTAAAAATAATTTTTCAAAGAAAAAAGGCTATTTTCCTCAAGTAATGTTTTAAATGATCCTTTCAAAATTATTTTACATATAAGATGAATTAATTTTATATTTTTTATTATTTATTGGGGATATTATCCAAGGACACCATTATTATTCTTTCTTTGAATGGTTTTACTTTATAATGGAAATCTTCTTATAAAACCCATTTATCTTCCATGGGATATACCATGATAAAACTCTTATGAAATATACTCATTTCATTAGTTATTGTATGAAGAAATGATTATGAAATATGTCTCTTAACAATATTTTATGATAGGTTTATGTTTTTATAATACCCATTTTATTTCACAGGTTATGATATGATGTTTATTAAACCCATCTTTTATTATGGGTCATGATAGGATGAATGTTTTATTATTTTGTAGCACATGGATGTAGGATTTTATTATGTGAATGGTGGGACCTATATCCCACTCCAATGGATTGGTTAATGATGTATGAATCATGGGTATATATGTTATGTGTGAACCAGATTACATATTCATGATGTTATGAGTGAACCACATTATATGTTTACAATTTTATGCATGAACCTGATTAAATGTCCACAATGTTATGCATGGACATGGTTGCATGTCGATATGTTTATGAAAGAACCTGATTACATGTTCAAAATGTCATACATGAACCAGATTACATGTTCACCAATGTTATACATGGACCTAGTTTCTTGTCCATAATCTTATGTGTGAACCTGATTAAATATTCACAATGTTATTTTTGAACCTGATTACATGTTCACAATGTTAGGCATGGAACTATTTTCATTTCCAAAAGTTTTTATGAGGGACTGATTTCATGTACTTAACTTAATGAGTGAACTTGTTTCTATTTACACATGTTCACAATGTTATAAGTAGATATGTATGCCAGAATTATATATCTTATGACAATGTTATTCTATCATGACTCATGTTATTTAATTTCCTTATGATTCATGTCTTATGAACTGCCAATATTTATTCCATGACTCTTGATTATGATATTTCATATATAGGGTATGATCTTCTAATGTAACTATCATGTTCTTATACCCTTATTCTCGTGTTATGCTTAAATATATCCATTATTTACCCTTACTGAGAATTTGAGCTCACCGCTTTCTTATGTTTCTTTTCCCCAGGTTACAAACAAATGTTTTAAGTATGTTTAATAATGGGGAAGATCTTTAAGGGAGATGTTGAAGATCTTTCACCATGATAGAATATTTTGTTTCCAATTTTCCAAAGAAACTAAACTATTACAGTCCTTGGGAATGTACTTCTGTAATGTGTTGAATGTTTATATAAAATGAGGTACTATACATGTATCTTAGTCCTAGTTTACAATAGTTGGTATCAAAATAAAGGTTTAGTCAACCTTTGGAAACTAGGATAAGAAAACTTTAGTGAGATCCCTAGGGATATTTCTAAGGATATGATTTGGGGTGTATCTAAGGATAATACTAAGGTGTAATATATTTTAAATCATGTTTCATTATTTAGGAATCCTATAAGTTATGTTTCATGATTATTTGGTTTTATGCTATGATAAGTGCTTCTCACACTATTATTTCTAGTTTTTTTCAATGGAAGCAACCCGAATGAACTGGGTTAATGTAGAATGTGATAAACAATTTTCTGGTGAATAGTCAATTGGGATGATCACTAGAGTGAAGGATGTTTTGATCATGACTAATTAGTTTTCATTGATCATGATTAATAATGTATAACTTAATCAACTCTCGGACTCACCAAATAATAGAAGGAAATAGTTTGCTGAGATTTTAGGTAATGAAGACCATCGAGGAAAGAACATTCAATTTTCTATATGGTGAGAATGTAGAATAAATCACCCAAGAGAATATATTATAGGAACAAGAAGATGTTTTGACTGTGGAAAATAACGAAACAAAGCAAGTAACTACATAGTAAAAATTATGATTTCATTTAACACAATGGATGGGAATATTAGATTCCCTGAGACATAATCAATGGTTGAATGCTTTAAATGTAGAATGAATGGTCATTATGAAAATTTATGTCCTAAGTGGAAAGCTCATGAAGATAATCAGCAAGGTGGTGTGAGTAATGGTTATATTATTGACATTGATGAGCCTACAAATGAAATGTGAATGGAAATAGGTACTAAAGAATATGATGAGGAAGACTTGTTAATGTATTAAGGATGAAATGGATTTACCTAAGAGTTTATGTATTTGGATTCAATAATTATTAATTGTGAAATATATATAACTATTTTTTAGTTTGTGTTTTTCTCTAAATATTTACAAGAATATGTTGAATAGTTCCAATGGATTAGAAAGATGACTTAATGGCAAGGTGATATTCATGGAAAACATATGATAAAGGTAAATATAACCCTTAATATGTTACTGATGTTGACATAATGATGTTTGGATACAGTTATATTGGAAATTAATAAGTAAAATAGATGGTACTAATTACCTTGGAACTGATTAAGGATTTTTCAACAAATTGGTCTATATTATCGTGTATTAAGTTTAGAACTTTTTTGGATTTAAGTAATATATCCAATAAACTTTGGAATAAGGAAACATGAATGTTTTCAATAAGAATGTATAGTAATTTAGGTTATTACCATGTTTCAAGAGAATACATGGTTAAGGTATTCACATATTTTGTATGTGATAACCAAGAGATACTTTATGATATATGGGGGATCAATACTAAGCTATTTTTGAGAAATTTAGTGACCTTATTTCTAAATTTTTGGACTTTCATCTTTGTAAAGGGTTACAAGGATAACCATTTGTCAAATGGTTGATGTTAAACTTCGTATGATATTTTATATATTCATGTATTATCTCACCATATGAGGATTTATGCATATTGGATAACTTGTGCTAACCTTTTTTTTGTGACATAAACTAAAGACAGATGGAATAACTTATCATTTTACCTCCTGATATGTTAGTACTTCCAGAATGACAAATTCACCTTCATTTCTTAGAGTAAGAGATAAAGTGGAAAATCATAAAGGTGTAAAAAAGGGTGAGGTTGTCCTGAAATCATGTAAGTATATATTTTCATGAAAATTTTTCCACTTTAGTAAAAAGGTTTTTGACATAAAATTTTGTCCTATTATCATCATTTTTTATGATATTAATTACCTTTTTCAAGCCTCTTGGGGTTATAGATCTTTGATCATCAACTTTATCCTAACCATTTTCTCTATCACTCTCTATAAAAACTTGATAGTTATATTTCTTTCCCATGTCTATATTTTCACTTTATACCTATTTTATCCTATGTGTAAACCTAGTTATGTGTAACTTTGGGTAACCGTTATGTTTTCAACCATCCCTTATTAAAGTAAGGTTAAGTATTCATTTTTATAATGTGGGTTTCTAAGAAATAAACTTTCAAGTATTAAAACTTTGATATCCCAGAAAACTTTTATGGGAGAAATTTATTTTAATGGGGGGGGGGTATAATGTAACACCTAGAGATTTTTTGAAATATTATTTTCAAATTAATTTAAACTTTTTGACATTTTCCATTTCATACAACACTGAATATATCTTGTGTTATATGAAAGTACTAAGTTTGGCTTGTGTTTCATGCAACACCAAGTTACTATTTCACTACAAAACATATATTTTATCTTTTTATACATGAAATACTTTGTTTGTCTTATGTTACACATAATTCTAAGTTCCTTAAATATCTTTTATTACACCCAAGACTGATTTTTACCGAACTACAATATACCATTAATATTGTTATTAAAATATTATTATAGTCACTACCTAGCCATTCGAATGGATGTCATGAATAAGATTAACTAAATTTTGAAAATATGATCTAAAAATTGATATAAAATGAATCTTTTGGTTATTAATTAGATATAAAATAAAGTAATAACTATTTGAGAATGAAAAATTACTTCTCTAACAAAAGTATTTTTCTATGTACAAACGCCATTTCTTATCAATAAATTTAACAAACAAATTTTGATGAATTTTTTTTATTATAATTTTATATTATATATTCAATAAAAACATTTACACTCATCTAATATATTTTATATGAATAATATAAGAATAAATCCAATTTTATGAATAAAAATATGTATTTTTCAAAATGGTAATTTTACAACCTTTTAATGGAGAACGTATTTTAAATATAATTTTAGACAATTTTATAATTTTCATTTGACAAAATAAAATTATTTTTTAAAATATTAATATTAAAATTTAATTTTGGTGATTTTTTGGTATTTTTCAGAGAAGATTCATTTTTCGATGAATTGTGAAAACACTGAAATTTAATTGAAACAATTTTTTCAACTAAATTATTTTAATAATTAAATTATATTGTAAATTAGTTTTAAATTATATTTAGATAAAATATAAATATAATACTATAATTTGGGTCTTTGGAATCAATTTCACATTCAAATTGGATATAAAAACATTTCAATCTTTTCAACATTTTTTCATTAAAAAACATGTTCTCCTATCCCATCTGCAAGATTGGTTATAAATTAATTTGTACCACTTATGTGTTTAAAATTTGGAAAAAATAGATTCAATTTTTTTAATAATAAAAAATTATAATTTCTAGTAAGTTCAACTTAGTTTTTTTACCCAAAAAAATAGGTAAAATAATTTAAATTAATTACATTGGTTAAGGTAAAAACGAGTTTATTTAATGGTGAAACATTAACCTAAGGGTCCAAATACCCAATAAAAATGCCAAAAATCTATTTTATCGCCATATTTAAACCATCTAATACCTTTTCTAGAAAATTAAAAATTATTGGAGGCAATTGACATGAGTGAAAACTCTCAATTGTTTTTCCCTTTTTATATTTACAAGAATGCCACTCGTCCACTATAAAAAGGTACTCACCCCACCCTCACTTATTATCTTCTATAAAGCATTTTATATCATAAGAAACTGAATAATTAAGATCTCAAAATCCATAAAATCATCCTATAAGCCTAAATTTTGTCATAAATCCAACCAAGGAATCCCTTTTGGTGAAAACCAAAAAAGAGTTACCCGAAAAGAGGTAATGTTCTTCAACATACACTTCTATTTTATTTCTTTATCCCCCCCCCCCATTTAGTTATTATTATTAAATTATTATATAATAACATCAGTATACACAATATACTGATATTTGTTATTATAATGTCTCTTCTTACACCTACACATACTTCCCTCCAATGGGTGACGAACTTACTATTTTTGTGTACGGTGGACTACCAGCTCGAGAAACAAGGTCGTTCATTTTTCTTTTACCACCTCTCATGGTTGGGAATTAAAATATACATACTATTTTTATATGATATATACTATATTTATTATGTATTATTTATTTATTTATTATTATATAAAATTCACCTTCATGATTTTCATTTTGTGTAAATACAATAACTTTGTGTTTGGACATATGGACTTCCGCCTCCTCAAAGCAATGTGATTCATTCACACTTTAGATGGAATGTATTAAGGATGGTATTAGTAAATGTATATGATATATATTAAATAATAATTTTTCTTTAATTATAACATCTATTTCTTGTATTTCATGTATTTATTTCTTTTAATACCACAATAAAACTGAAATAGTGTCCATGTGTATGTACGGCCTACCGTCTCCATAAAAGGTGCATTCCATTTCATATTTATATATTTTATATAATATAAATATTTTTATAATGAATATATATTATATTTATATCATGTTTTAAATTCTTGAAATAAGTAAATAATTATCTATGTAAGAGGGTTGATAACAACAAGTCAAAACATATATAAAAACAAAAGCATATATTACCCGAAACGTAACATTAACATGGAATTGCAAATAAAAAGTTAATATAAAGTCATAATAAATTAATATATGGTATTATATATAATAATATGATTATTTTATATATTTATGGTAAATTTATATTTTTTATATATGAGTTTTTAATGCATATAGAGAAATTCAAGACTTAATGTAAGGGTTTTCTCGACTCTCTTTCATTTCTGTGAGAAATATATTGTACTCACCACTTATTCTTATAATGGGGTGTATATACTTACCTATGAAATTTTATATAATAAATTTACTTTATTTCATGATATTAACCTTTTTAATTGATGTTATTATTTCATGGGGATCACCATTCAAAACTTACTCATGTAATAATGGGATTTCTAGTCTCACTTGTATTTCCCTGAAACTTATACCTTATTCACCACTTTTTTATTTTGTGTGGTGTATATAATTACCATGAATGTATTTTATGATTATTATTGGAAAATTTATGGTTATTTACATATCCATTTTGTTTTCTCTCTTTCATGGGGTTTATGGTTCAAAAGTTACAGAATCAGTAAATTACTTTTGTCTCATTTTTCCTTCTTTAACATTCATGTCATGTTATGCACCTATATTATTATATGAGGTGTATATAGTTACATTTGACAAGTTATATAATGAATATAATCCTTTAAAAGATATTTTGAGCTTATTTTAATGCTATTATTTATAAGGTATTGTAATTCAATGTAACCAAAGTGGTATTAGATTATTTCTACAATCTCATCGTTTATCCAAATTGTTTATGATTATGCTTCCATTGATGAAATATTATGATTCATATCTCAAGAAATATAATTATTTTTTATCTTCTGGTTATTAATTATATATTTATATAATGTTACCATTTTTCCACTCTTTGGTACTTAATATGATTAAGAAAATATTTTTAAGAAAATTGGACTTTATTTATCTTTGGTTGAAAATTTGTTTTATTCAAAGAAACGTGTTTTCTAAAAAAAAATTCAAAAAATGTTTTCAAAAAATGTTTTCAAATTATATTTAAATATAATTATAAAATAAAAGGATTTAAATGGTTTAAAAATATTCCTTTATATTTTTCCATGGTTATTTTCAATGAAATTTTTTTCAAAATGTTTAATGTTTTAAAAAACATTTTTTTAAAATAGAAATGATATTTTCCTCATGAAATGTTTTAAATGATACATTCAAAATTATTTTCAATATAATATGAGATCCTTTGATATAATTTTTGATTTATTGGGGATATGATCCAAGGACACCTTTCTTATTATTTCATTGACTTTTTTATATTTATAATGAAAAGTTTATTATGAAACCTATTTATCATCCAAGGGTTATACCATGATAAAATAGTTATGAACCCCATTTCCATTCATGGGTTATTCTATGATGAAATGATTATGAAACATGTATCTTTACCACATAATATGATATAATGAAATGTTGATAATACACGTTTCATTTCATGGGTTATAATATGATGTTTATGAGTCCCATCTCTTATTATGGGTAATGATATGATGAATGTTTTATTATTTTGTGGAAGACGGATGTATGATTTTATTATGTGAAGGGTGGGACCTATATATCCCTCCAATGATTTGGGTAATAATGGATAACTCATGAGTATATATGTTATGTGTGAACCTGATGACATTTTCACAATGTTATTATTAATCCTTATTATATGTTCACGATGTTATGCATGAACTTGATTATATGTTCAAAATGTTATACGTAGACCTTATTGATTTTCCATATGATTATGTGTGAACCTGATTACATGTTCACAATGTTATGAATGAAATTTATTGCATGTTAAAAATTCTATTCATGGACCTAGTTACTTGTCCATAAGTGTATTCGTGAACCTGATTACATGTCCAAAATGTTCTATGTGAACCTGATTGCATGTTCAAAATGTTATATGTGGACCTAATTTCATATCCATCGGTTTATGTGAGCGCATGATTTCATTTCCTTAACTTAATGAGTGGACCTATTTCTATTTACACATGTTCAAAATGTTATAAGTAGATTTTTCTTCTAGAATTCTATATCTTATTCCAATGTTATGCTCTCATGACCCAAGTTCTTTGATTTCTTTATGATTCACGTCTTATGATCAGACAATATTTGTTACATGAATCTTGATTATGATATTTTATATGTGGGATATGATCTTCTAATGTTACAATCATGTTCATATACCCTTATTATCTTGTTATGCTTGCATATCTCCATTGTTTACCCTTACTGAGAAACTGAGCTCGCCTATTTCTTCAGTTCCCTTTCCTCGGGTTATAACGAAAGGTTTTAGGTAGGAGTAATAATGGGTAAGATATTTAAGGTATATTTTGAATATATTTCACCAAGATATAAAATTATATTTCCAAGTTTCCAAAGACACTAAACTTTTATGGTCCTCAAGCGTGTACTTTTATAATGTGTTTAATATTCATCTAAAATGATGTAATATCCATTTATGTTAAGCACAGGTCACTATATATGTCATATTACTATGTGTTTGAACAAAAACCGAATTATATAATTTTAAATCATGGATATTATTCAAATAGATGGCCCCTTTGGTCATCAATGAACTCTAACTAGTAAGGTAGCCTAAAGGGATGCCTTGAAATGGATTTATTTCCACTCAAGTTATATGTTTATATATATTTTTCATGTCAGTATGAACATAATCAGACTAGATATATTTATAGATGTCGTTGGTGGTGGCCTATTGAATTGTACTTTCACCCTACCAGAGCTGTCATTTGGTATCTAAGAAAACTTCATGGTTTCAAGACTGGAAAATGGAAATCCCCTATAGATAATGTGTGATTTAGAATGCTATGTTTGATTATGGGAGATCAAGAAACTTAGCCCAAGGTATATTAGACCCTTTGAGATCCTTGATCACACAGGATTAGTCACCTATTAGATTTCACTTCAACCAATTATGGATTTAGTTTATAAAATTTTCCAAGTATCACTCTAGAGTAAGTAAATACTAGATCTCTCATTTTTACTAAATCCAAAGGTGGTACAATTGGAGAATATGAAGAGTTTTCATTGAAGATAATGGGATATAGAGACAAATTTCTATGCAATAATACAACTCACCTTGTCAAAGTGTGGTAGAAAAACCATAAGTACGAAGAGACAACATGGAAACCATAGTAAAAAATGAAACAAAATTACCCCACCTATTCTCAACTGATAATAAGAGATGAAATTTTGAGGATGAAATTTTTAAAGGGGGGAAGAATGTAAAAACATAGAGTTTATGAATGATATTTGTCTCCCTCCAATTAATTGGGTAATGATTAATGTTATATGAGCTCAAAGGGTACACAGGAGGTTAGCCAAAGTTCGAAACAAGAGGGTACATGAGAGGTTATCCCAAGGTAAAAAGAGGGTATATAAGAGGTTATCCCAGGACTTTGGAAGTTACACCAGTGATTATCCCAAGCCTAACATGTTATTAATGTCTTGGTGGGTAGTCTTGACATAATATTTCTATGCTTATGTGTATACCAAAAATATTTGTCTTATACCAATGTTATGTTCTCATGGATAGTGTTCATTGATTATGTTATGATTAATGTCTTATAAACTCTCAAGATTTATTCCATGACTCTATATTATGATCTTTGATATGCGGGGTATTATTTAAAAATGTTACTCTCATGTTCTCGTACCATTATTCTCATGTCATGCTTATGTGATCATTGATATCTCTATTTTTTACCCTAAATGAGCATATGATCTCACCCTTTCTTATGTTTTCATTCCTGATGTTATGAATAAAGGTATAATGTATGATTTTTATAATAATGGTTCTAGTTATGAATAAAATAGTGTAAGATAATTTAGAACTCTTACGGACTAGTTATTTATGATTCCATGTTTCCAAATTCACTACACCTAAATGATTCTGGCAAGGATCATTATCTTATATAATAAATATCCATTTATTAAGATATAATTTTTTTATGAGAGGTTTGGGTCATTACGGTTGGTATCAAAGAAATTTTTATTAATCCTTTGGAAACTAAGATGAAAAAACATTAGTGAGATACCTAGGGATATGTATAAGGATAAGCATAAGGACAATTCTAGGTATAGGAAAATATTTTCAAATATTGGTGAAGGATATAGAGAGTGGTTTCTAAGAAATTACATCCATGATTGGAAATACAAGTGGATATGATTTAGTAACAGATGTACCTAGGGGTAATAACTATAGAAAAGCATTACAGGATTGACTCAAGAATAAAATAGTATATGAAAATGATCCTTATTTCACACATGGTTTGCCACTCCTAGAATATATTCTTTTAGAATTTACAAACTCCTTATGAAACATCATGAATTAATTGAATATTGACGAACAATAAACTTAATGTGTCATATCTTTAATATAAGGTATCATAATTTAGACATCCTAAAAATTATTTTTCATAATTACGTGGTTTTCCACTATGATTAGTGCTACTCACACTATAATTCTTAGTCAATGGAAGGAACCAAAAGGAACTAGGTTAAAATTGAGTGTAATGAAAAATATAGTGGTTATGATAAACCAAAATGGGATGATAAATGGAGTGAAATATATTATTATTATGTCTAATTATTTTTCATGATATATTATTTACAACATTCACCTTAACTAACTCTCATACTCACTAAAGATGATAATTATAGATTTCAATGAGAGATTAGGAGGTGGATACTATAGAGGAAAGAAGATTCAATATCCTATATATAGAGAATGTGGGAAGAATCACTTAAGTGGATGTATCAAAGGAATGAGAAGATGATTTTTGTCTGAAAAATAGGGGAATATAGAATGTAATTTCTAAATGAAAATTAATATTTTAATGAAGAAAAATGATATCCATTATAAGGAACCATTTATAGTACAATATCTTATGTGTATGGAATATGGGAATCGTCTAATTCAATGCAATAACAAAAGATCTATCTTATAGACCAAGTAAGGGTCGGTGTTATTTGTTCCCTAAAGTTGAATGGTCCAAGTTTTTATGTTTTAGGATTCATGAATAATGTTAAAAAAAGTATTTATATCAATATTATTCTAGTTATAAGAATCATAAAACTTATAAGTATTTTTCTACAGTATTTCTTTTAAGTATTTTAAAGTATATGTTAAATGATACTAATAACCAAGAAAATTCATTTAGTAGAATTGTGATATTTTTGGATAGAACGTGATTAATGGAAATATAACCCTTAATATGTTCATGATGATAAGATAATAATGAGATAATGATATTTTTATTGTAATAATGTAAATGGGATAGTATTGATGACTTTGGAACTGATTAGTGATTTTAAGAAAATCTAGTTTATAAAATCTTTAATGGGGGTTAAAACAATTTGGATTCATGGTATATATTCAATAATCTATGGTTTCATTCAAGGAATAAGAATAGAGGTAATTTTTGAAATCATGTAATTTTTTATTGAGGGTTTATGGTAATTCTAGTTATTATTATGTTTTAGGAGAATATATAGCCAAGGTATTCACATATTTGGTATGTGACAGTTGAGATATGATTTATGATGTTTTGGTGATTAATGTTATATTGATATTGGATATTTAGGGTCTTTTTTATAATTTTTCAAATTTGGAAGGGTCTTAACGTTAATCATTTATGGAATGGTATTGGTTAAACTTTGGACAAGGTTTTGGGGATTAATGTATTATTTAATCATATGAATATTTTATAGTATTGGATAACATGTGATAACCATTTTTGATTTTATTATTTAATGAATGAATTGTTATTACTTCATAGATATTATAATCCACTAGGAGTTAATTTTAGTGCATCAGGCATGAAAAATTCGTCATGAATTTTCCTTTCATGAAGTAATAGAAGAAATAGGAATTGATCAAAGAAAAACCAAAATAATAAGTTGAGATTAATATATAAAGGAAATTTGAGCCATAGATATATCATCCCATTTGAAATTCATGATTGTATTGAGACTATAGCTTATCTCTTTTTTCTTTAAAAAAAACCTATATGAGGTTCACAATGTGTTCCATTTATCTCTCCTGAGGAAGTGCATACACGATTCATCACATGTACTGAACTGATAGGTCGTACCATTGGAGCATGGACTTTCTTATAAGAAACATCTAGTTGATATTTTGGATCATACATAGAAAGTTATATGAAAAAATACCATTCACAAGGTCAAATTTTTGTAGTGAAACAACCATCTTGAGGAAGCTACGTGGTAACATGAGGATGTGATGAGGCATAAGTATCCTAATTTATTTGTATCAAAGAGAAAAATCTCAATTTAAAGATTAATTTTATGGTGGTATAATGTAACACCCTGAAATTTGATGAATTATATTTTTTTTCAAATATTTTTTTTTTCTTTGATGTCTTGCATTACATGCAACTCTAAGTTTTGATAAACTGCAGTATACTATTAAAATTAATATTTAAACATGGTCGTTATAACCTGACCATTAAACATGGTGGTATGAATATAAATAAATAAATTTTAAAAATTAATAATAATTTTTTTATATTAGGAAAACATATTGATAAAAATAATATATTGTTTAGTAAACTATTTATATGCTTCAAAAATACTATTTTCTCAACAAAAAGGTTTTTATTATTTTTTGTAAACAAATAAAATAATCATTTTTTGAAACTTTTATAAAATATATTTTATTAAATAAAATTATTTTTTGAAATCATCATGAAATAATTATATTAAGGTAAATTTTTTATAATTTTTTGACGAGATTGATTTTTCAATGAATAGTGAAAATATTGAATTTTATTAAAACAAATTCTATTCATTTAAAGAATTTAAAAAGACCCGTATAGTTTAAAAATGTTTCAAAAGTTATATTTGTTAAATTATGTTATTATAAATAAAAATTAGTACATTGGAATCCAATTCATGTTGACTTTTTAAATTAAAACTTTCTCTACTTATTAAATATTATCTTTGGAAAACCACCTTTTCATCGCGTCTATGGGTTTAATTTTGAATTAAATTTCTAAAATTATATTATTGGTATTTATAAAAAAAGATTCCATATTTTTAATCATAATAATTAATATTATATTATAATTTCAACTTAATTTTTTGTCAAAATTAATTGTGAAAATAATAAATATTAATTACCACGGTTAAGGTTAAAAAAGGTTTATCAGTGGGTTAAACTAAAAATATAAGTGATAAAATAGACTAAATACTTGTCTAAATTATATTTTATGGTCATATTTATACCCTTAATACCTTATGATCTATTTTTAGGTGCTTTTGGGATAATTTTACATGAAATTGACCACTATAATAATTTCAGTAAAGAAAAATACGAAATATTACCCTCTTAATTTTAAATATCAATTATGTGTTCACATAGGTACAGAACAAATATGTGAATAAACATTAATGTTAATTTTGATCAAAATGAATTTAATTTTAGAAGGTTAATTTTATATAATTTTTTGTAAAAATATAATTAATTTAAATTCTTAAGCAACGCCAACACAATAATTATTTAATTAATAGAAAAATAAAATAAATGATACTAAAAATATTGAAAGTAATATTAATTGAATTAAATATTGTATTACGTAAATTCATTAGATAAATATAAAATTATAGAATGGTTTAAAAATAATATATTCTAATTCCACCTTTTTCTTGAAGTTTTTAAAGTCCAATTAATTAAATAGTGTCAAAATTGACATTAATGTTATTTTAAAATAAATAATATTTTATTAAATGATTTAAAATTCCTAAAAAAATATAATCTACAAAGTTATTTTTATATGATTAAAAATATCAACCATATTCCATTCGTGAAAAAATGGTTCTTTAATAATAATTATATTAACCCATAAAATGTAAAAACTATGTTATTATGGTAAAGGGTAAAACTAAGTTTTACACATTACATGTTTATGTGTTAAATTATTTTTCCACAAAAATAGAATATTTATTTTATAAATTTGATCAATAATTAGAATTAGTGGGTCCAAATTATATAATAATACTCATTTTATTCTTATTTTTAATAAATAAATCACCAATATAAATATATAAATAAAATGAGTTATCCTGATGTAATCCAAAATGGTAAGAATCTGTAAACATAAAGGCTAAGTAAAAAATATTTAAAACATGTTATTTTTTGTGTTTTGGAGGTGTTTATTGACCATATATTCTGTAAAACCCTTTAATTATCCATCATGGAGGCACTTGGGGTTATAGTGACTTCCCATTGTGGAATAGTTTTGTGTATTTACAAAAATTCCAATCCTCTTCTATTATAAAAAGGCCACCTCCTCCCCTCGCTTATTCACACCACATAAGAGATTTGGGTCAACCAAAACTAGAAAAATTCCCTCCCTAACATCCTTATATATTTTCTACATCTACTGGTCATCCCAAAAGACCAACCATTGGGTCCTTATTAAGAGAACCAAAGGACGTTGTTCTAAGTGAAGGTAATTGTCATCATTTAACTCTTTATTTTTAATTATTCTCTTACCACCTTCATTGATGTTAAATTAATTAAAATATAATTAAAAAGTATATAAAATATATTTATATTTTATTTTGTTGATGTCATAACCTATATCCATCTCTTATTCCACTAAATGTAAAGTGAAATTTTCGATCTTATGTACGGTGGACTACCGCCTCGTGAACCGATGTAATTCATTTTCCTTAAGAACCTCTCATGGTTGGATATAAATGTGGAATTAAAATACTTATATGATATTTATGACATAATTATACTTATATAATTATAATATCACGTATACCTTCTTATTTTCTATTGTGTGAGGATATGATAATGCCGCTTGTGTGTACTGCGTACTACCACCTCGTAAAGTGATGTGATTTGTTCCTCACATATTCTATACATTGAGGGTAATAAGGGTATTTTCAAGGAAAATATATTATATATATGACAGAAAAACGATTCTATAAATATAATATATTAGTTACCTTACTTTCATTCCATCCATTTAGAAAATGGAAACAAGGTTCATGCATATGTATAGAATACTGTCTCCGTGAACGTTGTATTTCATTTTCTATCAATAAATTTTATAGATTAATAATAATGAATATATAATTAATATATATTATAATTATTTCATGGTTAAAATTTTAGATATTATGGATATATTATCAATTTAATCGGACTAAAAATACCAAATCAAAACATATATGAAAAACATAGTAGTTTTTACCCAAAACATGATTTTAACAAGGAATTGTTAATAAAATGGTAATGAAAGGTCATAAGTAAATTATATATGGTATGATATATATAATTATTATTAATTTTTATATGTATAATAAATCTATATTTATTTTATAGGATTTTTGAACATTTTCAAAAGAAGTCGATACTTAACGTAAGGGATTTTTGTCTCATTTTGTCTCCTTTGGGACATATGTTATGTTACGTGCCTATCCTATTTTATGAGGTGTATACATATAAATTTTTACATGTGAGAACATGAAATTATTTATTATCACTTTATTTAAAGTTTCATTTAATTTTACTCTTTCTTGGGGCTTATAATTCAAAAGTTACTCAACAGTAATGGATTTGTATCTCACTTTTATTTCTATGAGACACATGTCATATTCGCCACTTGTTTCTTCTATGTGGTGTATATACTAGCCATAAATTTTATTTATGGTGATTAAAATTAATTTTATGAGGATTTAAATGTCTATATAAGGTTATTTATTTCATGGGGATTATAATTGAAAAGTTACCAATGTGGTAATATTTTTATGTTATAATCTCATTGTTTATCGAGATTGTTTATGATTATGCTCCCAATGATAATATATTATGATAAATATATAAATAAACTCATTTATTTTCTTACCCTATATTTATTTCATGAAAATATATGTGTTCATTTCATTTTACACTCCTTATGTACTCAAGAGTTCCAAATGATGTTTTTAATAAAAATCTACTTTATTTCTATCTTCGATCGAAAACCTTTTTTCTTTCATATCCACATTTTCTGAAAATATGTTTTAAATAAATTTTTTACTATTATATAATGATTTTTAATACATTTTTACCCATGTTTTAATTTTCAAAAAAAATTAATAAATATTCATGTCATTTTCTAAACAACGATTGTTTGGATTTTACCAAAAATGTGAAAGGAATATTTGTATTAATGTGTACAACATGAATGGTATTTTCCACCATCATCGCCAATTAATGTTTTAAATATTAATTTATAAATTTAAAATTATATTTTTAAATAAATATTTTTCCACAATATTTTATGAATTTTGAGTTTTAAAAAGTTGAATTTCTAAGAAATGTTTTTTCATTAAGAAATGTTCCAATTGATATTATTTCAAAATAAATTTCCTTATAAGATGATATAATTTGATGTTACTTAATATTTATTGGGGATATTATCAAATTATTTTATTTCAATGTCATTCACCTGAGAAATTTCACAAAGGTAGGGATTCTAGCTAGTGTGTGTTCTCTTTGGACTATGATGTGTTCTATTTCCACATATGGCTACAACTCTATAAAACTTATTGAAACACATGGAAAAAATAATTAACACATAGAAACAAAAAAATTACATAAGAATTTAGTAATTAACTATAAATATAATATTAGTGTGTTAAAACTCTCCCTACCATGCAAAATTATTCCCCTAGAAAGTCATTGATAATGGTAGAATCATTTAAAAGCTAAAGCCTCAATACCCAAAAAAATAGGTGGGGGAGGGGGGAAAATAAATATGGATACTAAGAAAAGGAAAAAAACACTAAAAACAACTCAAAATCTACATAATGAATCCTCAATCATTACCCCAATCAAAACCATCCAGTACTAAGCTGTAAGAAGATATAGATCAATCATAGGAATCCCCACTATGTATAATTCATTTAAAATAGTGTAATGATAGATAAGAAAATACAATAAAAAATCACTAAAAACACATGTTTTACCCAATCCTAAAAGGAAATTAAAATATTCCACCAAATAATGAAAAACACACAAACCACTAGTTCAAACACCACATGGGAGAACAACCCAATATATCCCAAAATAAATATAATAAGTGTGATTATTAATAAAAATGTCTAAACATGGAATAGAATGGGTATGACCTTAGGTTATGAAACTATATGGAGGGTGTCTAGGGGAAAAACTCACAAAAACCTACTCATGATGATCCTTTAAGATAAAACCAACCCATTAGATTTCACTGTCTTACTAGAAACCAAACCCTCTGCCCCATTACCCCATATCATAATTCATTCCCATATTATCCATTAAAAACCCCATATCATAGTACAAATCATGAATAAATGATAATGAGAAGCATCAATCAATGAGTCCAGAACTTATGAAATTTTCAACCAATCCCATGAGATAAATCCCCAAAAACACCCATGAGATACACCCAATGAAGGTCACCTAAAACCTCAAACTCTCTAAGCTTGATGAGAAATAATCCACAAGATCGATCATCATCCAAATCTGATCCATTTCTAAAACTCATCCACCATAATTTCAATAGGAAACATATTAATTATTACTTGAGTATCCATCAATAAAAGTGAAAATTACTCATAACTATTAATATATAAAATTAATGGTGTTCCACACTAGGATATATTACTGATATGATGTTTGAATAAATACCTTCTTTAAAGAATTGAAAAAAAGCCACTAGGGACTTTCAATGCTCACTCTCCACAAAGGTGACTCAAGAACGCAGTGGATTCTCTACCTACACAGTCACAACATATTTCCACTAAATAGACATCATCTTGAATAAATATTTCAGGCACACCAACAAACATGGAGATAGAACAATTACACTATCCACTATATATATATATATATATATATATCTTAGTTAGTTCCAAACTCTAAGAGGAATTGTAACGTTCCCAACCTGGTGCTCCCTCACGTGACTGGGATAGGTGTGTTATGTGACCTCATGTATTCCTCTCAATATGTCAGAGGATTCCAAATAGCAGTGAGGGTGTAAGAAAAATATTGGGGGGAATATAACCTTTGGTACAAAGTAGATATAATAGAAGAAATAATATAAACAATCAAGAATTTTTTAATAAGAATAAAAGGAAAAATCGGCCAATACAATAATAATAAATACCATTTAATAATAGGATGAATGTAAATAAATGATGTGTTGTAATTAATATAAATAATTAAAAAAACATACTTGATAAAATAGACTTGAAAATCCTTGGTCTCAAATCTCATGTTAATCCTGTATCCAATATATAACCGATAAAATATGTAATCAATCAAAAATAGGGACTCCTTCCATTTTCTATTCCAACATCCATGAAGTTTTTCTAAGTACCAAATGATGCACAAATAGGGTATGAGTAAAACTCAGTAGGCCAACACCCATGATGTATAAACAATCCAATATAAATATATAGTTTATGAAATAAATTGATAAATTGGGGTATTAATTTGTAAATTAATACTAAGAATAAAATAAACATTCCATCTTTGAGGCTCTAGGTTAAAATTTGGGTCAGATAATACAACTTCAACACCAAACTAGATATCACTATCAAATGGTCGATCCTTCTACATTAGTAAAAATCAACCATGTCGTTGGTAGATTCTCTTTTCTAGGTTTAATCACACCTAATATGCATCAAGTAACTAAGTAACACAGGGATCCATGCAAGTTACCTATATTGGAGTCGCTTTCATCTTCCCATGGTGAATGAACATGACAAGGAAAAATATCCATATTATACTGGACTCTAATCTATTCCAAATCCACTTATTTTTTCCCATAGTGAACTCTATGCTAAGGTAAAGTCATATTTACAATACTAGACTCTAAACCATGTTACATCCACTTACATGTTCCCAAGGTTCACTACATACCAAGGGAAAATATTTTGTTTCAATTATTGGATTATAATTCCTATGAATAATCATCGGTATCACCTCTCATGAGATAGTACAACATTCCCTCAAGAATTATTTCAAAAAAAGATCAAGTACAAGCAATACAAATTATGCATTGCATCAAACATGTCAAACATGTCGTTATAAGAAAAATTGGTCATTCCATCCAAATTACCAATTAATAAGACATTTATTCCCATTTGGTGGATTATCCTACCTATAATGAATCATTGATATCATATATCATGAGATAGTATAACATTTCTTCAAGTATCATGTAAGTAAACATCAAATACAAGAAAACCAAAGCATACAATGCCTCGACCATGTCAAACATGTTGTTATAATCTAATTGGTCAATCCATACAAATTAAAAATTAATAATCCATTTGTTCTAAGTTGATGTATTCTTCTACTCATTACAAATCAATGAAGTCACATTATTCCAAGTTACCAATTATCATTGTTCACTTGTTATTCCAATTATTATGCTCAAGTAAAATTTATCACAATTTCCATTTCATAAAGGGTTGAAACACCTCTCGGGTGGATGAAATTCATTGTCTCAATGCAAATGGGCCCAAAAAGATCCATGAGAGTTATAAGGATACAAATTTTCATCAAATTAGTGGATTATTAATTTAATTAGGTCATAAACACAACATGTTGGCGTGATCACTCTTATTTCACACGCAAAAGAAATGAGATAAAAAAGGAGGGAGTTGTTATAGATCACCCACCTAAAAAGAAGATAAGAAGTATAAAATTCCAAAATATCCAAGGTATAAACATATTCCTCTTTCATTCCCTTTAATGAAAACTAATAAAATTTTTAGTACAAGACAACATATCTAGATTTGGGTTTGTTCAAACCATACTAGGGTTTAGCCTAAGAGAAAACTAGAAAAACATGAAGGAGGGGCAGAAGAAAGAGGATTACCTTTAACCTTCTAACTTTATAATAAAAAAATACAATAGAGAATAACTTCTAGTTTTAAGAGGTTTCCCAAATGTCACATGAGTAAGAACACCAATTTGAGAGAGGCGGGTGAGTGATATAAGAACTTCACTGCACTGGAATTTAAAAAAAGCATCGGTTGCATAAAATTCATTATGTGAATAGGGGATTAACATTTTGAATGCCTTGGTTTTATAATTATTTAATAAAATACATCACCTCGACTTAAAATCATAGAAAAATAGATTTCATGTTGTGTACCCATTTCAGGCAATGGGTTTTCATTTCACGGGATGTCCAAAACCATTTTATGCATGAATTAAGTTCACAGGGTCTTCCTAGAACCATTCAGTGGGTGAATAAAGTTTATGGGGTCCGCCTAGAATCATTCAATGCATAAATAAATTTCATGGGGTCTACCTAGAACCATTCAAGGTGTGAATAAAGTTCATGGCGTTTTTTCTAAAACCATTTAGGTTGTGAATAAGGATCATTTGGTATACCTTGAACCATTCAAGGCATGAATAAAGTTTGTAGGGTCTACCCAAAATAATTCAGGTGCGAATTAAGTTCATGGGGACTTTTTATAACCATTCATAGAATGAATAAATTTCATGGGGTCCACCCAAAACCGTTTAGAGTCTGAATTGAGTTCATGGGGTCTACCCAAAACCATTCAGGGGGTGAATGAAGTTTATGGGGTCTTCATAGAACTATTACCATCATGAATGAACCATTCATGGTGTGAATTTTTTTTTTTTTTTTGAAATTATACTATATCACCCCCTTTATCCTCATCACCAAACTATCCCTACCTACTCATAGACTTGATTACTAAATTACAAACCAAAAAAATGGACAAAAAAATTAACTAGAATCTTTAAGAGTGTTGTACCTAGAAAGGAAAAGGATCTTACAACTTACCCCACTATATTATAGCTCATACTTGAAATAATAGAAAAAGTGAATCAGTGGGTATCATCGAAAAATTATAGCCACTGTATTTTCATATCATACTCCCTCTCACAGCTCTCCTCCTTAACACGACTATGATACCACTACACTCGCACTAGAAGCATGGTCTTCCCTCAGATATTATTATATATATAGTCCCTGATGAAAATTAGATACTTCTCAAATTACTCTTCAATATCTAGCTTGGTGTCATCAATATCTTTCACATGATAAGGTTTAGCTTGATATCTCCAATGTTATGATATGTGAAACATGTCATGCAAGTAACTATAACACTATGGATGGGACAAATGGTAAATCACTTGACTAACCATTTCCACTATCTCAAATGGATCGATAAACCTACATGTTAGCTTCACCTAATCCATGATAAGATATCTCCCATACCTAGGTAACACCCAAAGAAAAACTTTAGGACCAACAAGAAAAATCTATAGGTTTTCACTGATGGTCATTGTATGATTTTTTTCAGATCCTTGTGGTCACCAACCTCTTTTTGATCAACTAAACCTACTCAGATGTGTCCTACATGAGACTAATCCCAACAAGAATTGACTTATCTTCCTTTAACCAGTAAATATTTGAATGGAGTGGCCTTCCATATAATTCCTATTAAGTATCTATTTGGATAAATTTTTGGAATATTTTATTATAATATAACTCCATGAATACCAGATGTTTCTCCCAAGAACCACCAAAATTTAAATCATATGTTCTCATCATATCCTCTATAATATGAATCACCCATTTATATTGGTAGTTAGTCTGGGGAAGATAATTTGTACTCATAATGAAATTTGATCCTATATATTTTTCAAGACACTACAAAAACCGATATGTGAAATGAGGATATCGATCAAAAATAATACTCCCCAGAACATTGTGAAATTGAACAATTTCCCGCATGTAGAGACTACTCATATCATCTACGGTTATGGTCTACATGATAGGAAATAAGTGGGGTACCATCCTCATTTTATCCATGATCACTCATATTACATCATTCTTATGATGTTTCATGGGTAATCCTATCATGAAATCCATAGTGATATTATCCAACTTTCATTCAAGAATAATAAGAGGTTGTAGCAACCTAAAAGACCCCTAATTTTTATCCTTCACCTACTAAAAGGTGAAACATATTTCCATGAAGCTCAGTATATCCTTCTTTATCCGTTTCCAATAGTACTTTATATGGATATCATTATACATATTTTTCCATCCAAAATGTACCTACCATATAAAAACAAGAAAATACCTCAACATCTCATCAGGTAAGCTATTAGAAACCCATAAAACCATAGATAAGAATAAAATCATATCTACCAAGAGACTATCCTAGTGGTGTCTCCACATCACATAAGTTATTTGTTGTAATTAAGCCCTTTGAATCAGATAACTTCTCTTTCGTAATTTATTCTAGAATCATTGGTATAAAAGATATCAAAGTCAGTGACACTCATCCGTGGGAATTATGAACCTAAAGATGCATGTCTATGAAGAGTATTTCCAACCACCACTTGTCACAAGACTCCCACACTACCTCTATTTATTTCCTTCAGTTCAAGTCATCACTAATTATGTTTTCTTTTCATATATTTTATTTCATCGTGAATTTGAAATACTACATATAATAAACCCACCTACTTTTTCAAAGGTTAAAATCTCATTGAGAAAATATGTACCTAAGGTTCTTGTGGTCTTTGTACACAAAAAACCTCTCATCCATGATATATAGCCTATGGTATCTCAGATCATGTACCATCACATCCAACTCCAAATCATGAGTAGGGCAATTCCTCTTATGCAGTATCAACTGTCTGGATCTATAAGAAACCACTTAGTCTTCCAGCATCATAATGGCTCTGATTTCAACTCTAGATGCATAATAGTACATAGTATATTAACTACCATGAAAGGTTAGAGGTAGGATCATTTATGAGTTAATTTTTCTCTTATTATCCTAAAAATCCCACTCATACTCATTTGAATAAAAAAACATCCCAACTTTCTTGGTCAGCCCAGAAATCAGTGTTTCCAAATGAGAGAGGTCCTAGATGGAGCACTGATAATAACCTGTTAGACCCAAAAATTTCTGATCCATGAAGATATTTTTAAGATTATCCCAAGATAGCAAGGTTGAAACTTTCTCTAGGTTCAAAAAACTCCATCCTATGAGATAAAATAACCTAATAAGTGAACATTATCAATATAGAAATTTTATTTGGATACATTGGAATACAAGTGATTCTATATTAGTTTGTTGAGGATGATGTTAAGATGTTGGGCATGATTTATTGAAAAATGATACTACACAAATATTTGATAAATTAAAATCACCATAGAATAATCTAGAAATGGATGGAATATATAATTCATCATGTCCATAAACATCATCAGTACGTTCTTCAGACTAAATGGAATCACCATGAACTTGTAAAAGCCATACCTACTTTTAAAATTATTTTTGAGGTATATCAGAAGGTCTCACTCTCAATTGATGATACTCTAACCATATTTCAATATTAGAGAAAATATGGTCTCCTATAAACTAATCAAAGAGATATTCAATGTGTGGAAGGTGATATCAGTTCTTGAATATCATCGGGTTTAGTTCACTGATAATCCACACATAAGCGCAATGTCCTATCAGCCTTCTTGGTGAAAAGAATAGTATAACCCTGAAACAAAGTACTAGGTCATATGAATGCCTTATAATCTAGATATCCCAAATGAACATATAATTCCTGAATCTCTATTGGTTCCATCCTATAAGGTGGGATAGAAACTAGCTCATCCCCTAACACCAACTCAATCGTGTACTCAATATCCCTATTAGGCGGTAAGCCAGAAAAATATTCCAGAAAGACATCCTGGAAATGGTTCACCACTAGAGGAAGAGTATAATTCTTCATTTCACCATCATATATAACAATTCCTACTATCTAAGATGTGAGAAAATCAAATCTGCACTAAATTGGACCCACATGACCAGAAAAAAATATCCCACTCACCCTGATAATAATAACTACCCCCATTTGGAGATAGAAATTAGATATCCTCCAATAACATTCGATATGAGCTTGGTATAGAACTATACAGTTCATACCCAATATCAAATCAAATCCTATAATTTCTAACACAAAAATATCCCAAAGGAAATAGTAGCCACCAATTTCAAGAGAACACTCCTTGAAATGTCTGATTCTATATGATCACACCCCTAACAACATGTTGATAGACATAAGTCTATCCAATCTATCCATAACTAAAATCAAACCATTTTAAAATTGATAAAATAAATAATGTGATAATACAGTATTAAAAAAAACAATAAATGGTAAATGATACAAGAATCGTACTTATAGAGGTAGAAGGTCCTATATCTAGACTGGTCACAGTAGAATATATAGCATGTATCTAACTCGCTCCTCAACCCTGGGATCCAGTATGACTCCCATGTGTGACACCCTATAACTAGTACTGCCACTCCTATAATAGGGCATGATCCCCCTAACTCGTCATGATCTCATAATGGAACTCCAACTACCAGTCAATGGAGGGGTAGTTGAGTCCTTCTAAGACTCAAGTACATGTCCTAATCCCCTGTCACTATTTTTCTACTATGTTCCCCTATAAAAATTCTATAGATGGCCTAACCTCTTGCAAGAATAGCGCTCTATAGTGGGTTATAGACCCTGCGAGTGCTTGTGTCCAACCATGTGACCCAAAAATACTAGAAAAATTCATGGTCCATAGATAGCTTCCCACTACCCTGGATTTTATTCCCGCTATTAAATTGGTGGTAGCTATCATAGTGTCACTTCTTGCTACCAGAAGAAGAGTATTTGATTTCCACAATGAAATAGTATGGACACCAATTTGGGCCTCCCTCATATTACCCTACATGATGAGATCCTTATTCATCCCATCTATAAAGCTATTCAGGTAAAAAATATTCACCTATGACTTTATCTCATAGTGAATCCCATCCTAGAAACATTTATAGCTATCCACCATAACAAATTCCAAGGATGAAGAAAAACATTTTAGGTTGATGAAGTGTCCAGCATTGTCCATCACTAATATGCTCCCCTGTGTCAGGTGCATAAACTTTTGATCCCTCTCATCCATCAACATATCTGGATAAAAGTGTCTTGGGAACTTCTCCTCAAAGACCCTATAGGTTAGTTCCTCCAGTTGGATGTTTAGGTCCACAATGTCTTGCCGATTCTTGTCTGGTCCTCGTAATATATAAGCAGAAACCTCCATATTCCTACCAGCGGGTATCTCAAGGTGGTTTAAGATCATCTGGATAGACTCAATCTAGAACATAACTGTCTGGGGGCCTCCCTCCCTAGTGAACATCGGTGGATGCTGCTGCTTGAACTCTCTTATCATCTCAAGAATAAATGGTATAGTGTAAACAATTCTCTCTCCAAGGACCACATAACCCTCAAGAAGCTATCGCAAAGCTGATCATGCATTTGTTTCTCCCAGGTCGTGTGAATTTATGGATCATCTACATTAGGATCAGGTTTATTACTAATCTCTTTATGCTCAATTTGAATATGACAAGGATGAATTTTCTCAATAAGGTTCAATTCACTTCTTAGAACACCAAAATTTTACAAAATGATAAACATAAAAATATACGAACAAAAATGATAGAGAAGCACTAGCTTGAGGTTGCTCTAAATGTGGATTAACATGTGAATTGTTATGAAATAATTGTTTCTTTCATTTCTTTTTTCACAGATAAATCAAGGGATAACTTTTCAAATATTAAATAGAAAGATATGTATCAAATGAAATAAGTGTTCCCCTAGCATGAACAATGAATGTAAACATATATCCCTACATGCCTATCATGATGCATGCATACTCATTTCGTGATATAAAATCTCGTGAGTGAAATCTCAATAAACAGAAATAGCACATAACAAGTGAATCACCCAATGTGACATAAAATAAAAATTATAACAAGAGAACAATATGAATATTAATCTCATCCTAAGTCACTCAACTTTTTTCATATACATTGGTTAGCTACTCCCATGCACAAGAACATTAACAAGACCTAAAAAATCCTAGTCTCATTTATAACTTTCCCAAATTATAAATAAACAGGAAATAAACCTTTCATTGATACCAATTTGTAACATTCTCATCCTGGTACTCCCTCATATGACATAGCCGCGTGGGTTACGTGGCCTCAGGTGCACCTCCCATACATGAGAGGGTTATAACTAGTAGCGAGGGTGTAGGGAACATAGGGGGAGACTCTACCCTCTAGTACATAGTATAAATAATAGAAACAATAATATAAATAATCAATCATGTTCCCAAGAAAAATAAATGGAAAATTAGAATATTAAATAATAATAAATACAATGTGATGACATGAGGGATGTAACTAAATGACATGTTGTAAGTCATAAAATAAAATAATAATTAAAATATATAAAATATACTTAAAAATAATTTATCCCAAACACCAAGTCAATATCATATCCAAAATATAACCCATCTAGTATGTAATAAATCCAAAAGAGGGTCTCTTTCCCATGTCCATACATGCATCCTTGAAATCTTCCTGGGTGCCAAACAGTACCTAAATAGGGTGTGATTACAACTCAGTAAGTTAACACCGAGGGTTTATAAACAATCTAGTATGAATATATAATTCATGCATTAAATTGATAAATAGGGGTATGAATTCATAAATTAATTCTATTCATCAAAAAACCTACCGACCATTGGACTATAGGTTGAAATCCGGGTCATCCAAACCTACTTTGACACCATGTCAGATATCACAATCAAGTGGTAGATCCTCCTACATTATGAAGTATCACCCATTCCATTGGAAAATTCTCATTTCTATGATGAATCACTCATAACATGTAACCAAGTAACTTTGGCAACCAAGTGAATTACACATGATGGAGTCACTTACATCTTCCCAGGGCACAACACAATGCCAAGTGGAAAATATTCATATCATACTAGAATTTAAACCATAATAGATGCACTTATGAGTTACTAGGTTTCAATTTATACCATGGTAATGACATCTATATCATACTAGATTATAAACCATGCTAGATCCACTTACGTGTTCCCAGGGAACACTTTATGAAAAGGGGAAAGTAGTTATATTAATTAATGGATTCTCCTACCTGGTAAAAATTACCAGTATCATGTCTCACGAGATAGTACAACACACCCTCATACATCATGTCATCAAACATCAAGTAAAATAAATCCAAATCATATAATTAATCAACCATTTCAAAAGTGTTTTTATAATCCAATTTATCCAATTCGTCCAAATTACCAATTAACAAGAAATTTATTTTCAATTGGTGGATTATCCTCATCAGGATGAATAATCAAATCCATGTTATTACAAATTACCAATTATCATAATTCACTTGTTATCCAAATTCTCATGTTCAAATTGAATTTTCCTCAATTTCCATTTAATCAATGGTTGGCCCACCTATCAAGTGGCCATAAGTCCCATTCTAATTATTAATAGACCCGACATGATCCATTAGAGGTCTAAGGATATGAATTTTTATCAAAATAGTGGATTAATGATTTAATTTGGCCACACACGTGATATTTTAGCACGATCACTCTTATTTCACATACTAAAGAAATGAGATAGATAAATGGGGATTTGTTCAATACCAAACTCCTCAAAATAAGAGAAGACGTATACAATTTCTCAATGTCCAAGGTATACCCGGGTTCCCCTTTCCTTCCCTGTACTAAAAAGCAATAATATTTTCAGCATAAGGCAAAAAATATAGATCTGGGTTTGGTCAACTCGTACTAGGATTTATCCCAAGATAAAACTGGTGAAACATGAAGGAGAAGAACAAGTGAGGGGATTTCCTTTAACCATCTAAATTTGGAATACCAAGATATAATGAAGACTCACTTATGGTATATAGAGGGTTCCAAAAGTCTAACTACAGAAGAAATTTAATTTAAGAGAGAGGGTGCATGATATTATAACCACATGGAACTAGAATTTAAATGATTCTCTAAGAATATCACATTCATGATTTGAATAGAGGACTCACGATATGAATGCCTCAATTCTACACCTACACTAATAAAAATATCACCATATCTTAAAACCCCCAAAAACATATGTCATATTGTGTACCCATTTCATTAGATGAGTTTTTTTTCTTGTTCTGGATGGAACCATTTAGGGAAAGAATAAAGTTCATGGGGTCTTCCTAGAATCATTCATGGGGAGAATTAAGTTCATGGGGTCTACCCAGAACCATTCCTGAGATGAATAAAGATCATGGGATCTTCCTAGAACCATTAAAATTATGAATATAATATTCAATACATTAGTTTCTTCTACATTCAGACTCCATATCCCTTTTTAGATTCCTCTGATAACTATCCCAACCTACTCACAGACTGCATTACCAATGTCTAAACCAAAAAAAAAACTTAATAAAATAAATTCTAACCAGAATCTTAAGGAGGGATGTACTGAGTACGTATAGGATCTTATAGTATTTCACTCAAGTAATAATGGGATTCACCCAACAAGGGTTGTCCCAAGAAACATGATTTCTAGCTTTCACTGAATTTATTTTATTTATGCTATAAACATAAAAAATATTAATCTAACCCATTCATGTTTCCCATAACAAAAAAAATAATCCCCAACCAATATAAAGTGAAGAAACCAAAAATAAAAAATTAATCAAGTAAAAACACATGCTAAAAAATTCCCTTTTACTTTTAAAATTCACTACATTCTATAAGGAATAAAAAAATATAGAAATACCAGTTTTTGTTAAAAACCCAACCATTTTTAAATACACTACTTCTTTTAAAAATCCCAAATCCCCAAGTGATTTTCAAAACATTTAACCCAACGTCAAAAAACACTAACTTCTTTTAAATATAAGAAGCTCACTCAAGCTTCACAAATATATCCTTTATTTCCAAAATACTTTCTAAAAAATCCAATTTATATTTCCAAATGCTTAACCCTTTAAAACATTTCATAAAAAATCATGATTTTCAATTTAAAAATAACATATTTTGGAAACATACTCTAAGAGGGATAAAACATTTCCAAATAATAACCCAAATTGGTTTTTAAACCCAAAAAATTTTCAAAACATCGTTATGAAATCTGTTATT
Source organism: Viscum album (assembly GCA_963277665.1). Taxonomy (NCBI): domain Eukaryota; kingdom Viridiplantae; phylum Streptophyta; class Magnoliopsida; order Santalales; family Viscaceae; genus Viscum; species Viscum album. The sequence continues at coordinate 692,668,360 of OY728131.1, forward strand.
TTGAAAAAAAACCATGAAAACCTATTCATTTGAAACGAATCCCTAAGGATTCATTTAAAACCAAAATTAATCATAAAATTTACCTTTTCCATATGAAAACCAGTCTTTACAAAAACTACATAAATATGAACATGCCACCAATCCAAACAAAATCCAATACACATCATCAACAAATCAAAAAACTCCCTTGAATTCACCCCATTACTAGGTATCACTCAAAATAGGTCTAAATATAAAATCCAAAATGGGATGTAGAACCTTTCATGACTCAGCCACCTATTTTTATGGACCCTATGATGATCATTCAATAGTTGCTGAAATAATTTCAGAATCATGTACATTGCCTCTATGTGGCTATTTTCCATTTGGGATAATTGTATAACACTAATTATTTTTCCATTCTCATAAAAATACCAAATAAAACTGCAAAGGTAACTCAACCCATTCTAATAAAGATAAAAACACCATCATCTCAAATCTTAGTCCAATAAAAAATCAAAATAGAATAGAAATCCCAACTGAACATGGAAACATAAGTTTCAACTTGAAAAGTGGTGATCAAGAACCTATTTATGATCTAACTCTAAATTCCTATCACAATGCTAATCTCTATATACTACTGAGACACATCCAAATAATAAGAGACTAATTTGATACCATTTATTCATGAACCAACCTAGGCCACCGCTGAATCAGGAACCCGAGATAGTCTATGTAAAGGCCAAAGATGCGGTCTCAATCACTCTAGGATGGAATGTTGTGATAGTGTATCAAAACATGACCAAGTTTGAATGATTTCATCCTAGAATCATAATAATCATACCATATATTCCTCTTATAAATATAAAATGACACATCTGTGTGTCGTATTCCCATTCATGTAAATAGGAAGTCACAATTAGGTATAAAAATTCAAATAGAGTATGAAACAAAAATAAATAAATAAATCTTATAAAATGAGAATGAATCAATAAACAAAATTCTATATAAAAAATAAATCAAAAGATAATCCTAGATCTATGAAGATGATATATAAATATCCTACGAAAAAAATAAAAATTAATCCCAACAACTCTTGATCACTTATATGTGAACCCTTTTCATTTACAACATCTCAAGCCAACTTTTATCAAACCAACCTAGACATAAAATAGTAAAAATATTACAGACTAGGAAACCTGAAAAGAAAAAATAAGAACTTCATACATTGATTGGTGTATACATGATGTAAAGAAACCATTAATAGTAGGATTCCACCAAAGATTTTGTACAATTCAGTCTAAATAAAATTTCATTTAAGCTAGTTTGAATTAAATCTATAAAATAGGTTTTAATGAGTGAGAGTAATAAAAAAATCACATTCCATTTCATTTATCCATAAAACCATTCATTTCCTTTTTATAAACCAAAAATGAGACCAACCAATTTAAAACAACTACTTTAAACCTTTCTTTAAAATACATTACATTGATTGAAAATTATTTCTTCAATTTCAAATACTTTACCAAAATCAATTTTTAAAAATTACTATATGAATAATGAAACACATCACAAAAAAACAATAACACACTCAACATGGAAACATGTCAATAATGGATCAAAATAAACACCACACACATAATGATACAAAATGATTAAATCAAACTATGGGATACAACAAGATAAGAAGAAATACTCTACATGGTATCATCAACAATACTATACATTATGGAATAGAACTATAAATCATTGAGGTTTGGAAACCTGTAGATTTAACATCGCTAATTAGGTTGGTTTCATCTATTATTGGAAAACATATTTAACTACTTCACTGGATAATGGAGGAACTATATAAAGAAATCAATATCTTAGAAAGTGGTGAGGTTATCTCATCCTATATAGTTTAAACTACCCAAGTAACTGAGGATTCCAATAAATTAATAATCATGAGGTGATAAATAAATTTAATTACATGATCATTAATCAATTAATAAAAAAAATAAATCGCATCTAAACCTTAACACCCTCATAAGAAATAACCAATTTCACATCATCAGTTCCATCAAAATATATAATATCCATAATTAGGTCACAATTTATATTAAGTAAGAGAAAATAAGGGGATCAATAGGATCTCACATGCCAACACAATCAAAAACCCCTTAAAAGATTCAAATGGTCCATAATAAAACTGTCTTTATATTGAAGACCCCTTTTTCAACATTTGAAATTCCATTTAAAATCATTCTATATAAAACCATTGAAACAAAATTTAAATCCATTCTAAGGTATTTAAACTTTTCAATTGAAACCATTTAAGAAATAAAATCTATCCATCTTTCCCAATAAATTTATAAAATGGATTTTTTTTCTATGTTAGGGCCCAAATAATATCAGGAACCCTTAAACAATGACTTTTATTTAAAACACATTTTAATCCTTAATAAAAAACTTTTCATTCAAAACCAATTTAGAATACTAGTAAAACCATTAAAATACCATTTTTCATGTTTTAAATCAATTGAAAATGTATATATAATCCATTACAATTATCACTTATAGATGTAATTTCATAAACATGAAATTTAAAAAACATCAATCCTCTAATGAAATTTCAAGTAAAGGAAGAGCACAAAAACACCTAACTTGATCCAATAGAAAACAAGTATCAATACATTGTATGCATACCATGTATGAAGACACCCTACCCGAACCCTAACAAGAAAAATCCTCATGATTAGAGCTCCCCCAACCATAAAATTGACCAAAACAACGATTAGCATTTGTAGGAGAAAGGGAAAATTGAGAGAAATGATAAGGGGAGGAAGTGAGAGAAATAAAGAAGGAAAATATTAGAGGAATATGATGGAAATGAACATGGAACCCAAGAGAAAGAAGGAGGAGAAATAATATCTCCTAATGCACACACACCTAGTCCAGAAAAATGAGGGTGATAGAAAGAAGAGGCCAAAAGTCTTAAAATTTAAAGAGGGGAAATTTGGAAACCCCTAAAAAAATTAACCCAAGAAGAAAAAAACATGGTGTAGTCTCTGCCCTTAATATGTAGGGCCACCTCCCAAGGCACATCTATGTTATAACCCCAAGTATGTAGAGTGGTAGAACTCCCAAGGGTTGGGAAACCACCCTCAAGCACCCAGGACACTATGACGTGACCTCATATGTTGTGGTGTAAACGTTCTCTCTGCTGACCTTATATGACAACCCAATATGACTTCAAGCCACCCTTACACAACTTTTTCTATAAAACTGCCCATGGATTGTGACATTGAATTCCTCCATAACCCTTATCCAACACCCCTATGCAACACCCACTATAGTTCATCCCCTTCTCCACAGCACAACCACCCTCTACCATAGAAATTTCATAAAGGGAGTGAGGTTGAGGCATAACCCCAAAGTACCATGGCATGATCTTCTACCACCCCGGGTTTTATCTACCTGAAATATAAAAAAGAACCCAAAAAATAGTTACACTCAAAAACATCAAAATAACACAAGAATTGAGTAATTCAATACAACATGTGTGTGTTACATCTATAACGATTCTATAGAGGAGTTTCATAAAATAAATTGGGTGTTAAACCTATATATTTGGTGTATTCTTTGGTTCGACCCACACTAAGTCAAAATAGGTGTTTAGTGATGGTTTTTTTATTTAGGGACATTTTAATCCACTACTAAATCATTCTCCAACATTTTTTGAAAATCATCGCTAAATCGTGTGTTGGCATTTATTTAGCTGTGCTTTTTGAAAACCGTTGGAGAAAGATTTAGTGGCGGTTGTGAAAAATTGGAGGAATTATTTAGTTATGGTTTAAACCACCGTTAAATCATTTCTCAACGGCTTTTAAAAAAATTGATTTTCTTTAAATTTTATTATTTTATTATTTTCGTAATTTATTAATTTATTAATTTATTATTTTTATAATTATTTGACTAAATATTTTATTATTTTATTATTTACTTTTTTTATTTTTTTATTCTTATTGTTTATTTATTTTTATTTATTATTTATTTAGTATTATTCTCAAAATTAATTAATTATTATTATATTATTATTGTTAATTTATGATTGTTAATTTATTAATTTATTAATTCTTATAATTTATTTATTTCTTATTTCTTATTTCTTATTTATTATAATACACATTCACATGCACATGCCATATATAAAATTCTACATTAGGTGAGATTTGAACCCCTTACCACTTGTTTATTCTCCAAATACTTTACCACTCCAACATGCTCTTCATGTGGTGAATAAATGGAATTTAATATACTTATATATATTTATTGATTGAAAAGAAAAATAATACATAAAAAATACATAAAAACTAAAAAATTAATGAGTAACAATTTAAAATGAATAATTTAAAATTAATAATTAATAATTAATAAGTAATTATTAATATTCAATAATTACTAATTACTAATTAATAAATAAAATATAAATGAATATAAAATAAATATATAATGAATATAGAATAAATATCTACTAAATAATACGTTAATAATAAATTAATAATAAAATAATAAGTAGTAAAGATTTAAAAATAAATTAATAATTAATGTATAAACAACAACAAAAATTATACAAATAAATAAGAAATAAATAATAAAATAATAATGAAAAATAAGTAAATAAAAATAAATAAATAAAAGACATTAATAAAATATTAATAATACAATAATAGAAAATTAATAATAAAATAATAATAAATTAAAAAATTTAATAATTAATGTATACACAATAACTAAATAAATAATAAATATATAATATTTAAATAATATATAATATATAATATATAAATAAGTATAAATAAATAATACTATATAAATAATAAAATAATAAAATAACAAAATAATAATGAAAAATAAATAAATAAATAATAAATAATAAATAAATAAATAAACAATAAATAAATAAATATTTAATAAATAAATAAATATTTAATAAGTAAATAATAAATAAATTATAAATAAAAAATAAAAAATAAATTCATAATTAATTCATAATTCATAATTCATAACTAATAAATAAATTAATAAATAGTAAATAAAAATTAAATTATAAACAAATATTAAATAAATATTAAATATTAAATAGATATTTAACAGTAATTTAAAAATAAATAATTGACAAATAATTAATCAATAATAAATAAATATTAAAATAATAATAATAAATAATATATATATATATATATATTTACATAAATATATATAAACACACATTTATATTACACTAATATATATAAACACACTCAAATATGTAGTAGTATATTAATATAAATATATATATACACACAAGTAAATATAAATATCCCTATATATATTTATACATATGTGATATATAAATATAAAAACATAAAAATTTGAAAAAATTTACAATTTAATAGAAATATATAGAGATATTCAAAAATTCATATAAATAGATATATATAATTAATAAAAAATTACCAAAAGGTGTGAGAGCACAATAATTACAACACCCACAAATCAATAGGAATGTAAATCAATGGAATAAAATCATAATAGACATAAAAAATATGGAGACACTCTTAAACGAAGATGAAATCACATTGAATATGTATGATATATATATATATATATATATTCAAATTAATTCATTTTTATAAGGTAAATAAAATCGATAATTATTTATTTTAAATGAAATGAATAAAAAATATTTATTTACATATGGTTTATATGTTTAAAAATAGAATTCTATGTAAATAGGTATTTCTACAAGTGATTTATTATAAGTAAATATAATAAAATATGCATATATTTAATTATATATAAATCTAAATTTAAAAAATGATTAAATTTCAAAAACATAATTTCAATATGATTGCAATCCTTGAGAATAAATTTAGTCCTCACTAAAAATGGGAAAAATATTCTTCTTAAACGAGGTTGAAATTCCTTCAAATTTTAAAGAATTGGGGTATCCTGACTAAATAATCAATTTTAGAGGCCTTTGGGGCCTCTTTTGACATTAAAAAAATAGTGACCAAGCTCCTCTTAATTATCATGGTGTAGATATTATGGTAAGATTCAATTTGATATGTGGTAGAGCACAAATAGACACCTATATCAGAAGTTATGACTGATTGATGTTCAAGTTCGATTTTCTACTTTTCTTGAAATTATAATAAATTTTATTCTTTTAATTATTCAAATTTTAAATTTATTTTAGTTTTATTTCATTTCATAAGATTTTATTTGACTGGTTGTGGAGATAAAATGGAATTATTGGTCAAAATTTATGAGTTTATATGTGTGAATATTAGTTAAGATGAATAATGGTTGTACACAGAGTTGATCGGTATGGTTTATCCATTAATTGTAGCATCACATAGTCAATTAGTTATTCATGTGGTTAACCCATTTAATACGGTCAAACCATTTACAGTAACTTGAGTTATATATATGGTCAATCTATATGTACTATGGATCCAGATGGAGAGATGATGTTTATCTAGACTACTTAATGTGGTGGTTTCATATAGTCTATCCAAATAGTGAGATCGCATCATACGGTCACTTTCTTCATAGTCGATTGGTATGGTCTCTTAATTGGATCATGGCCAGTCATAGGCTTAGAAAAAAATTGTGAAGCCTGTGAGGTTAAATTCTAAATTTCCAGATTTTGGATATTAAAAAGAAATAAATATGATAATGTTATTAAGCCAATCTTTATGGACTATACATTATGATTATACACAAGGATTGTGATCTAAGAAAATATGAAAAGGAAGTTGAGAATATGTTCCACTTTGTAAGAAGAATATCCATGTGGAAATAATGAATATTTGCATGCATGTGAAGATTTAGAAATAATTTAAAGAGGCATATTTTTTAAAGTAATTCAAATAAGAAAACCCCTAAGTCATGTAGTGATCTAAAAGGAAGATTTGACAAGTATTTTGAATGAGATTTCAAGGGTAAAGTAAAACTTGAAATATCATCCAGATTTAAATTAGGAGATCATGAATCCAAATATCATATAGTTTATAAATTTAAAATATAAGGAATATTATTCATTTGATATTATTCTATGTGATTAAAAATATATGAAGGAAATAAAATAAGGGTGAGGAATAAGAATTGGGAACTTATATACACTATGTAAGAACTCTGTGAGCCTGACCTTCCAATGTATCAAAGAGATGGAAGAAGTTGAATCTTGGATCCATTAAATAAGGAAGAGATATATTATTCCCCTAAGTATTTATGAAGGATGAGGAAGACCTATTTCACTCAATATCTATAGTAAGTCTCAATACCGAAAGTGCATCTGAAGATCATGAGGCAGTGAACGTACAGACATACTGATCCATCTGATCATGGAGGAGGACCGACATCTAGTGGTGTAGATAACACCTAGATCAATCTAAAGTTATTCGTTTATTTACTCTTTTATTCAATAGTTATTGGATCTTCTAGTGGACTTGGTAATTCATAGATAGAATATTGGACTCAATGTTGTATATGATTTTTGAAAATATTGGAGAATCCATGTTAGAGGGGTATAACCATCCTGGAAATGAGTAAGCCTTTCAAATGAACCTTATAAATATTTTTTACCTCTCTCTCTCTCTTATTATTACTACACATAATGTTGAGGATATGAAAAATCATTGAGTGGATCAATAACCATAACAAGTTCAAGAGGTTGGGTCAAAATGGAATAAATCATAAAAATAAAAAAGTTCATTGACTCATCCCTTTCCCTCCTTAGTGATCTAATCATATCTGGGAATAATAAGTGGAATCAAAGACAGTTCCCTCTTAAATATCCCAAGAATCAAGTAAGAATATAGAAATTAAATTCCATTAACAGTTGAGGACTACCAATCTTCAATGGAAAATATTGTCAAAGTTAAAGGAATATGATGTTTCTTTACATCCTGTCACATGTCGTAGAAGATAAAGATGCTACTACAATGGGTTTTCCTCCCCTTGCTGATGATTTTTCTATAAATCAATACGATAATAAAAAAATAGGGTTAAATGGAAAGGCTTAATATTTCAACTTTATGTCCCTAACAAAAAAGGTTTACATAAAGTTTATGGGTCTTTAAACATAAAGGAGATATGGAAAAATTGGGAATCCTCTATAAAGGAAAAAATCAAGGTAAATGAAGATAATATATAGGAATAGAGGAGTAAATTTAAGGATATGAAAATTATTTATGATGAGAACATAGATGACTATTTCCCTATGGTATATGAAATTGTCAGCAATATTTGAGTATTTAGTGAGAAACCATAGGATTTCATCATAGTTAATAAGTATGTGATAAAATTTATAAAAAGATTGTATTATAAGGTTTTAGTTTGGAATAAAGGGATGATCTTTCCTTGGATGGAATTCACAATATTATCATTTCATATGAAATGATAAATTCTACATCGTATAAAAATAAATTGAAATATGATGTAACCTTTGAATCCATGAGATAGTGAAAAGTAAAATTAGATAAGGCAGTTAAATCCCATGATTTAGAAGCTGGGGATGATGAATACATCAACCAAATTATTTCACTTTAGTCAAATGATTCAAGAATGGAAAATTGAAAGTAAAAGGTAATAAATTATTGACATGTTTTCGTTTTGATAGTATTGGTCATATTGAAAAATATTTTCCAAAGAAGAAGGTAAAATAATCAGAATCAGATGAAGAGGATGAGAAAACATAAAAAAAAGGTAAGAATATGAATAAACATATTAGCAGTGTAAGAAGAATCTTTATAAGTAATAAAGATAAATATGGTTAATTAATAATCTTTGTTAATGAATTCACATTCTTTTCTCATGTTGAGAACATATTTGGTTCATCAATTAATGATGATGATGGATAGGAAAGGATGAAGCTTGAGTGGGAGATAAATGTAAAGTTGGAACCTTTCACTGAGATGATTATAAAATGTAATGAAGGAAAAATAAAGAAAATAAAGTATAAAACAAGGAGGATGAAGTAAAATTGGAGCTAATAAAAAAGGAAGCAACCTATGTTGATGAGATCAAGAATATCCAGCTTATATAAGTTGAACAAGAAAATATTATCAGTGAACCTAAAGATAATTTCACTGAAATAGGAGAAGAACTTAGATAGACATAATGAATGTGTATTTTTTAAAAAATTAACTAAATAAGTTTAGAGAGTAATTTAGAAATTTTGATGAGGGTATATGTGAATCTTACCAAGTTAGTGAGAATATGGGTTCCAATGGGCAAGTGAAATCTACAAATAATATTTCTAAATACAATTCTATAAATTCATATAGTGATGGTGAAAAATGAATTCAGAGAAGTATTTAACCAAAAATGATGATTATTGAAACTATTTCCCACTAAATGAAGATAAAAGGTCAAGAAAAACTCTTCCCCCTAGGTGAAAGTAGGCCAGTTTTTCAGTAGAACAACACTACAAAAATTTTGGTTAGATTTTTTATAATAATGGAAGATATAATTTTAGAGGTTCTTACTGTTGTTATGGAATGTATGGACGCAAAGCCTTAAATTTGTATTCTAATATTTCATTTTCAATAAATTATTAAGAACCACGGGGGACTTTTGTGATAATTCAAGGATATATTTAAAAATTAAGCAAGATTGTGTCAAGAATGAACCAAATATATCCAACCAAAACAAATTTTAGTATTTATAAGAGGTATGTGGAAAATGTGGAAAATTAGGGGAAAAATATTATGAGTTCCCAATAATAATTCTAAGAGATGTTCCATGTGATATGAAAGGTAAGAAAAATCATAAAAATAATGTGTAATATCCATGCAATATTGAGCCTTTCAATGAGACATGTGAGAAATCTAAAGAAAAGGAGAAGGTCAAGAAATAATCCATAGTGATCTAGCTGAACAAGTTAGATTTTGAAATATAATGGATAAAGAAGAGATAGATGCTAAAGATAAAGGATAAAATATGGATGCACATAAATAATTTATCATTCATGAGAATTTTTCCTCAAATATAGATTTTAAAGTTCAATAAAAATCATGTAAAAGGTGTGGTTAACCTATTTGTGGAATAAAGTATTGAATGAAAATACTAACAACCCAGTAAGAAATCATAAAAAGGATGATTCAAGTAAAAGGTAATAAAATTTCCTTGACTTTTTATGTAGAGAAAACCATTTCACATGAATAAACAACATAAGGTAAAGATTTGAGTAATCAATCAGTTGTGACTTCTGATAGGATAAGAGGTTATGAGCTTAGAAATAATAATAAGAGAACATGGTTGAGAGGAAACTCTTGACCTAAATGTTTATTCTAAAAGGGAAAACAGTTCTGGTTTTTACTCTCTATTATTTTTTTTTATATATGTTAACTTATAGGGAATTAAAGGATGGGTCTAGAGTATAAACTCTTGAATAAAAAAGGAGGTTTGTTTCATGGTTTTTTAACTAATATGAAGTAGATAGAGTGAGGGTATCCCTTGAGGGGGATAATGAATGAAGATTGACCAATAAATATATCATAATCTATGTAAATTAGGAAACTTTGAAAAATCTAGACAACTGCATGAAATCTTCAGTATGATTTATTTCAATAAAACTTAAATTCTTGTTCTTGATTATTTCAAATATACTATAAAGGTGGAGTGTTAGTTGATATAAGGATGAGACAGAGGGGGTGATGTACGCTTTTAATTTGAACGTTTTGATTTTTTTGTTGACATTTATGTAGGATATAACAAATTTATTAATAAATATATATTATAAGTCCTGAAATGTGGATTTGATAAGGTTGTGTCTCAGTTGGTTGTTTATAGACAACATTTACAATATTAGTTATATAAATGTTTTTGTTTTTTTGCACTAGGTTAGCCCAATTAGACTTATATTTGACTAACTAAAGGATATTTACTAAGGAAAATCATGTGGTGTCATCCTTCCCACATAATTGGATTGAGTTTTTCTTTAAAGGAGGAGAAGATTCAAAAAAGTTGTTAATGAGATGAGTAATAACCATTGTCCCTTTACATTTATTGTCAATAGGGGGGGGAGAGAAGCTCACTTATTGATATATATTTTTATAGGTATTGAAAAAACCCAAAGTGGGATATTTTTATGCCCAAATTTTTTGATTTAATTTTTTTTCAATATTTCAATATGTGTTTTCTGATGGAAGTAATGATTCTTTGAGGATTATTTCAGATTATATCCCTAAGATACTAAATATTGTGATTAATGTGTTGTTCTTCAAGGAAACTAAAGGAAACTATTGGTGGATATAGTAAAATAATCTACTATATTCTAAAAGTATGTTTGAGATAGCCTATAATTGATGAGTTGTTTTGAAGAGGTAAGCCGAATAGGAGTTGTTCAATGTCGACATCAATCCAGGGTAACTGAGTGAAAAATGGAAAAGATATGGTTGTGTAAGAATAAATACATGTGTTAGGTAGACATAAATTGACTATTTGTAAGCATGAATTCCTCTGTTACATGATTATCAATTTGGTCTATCTATACATCAAGAGGTTTCTTAAAAAATAGGAAGTGATATTGTGTTCCCATCATACCAGTTTTTCATAAGTATGAAATCATGTTTTGTAACCATCATAAAAGTGTGGTGTAACCATGGATGGATATTATTCATAAAAATGAGTTGATCTACGTAAACATGAGTTAATTTTCATAAAGGTCATACAAGTGGTTGATTATCATGTTCATCCACTAACCATAGCTTCATACGGTCGATTAGTCATTCATGCAATTGATCCAATTCATATTATCGAACCATTTATAGTTACTTGAGTTATATATGCAGTCAATATAGACATATGATTGGTCAAAATTGAGACATTTATTCAATATAGACTACTTAATGTGGTCGATCCACATTATTGATTCAAATGGTTTATTCCCATCATATGGTTGTTTTCCACACGAATGATTGGCATGGCCACTTGACTGCCTCACGATCAATCGCAAACTTAGTGAATTTTTTACACAGTCTACTGGGTGAAATTATGAGATTCCATAGATTTTATATTCTATAGAAATAAATATGATAATTTTGTTAAGACCATATACATGGAGTATAAATCATGATCATACAGAGGGATCATTATCTAAGAAAATATCAAAAGGAAGTTGAGAAAAGATCCACGCTATAAACATAAGATCCATGTTATAGAGATGCATGTTTCTAGGAATGTCAATATTTTTAAATCCATAAAAGAGGTGAATTTTGTAGAGTAATTAAATTAAGGAAACATCCAAATAATATAGATATTTAAAAGTAAGATTTGACAAGGTTTTTGAATGATATTTAAAGGGTGTATTAACATTGGAAATATCATCCAGGTCAATATGAAGATATCATGTATCTAAATATCATGGGATTTTCATATTATGAATGTTGGGATTAATATTCATGTTATATTATTCTATGTGATTATAAATATATGAATAAAATAAAATAAGGGTGTGGGAGATGAATTGAGAACTCACACACACTATCCGAGAACTCTAAGATCCCTATACTCTCTTGTATCACGGAGAGAAAAGGATTCAAACCTGAGATCCATTGAATAATGAATAAATCTATTATGTACCTAAGTATTCATAAAAGATGAGGTAGATATAGATCACTCAATATTATGAGTAAGTCCCAAGACTAGCAGTGTTACTGAAGATATCTAGGGATTACGTATGCAAACCTATTGATCAATCTAATAATAGAGGAGGACTAACTTCCAGTGCTGCAAATAATACCAAGAGAAGTCTAAAGTAATTTCTTTATTAGATATTTTTTAAATATTTTTTATATGTTTTGATTGAATCTAGAATTCATGGAGATAATAGTGGACTATATTGTAGATGATTATTGGAGATAGTGGATAATCCATATTGGGGGTATAAAAAACATGGAAAAGAGTGGGATTTTCATACAAACCTTGTAAATTATATGTGTTTATGTCTCTATATATCTATTATTATTGTACATAAAAATGTGTCTATGATAAATCATTTAGTGGATCAAGGACCTTAACAAGTTCAAGTGGTTCGGTTAAAATGGAATAACTCATAAAAAGAAAAGAGATCATTGATTCACCCCCACCACCTATCAGTGATCTAATCAGATCCTGGAATAACAACTGTGAATTGGATTACACCTTGAGTAAAGCATCATTGGGTAAATTTAATTTGAGTCAGAATTTCCATTGTCCTAGAGGCTTATGCATTTTTTTTGAAAGGTGAGTGTTATATATCTGTGGATTTGAACTTATACATGTGGATATTATCAATATCATGTAATTTTAAACCTTTGTATTAATATTTAATATACCATACACATAAGGTTCATATATACATGTAAAAACATGTTTGGATTATATATTTGGTTGTGTAACACCAATGGTGTCTTGTGTACCTATTACACATTATTGTTTCATAAACACATTAATTTGGTAGAAGGAATAGAGATTCCAAAACGAAATCTTTTGACGTATTCATACAAAAAAAGAATAAACATTATGAGATAAATATTTCAAGAGATACAATAGTTATGGATTAAATATTTATATGATGTATATTAAGTTTTTGAGAATTTTATAAAAACCCCTTAAATACTAAGTGTGAGATTCACTCCAAAGTGGAACTTTTCATGACCTCAATCATCCAACAAGGTAAATTCATACTAAATTTAGATGCATTGTATTATCTTGTGTATGTAAAGAAAGTAAGAAGGTTACCCTAATGGTTAGGGCCTCATTATTGGGGTTTTATTTGGGTTACACTAGCTATAAAATCCTAACAATTGAGATACCAGAGGAATGAAGTTGAGTATATCCATATGATGGATTTGGATGAAGAGTATGTTGGAGTTAAGATCCTATAACCAAATTATATGTTATTTATAATTACTTTAATTAATGTATTTGAATATTAATCTAAATTACTTGTTACATCATGATTATTATTCTATGTGACATAGTATTTGATAATGTCATAAGTATACTAGTTGCACTGAAAGGTCATAGTAGTTCCTTACTAGGATGAGAACCTAGAAGTTCAATGATAGTATTCTTAAATATAATTTCTATATCCAGATGATATCATTTTATGGGATACAAATGATATAGGCTATCGACGGTAGAGACTTATAGGATTTTGAGACACATTCTCATGGTGTACCCACTTGGTAATCTTTAATACAAGAGATTATTATAACATGACCCACAAAAAAGAAATCCACATTTATACGTGTCATTGTATATTATTATTCTCAAATATGTGTAATGATACATAAAATTTAATATTATTATTAACACATTGATAAAAATAATGATTACAAATTCTCAGGATGAGGTATTTTATGTTGGGTGCATAATGAGTGACGTTGTATTAATAAATAATGTGAGAAATGATTTTTACCTTCTGTTCTTCAACATATGTTGATATCTAAATCCCCTTGATATGAATGGAAAACCCTTATTAAGTCCATGTCTGTAGTGTTTTTCATCTACAAGTTCCTTTTTATAAAGTTAATGGATGATACATTGAGAACATAGGTTGACGACACTAGCATGAAACCTACTTGATTAAAGATATCAAGATAAAGGGATTATATTACACAGTGTATGTTCATAAGTGGTTACATGTCATTGTAAAATTAAATTATTTATCTATGGGAGACTTGAAATTATTGAGACCCAAACTTATCATACATATATATCACATATTAATAGAAAAATATTCATTACATTTCACAAATACACACCAAAGGATTGTAATGGTTTGTTGCCTTTGGAGACTTGGTACGCAATCATCTTATTTAGTGAAATATCTTCAATATATCACTCAAATATATTCTCACATATTACTTCCCTTATTTATACACTACATAAATATTTATTCATAACCTGGGGAATAAAATATAAGAAAGGGTGTGCTCAGATGCTCAGTGAGGGTAAATAAGAGAAATATCAACATAACATGGGCTTAAGGGTATAAAAACATGATAATAACATTTGAATAACCGTACCCTACATAAATTAAAACATATTTTTGATCTATGGAAAAAATATTGACAGTTCATAAGACATGAATCATAATGGAATCAAATAACAAGATCCATGAGAACATAACATTGGAAAAACACATATATTTGTGGAATACACATAATTTTATAACATTATGAACATGTATAAATAGAAACAAGTTTACTCATTAAGTTAAGGAATGAAATCATTCAATCGAATAAAAGTTTGGACATTAAATCATGTCAACTCATAACCTTATGAACATGAAAAATAAGTTCAGACATAACACTGTGAACATGTAATTATGTTCACACATAACACTATGAACATGTCATCTGGTTCACACAAAATAGTTTGAACATGTCATCAGGTTTAGGAATAACATTGGGAACATGTTATCAGGTTCATGCATAACATTGGGAACATTTAATCAGGTTCATGCTTATCATATTTACTAATTAGTAATACATATTTACCCAATGCATTGGAGGGAGATATAGGTTCATTACATCACATAATCCATACATCTCAGGGCCACAAGATTATAAAACATTTATCATATCATAACCTGTGAAAAGGGTTCTAGTTCTATAAACATTTCATTATATTATAACTCGTCGAGAGAAACATGTTTTATAAACTGATTCCCACAATAATCATAAAACATCCATATAAATAATAATTATGGTATCATTGGATCATATCCTCATTAAATCTTAATTATTGTCAAAGCATTTCATCTTATAAGGAAGATGATTTTAAAAAATCACTTAGAAGATTTCTTGAGTAAAATAGCTTATCCAATTTGAAAAACACTTCTTTAAAACATAAAAAAATTAAAATAATTTTATTTTAAAATAATAATTGAAAATTATAAAGTATTTATTAAAACATTTAGTGGTCATGACAGTGGAAAATTTCATTCATTTTAAAACAAATATTCCTTTCACATTCTTGGTAAAAGCCAAACTGGGCCTTTTTAAAAAATTACATGATGAATAATTTTAAAACAATTGTAAAAAAAGAGATATGGGTAAAATTTATTTAATAAATAATTTGGGAAATTTAAAAAAAAATCAACCACATTTTTAGAAAACATGAATATGGGAGTAAAAGGGTTTTTGGCCAAAAATAGAAAGAATTTTGGTTTTATTTAAAAACATTATTTTAGAATCATAAGTAAATAAAGAGAGGAAAATGAAGGGAAGAAATGTATTTTCATTAAATAAATATATTATAGTCAAATTCATGAGTTCCCTGGGATATATATCATAATATTTCATCATTGGAATCATAAACATAAATAATCCTGATAAATGATGAGATTGTATCAAAAAACCATTACAACTTTGGTAACATTGAATCATAATCACCATAAAATAGATATAATAAAATGTGTATATAAATCCCAATAATTTTCATTAAAAACCTCATAAAATTCATTCATGTTCAGTATATACACCACTTAAAAGAAAGAGGTGGTGAATATGGCATGTGTCTTAGAAAAGTATAAAGTGGGATGGAAATCCCTTACCTTGAGTTCTTATTGCCTTGAAAGTGATCTATTCCCCTGTATAATAAATATAAATATATTATAAATCTATTATAATATCATAATAATATATATCATATCATATATTATGTACTTATACCCTTTTATTAGCTTTTTATTAGCAATTCCTTTTTAAAGTCACGTTTCGGGCAATAACTCCTTTGCTTTTCATGTAAGTTTTGATTTGTTATTTTTTGTTCATCATAATTTCATATGGTTCCATAATATCCATAATATTAACCACAATTTAAATTTAAAATATATTCTATATATAATTAATTAAATAAATATATAAATTTTTGATATAGAAAATGAAATACATCATTCATAGAGATGGAAGGTCGTACATACGTATGAATGCTCTTTCCATTTTCTCAAAGAATTGAAAGAAATAAAGATAAATAATATATTATATTTACATAATCACTTTTATGTCATATAAATCACATATTTTCATTAAAATCATCCTTATCACCTTCCATGTAAATCATGAATGAATCAAATTCCTTCACAAGGCAGTAGTCCACTGTACACACGAGCGACGTTGTCGTATTCCCACATAATGGACAGTAAAGGGTTATATGTGATATAATAATTCCATAAGTATAATAATATCATATATATATATAATATATAAAAATATAATAAATAATTATATCCATATATTAGAGGTGGTGATGGATAATGAAGAACATCGGTTCGTAAGGTTTTAGTTCATCGTACACACAAATGATGATTTTTATATCCCATTTGATGGAAAAACATATGGATATAGGTCATTAACTTTAAAAAATAAGTGTATATAATATACTTATGTTATTATATAATCATGTTTTAATAATAATTGAAGGATGTGGAGGAAGAAATAAAATAAAATTCTCGGTTAGGGACGTCGCATTTTCTTTAGACAACTTCTTTTGGTTTGCACCAAAATCTTTTCTAGGTTGGATTTAAGATCATAATAAGGATTATATAATGATAATAGGGAACTAAGGAAGGTATTTTGGAATTTATTGGTATAAAAAAGGTTTTCCAAAATGTGAAGAGGATATGAGAGGGGATGGCCTTTTATAGGTTAGGTGAGTGGTACGCTTGTAATTTTTAAAAAGAAAAAGGTGTATGCACATTTTCCACATGAAACAAGGATAAAAATGGTCTATATTTTAGAATTATACATGATAATATCTAAATAAGTCCATAAAATTGGTTTTTTTTCAAGTTTTGGGTCATTTTTATCCCATATCCTTTTAGATTAACACTTAGTAAACCCATTTTTACCTTAACTACAGTAATTAATTGTTACTGTTTTAACTATTTGTTATAGAAAATATTTAATTTGAACTCATTAGATAATATTAATTATAATTATTCCAAATATTGAATCTATTTTCCAAATTTAATTCACAGAAGTGTCAAAATTTAATTTAAAATTAAAATCATAGACGCGACGAGAAAGCGGTTTTCCAAAGAGAAAATATTCTAAAGTTTAAAAAGTTTGTATATCAAAATTCAATGTGAAAATAATTTCAATGAACTAAATTGGATTAATTGATATATAATTGAAATAATTTTACTTTTAAACACATTTTTGAACAAAAATTAACCTTATAAATTTTTAAAATGAAAAGGAAGTTTTCAATAAAACCTACTATTTTTTACTATTCATCAAACAAATTATTTTTTCAGAAAAATATTAAAAATTCACCCTACGATAAATTTTACATGATGATTTAAAAAATAAATTTTATTGTATAAAATTAATTTTTTAAAATTTTTAGAAATTAATTTTATTATTGTTCACAAAAGAAAATAAAAAAAAATTGTTAAAATAGTATTTTCAAAACATATAAGGAATTTAACAAAAATTAAGTATTTTTTATCAATATGTTTTTTTTATATAAAACAATTATATTTAATATTTAATAACTATTTTTTACTATTCATACTACTAAGTTTAACATCTAGGTTATAACATTCATAATTAAATAATAATGTCAATAATATCTCATGGTTTGTTAAAACTCAGTGTCACGTGTAATGCAAGTGAGATTAGGTGTTGCGTGTAACATAAGATATCAAATAAATTAAATTTATATGAAATAAATATTTCAAAATATAGAGTCGTGTTATATTCTAAACCCATTAAAATTAATTTCACCCTCAAAATTCTATCACTTTGGTACTAACAACTGAGGATACTTTTGCCTTATTATATCCTCAGGTTCCGACATAGCTTCCTCCAGATTGTGGTTTTGCCAAAAAACTGTGAACAGGTGAGTAGTCTTGTTTCATAAAACTTTCTCTATGTGATCTATAATCTCATCCAATATTTCATAATAATAAAGATCATGCTCTAATGGTATGACCTCTGAGTTCAGTATATGTGATGGTTCATGTATATACTTCCTCGTGAGAGATATATGGAATGTATCATGAACTTGAGAGAGGTTTGGTAGAAGAAAAAACTAATAGGATACCAAACTTATATGATCAAGAATTTCAAAGGGAATGATATAGTTAGGGATTAGTTTCCATTTCTTCTGAAATCTCATAACCTTATTCCATGGAGAAATTATTAGAAACACCTTATCACCAAATTGAAATTCTAAATCACGATGGTGATTGTTAACATAACTTTTATGCCAACTATGATTTAATTTGATGTTTTTATGAATATCTCTAACCTTTTATTCCATTTATTCAGCTATATCAGGTCCAAGTATATTTATTTCTCTAAATTCATTCCAATACATTGGATCTCTAAAATTTCTATAAAGGGATTCATAAGGATTCATTTTAATGCTCGAGTAAAAGATATTGGTTTATGAAAACTCAAATAAATGAAGGTGTTGATCCCAAACACATTTAAAATCCATAGAACAGGATCTCAACATATCTTATAGGGTTTTAATTTTTCTCTCATATTGACCATCTATTTGAGGAGGATACACAGTACTGAAACTCAACTCTTTATCAAGATCTTGTTGAAAACTTCTCCCAAACATTGGAGGTAAAGCTCGGATCTTGATCAGAAAAAATTGAATTTGGTACTCCATGAAACCATACAACTTGATTAATGTATATCCTAGTATGCTAATCTAGATATAAATCTTCTCTGATAGTGATTTAGTGAACAACCCTTTTTAGGTGATCTACTACAACTTATATAGCATTATGAACTTTAGATGTTTTGGGGGATTGGATGACAAAATCCATGGGGATGTTTTCCCATTTCCATTATAGTGTGGGTAATGGATGTGAAATACCCTTAGACTTTTGTCTCTTAGACTTAACTTTATGATATACAAAAAAACATAGATATGAACTATGTTATATCTCTCTTCATTCCATCATACCAAAAGTACTCTTTAAAATTTCTATACATCTCACTAGTAGAAATCCCACTTATACCAACACAATTTTCCCAACAGTTTAAAAAAACTGTTGGGAAAAGGCTACTATACCAATGGTTCTCTAGAAACATTGGTATAAGGTTGTGAAATATATGTTTTCCCAATTATTTAAAGAAACTATTGGCATATAGTATTATAAAATCAATTTTCCCAATGGTTTATGTAAATAGTTGGGATAATATTACTTTCCCAGTGGTTTTTTAAAACCATTGGGAAAGAAAATCCCCAAATTCATCGTGGTAGGAATCTGGAACCCATCTTTGAGCCTCCAGTCAAAACTTTTTCCCTAAACAAGAGCTCAATGCACCGGCCTCCAGAACCCATATTTGATCCCCCAGAACCCATCTGATTTTCCCTAAATGATAGCTCAACCCACCCATCTCGAAGATTTTTCCCTAAAGCAAGTCGTGAACCCTACTTCCTAATCGGATCTCGACGCGAACCATACTTCCTATCACGACAGGTCTAGTTTCCCAAATCTTTGTTCTTCTACTTTAAATCAGTATGTATGACTTCATTTATTTTAGATTTTTTTGTTCTATTTCACTACAATGTAGTGTGTATTATGAACCCCTTATGAACACAAGGAATATATCATTTTAGGTTGTTTTTCTAACCGTACTTCCCAACCTGATCACCAGGGTGCTAACTCTATTTCCAACTATCCATCTATCTTTGATTAAAGTAATTTTTGTTTTCTGTTTTAAATTTTTACATCTACCTTCATTTATTTTATATTTTTTTATTCCATTTCACTGCAATGTACTATTTATTATGATCCCTTTATGAATAAAATAAATATAGCATTTTAGTTTTTGGTTTCATTGTGATTTATCTGTATAGAATAATTTTGATTGATATTGAAGAGTTCAATATGATCCCAAGTTATTTTATCCTTGGTTTATTTTAAATGTAAGGTTTATTGACATGATTTCATTGGTTAGACATTAATATAGTTATAGAATTTTTTATCCTAAGAGGAACCGTAAGATACTTATGCATTATAAATGTACCCATAAATGTTTTCTTTGAAATATAAAACATTAAATTTAAGATGATGATACCCTCATTATAAGTCATTCAATGAAGTGAAACTTCTACCTGAACCACTAGAGTGGGTTTTAGGTCATTTCCATGTTTTAATGGTGATAGAACCAAAATTTACACTATTACATGATCATTTATTCCTACTCCGTCAAGCGGTCCGATCATACACTTGTAAGGTTTTATTTTTTGAAATTCAAAATGAATGTTAGTAATTCATGTCACAATTTTCTTAGGTAGTTATAAAGAATTATTGAGGAATTTATATGATTTTCTATCCTAGTAAGGAACCCATAATAAGGAAGTATAACCATCATAGAACTCACCAAGGTTGTTTATGCCTACACATTATTCACTCTCTGATATATATCTCATGAAACAAAATAGCATGGTCGAGTGCATGAAATTATTAAATTTTAATAGATAGTATTTTAGGTGTGTGGAGGTGTACCTAAGGTGTTTTTGTGCACCTACCTAGATTTTATAGTTTTTCTTTTATTCTGGGCATTAGAAATCAATATTAGAGTGTTTTATTTTTCTTACTATTTGTGGATAATTATATGGTGATATTAATGTGTTAGACTTGTGATAGTCCGAAAACAGGTGAGTCATGAACCCATCTCTAGTGATAATTATAGGTTAATAGGGTTATGAAATTTCACTTCTTGATTATCAATGTTACAATTGAGATATTTACTCAAGTATGATGTGCTTATTTGATATTGTAATTTTTGTTTTTGGGACCTAGACCATACTGGAAGGAGGATTATGTAAATTCATCATATGTGTCTTGTAGGATTCACATGAAATTTATATTCTTATGTGTGACTGAATTTTCTAATGACATAGGTTTTAGTTCTATAAAGTGTCCATAATGAGTTTTATATGGGTTTCCTATATAACTTGTTAGTGGAATTATACACACCCAAACCACAGTGTTTTTTGAGGAAAGAACTTGTGGATCTTATTTTGGGATGTTATCTGATGATGTAAATAAATTTAATTGTTTCAATGAATATATTTTAACACTTGGGGGTTCATTCATTAATTTTATGGATTTTTAATTGTTTAAAGTATTAATGGTAATCATAAAAAGTTGTTTCATTTTACATTTGAGTTGTGTCTGTGTTTACTGTATATTTACTTATCACTTATCTTATTTTTCAAAAGGGTTTACTCTGATACTCCTTTCTCATTATTTTTACATTTTTTTACATGAATAACTATAATATAGGATGTTTATAATTTTATATAAAGTTAACAATTCTCATTTACTTAAAAATATTTTCAATTTAACTTAAATATTATTGAATTTCTTTCACAAAATCACTGATTACAATTTTTTACATAATGGATAGAAGTTTTATATATGAAACTGATCAGATCTCAAAAAATATTCAAAACAATTTAGAGAGATTTTTAGATTTCTCATTTGACAATGCTTCGGATGGTGGTCACATATGTTTCCCATGTTATAATTTTATTGGAAGACCTTGGTTTAGACATGAAGAAGTTAGCTACCATATAACTAAATATGGTTTTCAAACAAACTATTATGTGTGGTATTACAATGGGGAGAAAATCGAATCTCAAAATGCTGATGATCCAAATAAGAGGAATAGATTGTAAAATTTGATATATGACTGATTTTCATTTGTTCATCATCATGAGAATTAAGCGATTTCAACCTAAGAAGACTTTTATACAGGCACACATGATCCATCCAATGAAAATGATGACATTGATAGAGTGAAAAAATTTAATGATGTTGCGACAACTCCGTTATATCGGTAATGTGGTCAAATGAAAAGGCTATAATTTTTAATTCGATTATTTTATGGGAAAACCATGTATGTGGTTTCTAATACTACCATTGATTACATTATTACCTTCTTGAAGTAATTACTTCCAGATGATGAAGATATTTCCTCAAACCACTGTATGGAATGGAAGTTAGTTGAAGAACTTGGATTTTCAAAAAAACAAAATCCATGCTTTCCCGAACGATTGCAGCTTATTCTGGGAGGAAACTGTTGAAAGAAATTATTGTATCAAATGTGGAACATCCCGATGGAAGCCAAAAGCTGATTGAACACCATCTAGGGTGCCATAGAAACTAATGTGAAACATTCTATTGATTTCTAGAATCCAGAATATTTTCATGACTGCTGGAATATAAATAAAAATGTAATGTAATAATACTAAGAGAAAGAAGAATAATGAAGATTTGGGCCACCCTACAGATGGATTTTCATGGTAGATATTTGATGATCGATATCCTAATTTTGTAGCTGACGTGTGTAATGTGAGTTTGGGTCTTTCATGTGATGGTTTTAATCCATTTGGGAAGATGATTACTTTACATAGCACATTTATGGTTTTCATTCACATTCAAAACCTTCCTCCATGGTTGTGTATGAAAAAACCTTTCACTTTCATGAGTATACTTATATCTATCCCTTATGATCTCAAAAATGATATAGATTTATATGTGAAAACTTTAATAAAAGAGTTAAAACTTCTTTGGGATGTGGGTGTGTAAACATATGATGCATGTTCGAATGACATATTTCAGATGTGTGTTGCACTTATATTGATGATCAATTATTTTCTCGCTTATGCAATGATTTCTGGATGGATCACGAAGGGAAAACTATCATGTATTGTTTGTATGAATGACAATCGATCCAAAAGACTGAAATATCACCGTATTTTCAGTTTTATGGGACATCGACGATTCTTTCCAATGGACCATCCGTATAGAAACAATAATTGAATATTTGACAATACCATGGAGACCGATGATACACCTCAGCATATTTCTGGAACTGATGTTCTTAATGAATTGAAAGATTTTAGTTTTTCATTTAGTAAGGGTCAAATGAAATCTATAAAGATAAATAATTTTTCCAATGATACCTATTACAATTGGAAGAAGAGGAGTATCTCCTTTGAGTTTTCGTATTGGTCAACCAATTTGTTACGCCATTGCTTAGACGTAATGTGTAACGCCCCGACCCCAGTTATCCAGATTCGGTGCATTATTACATAACATTGGAATGATCTCAAGAAAGATCAAATCTCGAAAGACCGATTCGTTTATTAGCCTTGGAATAACTAGATACATTAATAAAGTTTACATTACATCATAAAATGAAAACTACAACAATATAGACTCCATAGTTCACACTCTTATCCCCTCATACTATCCCTACAGGTCATTCATAAATTACTTCTTCACATCCTGGGAAAAATAAAACATAGAAAAGGGGTGAGCTCAAATGCCTAGTAAGGATAACAATATAGCGGAAACTTTCATAAATAAGAATAAACATTTAAGGAAATGTGTAACTAAAACAAAAGCCTTTTAAACATGAACTTAAACATAGTATGGCAAAAATAAAATGAAATAATTCCATTTAATTATTCAAATGGATATTCTACTAATCGAATAATCACATACAATATCAACAACCACTTTCATAATGATGGAATGCATAATTCCAGACTATCAAAACCACATAGCCAAGGCCTCGTGCCAAGACTACAAATAATATTTTGCCAAGGCTTTGTTGCAAGACACTATTTTGTCTCATGAGACCTACCGATGCATCGCGGAGCTATAGCGGGCTCCACCTGTCAAATATTAAGTCCAATGCATTCCCATATGAAAAAGTTTAAACATAACATAAACATTTGTATTAAAACTAGCATACGAAATGTAAATACTTCATCCATAAACCATGAATGGTATAAAAATAACACATCCACATTCAAACATATCACTAAACCTTCAATACAATATAAAAGTTTTGTATCATAATAAATCAACTTCAAATAAGCTTAAATTCCATCAAAGGATGTTGACATTGGTGAAATCAAAACTCTTTTTAGAGAAATATCTCTTTCTATTTTGAAATCATTTAAGAGTCATATATCTATAAAATAAAACATTTTCTTTGAAAAAATTCTTATAAACTTGTAAGGGAAGATTCGACAATTTTATAATGGCGGAAAATAGCCGCACCCGCCGTATAAGTTAAAAAACATTCTTACCTTAATTCTGTCGAAAAGGTTAAAAAGGACCTTGTTTGGAAAATGACGGAAAGATTCATTTATAAACAACTTATAAAAGTCAACAAGGGTATAAATGACTTTAAACCATATTCTAGTAAATAGTAAAAAAATGTTTTGAAATACATTTTTAAGAAACATGGATGTGGATTATAAAGAAGTCCCAGTAGATTATTACGTATAAACAACCTCGGATAATGAAGAGATTGCAAAATAAACCCTTACCTTGTAATTTTAATTGGATGGGGGTAGGTTAACCTCCTGTATAATGGTGAAATAATTGTTATTAAATTATACGTTAATCATATACGTTATTATGTTATCATATATTATCATTTAACATTGCTTTGTTAATAATATCTTAGTATTATCGTCGTTCTGGGTGTTAACTTACATGTTTTCTTTTATATGTTTTGTTACGTAAGCCATGTTTGTCATGGATAGGTTGTATCTTATTCATATACAGATTGATATCAAGTCCTTAAACATTATTTTTAAATCATCAAATGATAATTATACTTGAATGGATACGATGGAGAATTATTCTCATCGCGTTCGTAGAGACGGTAGTCCATACGTACGCACGAGCGACAATATCATTCTTTTGATATTAAAATAATATATAATTGGATGTTATATCATATATATATAGAATCATTATCATGTTATATTTATTATTTACAGTAATTACAAATCATTATTATACCCATCCAAATAATAATATATTGAATAAAAATTACACCACGACGTGGAGACGGTAAGTCGTACGTACGCACGTATGGTGACATGTCATTCAAAGGATGGATAGAATACTGAATATTATTGTAAAATATTTATAATAATATTTCAGTATATAGGAGATAATGTATTCATTATTTTAGAATTGGAATAACAAAGAAAGAACAAGTTGAAGAAGAAATGAATTTGAAAAAGTGTGGTGAAAACATTACCTCTTCTTCGGGTTCTTCCTTTTGATTTGATCAAAAGGGATCCTTAGGTTGGCTTTATGATCAAACTAAGGCCTATAGGTTTAATTTAGGTAAGTTAAGAGAGTATTTGGGCAGGTTTTGGCCGAGCCAAAAGGCTTTTAATGTGTGAATTAGTGAGAAAGTGGAGTGCCCTTTTATAAGAGGGGTGAGGGGCACCTTTGGAAAAGCTAGAAATATTATTTTATAATAAATTAATATTCGGTTTATAATGGCTCCAAAGAGGATTATTTAAAGGTTAAGGTGGGGATGGGTCTAAAAACACTCAAACAATAGAATTTAGACAGGTGTGGGTCATTATATTAACCTTATCTTTTAGTTTTAACTCTTAGTTAATTAGTTTGACACTTACCATATCACTTTGTATTTTTATAATATATAGTTAATAAACTTACTATATACCTACAAGAGACCCCCAAGGGGTACATTAATGATAAAAATATAATGATACAAGTCTCTTGGCCGAAAATTAGATTTTTAGGAATTGAATATCAATTAATAATATAATATTTTTTTAAAAACCATTTTATGTCAATTTTGACACTATTTGGAAAATTGATTTTTGTGAAAATCATAACAGAATGATTACTTCAATAAAAGTTAATTAAATCAATCCTAACATATCATATTAACCTATAAAATTAGTGTAATTTATAAAAAGTCTCAAATTTTATTTATTTGGGTATTTATAATATCAATTATTTTAATTTTTCACTATTATGGTAATTACTGCATCATCATTGTGTCATAAATAAACTAAATTATTTAATGTCTAAAAATTATAAATAAAATACCATTATGTATGAAATATTTTAATATTTATAATTAATATTTACAATCGAATTTATCTTATGTATAACCCTATATTAAAAATGTTTTATTAAATAAACTTTGATTTTAACTCTTTTAACTCTTTTTGAATTAAATAATAATAAATGTCATAATCTAATCCAAGTGGACCTAAATGATAATATTTTATTCCAAAGTTTTTGTTTGGTCGAGATACACTTTTCCAATAGAATTAGTACATGTGTTAGGGTAATATTAATATCATTTTTACCCTTAATTACCCTATTTACTTTTAACCATGGTAAATAAAAGTAAAAAGTTACTATTCACCAAAAATTATTTTCATCTCATTGAACCACACTTTACTCCTTGATATTAACCATGTCTCTAGGATTTTCAAAATTCCACTCACATAAGAGGTAAAATTACGTTTTATGAAAAATTCAATTTTTTAACTACCACTTAGTGGTTTCACTATTCATCAAAAAATGAAGTTTTTCAGAAAAATACCAAAAAATCACCCTAGGCTATTTTCGATATTACGAATCCAAAAATAAAGTCCATTTTGAAAAATAAAATTTAGAAAATTCAAAAGGTGTGTATTACTATTCATAACAGCTAGTTTGTTTGGTTGTGGTGTGTTAGAACTCGATGTTGCGTACAACACGCACTATCGCATTATTCAAAGAGTAGCGTACCGTACAAGCTTGGGGTGTTACATTCTCCCCTCCTTCAAATAATTTCGTCCTCAAAAATTCTAGAATACTACTGCATGAAAAGACTCAAGTGGTTATTCATCATAAGTTCCTTGGGTTCCCACGTTGCCTCTTCCCTCTTATGGTTTCTCCACAAGACTTTTACCAGACGAGTCGTCCAGTTTCTCAATACTTGTTCTCTCGTATCAAGAATATTGATGGGCTCTTCTCAATAAGACAGATCGAGTTCCAATTCTAATTCCTCATGGGTGAGTACATGCGTTGGGTCAGGCATGTATTTCCTCAACAGTGATACGTGGAACACATCATGAACTTTGGAGAGATTTGGCGGCATTGCCAAATGGTAAGCTACATCCCCAATTCGTTCTAGAATTTCAAAAGGTCTGATGTACCTGGGACTCAATTTACCTTTCTTACCAAAATTTATGACTCCCTTCCATGAAGATAACTTCAGGAAAACATGATCACCGACTTGAAATTCCAAATACTTTTTTCAATTATCGGTATAGATCTTCTGCCTACTTTGAGCTTCTTTGATATGGTTTTGGATTACCTTCACCTTTTCCATCGTTTACTCCACCAGTTCTGGGCCTACAAGTTTTCTTTCACCAACGTCATCCCAACAGGTTGGTGTGCGACATCTCTTTCCGTATAACGCTTCATATGGTGTCATATGAATACTCGAATGGAAGCTATTGTTATAGGAAAATTCTACCAGAGGTAAATATTGATCCCACATACCCTGAAAGTCAAGTGAGAAGGATCTCAACATGTCTTCTTAGGTTTGAATAGTTCGTTCTGATTGTCCATCTATTTGAGGGTGGTAGGCTGTGCTCAAATAAAGTTTAGTATCCAAGGCTTTCTGAAAACTTTTCCAGAATCTTGAAGTAAAACGGGGATCACGATCAGAAACAATCGATAGGGGTACTCCATGAAGTCTCACAACTTCATCAATATATAGTCTTTCTAGACGTTCCAGTGGTAGATCTTCTCTTATAGAAAGAAAATGTGCTGACTTGGTAAGACGATAAACAATAACCCATATTTCATCGTTCCTTCTAGGAGTCTTTGGTAGTCCCATGACAAAGTCCATCGTGATATTATCCCATTTCCACTCAGTTATGGGAAGAGGTTTCAATACTCCACCAGGCTGTTGCCTTCCAGCTTTCACTTGTTGACAAACCATACATCTTGAGACAAAATCAGCAGTCTCCCTCTTCAGTTTGTCCCACCAAAAATGTTCCTTCAAATCTCTGTACATTTTGGTGCTCCCAGGGTGTATAGAGAAATTGTAACTATGAACATCATCCAACAATTCCCTTTTTAGATTAGGTATATTGGGAACACAAAGTCTCTTCTCAAATTTCAAAATTCCATCTTCATACCCAAAGTCATTCAATCTCCCATCATTCACATCTTTAATCTTCTTTTGAAATTCTTCATCATCAGTCTAAGAACTCTTAATCCTTTCTTGTAAAGATGGTTTGGCAACTATTTGAAAAAGCACTGATGTTTCACCTTCCATGGTTATTCCCATGTCCATCTTCACTAGATCTATGAAAATTGGATCCCTTTCAATTCTCATATTGTTCAAAACTCCATGATCTTTTCTACTCAAAGAATATGCCACCTTATTTTCCTTCCCCGGGTGGTATTGTATTGTACAATCATAGTCCTTGAGTAATTCAAGCCATCTACTTTCCCACATGTTGAGTTCTTTTTGTGAGAAAATATACTTCAAAATATTTTGATCAGTATAAATCTCACATTTTTCACCATAGAGGTAGTGCCTCCATATCTTCAAAGCAAAGATCACAGCTGCTAACTCTAGATCATGAGTAGGATAGTTTTTCTCATGAATTTTCAACTGTCGTGATGCGTAGGCAATAACCCTATCATTCTGCATAAGGACACAACCAAGTCCTTTCTTCGATGCATCACTATAAATAACGAACCCATCATTCCCCGATGGTAGAGTCAATATAGGTGCATTGACTAATCTTCTATCCAGTTCTTCGAAACATTATTCACACTCTTTTATCCAAAAAAATTTAACCCCTTTACGTGTGAGCTTTGTTAATGGGTTAGCCAACTGGGCAAAATTCTGGATGAAACGTCGATAATAACCTGATAAACCAATAAAACTACGTACCTCAGTTATACTCGTCGGTGCAGGCCATTCTTGGATTGCCTTGGTCTTAGAAAGATCAACATAGATTCCATCTTTAGAGAAAATATGGCCAAGAAAATAAATCTCCTGAATCCATTATTCACACTTTCTAAACTTCCCATATAATTCATGTCTTCTCAGAGTCTTCAGGATAACGTGCAAGTGAATTTAATGATCTTCGTAGATTTTGGAGTATACCAAGATATCATCAATAAATACCACCACAAATTCATCTAAATATTCCTTGAAAACTCTATTCATCAGATCCATGAATACAGAGGGTGCATTAGTCAGTCCAAAAGGCATTACTGTAAACTCGTAATGCCCATACCTGGTTCGATATGCTGTCTTCGGAATGTCTTCCTTCTTCACACAAAACTGATGGTATCCAGATCGAAGGTCAATCTTTTAAAAGTATTGAGATCCATGTAGTTGATCAAATAAATCATCAATGTGAGGTATGGGATACTTTTTCTTTATTGTTATAGCATTGATCTCCCGGTAGTCGATACATAACCTCATAGATCCATCTTTCTTTTTAACAAAAATGAATAGGGGCTCCTCAGGGAGAAACACTAGGGCGAATAAATCCCTTATTACTCAATTCCTCTAGTTATTTATTTCGTTAAACTAATTCTATAGTGGACATTCTATAAGGGGTCTTCGATATAGGCCTTGATCCAGGAATAAAATCAATGGAACACTCAACTTCTCATTCTGGAGGATGTCCAGGTAAATCTTCCAGAAACACATCTACCTATTCTTTCACAACAGGTAAATCCTCTATTTGAACATTCCTTTCCTCATCCACAGTCATTTCATTCTCTTCCACCCCAATAATTGAATTTAGTTGAGCTACTAGGGGTGGATCTAGATAAGAATTAGGTGGTGATGATTCTACTCTAAAGATAAGGTGTTCCTTATCATCATCATCAAAAATCATAACCTCTTTCTTCTTACAATAAATCTTCGCATCATGGTCCGAATGCCAGTCCATACCGAGGATTATATAAAACTCAATCAAAGGTATGACGATGAGATCAGCAGATAAAGAACATTTATGTTCTCTAATGGGGATTGATTCACAAAACTTTGTTGCAATGATTCTTCCCTTAGGAGTTTTAACTGACAACTCCCTTGTTAAATCAAATTGGAAATATCTAATTTTCTTAGCGAACTGGGAAGATATGAAACAATGCGATGATCCAGAATCAAATAATGCATTTGCTAAAATGAGGAAACCATTAAATTACCTGCCACCACTTCTTTCGGAGATTCTACCTCAGCAGTAGTGATATCATATGCTTGGACTTGATCCCCTGGCCATTTCTGAGGTAAGTTCCCTAGACGCTTAGGACATTCATTTTCATAATGACCCATCTCCCTGCAATTGTATCATTGAACATCGGTAGCTTCCTTCTTCCCTTTGCAATCGCGAGCTTGGTGAACTTTTTCACCACACTTGTAACAGACACCCATTCCCTTCAAGAAAGTACTGGGGTGTTTCTTCCCACATTTACCACAGGATGGATATTCAACCTTTCCCTTCTTCCCCTTATTTCCATTCCCATATTGATCAGTAGATCTCATCTTCTTTTCCTTTGCTTTAAATTCATAAGACTTAGAGAATTCTTTTTCTGTCTTGATAGTACATGAGACAATTTCTTCGTACGATGAGAAGGATTGTGAGACTAATGCTCGACGGAGAAATAGTTTTAACCCATCAAAGAAACGATCAATCTTACTGCTTGGGTTATGTATATAATCTCCAGCATACCTTTCTATCCTTGTATAGTTATCCTCATACTTTGCGACATTCTCATCCTCCTTTTGTCTCAGACTCATAAATTTCCTTTCCATATCTTCTCGATGGTCACAAGGAAAGTATTTTTCTAAAAATAGATCTTTGAACTCCCTCCATTCCATATTTAATACTTCATCATCTTCCTTCATGTTTTGAATCAATGACCACCGTTGATAAGCATCTCCAGTGAGGTGGTAAACTGCCATGATAACTTTTTCCCTTTCACTACTTCCCAAAGCCTGAAATATTTTCTCTAGGGAACTTATTCATTGCTCAGCTACCAATGGATTCGTACTCCCATTGAATATTAGTGGTTGTTGCCTCATGAAGCGATCTAACATTTATCCTCCACACTTTGGATCAGGGTGCTCCATACGGGTAAGGTTATTATTCATAACCTGTGTGAGTTGTCCCAGTATGGTGATTAGTTGATCAGCACAAGTTGCATCACCAGTGCCACTATAATTATCTTGAGTAGGAGTGAAATCCCTACATGGAGTGTGTGCATTGATACGGTTTCTATTTCTTCCACTAGGTGTCATTTCTTAACAATGGCATAAACTAGATCAGTTTATGAATCAAAATACATAATTCCATACTTATAAAACACTTAACATAAATTGAACAACTTATGAATATAATCCATAATCATAAAAATGTTTTCTTTGAGGAAGTATATACTCATAACCCTTTATAATGATTTGTAATAAAAATGATAGTTATCCTAAGCATATCCCCCGGGAGTGTCGTAACCAAGAGTGCAGCAAGGCCCGTTGTCGTGCACCAGTTCTCATTCGAGTCTAGCTCAAAGCGGTGTTTTCGGATTTTACCCCTAGGTACATTTGTGCCAGAGCTGCCTCTACCTGGTCATATCTAGAAAGGGATGTATTGCTCAGAAAACTCACAAAATCACTACAATGCCAAAATTCTAGGAAGTTCTTCTATACTAATCCTCAAAGTCCATCTTAAATATATGCTCTCAAATTAGAGTTTATCTAAATCTAGCTTCCAAGGTTTGTACTAAACTTCCTCTGATACCAACTGTAACGCCCCGGCCCTAGTTACCCAGAATCGGTGTATTATTACATAACATTGGCATGATCTCAAGAAAGATCAAATCTTGAAAGAACGATTAGTTTAGTAGCCTTGGAATAACTAGATACAATAATAAATTTAACATTACATCAAAAAATAAATACTACAACAATATAGTCTCCATAGTCCACACTCTTATCCACTCATACTATCCCTACAGGTCATTCATAAATTACTTCTTCACATCTTGGGAAAAATAAAACATAGAAAAGGGGTGAGCTCAAATGCCCAGTAAGGATAACAATATAGCGGAAACTCTCATAAATAAGAATAAACATTTAAGGCAATGTATAACTAAAACAAAAGCCTTTTAAACTTGAACTTCAACATAGTATGGCAAAAATAAAATGAAATAATTCCATTTACTTATTCACATGGATATTCTACTAATTGAATAATCACATGCAATATCAATAACCACTTTCATAATAATGGAATGCATAATGCCAGAATATCATAACCACATAGCCAAGGCCTCGTGCCAAGACTAAAAATAAGATTTTGCCAAGGCCTTGTGCCAAGACACTAGTTTGTATCATGAGACCTACCGATGCATCGAGGAGCTATAGCGGGTTCCACCCATCACATATTAAGTCCAATGCATTCCCATATGAAAAGGATTAAACATAACATAAACATTCGTATTAAAACTAGCATAATAAATGTAAATACTTCATCCATAAACCATGAATGGTATAAAAATAACACATCCACAGTCAAACATATCACAAAAACTTCAATACAATATTGAAGTTTTGTATCATAATAAATTGACTTCAAATAAGATTAAATTCCATCAAAGGATGTTGACATAGATGAAATCAAAACTATTTTTGGAGAAATATCTCTTTCTATTTTCAAATCATTTAAGAGTCATATATCTATAAAATAAAACATTTTCTTTAAAAATATTTTTATAAGCTTGTAAGGGAAGATTCGACGATTTTATTACGGCAGAAAATAGCCGCACCCGTCGTATAAGTTAAAAAAACATTCTTACCTTAATTCTGTCGAAAAGGTTAAAAAGGACCTTGTTTGGAAAACGACGGAAAGATTCCTTTATAAACCACTTATAAAAGTCAACAAGGGTATAAATTACTTTAGCCCATATTCTATTAAATAGTAAAAAAATGTTTTGAAATACATTTTTAAGAAACATGGATGTGGATGATAAAGAAGTCCCAGTAGATTATTACGTATAAACAACCTCGGATAATTAAGAGATTGCAAAATAAACCCTTACCTTGTAATTTTACTTGGTTGGGGGTTGATTAAACTCATGTATAATGGTGAAATAATTTTTATTAAATTATACAAGAATCATATACATTATTATGTTATCATATATGATCTTTTAACATTTCTTTGTTAATAATATCTTAGTATTATCGTCGTTCTGGGTGTTAACTTACTCATTTTATTTTATATGTTTTGTTACGTAATCCATTTTTGTCATGGATAGGTTGTATCTTATTCATATACAAAATGATATCATGTCCTTAAACATTATTTTTAAATCATCAAATGATAATTATACTTGAATGGATACGATGGAGAATGAATCTCATCGCGTTCGTGGAGACGGTAGTCCGTACGTACGCACAAACGACAATATCATTCTTTTGATATTAAAATAATATATAATTTATATGGTATATAATATATACAAAATCATTATAATGTTATATTTATTATTTACATGAATTAAAAATCATTATTATACCCATCCAAATAATAATATATTGAATAACAATTACACCACGACGTGGAGACGGTAAGTCGTACGTACGCACGTATGGTGACGTGTCATTCAAAGGATGGATAGAATACTGAATATGGTTGTACCATATTTATAATAATATTACAGTATATAGTAGATACTAGATTCATTATTTTAGAATGGGAATAACAAAGAAAGAATAAGTTGAAGAAGAAATGAATTTGAAAAAGGGTGGTGAAAACATTACCTCTTCTTCAGGTTCTTCATTTTGATTTGATAAAAAGGGATCCTTAGGTTGGATTTCTGATCAAACTAGGCCTCTAGGTTAAAGTAAGGGAAGTTGAGAGAGTATTTGTGCAGGGGTGGGCCGATCCAAAAGGTTTTGAATGTGTGAATTAGTGAGAAAGTGGAGTGCCCTTTTATAAGAGAGGTGAGGAGCACCTTTGGAAAAGCTAGAAATATTATTTTATAATAAATTAATATTCGGTTTCTAATGGCTCAAAAGTAGATTATTTAAAGTTTAAGGTGGGGATGGGTCGAAAACCACTCAACCAATAGAATTTATACAGGTTTGGGTCATTATATTAACCTTATCTTTTAGTTTTAACTCTTAGTTAATTAGTTTGACACTTACCATGTCACTTTGTATTTTTATATTATATAGTTAATAAACATACTATATACCTCCAAGATACCCCCAAGTGGTCCATTAATGATACACCTATCATGATATAAGTCTCTTTTCCTAGACTTAGATTTTTAAGAATTGAATATCAATTAATAATATAATATTTGTTTTAAAAACTCTTTTATGTCAATTTTGACACTATTTAAAAAATTGATTTTTGTAAAAATCGTAACAGAATTATTACTTGAAAAGAAGTTAATTAAATCAATACTAACATGTAATATTAACCTATAAAATTATTTTAATTCATAAAAGGTCTCAAATTATATTTATTTGGGTATTTATAATATCAATTATTTTAATTTTTTACTATTATGGTAATTACTACATCATCATTGTGTCATAAATAAATTAAATTATTTAATGTCTAAAAATTATAAATAAAATACCATTATGTAGGAAATGTTTTTAGATTTCTAATTAATATTTACAATAGAATTTATCCTATGTATAACCCTATATTAAAAATGTTTTAGTAAATACTCTTTGATTTTAACTCTTTTAACTCTTCTTTGAATTAAATAATAATAAATGTCCTAATCTAATCCAAGTGAACCTAAATGATAATATTTTATTCCTAAGGTTGTTTTTGGTCGATATATACTTGTCCAATAGAATTAGGACATGTGTTAGGGTAATATTAATATCATGTTTACCCTTAATTACCTTATTTACTTTTAACCGTGGTAAATAAAAGTAAAAAGTTATTGTTCACCAAAAATTATTTTCATCTCATTGAACCACATTTTACTCCTTGATATTAACTGTGTCTCTCAGATTTTTTAAATTCCACTCACAGAAGCGGTAAAATTATGTTTTCTCAAAAATTCAGTTTTTTAACTACCACTTAGTGGTTTCACTATTCATCAAAAAATGAAGTTTTTCATAAAAATACCAAAAATTCACCCTAGGCTAATTTCGATATTCCAAATCCAAAAATGAAGTCCGTTTTGAAAAATAAAATTTATAAATTTCAAAAAGTGGGTATTACTATTCATAACGACTAGTTTGATTGGTTGTGGTGTGTTAGAACTCGATGTTGCGTACAACACACACTATATCATTATTAAAAGAGAAGCGTATTGTAGAAGCTTGGGGTGTTACATAATGAACATTGAAAATAATATATATGAAATGTTTATTTTGATTCTTCTAAATGTCAGGAGAAAGAAAAAAATTGATTTTAGATCTTAGTGTGACTTGGTGGATTGGGGCATGAGACTAGAATTGCATCTTGTGTGTATCAGTGAAAATAAATAGAAAGTTCCATGTGATTATTATGTGATGACACCTTCAGAAGAAAAACAAATTTCTGGAAGTACTAGAGACTATTAATGTTATTAATGGTTGTTCAATAAATATTTCAAAATGGGTCAATAAAAGAGAGTTGATGCTGAAATCTTGGAAGACTCATGATTATCATGTCCTTCTACATGATTTTATTCAAATAGAAATTTGTCATCTTCTGTCCAATAATGTAAGGGTGTTATTTATTTGGTTGTTTCATTTGATTAGAGATATTTGTGCTAAGAATTTGTCTAAGTCTTTCTTGAAAAAAATTCTTGCAGAGACACCGTTAATTTTGTGTGAGTTTGAGAAAATATTTTATCAATCATTTTTCACATTCATGTTGCATCTCACTATCCATATTCCAACTAAAATACTTCTCAAATGACCTTTTTCTTTTCGTTGGATGTATCCAACTGAAATACATATGTACACATTGAAATATTATGTCTATAAAAGGAATCACCCGGAAGGTTTTATCATGAATGGTTAAATGGATCAAGAATGTATGGATTTATCCTAAATGTATTTGTATTATCTTACTACAAGAATGAACAAACCAATGAGAATTGAAGAAAAAAAATATGATAAAATTGAATCCAGTTTTCCTTCACTTCCTCAGATAGGAGGAATTCTCGGATCATATACATTGATGACATTAAGTCTTGAAGCGCAGGAGATGGAACATCACATAATGTTGTTCAACTGTGATTTGTTCGATGTATATATCAAGTATGTAAATTGAACATGTATATATTATCTCCTCTCTTGTAATTTTACATATCTATTAAACTATTTCTGTTTTTATCTATAGGGAACAAGAATAAATGATAAATAGAAAGCATCATTATTTGTCTTTGAGAAGGAGAGACTTTTCATAGAAAATAGTTTTCTACTTGGTTGAAATTGATGGTAGAAATATTGTTTTAATAAATAAATAAAATCAATATTTAATTGAACTTAATATTTATTCATATTTAATGTATTGAGTTTTCCTATAGACTCTATTTAGGAGGAAATAATAGATTTGGATTTTGGTCCTAATACTGTGGTTCATGAATGTAAATAAATTTTGATCAATGGGTTCAAATTTATTATCACTAAATTAGAAGGGAATATGAGAACACAACATGATGGTGTTATGATAATTTTCACAATAAACTGTTATTCCAGTGCATCATATATTAGACCATGTTTTGAAAATTTATCTTATTATAGAGTCGTTGAGAAAATAATAATATTTGATTATTACTCTCACGGTCGAGTCAGGATGATGAAATGTCAGTGGTTTGATTTGATGATGAGGTAGGGCACCTTTATTGATGATTTTTTATTTCGAGTTATTGACATGACTCACACTCTTTCTACTAATGAACCATATGTATTTGCATCAATGATGAAATAGTTTTTTTATATCCAAGATCATCTTCAACCTAAATTTGGTGTCATTATTGAAGTAATTCCAAAACATGTTTTTGATGATTGTGAGGATGGAATTGACACCATCCCTAATTCCATTGGAACCAATCCATTTATTAATTATGATGAATTCAATAGCTTAATTGTCAGAGTTTATTATGAACCATAAGTTTTTGTGGGGAATATATAGAATCATCCATCTGTGTTCTCAATTATTTTAGTTTAGCTCAACTTGGGTTATTAAGGTTAGTACTATTCAAATTGATTTAATATTGATTACAAATATGTTGTATCTGACTTGACCTTAATGTGAATTTTCAATGTTTATTGGTTGCAATTTTATTTGAGTTTCATTTTCTAATTTAAAATTGAACTGTATTAAAACCTACAAAACCAACATTTCTAACTTGGTGAACATTTTAATGCTTTATTGACCATGTATAAAATTAGTATAACTCTGAGACGTCCCTTTAATATTTCACTAGATAATGAACATAATGGGTTGTCTTATTCTTCAAAATATGTATAGAAACCTGAATCATCTACCTGGGCTAAATAAACTAATTTTTTTCTTAATTTTGACGATTTATTTACCCCTTATGAATCTGGTAGATATCTTATGCTTGTTAATATGTTTATATCATCATTTCCAATAATATTAAGGGTTTAATCATTCATAATATATACCTTGCTGAATTTTCTATAGGAATAATTCAGTATGATCTCTATCTTGGTTGTTGAGTGAAATAAAGCATCAAAATCAATGTTCCATTATTCTAATAGACCAGTGACACTTAGTGAAATTTTTATTTTAACCTCAACTGTGTTATTTCAATAAGAACATCCAGAAATGAACCTTATGGATACGTATATTTTTTTACCTTTATTTATGACTTATCCATAAAGGTTAGTATTGACATACTGAAGAAAAAATATGATGCTTTTGAAATATTCAAAACCTACAAAATCATTTTTGAAAATCATGTAGGAAATAAAATTTAAAAAATGATAACCTGTAATGAATTAAAACACCTCTCTACTGGTTTTATTTTGTTCTTTCTATTTGAGGGAATTACAAGGAATCAAATTATTAGAGAGACCCCCCTCCCACAACATAATGGAATTATTGATCATATAAATAGAATTGTCTTTAAGTGAGTATGAAGCGTGATTTCCTGCTCAGGTTTGGCCAAATATATCTGGGTTGTGGATTCGATCGTGGTAGTGTACCTTATATATAGGTGTCTATCCCCTTCTAATCTATTTAAAGACCTAGAGTAACTATGAAATAAAAAACTGCCTTCTTATAATTACCATATAGTATTTAGGTGTACTGTAAATACCCATGTCAAGACTAATAAACTTGAACATTGTGCTCTCAAGTGTATTTTTCTTGTTACCCTTAAGGGATTAAAGGTTATAAGTTGTGAGTCGATAGAACTAGATACCGAAATTATATAATTAGTAGAGATGTGGTTTTTAAGAGTCATGGTATCCCAAGTCTAACACTAAACTTATGGCCTTTCACATCACCGATCCTCTATACCACATGTATGTACCAATGATAGCCAACTAGAGAAAATTTTGTGACCCAGATCTGCTATCGACTTCCCCAAATTAGAAATCAAATAAAAGCCCAATATAAACCATTAGTAAATCAGTAGAAGAGCACAATGTCCTACTGTCAGATTAGTAAATAACCATCCTAATTAAAATTAAATTTATTTATTACATCTTGTATGATTTATTGAATTCCTTATATATGCATTCAATCTCACCTAAAACAATGGATAGTTAAATTATCCATGAATCCCCTTATTCCCTCTCATAATTTATTTTTTGGGTTACACATTAGTTATCCTTTTATAATTACATCCATATTTGTTTTCAAATGCAGGAAATGCAACCAATTGAAGAAAGGTGATGAAAAAAGATGATGGTCAACAATCATTGCATGGCTGAGATGGGTGTTCCACCACTAGTTCCTATAGTGAGTATTTTATTTCAAATATATATATTTAAATTGTATATAATGTCATGTGATTAATTTTGTTTTAAACGTTTTTGCAGGATCAGCCTCTTAGGCAAAAATTATTTGATGAGAAGCCAATTAGTGGTCCCAGTACTCATGTCGGTGGAATGAGGGGGTGGTAAGAGAGCTATAAAATCTGGTTGGCATAACCGATTAGACCCTTACCCTCCCACTAACATACCATCTATCCCACATTTTGATCTCATTGTGTCATTAGGGACACATGGGATATTTAGGCCTCCCATGTTTTCACAATCCTTTACATCTGAGTCTCATCACCTATCTTTACCATATCTGATGATGATTCCCACTCCCAATCCATATCATAGATTCAGCCATCCATTTTTTCCATTTTCTTTTACTTATACTTCCTTATCTCCGAGCTTCTATATTCCATCTTCTTAGATTCCAACTCCACCACAGTCTTTCCCTGCGGAGAATACACTGGGACCCACTTCACCTGTACAAGGTGTTCCTTCAGTTTCTACAGATCCAGTGGTGCTCATTGATCAGACTGCTATAGTTATATTTATAGAACCCTAACAAAAATTATACCATTATTGTAACACCCCAAGATTCCACGGTACTCTTCTTTTTGAATAATGCAGCAGCGTGTGTTGTACGCAACTTCGAGTTCTAACACACACCACAACCAATCAAACTAGCCGTTATGAATAGTAATACACACTTTTTGAAATTTTATACATTATATATTTCAAAATGGACTTCATTTTTGGATTCAGAATATCGAAATTAACTTAGGGTGAATTTTTGGTACTTTTCGGATAACTTTCATATTTTGATGAATAGTGAAAATTACTAAATTTTAATTAAAAACAACTTTTTTAATCGAAATAATTAATAGTGATAAATTATAAATTTGAGTGATTTTAAAGTATATTTAGAATATATTTGTACCATTTAATAAAATTTTGGTCATTGGACATAATTTCACATTTAAACCGGACATAAACAAGTGTCAATCTTTTGATAATTATTATTTCTTAAAAACACGCTTTTTGTTTTGACAGCGGGAATTAATTTTAAATTAATTTCTGCCACTTTTTTGTTTTGAATTTAGAAAAATAGATTCCATATTTATAATCAGTAGGTCCAAATTTTGTAAATAGGTAACTTTTATTTTTAGACATTTTGAATTATTACTTCGGTAAATATTTTATTTACCATGGTTAAAGGGTAATTCCAGTAAATAAGGGTAAAAAATTAATATTATAATAATAATAAATTACCCTAAAATGTGTCCTAACCCTATTGGTTGATAAATTTCTGACCATGGGCATATTTGGGTCGATTTTGGGACCCCATGGATCCACTTGTAAGTGATAATGACACTTTATATTAATTAAGTTAAAGTAAATACAAAAATGACTTAAGCATATATCTTTTAGAAAAACAATTTTTACATAGGGTTATATATGTTATATGTTCAACTGTAAATATTCATTAGAAAGATAAAAAAGTTTCATAAATAATGGTATTTTATTTATAATTTTTAGACATTGAATAATTAAATTTATTTATGACACAATAATAATGCAATATTTTCATTATTAAAGAAAGAATCAAATAATTAGTATTATAAATGTTAAAATAAATATAATTTTAAAGTTTTGATGACATAAAAAAATTATTGGTTAATATTTCATGTTATTATTTCTTAAATGAATTTTTTTAGAATTAATAAAGTTGTTAAGACTTTAACAAAAATAAATTATTAAATAGTGTCAAAATTGACATAAAATAGTTTTTTAAAATATATTATATTATTAATTGATATTCTATTCCTATAAATCTAAGGTTTGGCCAAAGGACTTAGATCATGATATGTGTATCATTAATGAACCACTTGGGGGTATCTTGGATGTACATAGTTAGTTTATTAACTATATAATATAAAAATACAAAGAGACATGGTAAATGTCTAACTATTTAACTAAGAGTTAAATCAAAAGGATAAAGTTAATATAGTGACCCAAACCTGTCTAAAACCTATTGGTTTAGTGGTTTTCGACCTATACCCACCTTAAAATTTAAATAATAAAATTTTTATCCATTATAAACCGAATATGAATTTATTATAAAATAATATTTCTAGCTTTTCCTAAGGTGCCCCTCACCCCTCTTATAAAAGAACACTTTTCCTTCCCTCTAATTCACACCTTCAAATACTTTTTGGCTCGGCCAAACCCTGCCCAAATATTCTCTCAACTTCCCTCAATTCAACCTAGAGGCATTATTTAGATCATAAATCCAACCTAAGGATCCCTTTTGATCAAATCAAAAGGAATAACCCGAAGAAGAGGTAATGTTTTCACCACCCTCTTTCAAGTTACTTTCTTCTTCCACTGCTTATTTATTTGTTATTTCCATTATAAAATAATAATTACAGTATCTTCTATATACTGTGATTTTATTATAAATATTTCACAACTATATTCATTATTCTATCCATCTTATGAATGATAATGTCACCATGTGTGCGTACGTACGGCTTACCGTCCCCACGCCGTGGTGTAATTTGTTATTCAACGCTATGTTATTCGGATGGATATAATGATGAGTAATATGTATATAAATAATGAAAATAACATGATAATGTCTCTGTAAAATTAATATACCATCCAATTCCACACCTTTAAGGAAATGATATTGTTGCTCGTGCGTACATACGGATTACCGTCTCCACGACGCGATGAGATTCATTTCCACGTTCACCATTCATCGACGATTATAAAAATATATGTTACTAATAAGTATGTAATATATTACATAATAATTCTAATGTAGATATATATATTTATATAAATATATATATATATATATACTTACATATATCTTATTCGCTTAGTTCCGTTCAATACGATATGAAAACGGAAACAGCATTTATGCGTACGTATAGACTACCGTCTCCATAAATGGTGTTTTTTATTTCATATATATGTCTATTATACATATTTTTATTC
The DNA here is from genome assembly GCA_963277665.1 of Viscum album. Lineage (NCBI taxonomy): Eukaryota > Viridiplantae > Streptophyta > Magnoliopsida > Santalales > Viscaceae > Viscum > Viscum album. The sequence goes on from OY728131.1 coordinate 692,711,157, forward strand.
TAAATATATATGATATATAAATCATTTTATATATTTTGGAAGTACTTAAATCTTGATCTAAGTGATATAATCAAGAGTAACAAGTTAAAACATGTACGATAAAGAAAGCGATTATTACCTGAAATGTTAATTTAACATGTAAATTATTATTAAATGGGTAGTATAAAGTAATAAATGAATAAAGTATGATATCATAAATATTAATATTGTTCTGGTATACCTTAATAACATACTATTATCTTCATACATGAGGTTAAATATACCCTCGACTAAAGGAAAGTGCAAGATAAGGGGTTATCATCTCACTCCTTATTCCCGTGAGGTTCATACCATATTGCCACTATTACCTTTTTTGTGGTGTATGTATTGCCCATAATTTTATTCTTTGTTTAATACACTTTAATTTATGTTTATTTACATATTCATTGTATAATACCTCTTTCATGGGGTGTATGTTTCGTAAGTTACCAAACTGGTGAGGGTTAATTTCACAATCTCTTTATTATCCGAGGTTGTTTTTACGCAAGTATCTACTGGGACATATTTATTATCAATGTCCATATTTCATAAACTAGTTTTCAAAGGGATTATATTAAGGTACTTTTTACTAAAACATCATTTTAAATGTTTTAGTGATTTATTCTTCTAAATCATTCTCATTAATGTCAATGTTTTCAAAATGGTTTTAAGGATTTATTTAAATGGACATGAAAGTTTTAAAATGTTAATTACTTCCAAAAGTTTCAAAGTTTTATGGGACACTTTGATTCAAAAATGTATTTAAATGTCTTCCTTTCTAAATTGTGTGACTTTTAAATGTTTTCATGAAAAAAGGATATTTCTCTCAAAGAGTTTTACAAATCATTTTCATCTATGTCAGAATCCTTTAATGGATTTGAAACTTGTTTAAAGTTGATTTATTATGATACAAATCTTCCATATTGTGTTTAAGGTTTGTGATATGTTTGACTATGGATGTTTTATTTTTATACCATTCATGGTTTATGGGTAAAGTATCGACATTTCATATTCCAGTTTTAATATGAATGTTTATGTAATGTTTAAACCTTTTCATGTGAGGAATGAATTTTACTTTGTAATTGAAGGGTGGATCCCGCTATATCTCCTCGATGCATCGGTAGGTCTCATGAGACAAACTAGTGTCTTGGCACAAGGCCTTGACAAAATCTTATTTGTAGTCTTGGCACAAGGCCTTGACTACGTGGTTATGATAGTCTGGCATTATGCATTCAATCATTATGAAAGTGGTTAGTGATATTGAATGTGATTATTTGACTAGTATAATATCCATGTCAAATAGTAAATGGCGTTATTTCATTTTATATTTTCCATATTATGGTGAACTTCAAGTTTAAAAGGATTTTGTTTTAGTTATACCCTGCCTTAAATGTTTGTGCTTATTTATGAAAGTTTCCTCTGTATTGCTTACCCTTACTGAGCATTTGAGCTCACCCCTTTCTATGTTTTATTTTTCCCAGGATTCCAAGAAGTGTATTGTGATTGATATGCATGGCTAATACAAGGGAATAATGGCATTCATAAAGGATTATTTATGTTGTTTTGTATGTATTAAAGTCTAATGTAACATTCATGTATGTAATGTATTTTTCAAGACTATTAAACCAATCGGTCCTTCGGTAATTGATTCCATGTAATCATTCCAATGTATTAAAATAATGCACCAACTCTGAGTAACAGGAGTCGGGTGTTACAGTTGGTATCAGAGGAAGTTTAGCAATAAACTTGGAATCTATATTTAGATATACTCTTATTAGAGAACATATACCTAAGATAGACTTTGAGGATTAGTATAAAAAAACTTCCTATAATTTTGGTAATGTAGAAATTTTGTGAGTTTTCCAAGAAAATACATCCCTGACTGGATACGAGCAGGTAGAGGCGGATCTGGAAAAGATGTACCTGGGGGTAAAACCCGAAAACACCGCTTTGAGCTAGACTCAAACGGGAACTGGTGCATGAAAACGAGCCTTGCTGCACTCTTGGTTACGACACTCCCAGGGGATATGCTTAGGGTAATTCTCATTTTCTGTACAAACCACTATGAATGGTTTATGAGTATATACCTCATCAATGAATACATTTTTTTGATTATGGATTATATTCATAAACTATTCAATTTATGTTAGGTATGTTTGGAATTATGAATTATGATTCATAAACTGGCCTAGTGTATGCCATTATTTAGAAATGGCACCCAATAGAAGGAATGAGAACTCTAGCAATACGTATGATCTAAAGAGTAAGAAGGGTCATATCATTCATGGTATTAAGCCAACATTTAGAAAGGAAATAGTATCCCATGTATTATCAATAGTATCATAAGATCAGTAAATAATTCTCTGAATACTATGGCTTTGAAGGGAAGCAAGATAAGAAAAGGATGGTAGAAAGAAAGATGGATAAAGGGGATAAGGGAAACAAGGATTTTATAATGTGGAATGAATCACCTTGGTAAATACTTGAAGGGAATGAGAGTTTGTTATAAGTGTGGGGAAAAAGGACACCAAGTATGTGATTGCAAGGGTAAGAAAAAGTTTTCAAATGTAAAATGCTTCATCTGCATGGCGTTGAGACACTACGTGAATCAATATCCCATTCATAAGAGTATACCACTAATGATGTTATTGGATAATAATCATGTTATGATACTACCTCAGATGAAGAAGAAAGACTAGTGTTCTTATGTTTTTATTATAGAATTATTTCATTTGATTGTTGTATCAAAAGTATACTGGTTACATGAATTACAGAGATAAATAAGGATTGTACTGTAGTACTATTTTATTGAGGATTTGAGATTATATGGTTCTAAGAAAAGTGAATTAATAGTAAGCTACAATTTTTTGGAAAATAAATGGTTGAAGGAAAGTTAATCCTTAATATGGTCCTAATAATGAGGTAGTGATTTTAGAATATGAGATGGTTGATTTTGGTAATTCAGGATGTTGCGGTGTTGTATAAGAATACATGATGAAGGCGTTCACATGTTATTAACTGGAAAAAAGGATCCTCATTATGTTTAACTTCCTTATAAACTTAGGAATGAGAGTTTGGATATAATTATTTTGGATAATTCTAAATGTTGGAATGGATTAAGTTTGAAATTGGATACTATTGTTAAAGTTATTTTTGGATTACCATAAAAAGTACAACCCGGAGGTCAGGCGTCAACCTGTCACGTCCGGCAAGGCCGCAAGACTTGAACCCAAAACTGAAGGGAGGAAAGGTTCTATCACCTATCATTGACCCACGTGATTTCCTAGATTGAATAATGTAGTTTTTTTAAGGGTCTGGTATGTGAATTATAAATTCACTGTTTTTGGAACCCTATACGATTAGGATAAATAGAATATTTTTAAGTTCTATTATCTTTTATAGTTAAAGATGTGGTTTTTGTAGAAATTACTTAAAGGATGGGACTCTACTTCTCAAGTATATATTTTTATTATTCTCTTATTCTATGAAGATATTAATTCTTATACTTTAGTGAAGGGATATTAAAACCAAAAATGTGTTATCCTAATACCATATGTTTTGTTGAACCAATGGTATTTTAAATCATCATAGATTGATGAATTTAAGGCCCTCAATTTTACACATTTTTGTGATTGATGACCTCATTCACTACCTATAAATATTTACATTTTTCCTCCAATTATATGTCTCTAATTTCCACCAATGTTATCTTAAAAAAGATCATAATTTGGTGGTGACCATTTCATTTCCATTTTCCTCTTATTAAGACTAAATTTTATTAACCTAATTTCTGATGTGGGTTTTCCCAAAGTTATTTTCTATTTTCAACCTTATAGTTTTGAAAAATAATTTCAAATTGTGAGGACACAATTTATTGAAGTAGGGGAGAATGTAACACCCCAAGCTTCCACGGTACGCATCTCTTTGAATAGTGCAGTATCATGTGTTGTACGCAACTTCGAGTTCTAACACACACCACAACCAATCAAACTAGCTGTTATGAATAGTAATACCCACTTTTTGAAATGTTATACATTATATATTTCAAAATGGACTTAATTTTTTGATTCAGAATATCCAAATTAACTTAGGGTGAATTTCTGGTACTTTTCAGATAACTTTCATATTTTGATGAATAGTGAAAATTACTAAATTTTAATTAAAAATAACTTTTTTAATCAAAATAATTAATAGTGATAAATTATGAATTTGAGTGATTTTAAAGTATATTTAGAATATATTTTTACCATTTAATACAATTTTGGTCATTGGACGTAATTTCACATTTAAACCGGACATAAACAAGTGTCAATCTTTTGATAATTATTATTTCTTAAAAACACGCTTTTTGTTTTGACAGCGGGAATTAATTTTAAATTAATTTCTTCCACTTCTCTGTTTTGAATTTATAAAAATGGATTCCAAATTTAAAATCATGAGGTCCAAATTTTGTAAATAGGTAACTTTTATTTTTAGACATTTTGAATAATTACTTCGGTAAATATTTTATTTGCCATGGTTAAAGGGTAATTCAAGTAAATAAGGGTAAAAAATAAAATTATAATAATAATAAATAACCCTAAAACGTGTCCTAACCCTATTGGTTGATACATTTCAGACCATGGGCATCTTTGGGTTGATTTTGGGTCCCCATGGATCCACTTGTAATTGATAATGACACTTTATATTAATTAAGATAAAGTAAATACAAAAATGACTTAAGCATATATCTTTTAGCAAAACAATTTTTACATAGGGTTATATATGTTATATTTTCAACTATATATATTAATTAGAAAGATTAAATTATTTCCTACATAATGGTATTTTATTTATAATTTTTCGACATTGAATAATTAAATTTATTTATGACACAATAATAATGAAATATTTTCATTATTAATGAAAGATTTAAATAATTAGTATTATAAATGTTAAAATAAATATAATTTGAAAGTTTTGATGACATACAAAAATTTTATTGGTTAATATGACATGTTAGGATTTATCAAATGAATTTGGTTCAAATTAATAAAGTTTTTAAGACTTTAAAAAAAATAAATTATTAAATAGTGTCAAAATTTACATAAAAGAGTTTTTAAAACAAAAATTACATTATTAATTGATATTATATTCCTAAAAATATAAGGTTCGGAAAAAGTACTTATATAATGATAGTTGTATCATTCATGGAACACTTGGTGGTCTCTTGGATGTATATAGTAAGTTTAATAACTATATAATATAAAAATACAAAGAGACATGGTAAATGTATAACTATTTAACTAAGAGTTAAATCCAAAGGATAATGTTAATACAGTGACCCAAACCTATCTAAAACCTATTGGTTGAGTGTTTTTAGACCTATAACAACCTTAAAATTTAAATAATCCACTTTTTATCCATTATAAACTGAATATGAATTTATTATAAAATAATATTTCTAGCTTTTCATAAGGTGCCCCTCACCCCTATTATAAAAGGGCACTTCCCCTTCCCTCTAATTCACACCTTCAAATCCTTTTGGATCAGCCAAAACCTGCCCAAATATTCTATAAAAATACCTAAATTCAACCTATAGTCTTTAGTTTGATCATAAAGCCAACCTAAGGATCCCTTTTGATCAAATCAAAAGGAATAACCCGAAGAAGAGGTAATGTTTTCACCACCCCCTTTCAAGTTCCTTTCTTCTTCCACTTCTTCATTATTTTCTATTTCCATTAAAAAAATAATAAATCCAATATCATATATACACTTTGATGTTATTGTAAAGACCCGTAAATTTCAAGGAAATTTTTTTTCTTAATTTTCTTTCGAATTTTACAAGAACGCAGTTTCTGACGGCACCTAATTCCGAGGCCCAGTGTGCCCGGAAGCATTTTCCGAAGTTTGGCTTGGGTACGTTCAGTGAACGGATGAGCGGGTTTTTCTAACTTTTGAACCGGTGCCCAGAATCGAATTTCGAGGGCACTGATGGAATCGCATCGCCGGTTTTTTCTTATAAACGCCACTTCCGGAGTTGCGTTTTCTCGGTTGTGGTTTTTAATTTTCAGGCTTAAAGTTAAGAAATAAAATAATTGTACGAAAAACTTTATTTTATTTCACTTAAGCCACTTGGAAGCCACTTGATGTCACTTAAAAGCGGCTTAAGCTGAGTTGATCCGGATAGGATGCTTTCCAAAAATATCTGACCCTCTTGGTAGGATATTTGTGAGGTGGGACCCGCACGAGCCTCGCCGTTTCTTTTCCGCTAAATAACGTACCCGCGAAAACCCGTCATTATGAAAGTCAACTGACGCATTTTCTTAAATTCTTAATGCACCATTTTATTGGGCGGTTTTATTCCTGAATTAAATGGGCAGTTTCTTTCGTTGAATTAATTATACGAATTAATGGGTCGTTACTTACCTCTTTTTCGTTTGTTGGCATAATAATAAAATAAGAACAACACGACATTTGGAGGATTTCACGTTGAGAGGCTTTGACAGAATTCTTGAACCTTCATCCTCCTTCGCGAAGAACGCAAAGAACGCGAAGAACGCCGTCACCCTCGGAGTTTGTCGACGCTTCATCCGAGACGTTCTTCCCTGCCACGATCTCCGATCACCAACTACTTGAGGTAAGAGATCTCAGGTTTATTTTTAAACTTCCTTTGTGGTTTTTGACTCAAGAAGGATTTAATTATTATTAATTAAATCTTTTTGTTCTTGAACCTCGGAGTTCGTCGATGCGAAACCCTTCCGCGAAGACGCGACGCCGGATACTGCGACGACGCGACGATCCTCAAATCCGCGAAGAACCCGTGGGCGACGATTTGGCAAGGTAGGGATTTTATTTTGGAAATTCCCTTATTCCCGTGAACGTTTCTATAAAATTTAAGAACCGGATTCAAATGAACAATTTTAATTTATTAAAATTTTTGTTTCATGTGTTGAATTATTTTTCTCCCGTTGTTGTTAACTAACGCGGAGGGTGCGGGCCAAAAAAACACGGCCTGACAACCCTCCGTCATTCTTTGTGGTTGCGCGGATTTGGCGGGTGATGACAAAACGTGACGCAATGACAATTTGTTGATCCCACAGTGAAGAACGGAACCCAGGAGGAACAACGGCGCAGACGGAAAGGAAAACGGACCACCGGAGCGACTCCGGTGGCCCGCGGAAGCGGCCGGCGGTGCGGGTTGTTGGCGCGGCGGCGCCGGCAGCCGGGGGCGGCGGCGGCCGATGGACCCGCGGCCGCACGGGTCCAGCTCACCCGCACGGGACGCGGCTGAAGCCGCGTCCGTTTGTCCAGTGCGGCCCCTTCGAGGGCCGCGACTTCTCCCAAACCGTGGGGGCGGCGCCCCGCGGCGTCCAGCTGCTCGGCTGCTCGGCTGAGCCGAGCCAGGCCGGTATGACTGGCCGGGCCGCGCCCTGGCCAGACCGGACCGGGTCCAGCCGGGTCGCCCCGGCCCCAGACCCCCCATCTTCGGACCATTTTCGGTCAAATGCCCGTAACATGAGCTACGGGACTCCAAACGACTCACCGTCAGCGGCAACGCGATCCTTGGATCGAGACGGTCGTTTCAGTATATTTCAATCAAGGTTTTGGAATACTATGGGTTCGTCCAGGTTGGTTCGTACACGAAACCAACCGGGCCCTCGGAGCGGAAACACTCATATCTTGAGCTACGGACGTCTGATTGACGTGACGTCAGCTTTGGTGGATTCCTCTAAGTGAAACAGATCTTTTGGCATACTCCTCCCGAGGTTTGGATGCAGGTGGAGTACGTTCGGGTTGGTTTTTCCTTAAAAACCAACAGGGCCCCTGGGACGAAAAAGCCAATATCTCGCAGACCGGGCGTCCGATTGACGCGCCGTCTGTTCCGTTGAGTTCCTGTTGATGACACAGAACTTTTGGATACATCAACTTCGGTCTATGTGATAGTTTATGTATCAGCCTCTCGGCTCGTGGAGCAGACCCTCCCGAACGATCTTGCTGTGTGCGGGAACCCTAGAGCTGGCTGTGACATCGACGACGACGACTGTGCAGAAATCCTCAGTGGACTGCGATGATGAAGAGTGTTGGTCTTGTATCCTATGTGGGTCCCAGCCGTGCTGGTCTTGTATCCTATGTGGGTCCCAGCTTAGATGATTCAATACTGGTCTTGTATCCTATGTGGGTCCCAGTATAGATAAATCAATGAAGACAGCTGGTCTTGTATCCTATGTGGGTCCCAGCCGTGCTGGTCTTGTATCCTATGTGGGTCCCAGCTTAGATGATTCAATACTGGTATTGTATCCTATGTGGGTCCCAGTATGGATAAATCAATGAAGACAGCTGGTCTTATATCCTATGTGGGTCCCAGCCGTGCTGGTCTTGTATCCTATGTGGGTCTCATCTTAGATGATTCAATACTGGTCATGTATCCTATGTGGATCCCAGTATAGATAAATCAATGAAGACAGCTGGTCTTATATCCTATGTGGGTCCCAGCCGTGCTTGTCTTGTATCCTATGTGGGTCCCATCTTGATGATTCAATACTGGTCGTGTATCCTATGTGGGTCCCAGTATAGATAAATCAATGAAGACAGCTGGTCTTATATCCTATTTGGGTCCCAGCCATGCTGGTCTTGTATCCTGTGTGGTTCCCAGCTTAGATGATTCAATACTGGTCTTGTATCCTATGTGGGTCCTAGTATAGATAAATCAATGAAGACAGCTGGTCTTGTATCCTATGTGGGTCTCAGCCGTGCTGGTCTTATATCCTATGTGGGTCCCAGCTTAGATGATTCAATACTGGTCTTGTATCCTATGTGGGTCCCAGTATAGATAAATCAATGAAGACAGCTGGTCTTGTATCCTATGTGGGTCCTAGCTATGCTGGTCTTGTATCCTATGTGGGTCCCAACTTAGATGATTCAATACTGGTCTTGTATCATATGTGGGTCCCAGTGTAGATGAATCAATGAATACAGCTGGTCTTGTATCCTATGTGGGTCCTAGATGTGCTGGTCTTGTATCCTATGTGGGTCCCAACTTTGATGATTCAGTGCTGGTCTTGTATCCTATGTGGGTCCCCGCATAAATGAATCAATGAAGACAGTTGGTCTTGAATCCTATGTGGGTCCCAGCTTAGATGATTCAGTATCTATATCTGATCATCCCTTTCACCTTTTCGACGATGTATACCTGTGTGAGCTGAATTACTGTTTACTCTCCTTTGTGGATTGTGTTGTGCTATCCTGTGTGGATTCCGTTTTGCTTTCCTTTGTGGATTGTGTCCTGCTATCCTGTGTGGATTTACTTTTTGCTCTCCTTTGTGGATTGTGTTGTGCTATCCTGTGTGGATTTACGTTTGCTTTCCTGTGTGGACTGGGTTGTTCTTGGGCTCGGATGTTGGAGCTGAACAGGTATTGATGACTTAGGTATATGTATGGGCATATACCTAAGCAGTGTCGGTTGTTACTTCGTGATTGTATCTTTCTGTTGTGGTTTATCCTTTGTGGATTTCGGGAGACCTTCGGGGGTCTCGGGGTCCCTACTGATTAGCTTTTACTCACCCCTGCACGGGCTATGCCCGCACTACGTTGTGTTGGTTGTAGACGACGGACAGCGTTGATCGTGGTTGAGTCTTGCAGAGCAGGATGGTACCTGGAGGTGGACCACTGAGCGGGATGTACTCGGAGCGGACGGCAGGACCCAAGGAGCAGTGGAGCTATCTATACCCACCCTTCAGGTGGGATTTCCAAAGGACGGCCCGATCTATGACTTTTCTTTTCAGTTTCTTTTTTCCCCTTTCAGTTGTACTTTCCAGTTGGGCTTGTATTTCCGGCCCCTTTTTACTTTCAGCACAGCTTGTTACAGCTTTTACTTAGTGTTTACTCTTTCCGCTTGCTTACTCTGTGGTGGTTGTTTTCCTTAAAAAGGCAATGTCTTCCCAGTTTATCGGGATTTACGCCTTGGTGCTAGTCGCCAGCCCCTGCCCTATGGAAGGTGGGCTTGGGGTAGTCACGGCACGGGCCCCGAGGTCGGGTCGTGACAAATTGTTATCAGAGGAGTTCGGTTCTACCACAGACTCTGATCTTTCTTCTATGTGAAACAATAGTGTTTAGCGTATTGGGTGTGGTTATCAGTCCAGGGAGTCCAGTGTTGGTGCGGCGACCGATGTATCCGTACACCAGGACCCTGACTTCTGATTTTCGACTTAATGCACGAAAACATTGATTGCATGTGTGTTCAAGTTTTTGTTGTGATTACTTGTGTCAGCTCACCAGGTATACTGTTCTGACCATGGCACACCTGTTTCTTTTCAGGATGGCCCCGCGACGGCAGCCAGCTAGGGTTCCGAGAGTGGATCGTGATGACAGCCTATCGAGCGACGAGGCCTCGGTGTAGGGCTCCTTGTCACCAGAGGCACCGGTGGTACCTTTACCCGCCGAGCCACCGATGCTTCCCGCCACGACCACTGACGATGCATGTTGCCTTGTAGCTCTGCATGACTTCCAGCGCTAGCGACCACCCAGGTTTCGTGGGGAGACGGACCCCCAGGCAGCCGAGGACTGGCTGGAGGTAGTCGTACTAGTTTTCAGGCTAGTGAGGACACCAGCAGACCTCATGGTGATCCTCGCAGCGAGCCTCCTGCACGCGGCAGCAGGCATATGGTGGAGCTTGATGCTCCAGGTGCACGACGAGACATCTCTCCTCTGGACGGACTTTGAGAGCATCTTCTGTTCCGAGTTCATCCCATTCACCCTCCGTGCGGTGTGCATCCAAGAGCTGCTACAGCTATGGCAGGGCAGTATGATAGTGGCCCAGTACTCGGCGAGATTTACTGATCTCTCGCGCTACTCCACAGATATGGTACGGGACCCGTTCTTCCGGGCTCGGACCTTCGAGCAGGGACTGAGGCATGAGATCAGGTTTTCGATGATCTCCCTCAACATTCCGACTCAGGCAGAGGTGTTGGAGAGAGCCCTTCTAGTGGAGAGTTTTCTCGCCGAGTAGGCTCCAGTGACAGGGCCCTCCGCATGACGGCCCGTAGTAGGGTCTTCTGTAGCTGGCAGTAGACAGGTGATGTAGAGGTTCAAACGGGCCAGGCCATCAGATGGGCAGTCTCAGGATGAAGATTCGGTTGTGCGGGGCACCCGAAGGAGAGCCAGCTACACGAGGGGAAAGCATTGCTACGCATGCAGCGGGCGAGGTCACATGGCTCGAGACTCCCCGACTCGTCTTACAGATGAGAAGCAGGTGGTAGAGGGACGTCCCAGACAGAGGTTCGGCCACGGTGGTCCGTAGGGTGCAGGAGGACGAGGTAGAGGAGCTGGCCGAGTAGCCGATGGTGGGAGACACTTCGAGGTGTTGCCACCACCCCCACCAAGAGGTCCACCTCGACCGCAGGGAGTTGGTGGACATGGGAGAGCTCAGCTTCAGGCAGCTGAGGCCTTCGATCATGGAGCTCTGGGAGCAAATGGATAGGAGAGGAACTAGTGGATACGTCCTTTGTACTTCTAGTTCCTTGTTGCTATTGTGTAGCGTATTTGTATTATGAGCTGCAAAAATAAAAGACGCATACCCTTGTGATGTTTTCATTCCTGTCCTCTTTTGTGTTGTTACTAAGAGGTTCCAGTTTTGACTGTTGACTTGACCCTCACTTGTGAGACATCTACTGGAGGAGACCCAGTTACCACACACTGATGCCGACAGTGTGACTCAACCCTTGGAGGCGATAGTAACGGTTGGATCTCTTGGTAGTAGCGTCGAGGCCTTACGACGTCATCCTTGGTATGGATTAGTATCATCCATGTCGGGATTGACGGTATTAGGCAAAGTACATGGTTCATCCAGGGGATGAGACCGGATTTCTCTTATCGGCAAGGAAGAAATTCCAGCAGCTCTTGTAGGACAAGAAAGGTCCAAGTCATCCATGAGCGGATGGGGACAGCTCAGAACCGGCAGAATTCTTGTGCTGACAGGAGGCGGAGGCCACTAGAGTTCGAGGATGGCGACCACGTCTTCTTGCGTGTCTCACCTCGACGTGGATTACGGAGATTTGGCCGAGGCGGCAAGTTGTCTCCACGCTTCATCGGACCCTTCCAGGTCCTCAGTAGGATTGGCGAGGTGGCTTATCTCCTGGCTCTACCACCTCGGTTGCACCGGGTGCATGACGTCTTCCACGTATCCCAGCAGAGGAGATACGTGCACAACCCGACGCGAATCTTTGACCATGGAGAGTTGGTCTTTGATTATGGGACGACTTTTACGGAGGTCCGGGTGGAGATAGAGGATCGACAGGAGTGGGTCCTATATGGGAGACCGATTCCTCTTGTGCGCATCAGATGGCAGCACGGGAACTTCCAGGAGAGCACATGGGAGCGGGAGGCTCAGATGCGTGCTCAGTACCCATATTTGTTTCCATAGTTTATGATGTATCTTTACGGGGACGTAAAGCCCTGAGGTGGGAGTAATGTAAAGACCCGTAAATTTCAAGGAAATTTTTTTTCCTAATTTTTTTCGAATTTTACAAGAACGCAGTTTCTGACGGCACCTGATTCCGAGGCCCGGTGTGCCCGAAATCATTTTACAAAGTTTGGCTCGGGTACGTTCAGTTAACAGACAAGCGGGTTTTTCTAACTTTTGAACCGGTGCCCGGAATCAAATTCTGAGGGCACCGATGGAATCGTAGCGCCGGTTTTTTCTTAGAAACGCCACTTCCGGAGTTGCGTTTGCTCGGTTGTGGTTTTTAATTTTCGGGCTTAAAGTTAAGAAATAAAATAATTGTACGACAAACTTTATTTTATTTCACTTAAGCCACTTGGAAGCCACTTGAATTCACTTAAAAGGGGCTTAAGCTGAGTTGATCCGGATAGGATGCTTTCCAGAAATATCCTACCCTCTTGGTAGGATATTTGTGAGGTGGGACCCGCACGAGCGCCGCCGTTTCTTTTCCGCTAAGTAACGCACCCGCGAAAACCCGTCATTATGAAAGTCAACTGACACGTTTTCTTAAATTCTTAACGCACCATTTAATTGGGCGGTTTTATTCGTGAATTAAATGGGCAGTTTCTTTCGTTGAATTAATTCTACGAATTAATGGGTCGTTACTTACCTCTTTTTCGTTTGTTGGCGTAATAATAAAATAAGACCAACACGACATTTGGAGGATTTCACGTTGAGAGGCTTTGACAGAATTCTTGAGCCTTCATCCTCCTTCACGAAGAACGCGAAGAACGCGAAGAACGCCGTCACCCTCGGAGTTTGGCGACGCTTCATCCGAGACGTTCTTCCCTGCCCCGATCTCCGATTACCAACTGATTGAGGTAAGAGATCTCGGGTTTCTTTTTAAACTTCCTTTGTGGTTTTTGACTCAAGAAGGATTTAATTATTATTAATTAAATCTTTTTGTTCTTGAACCTCAGAGTTCGTCGACGCGACACCCTTCCGCGACGACGCGACGCCGGATACTGCGACGACGCGACGATCCTCAAATCCGCGAAGAACCCGCGGGCGACGATTTGGCAAGGTATGGATTTTATTTTGGAAATTCCCTTATTCCCGTGAACGTTGCTTTAAAATTTAAGAACCGGATTCAAATGAACAATTTTAATTTATTAAAATTCTTGTTTCATGTGTTGAATTATTTTTCTCCCGTTGTTGTTAACTAACGCGGAGGGTGCGGGCCAAACGAACACGGCCCGACAACCCTCCGCCATTCTTCGTGGTTGCGCGGATTTGGCGGGCGACGACAAAACGTGACGCAAGGGCAATTTGTTGATCCCGCAGTGAAGAACGGAACCCGGGAGGAACAATGGCGCAGAAGGGAAGGAAAACGGACCACCAGAGCGACTCTGGTGGCCCGTAGAAGCGATCGGCGGCGCAGGTTGCCGGCGCGGCGGTGCCGACAGCCGGAGGCGGCGGCGCCCCGGCGCGCCGCCGGACAGGGCCACCGTGGCTGAAGTCGCGTCCGTTTGTCCAGCGCGGCCCCTTCGAGGGCCGCGACTTCTCCCAAACCGCGGGGGCAGTACCCCGCAGCGTCCAGCTGCTCGGCCGCTCGGCCGAGCCGAGCCAGGCCGGTCCGCTCCCTGGCCGAACCGGACCGGGTCCAGCCAGGTCAGACTAGGTCGGGTCGACCCAGTTCGGCCGACCCTGGGGGGGTCGGGCCGGGTCGCCCCGGGCCCAGACCCCCCATCATCGGACCATTTTCGGTCAAATGCTTGTAACTTGAGCTACGGGCCTCCAAACGACTCGCCGTCAGCGGCAACACGATCCTTGGATCGAGAGGGTCGTTTTGGTATATCAAACTCAAGGTTTCGGAATACTTTGAGTTCGGCTGGGTTGGTTCGTACACGAAACCATCCGGGCCCTCGGAGCGGAAACGCTCATATCTTGAGCTACGGACGTCCGATTGACGTGCCGTCGGCTTTGGTGGATTCCTCTAAGTGAAACAGATCTTTTGGCATACTCCAACCAAGGTTCGGACATAGGTGGAGTACGGTCGGGTTGGTTTTTCCTTAAAAACCAACCGGGCCCCTGGGACGAAAAAGCCAATATCTCTCAGACCGGGCGTCCGATTGACGCGCCGTCTGTTGCGTTGACTTCCTGTTGACGACACGGAACTTTTGGATACATCAACTTCGGGCTATGTGACAGTTGATGTATCATCCTCTCGGCTCGTGGAGCGGACCCTCCCGAACGAGCTTGCTGTGTGCAGGAACCCTAGAGCTGGTTGCGACTTCGACGACGACGACTGTGCATAGATCCTCAGTGGACTGCGACGATGAAGAGTGCTGGTCTTGTATCCTATGTGGGTCACAGCCGTGCTGGTCTTGTATCCTATGTGGGTCCCAGCTTAGATGATTCAATACAGGTCTTGTATCCTATGTGGGTCCCAGTATTGATAAATCAATGAAGACAGATGGTCTTGTATCCTATGTGGGTCCCAGTCGTGCTGGTCTTGTATCCTATGTGGGTCCCAGCTTAGATGATTCAATACTGGTCTTGTATCCTATGTGGGTCCCAGTATGGATAAATCAATGAAGACAGCTGGTCTTATATCCTATGTGGGTCCTAGCCATGCTGGTCTTGTATCTTATGTGGGTCCCAACTTAGATGATTCAATACAGGTCTTGTATCCTATGTGGGTCCCAGTATAGATAAATCAATGAAGACAGCTGGTCTTATATCCTATGTGGGTCCCAACCGTGCTGGTCTTGTATCCTATGTGGGTCCCAGCTTAGATGATTCAATACTGGTCTTGTATCCTATGTGGGTCCCAGTATAGATAAATCAATGAAGATAGCTGGTCTTGTATCCTATGTGGGTCCCAGCCGTGCTGGTCTTGTATCCTATGTGGGTCCCAGCTTAGATGATTCAATACTGGTCTTGTATCCTATATGAGTCCCAGTATAGATAAATCAATGAAGACAGCTAGTCTTGTATCCTATGTGGGTCCCAGCCGTGCTGGTCTTGTATCCTATGTGGGTCCCAGCTTAGATGATTCAATACTGGTCTTGTATCCTATGTGGGTCCCAGTATAGATAAATCAATGAAGACAGTTGGTCTTGTATCCTATGTGGGTCCTAGCTGTGCTGGTCGTGTATCCTATGTGGGTCCTAGCTTAGATGATTCAATATTGGTCTTGTATCCTATGTGGGCCCCAGTATAGATGAATCAATGAAGACAGTTGGTCTTGTATCTTATGTGGGTCCTAGCTGTGCTGGTCTTGTATCCTATGTGGGTCCCAGCTTTGATGATTCAGTGCTGGTCTTGTATCCTATGTGGGTCCCCGCATAAATGAATCAATGAAGACAGCTGGTCTTGAATCCTATGTGGGTCCCAGCTTAGATGATTCAGTATCTATATCTGATCATCCCTTTCACCTTTTGGACGATGTAAACCTGTGTGAGCTGAATTACTGTTTACTCTCCTTTGTGGATTGTGTTGTGCTATCCTGTGTGGATTTACATTTGCTTTCCTGTGTGGACTGGGTTGTGCTTGGGCTCGGATGTTGGAGCCGAACATCGATTGATGACTTAGGTATATGTATGGGCATATACCTAAGCAGTGTCAGTTGTTACTTCGTGATTGTATCTTTCCGTTGTGGTTTATCCTTTGTGGATTTCGGGAGACCTTCGGTGGTCTTGGGGTCCCTACTGAGTAACTTATACTCACCCCTGCATGGGCTATGCCCGCACTACATTGTGTTGGTTGAAGATGACGGACAGCGTTGATCGTGGTTGAGGCTTGCAGAGTAGGACGGTACCTGGAGGTGGATCACTGGGCGGGACGTACTCGGAGCAGATGGCGGGACCCGAGGAGCAGTGGAGCTATCTGTACCCACCCTTCAGGTGGGATTTCCAGAGGACGGCCCGACACTGCGACTTTTCTTTTCAGTTCCTGTTTTCCCCTTTCAGTCGTACTTTACTGTTGGGCTTGTATTTCCGGCCCCTTTTTACTTTCAGCACAGCTTGTTACAGTTTTTACTTAGTGTTTACTCTTTCCGCTTGCTTACTCTGTGGTGGTTGTTTTCTTTACAAAGGCAATGCCTTCCCTGTTTATCAGGATTTACGCCTTGGTGCTAGTCGCCAGCCCCTGGCCTATGGAAGGCGGGCCTGGGGTAGTCATTGCACGGTCCCCAAGGTCGGGTCGTGATAGTTATTATAAATATTGCACAACTATATTCATTATTCTATCCACCTTATGAATAATAATGTCACCATGTGTGCGTACGTACGGCTTACCGTCTCCACGTCGTGGTGTAATTTTTTATCCAACACTATGTTATTTGGATGGATATAATTATGAGTAATATGTATATAAATAACGAAAATAACATGATAATGTCTTTGTAAAATTAATATACCATCCAACTCCACACCTTTACGGAAATGATATTGTCGCTCGTGCGTACGCACGGATTACCGTCTCCATGACGCGATGAGATTCATTTCCACCTTCACCGTTCATCGACGATTATAAAAATATATATTACAAATAAGTATGTAATATATGAAATAATAATGCTAATGGAGATATATATATTTATATATATATATATATATATATGTACATACATATATCTTATTCACTTAGTTTTGTTCAATACGATATGAAAACAGAAACAATGTTTATGTGTACGTACGGACTACCGTCTCCATAAACGGTGTTTTTTATTTCATATATATGTCTATTATAAATATTTATATTCTAAATATATATGATATATAAATCATTTTTTATATTTTGTAAGTACTTAAATCTTGATCTAAGTGATACAATCAAGAGTAACAAGTTAAAACACATACAATAAAGAAAGCGATTATTACCCAAAATGTTAATTTAACATGTAAATTATTATTAAATGGGTAGTATAGAGTAATAAATGAATCATGTATGATATCATAAATATTAATATAGTTCTGTTATAACTTAATAACATACTACGATCTTCATACAGGAGGTTAAATATACCCTCGACTAAAGGAAAGTGCAAGGTAAGGGGTTTTCATCTCACTCCTTATTCCAGTGATATTCATACCATATTGCCACTATTACCTATTGTGTGGTGTATGTACTTCCCATAATTGTATTCTTTGTGTAATAAACTTTAATTTATGTGTATTTACATATTCATTTTATGATACCTCTTTTATGGGGTGTATGTTTTGTAAGTTACCAAACTAGTAAGGGTTAATTTCACAATCTCTTTATTATCTGAGGTTGTTTTTACACAAGTATCTACTGGGACATATTTATTATCCATGTCCATGTTTCATAAAATTGTTTTCAAAGGGATTCTATTAAGGTAATTTTTACTACAAAATCATTTTAAATGTTTTAATGATTTATTCTTCTAAACCATTCTCATTAATGTCAATGTTTTCAAAATGGTTTTAAGGATTTATTTAAATGGACATGAATGTTTTAAAATGTTAATTACTTTCAAAAGTTTCAAAGTGGTATGGGACACTTTGATTCAAAAATGTATTTAAATGTCTTCATTTCTAAATTGTGTGACTTTTAAATGTTTTAATGAAAAAGGTATATTTCTCTCAAAGAGTTTTACAAATGATTTTCATCTATGTCAAAATCCTTTAATGGATTTGAAACTTGTTTAAAGTTGATTTATTATGATACAAATCTTCCATATTGTGTTGAAGGTTTGTGATATGTTTGACTATGGATGTGTTATTTTTATACCATTCATGGTTTATGGGTAAAGTATTGACATTTCGTAAGCCAGTTTTTATATGAATGTTTATGTTATGTTTAAAACTTTTTATATGACGAATGCATTAGACTTTGTAAGTGACAGGTGGAGCCCTCTATAGCTCCTAGATGCATCAGTAGGTCTCATGAGACAAACTAGTGTCTTGGCATAAGGCCTTGACAAAATCTTATTTGTAGTCTTGGTACAAGGCCTTAAATATGTGGTTATGATAGTCTGGCATTATGCATTCCATCATTATGAAAGTGGTTTGTGATATTGAATATGATTATTCAACTAGTAGAATATCCATGTAAAATAGTAAATGGAATTATTTCATTTTATTTTTTCCATATTATGATGAAGTTAAAGTTTAAAAGGCTTTTGTTTTAGTTATAGATTTCCTTAAATTTTTATGCTTATTTATGAAAGTTTTCGCTGTATTGATTACCCTTACTGAGTGTTTGAGCTCACCCCTTTCTATGTTTTATTTTTCCCAAGATTCCAAGAAGTGTATTGTGATTGATATGCATGGTTAAGCCATGGGAATAATGGCATTCATACAGGATTATTTATGTTGGTTTGTATGTCTTAAAGTGTAATGTAACATTCATGTATGTAATATATTTTCCAAGACTGATAAACAGATCGGTCCTTCGAGACTTGATTCCTTGTAATCATGCCAATTTATTTAAATAATGCACCGACTCTGGGTAATAGGGGTCGGGGCGTTACAATTCTTTATTATCATTATAACATGTATTGATAAAATATTTGTTTTTCTTTCATAAAAGATACATATACCAATGGGATGTGGGGGGGTGTACACACATGCATGTAGTGTGGAACTGTCCTACACAGTTGATGGTGGACTACAATTAAGACAATCAAATGATTGAAAAAATAGGGCAGCAATGTCGGAGTTTTTTTTGCAATGCTTACCAAATACTCCACCATCATTCCCGTCTGACCGCTCTCATGGAGACAGTTTCCAAATTAAGTCAAGGATAATGCTTGGTTAAATATATGGGTAAAAAAATCTACTTTATTTAATGAAATATATTATTTTTGTATTTATATGAATTAATATTTTGGTGTCATCTTCGGTTTAATTTCGTTGATTGTGAGGGTGCACGGCTATCATGTCCAAAGGAGTTAGGTGAGCTTTGGAGAGCTTATAAGCATGAGTTTTATATTGGATGGAAAGCTAGATTTGACATAGAGTTATAGGAGGTACCTGTCATGGATTATTGTCCAATAGAATAGTATCGACAGATGATTACTCATTTGACGACTATCTAGTTTAAGGTATTAATCACATTTGAGGTATTTAAATGAAAATTTTCATGTTTTTCATTAATAATATATTTTTTATTATTAAATTTTACATATTATTCATCCTAATGAAATAAAAAAACATTTATGCTAAAAAATACCTCTACACATTAGTATTTACTATGATGTCAGGTCATAAGAGGAAGCAGGTACGACAGTTTTTTATAATTCTTCTTTACGACTTTCACTTTCTATTGTTTCCTCTATAATTTATTTGATTTCTAAAGTTTTCATATGATTTTAGTTATGAAATTAATTATTGGTAACCTATTTTTAATTATGGTTTCCTATATTCAATGTCATTTTAGAGGAAAACATTTAATATTGAAGGACATGTGCCTCGAGTAAAACTATTTTGGTCGAGTAGAAGGAAAAAATATGGAAGTGCGGTATACAAACCGACTCAACAGTAGATTGTAAGTTTTACTTTGTTGATTTAAAATTTTAATATATATTTTTAACTTAATAATCTATTTATATTTGTAACAGGATTATTTAAAGGCCCTTGATTCCCAAGAACCTAACACTTTTGGGCCAAATGATCACTTACATCAAGTGTTGGGAGATGAGCACCCTGGAAGAGTATGTTGCTGATCTGGGAAGAGTATAGTCCTGAAGAGGTATTATCCCACTTCTGGTACGAGTTTTCATGTGACTGAGTTCCAACAGGTTAAGGTAGAGGAAGAACAGGTTGAAAAAAGGTCCACATAGATGGAATCATAGTCTGCTAGGTAAAACATGGCATTTATGAAACAGATGGAAGTTTTATGTCCTACACATCCACTAGAGGATAGCACTACTTGTGATGAATATATAGCATATATGTGTTCTATATATGGTTCACCAGATGTCATTTCTATTGGTGTTCAAGATTATTTTATTCCTGGTGATGACGATATCAAGGAGGAGGCTGAGGTGGAGGAGGAGGGCGAGGAGGAGGTTGAGGCAGAGGAGGGAGAGGAGGAGGCTGAGGCGGAGTACAAGGGATAGGAGGAGGGCATGAAGGAGGGAAGGAAAAATGATGGGGACAAAGATGAGGATGGGTATGAGGCTGATGATGATGGTGATGATAGTGATGGTGATGAGGGACAGATTGATCCATTACATTTTTGACTGATATTACTGATATTTTATGTTTGACGATTTTTTGTGCCTGAATATATGTGTGATCAGGTAGGACACATTATATTTATTTCTTTATCTATAAATAATAAATATTTACTTGATGATATTTTCTGACTGAATATATGTGTAATTGATTCACCCATCCCCTCTTTATGTGGTTTATATTCCAAATTATCCCCCTTTTCTAATCTCAGATATGGGTTGATCATAAAGTAGGTATGATAGGTATGTACCCTCATAGTATAATGATTTAACTATTTATTTATAAATTTTATTCTTCAAAGCATGTAAATAATATTTTCACTTGATCTATTTAATAAGGGGTGGAAGTTGGCTAAAGAGGTACATAGTTAGTTTCAGTTAAATTTTAATATCCTATAGTCATGTAACAATTTTTAGAACATTTTCAAATATACCTAAATAAATGTACTTGGAAGTTAAATCTGCAATGTAGACAAGTGTATATCCCTATAGACAAATAATTTAGTAAAATATACTACATATCCAAGATAAAATCAATATAGAAGCATCATGTAGGTGAATCATTTACATAGGTGGTTTTTAAAAACCATGTAGATGAACATCCCACATATAATAACATTCTATGTTGTTGATCTGGTGATGTAGAAAAATTTTCATAAGTGTTGTGACATAGCCAAATTTATCCTTGTATTGTATTTACATAGGAGTTTAAGGTCAATTTAAGGGGTAGTATCTCTATATTTTTTGTGATATTTTAAGAACCAATCAGGTATTAAAATGTATAAATATTTGAGGAATTACTATGATCATGGATGTTTATATATGGAAGGGAATATGGAACAAAGTCCATGTGTTTAAGAGGCATAAAATATGACCTGAAGATAAATTTACTGCAAAATAATAAGATATAACTTAAACACAAGACATATGTTTCATAATCCAAAATGAGTTTAAAAAATACAATAAAGAATTCAATAAATCAGTACATGTTAATAGAGATTATTCTCCATCTAGTATGGTGAAGGGTTTAAACTATTATGTAAAATCTATACTGGAAATGTATTCTTTATCATGTATAAGAAGACATGTATTCATTATTCCATCCATTCAAACATGTATGCCTTTTTCCTGTGAATAGTAATGGATACTTCTTGGAAAGAAAGTCATGAATGTACCACATGAATTACTCATAAATCCCATGGAAACATTTTATTTTAAACACATTCCCTATCCCTGATTGATACATAAATATATCTTCCTTAAATAGATCTACTGATATTTTAGGTTGGAAATCCATATTTCCATGAAATCAGACCTCATGTATCTAAAAGACGAACTTTAAACACTTTGAGAAAAGTTCATTTTCTCAATTTATACTAAATATGTTATAAAATTTTCTATAATATGATTCCAACATCATTGAATATATAAATATTTCATTAAAAACACAATAATGAGTAAGTCCATGTATGACTAGAAGATTAAACAAGAAGACAGTGAATGATGTTTAAACAAGAAAAGGTCAACTTCTCAATTTAGGAAATTTCCATGCCTCCATTGTTAAAATTATTGGTATCCCTCCATATAAATTTAGCACTATAGGTGGGAGTTAAATCAAGATCTAGTGTAGAACTCTTTGAGTAGGAAAATACTCCAAAATAACCACATGATCTAGATTGGTTTACTCAAGATGATTTCATCAAAACCCCATACAATTTGTGCATACTACTAAAGGAATATAATATTTAGTACGATCCCCTTGCAACCCAGTAAAATATTTTATAGATGATGTTTCTTCCAACCATATAACAATGATAAATGAGGTCTTCATCGTTTCCTCCTTATACTTCTTTCCTATTTACCACTAAGTTCCAGAATGATCGAGAACAATAAATTGAAAAAATGAATAAAATGATGAGATATTGTAGGAATATTTGGCCACTAACCAACTTCCCATCATGTTCTGGCCGTCTCCGAATATTCACTTCTCTATTCTAGATCTTCACACTAAAAATATCATGTAATATCTCTAATAGAACCTATGGGTGATGTTCAAAACCATCATACTCGCCTATTGGTATACTATTGAAACTCATACCACTATAAGGACCTTGATATCATGTGATAAATGTTTAATCATTATGATTCTACCTATGGATCAGCATTCCCATTTCAATGGATACAAAAAACATATGTGGAAGGTGTATACTAAAATCCATGTGGTACTCTGCTGGATTTTAATGGAGATTTATCTGAATATGTGCATTATAGATTTGGTATAGAATGTTACCTTGTAATATTATCCTCTTAGAATATTATAGAAAATTCCCAATGTGATCCCAATAGATGATTTAAATGATTCATAACCACTTAAAAACGCCATGTTGGATGTCAGCACAGTAGATCCCCTTGAAAATTAAGAGTTTGATATCTCTCATGAATCAAGTAAACATCCATCCCCATAGAATCAATAAATTTATCTGGAACTTCCCATTTTTTTCAGTACCCATAACCAGTGAAATGATATGTGTCCCAGAAGCCAAACCAAGATCTCTCTCTTAAAACCAACCAATACCTTGATAAATGCAACAGTACAACTAAATATCTCGACATTATAAAAGACATTTACCCAATTGTATATGATTCCCCCCTCATTATAATCTATAAACACAAGGGTTATAGTCATCATAGTATAAATCTCCTTCTAGGTTAGTATATTGAAATATTAAATTTGTGGAAAAATATCAAATTTATCCTGGTGTAATCAAAACCAATAACCCTTATCTAATTGATCAGGATTGAGGTAGGGGATTATTCATATATGAGTTATAAACTTGAATTTCCAATATCCCCCTCCCTATTTGATCAATAAGACATCATTTTGTTTGTTTTATGTCTCTCTACCACATCAGTATGTGAACCATACAAGGGGAAGGGATGTGAGTAAGCCTTCAAAAATGAGATAATTATTTCTCTCACTACTCTACAGGAAGCCATAATGATGTATCGAGAATTAATACATCCTAAGAGGAATATATACCCTAAAAAGATGGACCAAATTCACCCTTAAAAGATTTTGATCAACTTGATATTGACCACATTCAATGTATTGTGTGACTTTGAGTAGAACTTAACCCATTTTTCCTCCTGATGTGGCCTAATGTTGGGAAACCATTTTTTTCTTCTCTCACCACTCTGCATGAATATGGAATTTGATCCTACAATCCTCTCAAGATGCATGAACAAACACCAAATCCCTCAAAAAACTATTAATATCATGTGCATAATTAAATATGAACATAAATAAAATGAAACAAAAAAAATAAAGAACATAAATTTACATATTCGTGAGACTTAATGATCTAAAACAACATTCTAGTTAGGAACTGGAATTGTTCCCCATATCAAGTCCTACAAATCCTATCTCCAGCACATCATGTCAAAAATCAAGGCAACAAGATGAAAAAAATTAGTGAATCCTATTTTAAAATACCATTTTATAACACCCTAACCTAAACCATTATATATGATCTAGTGTCACAATCGACCTCATGCTCCCCTCCCCAAATACAAGTGGTTTCAAATGAGAGGCATGAGATAAAAAGGGAGTTTTGGGGATACTGTTCCCTCAAAACTAATATACATCATGTTAATTTTGTATATATGTACCATGTAATTAAATATATAACTGTAGGTATTCTATATGTGTGTACCAATTAATTAAATACAGAACTACAGGTATTTGGAATTATGTATGTGTGTATTTAGAACTCCAGTTATTTAGAACTGCAGGTATTCAGAATTTTGGATGAATTATGTGTTAATTCTATGAACTGCAGGTACTTTCTGTATGTGTGTATTCAGAATTATATATTGCATATTATTGGTAATTTCTCCAGGTACACAGGGGGAGGTAGTCCTACTACTAGAATTTCAAAAATAATATGCCAATGGTTTACAATCATTGGAATATGTGTGAAAACCAAACATATACCAACATTTTCATGTAAACCATTGGTAAAAGTATATACCAATGGTATAGAAACTGTTGTTATAGATCCTTAAAATCAATTTTACCAATAGTTTTACAAAAACTATTTGTAAAATTCTATACTAATGGTTTTCCAAACCGTTGGTATACACATGAATTTTGATATTTTCCAAAGGTTTCAAACCATTGGTAAACATTTATACCAACGATTTCTTGTAACCTTTGGTATATATTTCTTTCTAAAGCCATATCCCAATGGTTATAAAAGAACCATTGGGATATTTCTATCCCCACATCTCCATATCCAACAGTTTTCCAGCCATTACAAACAGTTTAAAACCATTGGTAAAGATTAAGTTTCCACTAGTGTCTTCACACTTCTAGGATGGATAGAGAATGAAGAACTATGAGCCTATTTTAACAAATACTTCTTCAAATCTGGTATGGGTAGAACACATATGTGGTTATAAAAAATTATAATGAAATCATGATCAAGGTTAAACTCAAGTACATTTCTAACATTCTTTTTCATCTCTACATCTTCCTTATAAACCACTTTAATATTTACTTGGATAGATGGTTGAAAATTAAATTAATCAATATAATTTTTCCCCATCCATTAGAATTTCCATAATAATCCTTTACCAATCTATAAATATTAGATCTTTTTCTGTCCTCATCATGGATAATCTATAATGATAATTTTGACTCAAAGCATCGACCGCCTTGTTTGCTTTCCCAGTGTGGTAATGTATTGAGCAGTCGTAATCTTTAATCAACTCTAACCATCTTTGTGGTGCACATTAAACTCCATCCATGTGAATATATACTTTAAACTTTTATTATCATTATATATATCATGATTTTCTCTATAAATATAATTCTTTTATATCTTTATTGAAAAAAAAAATATTGTAGCTAACTCTCAATCATGAGTTGGGTAATTTTTCTCATAAACCATGAATTATCATGAAGAATAAGATATAACCATGTCATTATACATAATATCACATCTCAATACTTTATTGGATGAATCACTATAGATTAAAAACCATTCTCCACTATAGGGTAAATTAAGAACATGTGAACTGACTAATCTTCTCTTCAGTTCATTGAAATTTTTCTCACATTCATCCGTCTAAAGGATCCTGGATCCCTTTTGAGTTAACAAAGTGAGTGGATTATATAGTCATGAGAAATTATCCAAAAAAAATTTATAATATCTAACTAAACCAACAAAACTATGGATATATATAACTATATTGTATCTAGTCCAACATTCAATAGCCTCCATCTTTAAGGGATCTATCAACATACCCTCTATTGTAATTATATTACACAAAAATGAAACCATTTAAAAAATCATATTTTTTAAATATTTAATATAGTTTATCCTTCCTTAGGGTCTTTAGTAAAAATTTTAAGTGATCTTCATGATCTTACTTTATCTTTTAATAGATAAAAATATCATCTATGACAACTACCTCAAACTAATCAAGGTAATCTCTAAAGACTCTATTAATAAAATCCATGAAGATGT
This sequence comes from Viscum album, assembly GCA_963277665.1. Taxonomy (NCBI): domain Eukaryota; kingdom Viridiplantae; phylum Streptophyta; class Magnoliopsida; order Santalales; family Viscaceae; genus Viscum; species Viscum album. The sequence continues at coordinate 692,737,333 of OY728131.1, forward strand.
TAGAGGTATTAGTAAGACCAAATGGAATCACTATATATTCACAGTGTCCATACCTTATACAAAATTTTTTATTAGCTATATCCTTATTATTAACACTCAATTAAAGATATAAATAATGAAGTTTAATATTGAAAAATAATTAAGCTCCATGTAGTTGATGAAATAGGTCATCAGTGTGAGGTACATGCTACTTGTTCTTGATCGTGATCTTATTTAGATCCTAAAAAAATGTATTGTCACATTATTCCATCATTATTTTTTATAAAAAGGGTAGGTGCATCCAATTTTATACACGTTACTGAATGAATCCCTTATCAAGGTTCTTCTAGAGTCTCTTCTTCAATTCTTGAAACTCGGTCGGGGATATTCTATGGGGAGTATTTGAAATAGGTGTGGAACCTAGTATGATTTCTATTGAAAACTCAACTTCATGTTTTTGTATAAGTAGAGGAAAAACATTAGGAAAGGCATCATAAAAATCATATAATAGGAATATCATTGATTTTGAGATTCTCCCCCAAAATTTGAGATAATCACCCCTCTTGAATAAAAATCAAAATCCATACAATGGATGTGAATTACATCATAGGTTAATATTTATCTATATACTAATAGATGATTATCAGTTGCTTTAAATTATCATGCTTGAATTCCCTTCCTTGGAAGTTAATATGGGATTTATATACAGAAATCCAATCCATTTGTAAGATAACATAAAATTCAACCAGAGGAAGAATGAAGATATTTATAGGAAGCACATTCTCATAAACTTGAACCAGAGAGAAATCATAAACGATATGAGGTCATTGTAGAATTAGGGTTTTTCACTACTAATTATATATCTAATATTTTTTGTTCCATCCTAATACCCTTAGAAAATTATTCAGATATAAAATAATGGGTAGATCTATAGTCAAATAAGACATTATCAGTTCTAGAGTGGATGGTAAGTGTACATTTCACTATGTCATTATCGTGTCCCTCATAAAAAAATACTGATCTCATGATATTTCCCACTGTATCTCTACTTAATAGGTTGTTTCCTTTCATCTCCATCATTAAACTTTGGATTTGATCACTATCTATCATAATTCCCAGACTCCTTGAATTTGAACCACTGGAGTATGGGTAGTGAATTCTATTGAGCTCTCTCTCTATTTACATCAATGATTAGATTCTTCATACTACTTATACATTATTTTTCTCAATGAACAATATTCCTACACTTGAAACATATTTTTGTTACTTTCGGGAACTCACCTAAGTGTTCATTCCCATAGTTTGGGTAGGTAGAAGTTTGAAACTTTTTCCTCCTTCCATGTGACATATCATGGGAACATCCATAAAACCCCATATTTATTTTCGTATCACTGGCATAAAGAGGGTTTATAGCTTATATTTCCACTTTTATCTCACATATAACAATTTATTCACAGATTCAAAAGTTCATTATAGATAAAACCATTTGGATATTTGGTTTTAAGCCACTGCAGAATTAGTCTACCTTACTTTCAGAGTGAATGATAATACCAAAAGAGTTTCTCATAAGCCTTGTAAAATTTGGTTCATAGGTACCAATAGATTCATCATACTTCTAGTTATACTTGAGTAATTCCTTCTCAATTTTTTATAAAGAATTCAAGGAATGTACTTATTGAAAAATAATCTCTTAAACTCATCCCACTACATGGATTCAATTTCTTCTCAAGGCCATATATTCTTAATAAGATTCCACCATTAATCCAACTCACCCTCAAAATGGTAGACAAACAAAATGACATTTTCATTCTATAAACACTAGATAACAGAAAATATCTTTTCAATGGTACAGATCCATTACTCAGAAACTAGTCGATCAGTTAGACCACTAAAAGAATGTGGTGAAGGACTCAATATAATGTTGTTACCTCCCTTTATATTTTGTAATTTCTTTATGATTAATAGCTTGAGAAATTTGTGTTAGCATTGAAATTATATTTTTCATTCCATATTCCATAAATTTTGGTTGTTTAGGAGGAAATCATTACATTATCCATCACACTCAGTAGTAACATGGTTCCTCTAGTTTCCATCCATTGACTAGAACTAAATATTATCAAGTATGAAATAATAATCATAGTGAGAAACCACATAATAATGAAAAAATTCACTTATTTGATGTCTAAATCCATACACCCTTTTTAATCTATTACACCTAAGGTTTATCCTAGGTTATTCATAGTCACCATCTAATTAAATACTTTATGATGGTTCATAAAGAGTTTGTGAACATAAAAATAATATCCCCTAGGAGTGTCAAACCCAGTGTATGGGAGGGCGTATTATCATGCACCAAGGGATGATCGAGTCCATCTCAATGTACCCTTTTAGGATTTATTACCCCAAGGTACCTCTGTTCTAGAGTTATATCCACTTGTAATATGAAGACAAAGATTTAATTTCTTGGAAACTACTCTCTCTATCCTTTATCCATATTCCAAGACATTTTCTTATACTTTGACTCATCCTTATACATATCCATAGGGACATTACTAAATTTTTCTCATCATAGTTTCCAAAGTTTAACTAAACCTTTCTATGATACCAAATGTAGAGACCCAAACTTCACATACATAGATATCACATATTAATATATTAATATTCATTACATTTTACAAATACACACCCAATAAATGTAGTGGTTTATTGCCTTTAGGTACTAGGTGCACAATCTTCTTGTTTAGTGAAATATCTTAAACATCTCACACAAATATCTTCTCATATAGTAATTATCTTATCCATACCCTACCTAAACCTATATTCGTTGCCAAGGGAAATAAAATTTAGAAAGTTTGATCTCAAATGCTCAATAAGGTTAAATAAGGAAAATATCAACATAAAATGATCATAATTCTATGAGAACATGAGAATAACATTTGAATAACCATATCCCACATATAATATAACATAAACTTGAGTCATGGAATAAATATTGGATGTTTGTAAAATATGAATCATAATGTAATCAAAGAATATGATCCATGAGAACATAACATTGGAATAAGACATAGATTTTTTCCATACACATAATCTTATAATAGTGTGAACCTGTATGAATAGAAAAAAGTTCACTCATTAAGTTAAAGATATGAAATCAGGACCTCACATAAACTTATGAACATGCAACTAGGTCTATGCATAACCTTATGGACATGAAATCCAGGTTCCTGAATAACACTATGAACATGTAATTAGGATCACAGATAACACTGTGATCATGTCATTAGATTTACACATAAATTGTGAACATGCCATCATGTAAATGCATAACATTGTGAACATGTAATCAGGTTTGGAAAAAAAATTATGAACATGTAATCAGGTTCATGCATATCATATTTAATCATGAGTTATCCATATTTAATCATGAGTTATCCATATTTAATGAATGTATTAAAAGGATATATTTGTACCACCTATAACATAATACATATATATGTGTTCCACAATATCATAAAATATTCATTGTGTCATAATATGTGAAAAGGGTTCTGGTTCCATAAACATTTCATTATAATATAACCCATGGAAAGACACGGGTTTCATAAACATCTTTTCATCATAATTATAAACCATTCAGATAAATAATAAAGATGGTAACATTGAAAACGAGCATGTACCCTAGTGGTACAAGCTCCTGCTTGGCATCCAAAAGACCTAGGATCAAATCCGGTCAGGGATGAATTTCCAAGGGGCACTGTAGCAGTACTGTAGTAGGGCACTGTAGTAGTACTGTTGTAGTGGTGGAACTGTAGCAGTGGTGACACTGTAGCGGTGGAAGGACTTTAGCAGGAACTGTAGCAGTGGTTGTACTATAGCAGTTACTATAGCAGCGCGTGTACTGTAGTAGTACTGTTCACTGAGGGGTCCTTTGGGCCAAAAAATGGGCTTTCAAGCCTTGTATTCAGGCCACTTGGCCTTGGACCTTCGGGCTATGTTATGGGTCTCCCTCTACCCAGTCTAAAGAGGTCTTTGCTTTAATATAATAAATTGAGGCTTCAACCCCAACCTTTTCAAAAAAATAAAGATGGTATCATTTGATAATATCCCAAATAATTATTAAGTAGCATCAAAGGATTTAATCTTAGATGGAAAATGATTTTTCAAAATCATTTGGAACATTTCTTGAGAAAAATAACCTTTCCACTTTGAAAAACACTTCTTTAAAATATAAACAAAAATTAAAAAAAATATTTGAAAATAAACTTTGATAATTAAAAATGAATATTTAAAACATTTAGTGGTCATGATAGTGAAAAATGTCGTTCATTTTAAAATAAAGATTCATTTCATATTTTTGGTAAAATTTAAATGGTTCATGTTTTGAAAAATTCAAGAAGATTCCTTTTAAAATGCATTGTAAAAAAATAAAAATGGATAAAAATTATTTAATAAATTCATTAGGAAATGTTAAAACATATTTTAACATATTTTTATAAAATATGGATATGGAAGAAAAAGGGTTTTCAACAGAAAGGATAAATAAAGTCAGTTTTCTTTAAAAACAATTAGAATATTAAGTACATAAAGAGAGTAAAATGAATGGAAAACATGTATTATAATAACAAAACCCAAGTAGATTAAAATCCATTAGTTCCTTGGTAGATAGATCATAATATTTTATCATTGGAATAATAAACAAAAATAATCATGATAAACGGTGAGATTGTATCACAAAACCATTACCACTTTTGTAACATTGAATTATAAGCCCTGATAAAAGAGAGATACTAAAACGGATATTTAAATCCACATAATATTCATGAAAATCATCATAAAATAAATTTACGGTCATTATATACTCCACATAAAAGAAATAGCCAGTGAATATGACATGTGTCTCAAAGAAGTAAAAAGTGAAATTAAAATCTCTTACCTTGAGTACCAATTACCTTGAAAGTGATCTAGTGTCACGAACCAAGGGTGTGTGTGAGGGAAAACAAGGGAGCACCGCATGGATAAAGAAAAAAAGAACAAGAAAGGATAAGGAAAGATAAAAAATAAAAAAAATAAAAAAAATTAAAGTAACTAAATAATAATATATAAAGAACAATAATATAATAATAATATTATTATTATTATTATTATAAATTATTGTTATTATTATTATTAAAAATTTTATAAAATTCATTTTAATTTAATTTATTCTTTTAATTTTATTATTTATCTAAACAGTTCGGCAACCGCGCACTCACCAGGTCTGAACGCATGATCGAATCGAATGCGCGGTGACCGCGCACCCACCCGGACCTAATGCGCGGTGACTGCTAGCAGTGCGGTGACTACGCACTAGCCCAAGACCCACCGAAAACATCAAAGCTTCAAAAATTCAAACCTGGACCCAATACCCATAGCAGCAATAACTTAGTATTCCCCTACTATGGGGCCACTAGCCAGTGCGTAATCTAATCTAGGGAAGTAATCGTTATCAGAAGATTCACTCACTATGCTAGGATCCCATGAAAAATACATACAATAAAAAGGGGTGCGTCCATAATGAAAATCAATCAGTCATGAGGAAAAAATATCACACACAACTCACACAATCAACGCACACCAACAATCACCCCTAAGTAACCCCAAAGTGAGTTTTTCAAAATAATTTATTTTATTAAAGTGCTAAACGGGCCTTCACCAACTTTAAAGAAAAACCTCATTTCTCAAGAAAACCAAAAGCACTTGTTCAGAAGAAACCCTTTATCTTTAAAACCAGAACCACATTTCAAATTCCGTGAATTATGTTTAAATTCCAAACTGGCATTCTTTCTCTACTGGGTGTCTGCTCGTAAAGAAAATATTTCAAGAGCCGTGTATAAAATAAACGGCTCTTTTTACACCAAAGAATCATTTTAAAATTAATTAGCTTATATTATTTATCATTTATTAAAATAAATAAAATATCAAGTAATTAATAAATTCTGAATTTAAAGGCGAGTGCAGTGGGGGACCTACCTCGAGACCAAGGCGCGACGACGGTACAAGCTCGGAAAACAGGCGCGGAGATGACGCTCACTGGGAAACACCCCGCGCGGGTCCTAAAAAGTCAAACCGAACCAAATAATATTTATTTAATAAAAATTATAATCAAACCAGGGTAGATATATTTATATCAAATAAAAATATCTAATGGAGCATAAAATAAAAGGGGTATACCAATAAGGGGTCGCGACTAGAAAAAGACCACCGGAGGGCTTTGCGCTGGAACAACGGAAGGTGTCCACGCGGCTGGACACGGTCCGACCAAGGGTGCGGCGAGGGCCACCAGACAGCGGCGATGTGAGGAATCCGATGGGAAGGGTTAAAGTGATCCGGGCATCAGCAGGCAGCGGTGTGATCCAGGGCCGGGTAGGGGTGCGGCTGGATCGCAGCAATGGGCTGCAGAAGGAACAACACGGGAGGCAGGCTCTGCCAGAACCCGTGACAGAGGTAGTGTTGTGCTGACCGTAGTGAAGGCGACAAGAGCCGGACAGGGAGGTAGTACCAAGGGAGTGAGTCAGGTCGGCTGGGGAGGGTGAGGTCGCAGTAGGCGGAGAGGTGCTGGGTGAGCTGGAGTTGGCTGGCCAGAAGGAGGGGAGCAGGCCGCCGTCGGTGGGTCACACCAAGCAAGAAGGAGGTCGGCTGGACCGCGGTAGGGGGATGCGGAGGGCGTGCGACGGGGCGGCCAACCAGGAGGAAGGGGCAGCCAAGATCAGGCTGGACCAGGGGGTAGGAGGGGGAGAACAACGGACATGGCGTTGCTGCAGGAGGGTGGAGCCGAGTGCAGGCGCGCTGGACTAGGAGGGTAGGCTGGAGCAGGGGTCAGCCACTGACTACTCTACGGGGAGTAGATCGGGGTGCTGCAACCCGTCAGAGGCGCAACAATAGGGAAAACTGGGGGGGGCGTGCGCTGCAAGTGGAGCAGGAGGGAGAGCCAAAGGCAGAGGATGCACGGACTACAGGAGAGGCGATGGGCAACAGCAAGCCAAGACATGGGGAGAAGCGGTGCTTCAAGTTGGGTGCAGCGACATGCAAAAGAAGAAAGAAAAAAAAGAGAGAAGGGAGGCAGGGGAGCGGTTTGCACGCAGGATAGGGGGGCAAGGGAGAACCGTGTGGAGAAAGAAAAAATGAAGAAGAAGGGAGAAGGAATGATAAAAAAATAAAAAATAAAAAATAAAAGTAAAGTAACTAAATAATAATATATAAATAAAAATAATAATAATAATAATAATAAATAATAATAATAATAATAACAATATTATAAATTATTATTATTATTATTATTAAACATTTTATAAAATTCATTATAATTTAATTTATTCTTTTAATTTTATTATTTATCTAAACAGTTCGGCAACCGCGCAATCACCAAGTCTGAACGCACGATTGAATTGAATGTACGGTGAACGTGCACCCACTCGGACTGAATGTACGGTGACTGCTAGCAGTGTGGTGACTGCGCACTAGCTCGAGACCCACCAAAAACATAAAAGCTTCAAAAATTCAAACCCGGACCCAAACCCGACTCTACCTAGAGTCACGGTACCGAGAAAAGAATAAAAACATAGGCATCTGTGTTTGGGGTGTGACAATTCTCCCCACCACAGACACTTTCTGCCCCCAGAAAGTCACCAATCCAACAGTTAACACAACTTGAGTTCATTCCCAGACAAAATCATAGAGAACCGAGAGCTTCGGTGTGACCATTCCCAAAAAACATCACACCCGACCAATTCAAGGAAAACCACTTCCTGAGATTGAGGGGAGAACATGAGAGGGTTCTTCCCACCACAATAATTTACTAATACAAAAACCCTTGAAACCCAAACAAACCTTCTCCTGGGGGGGCCAACATGGGAACTCCCAAATAGAAATCATTCATTTTCCCCACATGTACCGAACAACATACCTGAGACTTGACGAAAATCTTGTTACATAACAATCCAGCAACTAGAGGATGAGAAATTAACTCAAAATCTCCCATCAGCTTCACGAAATAGGCATTCCCCTATCGAACACAGCTAGGACCAACTCAAAAACCGAACAGGTCCATTTATTCATGGGCCCACACCATTCATAGAGACCAAACAACTTAAGAACCACACTGAGAGCAGATAAGACTGCCTGGATTGTGGGGGAATGAGCTCATCACGCCACCACAACAAGGATGAGCTTACAACAAAGATGATAATAGATTAAGGGAAATTTTGGATATTTCCATTCCAAATATGAAGACATTTTTCTGGATCGAGGTTCCACACACCCTCGGTGACTCCTGACTATGCGCGAGCTTCACCCAGAGACCTGTGGCTAGGGCCTTGATGGCTGAAGCATCTCCTACCTCACAATTAGGAATTTTAATCTTATGGTCTATAAATCCTTCCGTTTGATGATTCAAACAACCATGATGGTCGTACATTTTCAAAGGGATGCAACATGAAGACTTAGAATGTCTGGACAGGAGATACAGGTGGTGCACAAGATAGTGGTCCGATGAACTTGGAGCCAGTACCAACGAGGATAGATTCTTGGAGACAGATTCCACTGGCCCGCACTCATTGATAGGTGGGGAACCTTCGTGGAAGTCGACCACCATTAATCACACCCAAAACACTAACGACGATGAGACATTTCATCTTTACTAGTCCAGAACTGAGCCCTCAAATAACTTTAGGGTGGTAAGAACCTTAACTACCCTGGGAGTTCCCAACAACCCAAAGGCACACTATCTTTCAGAACAATACAACTACCTCTAACAGACTTCAACTACCTCGATAAGAAATAAACACACAAAATGAACTGAGAACTGATCATAACTCATTGACAACTTTGGGAGGCTTTCTGGGTGGCATACTCATAACAACATGAAAAACACCATCGAAACTGGCATCAAGCCAAAACTCAATCAAGGAAACAACACAAGCCAAGGGAAATAGGTCCATAACCCAAACATATACAACACAAGGAGAAATCAATTTTCCAAAACCTTTACTTCTTTAAAATTTTCAAAACTCACCTATGGAACTTTATTAACCGTCACATGTGCGTTCATTCAATCCTGCTCACATCATCTGTGAACAAGTGCCCCCATGCACTTTCCATACATACCCACGCACGTGTGACCCTCCATAAGGGGTGAAAAGGTTCAAACACTTCTTTTCATTACCAAATTTGAACACATACCATGTTTTTCCAAACCGATACACCTTCTCTTTAGAAACCCACTCTACTAATTTCAAAAACAATTTAGAAGATACACTTTTCCATTTAAAAACCAATTTCACTTTTAACGCACACTCAAATCAACCGAGATTAAAACAAAACACAAGAAATAATAATCCAATGGGATGAGGAACTAGTGCATATGTCTGACCCATCAACATGGTGGTGAGCCATGCCCCAAGTAAGGCATAACACTAAGAGGACCTTAAATCAGGCACTTGGACTCCACATGGGTCACCACCCCATGTGAGTCCGCAAAGTGAACCGATTCACCTCCATTTTCATCCCTCAATCCAAAGCAACCAAAGATAAGAGGCTCAAATCCCGAACTAACCTTAGTAACTCAGGTCTCATCACGAGCGGTGGTGATCAGGCACAAACCTGTAATCTTGCTCCTGAGCCCCGACAGTCCTAATCTCCATCTAATGGACATCCCAAGTAACAAAGGGAGCTCTTAAAAGCGAGGTCCGCTAAGGGCCTACCTCTTCTGATACCATTTTTTCATGACCCGCCTCCCCGGGCCATGAACTTTCTAATCTGACCTCATGGGTCTCCTGTAATACCTTGGTAGCCTTCCTAGCCTAGAAAAGGCTATTACTCACTAGGGTCGCTTATTAGACTAATGACTATCCCCACAGGCCAACACATGTTCTTTCAGTGTGTTTTTTCCTCACTCACACCCACCCTAGGTAAATTCCCAGAAGGTCACCCATTCTAATTACTACTCCAGGCCAAGCATGTTTAACTGTGGAGTTCTAATCAGGTAGGCTCCTAAAAAGAAAGGTTCACCTTGTTAACATGGGTAGTAAAATTTATCATTTTAAGTCTCACTTTTTCAGGGCTGTTACATTACCCACCCCTTTAAAGTACAACGCCCTCGATGTGGACCCCAAGCCTCAAACCCAGGCGGTGCCTAAGCACTTCTGGATGGGTATTGGCTCTAATACCATTTGTGACAATTGGGCCCATTTATTCATGGGCTCACACCATTCAGAGAGACCAAACAACTTAAGAACCACACTAAGAGGAGATAAGACCGCCTTGATTGTGGGGGAACGAGCTCATCACGCCACCACAACAAGGATGATCTTACGACAGTGATGAGAATAGAACAAGGGAAATTTTGGATATTTCCATTCCAAACCTGAAGACATTTTTCTGGACCTAGGTTCCACACACCCTCGGCAACTCCTGACTGTACGCAAGCTTCACCCTGAGACATGTGGCTGGGGCCCTGATGGTTGAAGCATCTCCTACCTCACAGTTAGGCATTTTCATCTTCTGGTCTCTAACTCCTTTTGTTCGATGATTCAAACAACCATGATGGTCATAAATTTTCAAAGGGATGAAACATGAAAACTTAGAATGTCCGGACATGCCATACCGGGGGCGCACAAGAGAGTGGTCCGACAAACTAGGAGACAGTACCGATGAGGATAGTTTCTTGGAGACAGGTTCCATTGGCCCGCACTCTTTGTCAGGTGGGGAACCTTCGTGGAAGTCGACCATCATTAATCACACCCAAAACTCTAACGACAATGAGACATTTCTTCTATATTATCCCATAACTGAACCCTCAAATAACTTTAGGGAGGTACGAACCTTAACTACCCTGGGAGTTCCCAAAAACCCGAAGACACACTATCTTTCAGAACGATACAACTACCTCTAACAGACTTTGACTACCTCAATAAGCAAGAAACACACAAAAGGAACTAAGAACTGAGCATAACTCATTGACAACTTTGGGAGTCTTTTTGGGCGGCATACTCATAACAACACGAAAAACACCATCGAAGCCGGCATCAAGCCAAAACTCAATCAAGGAAACAACACAAGCCAAGGGCAATAGGTCCATAATCCAAACATATACAACACAAGGAGAAATCACTTTTCCAAAACCTTTATTTCTTTAAAAAATTTAAAACTCACCTATGGAACTTTATGAACCGTTACACGTGGATTAATTCAATCCCGCTCACATCATCTGTGAACAAGTTCCCCCACGCACTTTACATACATACCCACGCATGTGTGATCCTCCATAAGGGGTGTCATGGTTCAAACACTTCTTTTTCTTACCAAATCCATACACATACCTAGTTTTCCCAAACTGATACACCTTCTATTTAAAAACCCACTCTAGTAATTTCAAAAACAATTTGGAGGAAACACTTTTCCATTTAAAAACCAATTTCACTTTTAACGCGCACTCAAATCAACCGAGATTAAAACAAAACACAAGCAATAATAATCCACTGGGATTAGGAACTAGTGCATATGTATGACCCAGCAATATGGTGGTGAGCCATGCCCCAAGTAAGGAATAACACTAAGAGGACCTTAAACTGGGCACTTGGACTCCACATGGGTCACCACCCCATGTGAGTCCACAAAGTGAACCGATTCGCCTCGATTGTCATCCCTCAATCCAAAGCAACCAAATATAAGAGGCTCAAATCCTGAACTAACCCTGGTAACTAATGTCTCGTCATGAGCGATGGTGATCAGGCACCGACCTGTAATCTAGCTCCTGATCCCCAAAAGTCCTATTATCCATCTAATGGACATCCCAAGTAACAAAGGGTGCTCTGAAAAGCGAGGTCCGCTAAGGTCCGACCTCCTCTGATACCATTTTGTCATGAACCAACCCGGGTCGACCCTGAACCGGTCCGCGACATGACCCGAGAGGCGTTCCCGATCCTCCTGGGCTGGTGAAAAGTGCCAGGGAATCAATAGAGGATGTAGGAATGATTTCGCCCAATAAAAATATAAAGCTTCAGAAATAAAACAGAGAAGCACAGAATAAATAAATAGAGTAAAGTAACTAACAAGAACAAAAGAAAATAAAACTAACCGAAAGATACAACCACTATCTTCGTGTGGCCTCGTGGGTCACTCTCCAACTCATGAACAAATGTCTCCCAAGGTGAACTCACCCAAACTATAGCCTTAAAAAACAGTAAAAATAGAAAAGAACTATAGGTGTGATTATTAAAACTCAATAGGCTACCCGACATCTATTCCCAATGCACTAACTTTAAATAAAGAAATTTATTAATTCCAGGTTTGAACTAAATTATATAAAATATTGTTTTCTACACACGCTTTCATTTCTAAAGCAAGTATCAGTCCATTTCCTTTTTTAATTTTAAAACAAGTTTAATGTCTAAAAGGAATTGGTATATTTATTTTTAAAACATTTTCTGCGAACCATTTAGAAATCCAAACTCCAATTATTAGCCAAAAGGGCAAAAAACCACACATATCACACAACACACGCCAAGGGAAATGGAAGAAGTGGCACACAGGGGCCAGCAACCGAACTAGTCCTCTCAACCGTCTGCCACATACAAAGAAAACACCAAAGGAAACATGGGTCGAACCTAGGAGATCGTGAACAATCCAGAATGTACTATATATGTGACTCATCCTGAAAGCATACTCTAACTCGATGAAGTCATAACACCCTAACGCCTGGTATAGCCCTTCATGGCATAACTGAGGGGCCCAATCCTCATAGCAGCAATAACTCAGTATTCCCCTACTATGGGGCCACTATCTAGTGTGTAATCTAAACTAGTGCAGCAATCATTCTCAAAAGATTCACTCATTATGCCAGGTTCCCATGTCAACACATACAATAAAAAGGGGTGCGTCCACAATGAAAATCAATCAGTCACGAGGCGAAAATATCACACACAACTCACTCAATCAACGCAGACCAATGATCACCCCTGAGTAACCCCAAAGTGAGTTTTACAAAATAATTTATTTTCTTAAAGTGCCAAATGGGCCTTCACTAACTTTAATGAAAAACCTCATTTCTCAAGAAAACCCAAAACACTTGTTCATAAGAAACCATTTATCTTTAAAACCAGAACCACATTTTAAATTCCGTGAATTATGTTTAAATTCCAAACTGGCATTCTTTCACTACTAGGTGTCTGCTCATCAAGACAATATTTCAAGAGTCGTGTATAAAATAAACGGTTCTTTTTACACCAAATAATCATTTTAAAATTAATTATCTTATATTATTTCCTATTTGTTAAAATAAATAAAATATCAAGCGATTAAAAAATTATAAATTTAAAGGCGAGTGCAGTGTGGGACCTACCTCGAGACCAAGGCGCGACGACGGCGCATGCTCGAAAACTAGGCGCGGTGATGACGCTCACTCGGAAACACCCTATGAGGTTCCTAAAAAGTCAAAACGACCAAAATAATATCTAATTAATAAAAAATATAATAAAACCAGGGTATATATATATATCAAATAAAAATATCAAATGGAGCATAAAATAAAAGGGGTATACCAAAAGGGGGTCGCGACTAGAAAAACACCACCATAGGGCATCGCGCCGGAAAAGCGGAAGGCGTCCATGCGGCAGGACACGGTCGGACCAGGGGTACGGTGAGGGCTTCCGGACAGTGGTGATGCGAGGCAGCCGGTGGGAAGGGTGCGAGTGATCCAGGCATCAGCGGGAGATGGGGCCGAGCAGGGGTGCGGCTGGATCGCAGCAAGGGGCTGTGGAAGGTGAAACGCGGGAGGCAGGCTCTACCGGAGTGCGTGACAGAAGTATCATTGTGCTGACCATAGCGAAGGCGATGGGAGCCGGACAGGGAGGTGACAACAAGAGAGTGAGATAGGTCGGCTGGGGAGGCAAGGTTGCGCTAGGCGGAGAGGTTCTGGGCGAGCCGGAGCTGGCTGGCCAGAAGGAGGGGAGCAGTCTGCCATTGGTGGGTTGCGCAAAGCAAGGAGGAGGGCGGCTGGACCGCGGTAGGGGTATTTGGGGGGCACACGACGGGGCGGCCAACTAGAAGTAAGAGGCGGCCAAGATCAGGCCGGACCATGGGGTACTAGGGGGAGAATTCCAGAAATGGTGTTGCGCAGGAGGGTGGTGCGTAGTGCGGGCACGCTGGATAGGGAGGGAAAGCTGGAGCAGGGGTCGGTCGCGGACTACTCTGCGGGGAGAAGATCGGGGTGTTGTAACCCGTCGAAGGTGAAGCAACATGGAAAACCGGGGGGTCGTGCGCTGTAAGGGGATCATGAGGGAGCGTCTAAAGTAGAGGATGTGCAGACTGCAGGAGAGGTGATGGGTGATGGAAGGCTAGGACACGGGGAGAAGTAGTGCTGCAAGCTGGGTGCAGCGACGTGCAAAAGAATAAAGAAAAAAAAATAGAGAAGGGTGGCAGGGGAGCGGGTCGTACAGAGGACAGGGGGGCAAGGGAGCACAACATGGAGAAAGAAAAAAAGAAGAAGAAAGGATAAGGAAAGATAAAAAAAGTAAAGTAACTAAATAATAATATATAAAGAAAAATAATAACAATAATAATAATAATAATAAATAATAATATAAATTATTGTTATTACTATTATTAAACATTTTATAAAATTCATTATAATTTAATTTATTATTTTAATTTTATTATTTATCTAAACGGTTCAGCAACCGCGCACTCACCAGGTCCGAACGCACGATCGAACCGAATGTGCGGTGACCGCGCACCCACCCATACCGAATGCGCGGTGACCGCTAGCATTGCGGTGATTGCGCACTGGCCTGAGACCCACTGAAAACATCAAAGCTTCTAAAATTCAAACCCAAACCCAAACCCAACTCTACCCAGAGTCGCGGGACCGAGAAATGAATAAAAGCATAGGCGTCCGTGGTTAGGGTGTGACATCTAGACTCCTGTATAATAAATATAAATATATTATAAATATATTAAATGAAAATATTAATATATATCATATCATATATGGTGTACTTATACCCTTTTATCACCTGTTTACTAGAAATTCCTTGTTAAAGTTACGTTTGGGGCAATAACTACTTTGTTTTTTATAAAAGTTTTGATTTTTTATTTTTGTTACAATTGCTTTTATTATGGTTTTATAATCTCCATAATGTAAAAATTGATATTAGTATCATATATATTCTATTTATATTTATTTATATTAATCCATAAAAGTTATATATAAAAATTAAATACATCGTTCATGAAGATAGTAGGTTGTACATACGCATGAACGATGTTTCCATGTTCTTGAAGGATTGAAATAAATAAAGTTAAATAATATTTTATCATTTTATAATAATTTTTATTCATTATATATCACTTATTTTCATTAAACTCATCCTTATTAACTTCCATGTAAAGAATTAATGAATCACATCACTTTGTGAGGCATTAGTCTGATGTACACACGAGCGACGTTATTGGATTCCCACATAATGGAAAGTAAAGAGGTGCATGTGATATAATAATACCAGAAGTATAATAATATCATATATATATATATAATAAATAAAAATTTAATCCATCATTTTATCTAGACATGAGGAGTGGTTATGGAAAACAAATAACATTGATTCGTGATGTGGTAGTCTGCCGTACACATGAATGATGATTTCATATCCCATTTGATGAAAGAGTGGATGGATATAGTTCATGAACTTAAAAAAAAAATATAAGTATATTTAAGATAATTATTTTATTATCTAATCATGGTTAAATAATAATTTAAGTATTTTGAGGAATAAATAAAATAAAATGTTTGGTTTGGGATGTTACCTCTTCTTCATACAACGTCTTTTGTTGTGCACCAAAATCCTTTCCTAGGTTGGGTTTGTGGCCAAAATAAGTATTGTATGATTATATAAGTGAAGTGAGTAAGGTATTTGGGAATTAATGTTCCAAACCAAATTTTTTATAAAGTGTTAATAGGAGAGGAGAGGGGTGGCCTTTTATAAGTGAGGTGAGTGGCCCACTTGTAATTTTTGTAATGAAAAGAGCGTACCCCTGATTTTCACATGACACAAGGTTCAAAAATGGACCATTATCGAGAATTAGACATGATAAGGTGTAAATATTTTCACTAAATGGGTGTTTTATAAGTTTTGATTCATTTTTAACCTATATAATTTTAGTTTAACCCCCAATAAACCCATTTTTACCATAACTGTGGTAAATAATTTTGGCTATTTTTACTATTAATTATGTTAAAAAATTAATTATACCTTATTAGATAATATAAATTAAGATTATTAAAAATATTTAATATATTTTTCCAAATTAAATTAATTTAATTGGAATATTTTAATTTAAATTTAAACCCACATACATATCGAGAAAGCAGTTTTCCAAAGAGAAAATGTTCAAAAGTTTAAAAAGTTTTTATATCAAAATTCAACGTGAAAATAATTTAAATTAATTTAATTAAATTAATTGATATATATTTGAACTAATTTTACTTTTAAAATCCTTTTAAAACAAAAATTAACCTTATAAATTCTTAAAAAATTGAAGTTTTCAATAAGAATCAATATTTTTCACTATTCATGGAAAAATTAATCTTTTTAGAGAAATATAAAAAATTCACCCTAAGATAATTTTGACATGTTTATTTGAAAAATTAATTTTATAAAAGTTTCAATAATTAATTTTATTATTGTTCACAAAAATATATAAAAACCATTATTTTATGAAAATAATATTTTTGAAACATATAATTACTTTATCGAAAATTAACTATTTTTAATGAATATTGTTTATTTATATAAAAATATTAAACAAATTCTTTTTAAAAGTATTTATTAATATTCATACTAATAATTTTAATGGGTAGGTTATAAAAAAAATTTTAATAATAATATTAATAATATCTCATATTTTGTTAAAACTCGATGTCGTGTGTAATGCAAGCTAAAATTGGTGTGGCGTGTAACACAAGATATCAAAAAATTAAATTTATTAAAGATAAAATAAGAAAGGGTATTATAGATTCACACACTATGTGTATTCAGAACCTCATTTAAATTTCATATGAATTTAACATGTTGAATAAATATTATTCTCATACGCGGTTTAATAATTATTCATGTGGGTTTAGTTAAAAAATATTAAATCACCATTATTATAGATAATATATAATTAAACTAAATATCTAATAAATATATATTCACCAGGTAATTATTTTCTTTAATAACATGAATATAAAACATTTATTAATTTTGGTTTATTTACAACGAAACAAAAAAATTATTTATTTAGCTATGCGAATATTTAATAAATATTTATTCAATAATTCTGTAAATATAATATTTATATATTTATTGAAAAGTAATGTGTTGACATTTATTTAATTAATTAAATAGTTATTTTTTAAGTCCTGATAAATATTGAGGAGGATTGGTGGACCGAGTTTTATGATCTAATGTGAAATATCAAATTAAACATTATTTGAATAAATATTAATTAATTTATTCAAGAAAATAATATTTATTTTTATCCATGATTTTAACGAATTCCAAGTAACAATAATTATAATATTATTCATACATGGGGTTTTTCAAAAACTAATAAAAAAAATAAGGGCTCCTGTATAATTATTATTTACTGACACTACCATTATTTAATCTCGGTTGTGATTTTTTCAAAATGCACACACTTCATTCCATTATTTTGAACCAGGAATTCTATAGAGGATCTCTCAAGACCTATAGAGATCTCCCATAGATTTATATAAAGAATGCATAGAAATTATCCTCCTACACTATAATGAATTCTTATCCCCATGAAGGATTCAATTATGATCAATGATGATCATTGCAAGCATTAGATTCATTTTTGCTAACACTCAAATAATTATATAGTGGTGATTGAAGGTTTATGAAGCACATGTGGATCACTTATAGTGGGAATCTACCCATTATTCCTTAGATTCAATAATGGTACTTCAAGAGTGCTCGAATAATTCATTGATGAAGAAATAATTACAAGATTAAGGTATTTCAAAATCTATGTATAAATTAATTATAATTTACTTTTGGTGATCCAATCATTTTGGTTTTGGGATTAAGATTTCAATTAATAGTTAATTTAGTAATATTTTTCATGACATTCTTCATTATGTACATCATGGATTATTCATTGATTATGACTAAAATTCATGTTTTCTATGCCTCCACTGACACTTTGGTTCTTCATGGAGCCTTCAAGTGGTATCATATTTGTCACATGATATTTTATAACTATTTATTATTCATTGATAAATTATAAGTAATATTTTTTAGTTTTCACTTATTTTTTATTAATTATTTAATATAGTGTTTAATTAACATGTTTTTAATATAATAATTATCTTCTTTAAAGTTTCGTATTATATTAAAATGATTAAAAACAGATGAATAACAACCAAATATGTCATCGGAAGGTGTTGAGGATTATGGCTAGTATATATATATACACAGCATGTGATCGAATGTACACATCATGTACCCAAGTTCACTACACCTTAATGTGTTTAAGGATACATAATTAGTCAAGTAATAATGACATATTATGAATTTAATGCACATCGTGTGTTAACCAGTACATCCTGGAACAAGATATGTCATACCACACAATGTGTGGTTGGAATACACTTCATGTTTTTTACACTATTTAGTATTGAAATTCATGCTAACTATGTGGTAAAATATGTGGTATACACCACATGATACTAATATTCACTATCATTAATGAGATACTCATTATATATCTTGTGTAAACATTGTGTGACTCATTAATCCCTACATTTGAAGAACACACTGAGTCAACTTGTGGGTTGCATAGACACACAGAAAGGGGAACACACGACATGTTTCCCATTATTACATGTCATGTAACCCATTTTAGATACACACCAAGTCCCTAGTCATCTATAATAGATACGTATAAAGGAAAAAACAAGGTGTGTAGCTCATTAGTACATGCATGTAGTATCCTAGTAAATAATAGAATTAAATTTCATAAATAATGATTCATTAAATCATTAAAATCTTAATCACATTGATGATATATAATGTGTTAACTATATAATAAATGTTTATAGAATTAATATATTCTATATTTATTCCATGTAATTATTTATAATTACTAGTCAAGTTTTTTATTTTTCATGTTGCATTTGTGATGTGTTTCTTTAAGAGACTCAGAATGGTCATTAAGATGAAGGGAATTATTTAATTAATTAATTTAATTAATTCAAGTGTGTTTATCTTAATAATAAATAATGAATTTAATTTAATTCTAACTAGTTTACTTTTGAATATTCATTACATTTATATTGATGATCATGATCTTAGACTAGCATGTGTATGTGATTTGTTAATTTAATTTATTATTTCATGGTAATTATAATAATTTATTAAAATAAATATTGTTTTGAGAGTCATTTATATCCCCTAATTATGTAAGGTCATGTGTTCCCACTTTTCTTTTATATAAATCCCTTTAATAAATACATTGGTTTCCCTCACCTATGTGTGAGTAAAATTATATAATGGATAGATCTCCTAGGTGAGTAGAGTGGTTAAAGTTCAGAGTTGAGGTGAAACCAATCCTAGAGGTACATAGTGGCATAGTTGGAATGATAAAAATTGAACCATTTATGGTTCCAAGAGTTAATTATCTATGTTCAAGGGTTATTATTGTGAAAAATCCTCCTTGATGGTACTTTTTGGTTAATTGTGTTTTTTACATGGTTTGACATTGTTGACAAAGGCTGATTGTCAGAGGCATGAAAAGTTATCAAGAATGACCTAAATGATCATACATAATCACATATATCTTAAGGGATCACATGGAGTATTTTGTATAGATAAGGTTTAAAAGTATAACTTTCAATCATGAAAGCTGAAAGAGATCACATGATTACATCACATGATCAATGTGAGTATAAGAGATATCGTGATGAGATCATGTGAAGCACCTGAATGCACTGCATTATTATCAGATGATCTAATGATGAGATTATGAGAAGTAACTAAATACACTTCATTATTATCATAGTATCTCTTGATGATATCATGTGAATCACCTAAATACACAACATGATTTTCAGTTGAACTCACGGTGGGATCTTGCGAGGCATGCATGATTTTCATATGATCTCTCAAAGATATCACACAAAGCACGTGAAGATAAAGAGGATGAAAATGAATAAATCTTCTTATGGTCATTCCAGATTTCATGAATCCCACATTATTTTCAAACGATCTTGTGATGGAATCATGTCATGACTGCATGGTTGTGTTTGTTTATCATGATGGGATAACGAGAAGTGCTAGAAGACAATGGTGTTGGCTATATGATTATCTTTGGATCTCATGATGGAATCACATGAAGCACTAGAAAAAAATGGAACTTACCACATGTGTATAATTATGGACCATGTTCACACATAAGTAACTGAACCCAGTTAGGCACATGACCTCATGTGTGCCTCCCTGTATGCTAGAGGCTACTAAATAGTAGTGAGGGTGGATAATGGTATGGTGGGGAGAATATACCCTCATTATCATAGTGTATCACATCGGTATAAAATATAAAAAAATAGATAAAATGGTATAATAAATGAATATAGGTAACTTAAGTCATCCAAATATAATAAACAAGTAGAAGTATAATCCATATCATTTACAAAATGATGATCATGTAATAATGTTATACAAAAAGGGGGAGTACAAAGGATTTAGAGGTATAGGAATATACAATATGCTAATGAAAATGAAAAAAGGCTAAAACTTATCTCCACCAGCATCATATGTATAATCTATATCCTCTTCTCTTTTACTACATCCTAGTATAAAATAATCAAGAATCCAAGTCTAGATGCTTCCCTGTGTCCCTATCTGCATCTATAAGATCAGTTCTGGTACCAAACAGTGTCCAGAAAAGGGTGTGATATATACGCAATAGGCCACCATCAATGGTTTCAAGAACTATCCAGATGATTTATATGAAATTATTAGTGTTCAAGTAAATAATAAATTTAAAGAATAAATGTAAATTATAAATGAGTCAGCTCTATTTCCTAAAGAACACTAGGCTGACACTATAAGCTTCATCCTAAGTCAGGATTCCTCTGATCATTAACCATATAAATATATAAGTATATAGATATGTATTAATATATATGTAATATATACATAGTAAAATAAATATATATAGATATGTTGTGATATCTCAGACCCAAGTCATAACTCAGGTCTCTATGCATAGTCATAATGATCTCAAATAGTAATAAGGTATTCCATTCCCATGTATAATGACGAATAAGGGACACCATGCTCGAGTGTCACAAGTCAAAAGGGATGTAGTGCCCAAGTATCACATTTAGTAAGGGGCATCATTCCCAAGTATCATGAATCATAAGGTATGTCATGCCTGAGTATCACATTTAGTAAGGGATGTCATGCCCGAGTATCACGAATCATAATGGACACCATGACTAAGTATTATATTTAATAATAAGTGTTACCCAAGCATTAATATAATCTAAGAGATGGTTTCCAACCATACTAAATTTAATTATTAAAGAGAATAATCAAGAATTTACATGAGATACATGTGACATGGTCATAACAATCAATTTATATTAAAACATATTTTTAAGGAAATGTGTAGAATGTTCAGTATGAGGCATGATAGTGTCTGATATAAAATGACTCGACTTCAGGGAAAAAGAACTAGATATCCTTCCTTAAGATGGTAGATGACTCCCCATCCAATGTTAGACTCTAATTTGAGATATAATAGAATAAATCAAAGAGATAAATAAATTCAATAAAAATTGGAAATATTATCATGCCTTGAAATATAATTTATAAGGGCGATATAGAAAAGGAAAATAATAAATATGAATTAAGCACTCAATATTATCTATCCAACAAAACTAATAGTGAAGGAATCATATTCTAGAAGAAGGTGGGAGCTCAAATCCTAAAAGGAGAAAAAAATTGAGATCTCTAGGCATGTATTCTACTAAGAAAAAGGTAAAGTAGAAGACGATTAAAGTTTAAGAGGATGTAGGGTAAAATGACATTTCACCCTTCATTTAAAGGTGTGCTCAGTTTGTCCACACAGTTTGACCAAACCGTATACCAACTGTGCACCTGTACTAGTTAAGTGGCACTAAGTGTGTGGGATAGTTTGATGGATTAGTGAAATTGTGTGTATACCGTGATCCCTTTTATAGAACCACTATATCACCCCACACAATTTTCCCAAACTGTGTGGCCTTAGGTGCGTGGTTTAAACAAACTATGCACCTCACATGTTTCCCCCAAAACTTGGATCTCTAGGCTCTGAATGAGTCTTAGACACTTCTAAAACCTCTATTAATCTCTTAGCCACTTCCATATGGATAAAATTAAGTTGTACATCAAATCATAAATGATATTTACCACATAATAAAATTTGGGATATTATAACATCCCCTATTTAAAAGGACTTATCCCTGAGTTTCCCTTGTGAGGTTGGTAATTCATCGGCTAAGAATAGTTCCATCCACTAAGGATGTACTTGGCAATATCTCTACTATGACTCATCCTATACATGGTCATGTTTCCATAGCACGCATACTGGAGTAATATAACTTCCTTGAATAGCCTTCATCTTCTAATCAATGATATGAATAGGTTGTTCTTGAAAAGAAGCATGAGCCTCTAACTTGAAATACTTAGGATCAAAATAATGAGATGGGTTGGAATAGTAATGATGAATCTACATTACATGGATGATGTCATTCATGTCACGGTACCTCATACAGTAGGACAATTGATAGGCTAAAATCTTGAATCTCTCTTGAAAGGTTGGCCGTAACAAGGAAATATCTTTCCCTGTTTCTGAATCCATATATGGACCAACCTAGGTGAAACTTACAATAAAGACTTCATGTCCCATCCCAAACATCAAATATAAGTGGTGAATATTGGTATAAGACTTGTTCCTAGACTGAGTTGTCTCCATACAATTCTATATAAGTTGTGTCTACTTCGATGTCTCCTAAATGAGATAGGGTCACAATAGCGCTAACTCACTTACCTCTAACTAGCACAAGGGAGAATGTCACGAACTACTATATATGACCCAATAAGGATCCATTGGTATAGTAGTCTAAAATCTATTACTGTAATCATATTCAATGAGAGGTAGGTGTTTATCCCAATAGCCTTTAAAATTAAGGATGCATGCAATTATCATGTCCTCTAATGCCCATAGAGTATTCTCAGACAAGACTTCATTCTGAGGGTAATATGTTATGCTCAAAATAACTTGTTAACCCAGTTCCTTCAAGAACCCTTTCTAGAACCATGACATAAACTGAGCATCCATGTACGATAAGATAGAATAGGTAATTCCATGAAGGCATATGATATATATGATATAAATCCTTCCAAGATCATCTATTGAATATTTCCCTTTAAAATGTATAAAATAATAAACCTTGATCAACTAACCAATGATCAACCATACCGCATAATTTCTTTAAGAGAGTCTTAGAAAACCTGTCACAAAATCCATAGTGAAGTCATCACATTTAAATTTTGGAATGGATAGAGGATATAAAAGTCCAGTAGGTCAGTGGTTCTCTACCTTTACCTACTGATAGGTGGAACATCGTGTGATAAAATCTATAATCTACCTCTTCATACTTGTCCACCAATACTGGTGACATATTTCATGGTACATATTGGTAAGCCTAAGGTGTACTTCCCATTTAGAGTTATGATATTCCCAAATAAATTCTTCTAATTTGTCTGAAAGCTCCCAGACATGTTTTTAATCCACACAAAGTTTGAGGGTACCATCCTCTTTCTTAGAGAAACGGGCATTTGAACCCCATAGTGATGTATCAGGTCATGTAAGTCCCTTAGATTCTAAGACCTCTAACTACTTCTTGAGTTCTTGAAGATTAGTAGGTGACATCTTGTATGGAGGAATATACATAGTTTTTACTCCTAGAACTAGATCAATGGTTAACTCCACCTCTCTCACAAGATGTAACCCAAAAAATTCATCAGGGAAAATGTCCATGAAACGGTCCACTACAAGAGGTAAATCTATATGTCGCATTCCTTGATCATTCATAAATAGTCTAACAATATTTATTATCCATCAAATTATCCCATGATGCTTCGGTCTATCACAACCTAGAAATCCCATTTTATCTTGTGGATATAAGTACCTCCCTTAGGTGATGTGAAGGGAACCCTTTGGAAATAGCAATGAACTTGAGAGTGATAGGGTACTAACAAATCCATTTCAAATATGATTTCAAATCCATCATTCTCAAGTATGAATAGGTCCTATAAGAAATGATACCCACCTATATTAAGTTCCATTTCTTACATAGACATACACTCTCATATTGGGTCCCCAATGGTGTGTTGGGAGTCATTATACCACAAAAGTACTCAATTTCCAGGCCTAAAATTTCTATAGTTTATGCAGATATAAAATAATCTGAAGCACCAATGACAAATAAATAAGACACCAAAATAGAGGATACTAGAATAGTACCTGAAACTATAGAAGTCTTAGTACTCTATTCCTTAGTATTAGGTTGTACCGCATAGATATGGCTAGAACCACAACCTTGAGATAAAACCTAACTACCCTAGTTATATCCACTCTACTGATGCTACATATCAGGATCCTAGAAACCTTAGCCATGACCAGCTCCTTGGCCGGATCGGCTAGTAGTTCTTAATCTACCTTCCTAGTGAGGTGTTATTGATCTCTCTCCTGAAGTTGAAACTAGTACAGAACCTCCCTAACTGGGAATGGATGTGAAGGTCCAATAAAAATACTGAATGTACCTCAACCAATTGTACCCTCAATAATCAATGAGGTCTTTAGAACACTGGGGCTTTTTGTGCCCTAGCTAATCACATTAGAAACACACCATCAAACTATCTTTAGGTGTCATTTTACTACAAATTTCCCCACTAGAAGACTGAAAATGACACTTATAGAAACATGATTAACCACTTCCCTATCTTGGTACTAAACTACCAAATCCTACACTATCATCTTCTATCAGGTTTTTCTCAGTGATGAGGGATTGGTTAATTATTATAGAAATTTTGTCCAATCAGAATACATTTACCCAAGATCGGATGGAATATATGAGCTCATCCACAAAACATCTCACTATCACCAACTCATCACTAGCAAGAGTCAGTGCAAAGCCTTTAAGCTCACTAAAATTAGATGAATACTCCATCATTAAGATAGAATCCTATTGTAGGGTCATAAACTCTATAGTATGGTCCTATCTTAGTGTTTATGGATATAATTAGTCATATAAGGCTATCTGAAAGTCCACCTAGACTATACCCTAATGACGATCAACCTGGGTGATATCATCCTACCAATGCTTGGAAGAATCATGAATCATATAGGTTAAAAACTTGAAAATCCTCTCTAGATGAATCTTCAGATGCTCAAAGATCAATAACATAGACTCTATTCTTTACTCAGCGTACTGGGGGCCACCATCCACTGAGAATATAGGTGGATGTTACTGGTGTAATTCTTATTTCAGTTATACCATAATAGGGGTATATCATGGATCTCCTTTCATAAACTATATAAATAATAGGAATTTGTCTTGGAACTGAGCATCAGTGCCCGAATTAGGAAAAACAGAAGGTGCCCCAAGTGACACTACTAGAGTCAATACTAGTGACTCAAGGACCACCACCTACATAACATGATCATCCCCACCTTCCTGGTGCATGACTCAAAAATGTCATGGTGGAATAGATCTATAATTTTCAACAACACACCTCAAAATAGAATTCGATAACTTAATAGGTCATATATAAAGGAATAGGACAATTATAATACCTTTCTATATAAGAGTGGATCCCCTATACGTACTCCTAAAGCAAGGTATGGGTGATGTATAAGATCAAAAAATATTATAGGACACACTCCCTACTTCCCACTACTTATATTGGGTCAGGGTAAAGGTCTCACATAAAAATGAATAGGTCCTGGTATATAGAGTGTCAATTGAAAGTTATAGAGGAAACACCATTTACATTGCAATTGACATCCCCATTTAATAATATCTATTTTTTAATAATTTAAATTCATTTAATTTTATACTCATTTATTGAATATATATATATATATATATATCACTATCTAGTTAGACGAGTCACCATTCCTAAATTATAAAGGCATGAGATTTATAAGATGCAATTGCTGCGTCATGTAACTACGAAATCACCCTTACATCCAATATCAGAATATAACATTTTATATAAAATTATTTGATTAGATTAATAACCATTCCCAATTTATAAAATTACATGATTCATAAATTAAAATTGGAATTCATGTAACCACAATCAACTAATGTTTCAGCCCATGTGACGAGTGGTCTAAGGATCAAACATGGAATAATTGGTTGATTTAAGTGAAACCAACAAGATATATGATAAAAAACCGTTTAGGTTGATGTAGACACTTTAATTATTCCAATTATTATTTTCCTTCAATAAATTTTAGCTTAAATCCTAATCTAACAATCCAGATACTAGTAATATGAAGCAGGCAATGCACATAGTAATTTAGATATGGAATCAAGTATAAATTACATGTGAATCCTAAAGTGGCTATTATGATGCATGAAATGATATATCTTTACCATAACAGGACAAGGTAAAATAAAATCCATCATAATAATAACAATAGTAATTCCAAAAATCATGTGCATCACCCAATGGTGAAATCAATACAAATGTAACTAGTGAAAACTAGAGAAACAATTTCTAATCCCATGTAATTTTGATTTTCCCTATACGTGGATTAGCTAATCCCCGGAACAGGATCATTACTAAATTCTGATTCTTTCCTAGTCTTCTATCTAATAACACAAATAGTAATAAAAAATAAAAATTCCTATGATACTAATTTGTAGCATCACAAATCCATTTCAATTATAAGTAACCAAACCTAGTTATCTATATGACCTCAAGAATAGCTCCTCATATGCCAGAGGCTACCGAATAGTAGCGAAGGTATATAATGGTATGGTGGGGAGACTATACCCTCATGATAAGAGTGTAGAATAGTAGTATATAATATCATAAAATAGTGGAAACATTATAATTAATGAATAGTGGAAACTTAAGTCATCCAAATATAATAAGAAAATAGAAATATAATCCATATAAAATAAAAAATTATGATCATGTCATGATGTTATACAAAAATGGTAAGTATGTGAGATATAGAGGTTTAGGCATATACAACATGCTAAAAATAAAAATAAAAATAGATAAAAATTTATCTCCACTAGAATCACAAGCATAAAATCGATAATCTGCTCTCATACTCTATTTTTGTACAGGATAATCAAGCATCCAAGGCCATATGCTTCTCTTTACCCCTAGCTACCTTCATAAGATTTTTTAAGTACCAATCAGTTACTCAAATAGGGTGTGAGATATACTCAGTAGGACACCACCAACAATGTCAAGAATTATCCATATGGTGTATAAAAATGAGTATTTTGCAAGTAAATAATCATTATAAAACCAGAAATGTAAACTGTAAATGATTCGACTTGTTCCTAAAGGACATCAGGATGACACTACCGGCTTCAACCTAATCTAGGATTCCTCTGATCATGTAACTATATAAATATATAATTATATATATATATATATATATATATTTATGTATATTCATTATATACTTAATTACATATATATACATATATATATATACATTACGTATATGCATTATTTTTTCTTTCTTGTTTTACTTTTTTTACATCATCATTAAAAAAAGGTGATAATGATAATATCAATAT
Source organism: Viscum album (assembly GCA_963277665.1). Classification (NCBI taxonomy): domain Eukaryota; kingdom Viridiplantae; phylum Streptophyta; class Magnoliopsida; order Santalales; family Viscaceae; genus Viscum; species Viscum album. The sequence goes on from OY728131.1 coordinate 692,765,237, forward strand.
AAAGACTAAATCAAAAAATTTGTGACCCTTATAATAAAGAGTTCAAGATCTAGTGGGGTGTGAATAATTTTGAACAGAATTTTCATACCCTGATCCCCCCCCACCACTTAGAGTATCTAATACCCTTTTGGTCCAAATAATTGGTATTAGAGCATAGGTTGATTTTATTGGATTGGTTTTCCTATACTTGGTTTATTCAACTATTTATGTTAGAGTTGAATTTTTCTCTTATCCCAGTCTTCCATGGTGAAGGGAATAAATTCCAAGAAGAAGAAGAAGTATTATGGAATTCCTTGGTGTGGAAGTGTCTATGGAAAGAGAGTTATTTAGTTAAAGGAAACCAAAAATTTACTAAATAAAGTTTTGAATGAATTATACTATGATACTATTTACTCATTAAATTATGTTGTAGGAATGAGTAAAGAACCTGACATTCCAAGTGATGTTAGAACTACTGATGATGAAGAAATTCTTAAAAAGGAAATGGTTGAAGTTATCCATTTGAAACATATGTCCATAGTGATGGAAAAACTCAAAATTGATAACAATTTAAGTAATCTAAACTCCAAAGAAATTCATATTTTAGAATACATAAGTGATGGTCTTGTTACAAACATGTCAGAACTAGTTTAGGAGAGTGTGTTTTTTAAAGAATTTGTTTCTCAAATTAATTCTAAAATAAAGAAGCAAATAGAAATGGTGGATAATATCTCTTGTAAATTGGAATATGAGATGACTATTGGGAAGAGTCTCAAGAGATAACTTAATCCCATGCTTGAATCAAAGGACAAAAATATTCAACAATTGGGAAAGGATCTATAATCGGTCTAGAAATAAGTGAAGCAATATAATGCCAAAAGAAAACACAAATTGAAGGATGATTTATATTTATAATTTGACATTACTTTAGCATGAAATAATAAAATGAAAATAAAATATGATATTTTTTATTAAAAACACTAAATTATTGTCTCAACCCAATGTCCCTGTGGTTTTTGAAAATCTAGTATTATATGTGATAAACCATCTCCCATGAATTAGATAAAGAGAGTCTTGAATAGTTCCATAAATAGGGAAAATTCTATTGGTTCTAGTAAAAGATCTAAAAATAATTTTTTAGGAATTAATGAAAACATATTCTATTTAAGTGGGATTCATGTTCATATTTCACGTTTTTTTGAGTATTTGGAGTATATTTCATGTTGTGAAGTCAAAAATATTTCTAAATTGAGAATAAGCAGAGTCTCATTGAAACTTATGAAGTAAAAGTCTCTCAGAAGAAAGTATACATGAAATTCTACTATTGTGGAAGATTGGGACACACCATGAGTATGAGTAAAGAAGATCAAGGGCCCAATGTAAAAACAAGAACTCTGGAAGCATCAACATCCCAATTGAGAAAAGATGATGCATGGTATTTTTTTAAGGGGAGATGTTCCATATGTCATAATCTTGGGAATTTGGAAATATATTATAGCTATAAGAAAGATGATAAGAAAAAAATAAGTCTATATGAGGATCTTATCAGTTGTAAGTAAGAATAATATACATACAGTGAAAGACTCACCCCCATCAAGAAACGATGATATGACTCAGATAAATGAGAAAATAAAAATTGGTGAAGAATACCTCACCAAATTCTTATGTCATTACATAAGTAAATAAGTAATGGAAATATAAATATCCCTCAAATAAATAAATAAGTAAGATTAGATGAATAATTAAAAGCTTCTTGCTCAAAAAAAGAATCATGAAATATGGTATATAAGTGGAGTATCAATGAAATAAATTTTTACTAGTGGGCTTAAAACCCAAATTATGAAAAATACCAATCCTATATATTATAAATTTTAGAAAAAGACTGGGAATGTGGGTAATTAATGTCTTGTTATATGTCCAAATCAATTGATATTGGATTGTCATTTGAAACAAGAAAAAAAGGTATGATGTTTTTCAAGAAAATATTAATGGGTTGGTCCATCATGATTCATCAAAATCCTCTTATTGAGGATTCTAAAGGTACCCCTCTCCCCATGAATTTAATTGATTCTAATATCTTTTTAAATAGGTATAGGATTAAAGGGGAGATGTAATTTATGGGGGTGTGTGTGATAAAATGGTACAGATGTATAAGATTAATGAAGATGCATGTGATAGGAAAAATAAGAACTCATACAATTTTCATATGGTATCATATTAAACAATCGGTGTTACAGATAAAATCTATTTTTCAAATCTATATCAATAAGTTTCATGTTTTGGAAAAGTAATACTATCAAATAGAGATCCTAATGTGAAATTGAAGAGTATTCAAAGAAATACTTGAATGGTTAAATGATTTCAAGTCACATTGAATATTCAATAACTATTATCAAGCCTCTATTTAACTGGTTTTTATGCACTAAGATAAGATAAATTAGGTTTAAAGTAGAAACATTCATGTATTTTATGTTTATCAAAAATATTCTAATAATGTGGTGTCATCTAAATATTTTCAAGATACAAAGAAGTTGCTATAAAATCAATATAATTTTCAAAAGGGGGTCTCCCCATTCTTAAGAGTAATTCAACATCTATCCCCAACATAGTAATCAATATTAATAATATGTATCCATCCAAATCTGTATGTTTTTTGTGAGATATAGTGACAAAAACTCTAGGATATGTAGCCTCATTTGATAAGAGATTCCTCTGGAGAATTAAAGAAAGTCATGCTACCAGCATTCATAGAAGTAAGTGAGTGACATGGAGATCATTTATGTTTATTGGTTTAAACTCTTATTTACTGCAAGGAGTTTTGAATCAGTAGGATTAGAGGTTTTGTCAATTATTTAATGAAAATTTGTAATTTCACTTACTGAAAATATATCAGTAGTGTGCATCTATAAAAAATAATATGTCTCTAAGATTTAAAAGTTCTAAAAGGGGAAAAGTTTCGATCTTTAGTAGATAAATTTCGTAAAAGGTGAAATTTAAAATAGTTGACATAGCAAGGTGTTATTAAGATATCAACCTATATTGTCACATGGGTTAAGTATAAGTGTATGACCAAAGGGGTAGAATAATTTCTATATATCTAGATTTATGTAGTTATAAGAATAATGTGTGTTCCCTACTTATTTTATAGATTATTTAAAATCAGATGCATGGATATAATTTATTAAGAGGGATTAAATTCATAGATGAAGGAATCTCATATGGAATTCTATGAAAAGGGGGATAATAAAGTGAATTCTATGATCAGTATTTATTGAAATAATTTAATTTTTATAAATCTTAGCAAAAATCAAGTCCATCACTCTAGGAAAAATCACATTGAAATCAAATATCACTTCATCAAGAAGAAAGGGGATAATTGGATTGTGACGATAGAGTATGTATTTACTAAACTACAGGATGAAGACATATTGACTAATTCCATACCCAAAGAAGTATTTGAATGACATAAACTATAAATTAGAGTTCAGTAAACTACTCACATTTGAAAAGTGTAGATGTGGGACCCCCTCTCACTGAGGTATGGTGTTTTCCCCCTTATGTGATAATTTTTGTTCTTTACTATGTTATAGAGAACAAAGTAGTAACCTTTGGGTTCATTGAAAAAGGGGGATAAAATGTCTTGATCAATACAAGGGTATCATTGAAATAGGGGGAGTATTAAATATGGTGATGTTAAATATGGTCTGTCGTCAAAGAAGAATCAAGAAAATTAGTGTCCTTTAAGTTCATGATGCTAAAAGTTAAACAAAAAGTGATATCGGTGGATCATCTTGTTTGATATTTTGGTTATGGGAAGGTTTCCATTTGAAGTTTTGAGAAATAAATTATTCATTGATTCACATTGAATGATACTCTTCTTTCTCATGCTGAGCTTGACTTATGTGGGATTAAATTATGTGTACAGGAATTCCTTGATCACTAACTAGGATTGTAAAAGGAAAATGGTTTCACATGTGCATGACTTGTCAAAAATTTGGTTATTGAAGTTTAGAAGTGTTTTCAACAAACCCAAAGGGGGTATTGTTGGAAAAAAAATCTCTCTTGTTGGTTTTTTAGGTTTTTTACTTTTTTAAAAGGTTTTATGTTTTTGAAAAAGTTTGATTTTCAAAGGATGCATGAAGAGTTTTGGTGAATTTACAAAAAGATCACACTGAATCACATAAGTCCTAAGGGATCACATGGAGTATATTTTTCTATAAAAGGTGGAAATTCCTCACTTATGATTGTGAGATCTGAATGAGATCATGTGATTGCATCATAAGATCTGTGTGAGTATTAAAAGATATCATGATTAAATCATTTGAATCACGTGAAGACAACATATGATTGTCATAGGATCTCATGATGAGATCATACAAAGCACATAAAGACACATCATGATTGTTAGAGGATCTCATGATCAAATCATGTGAAGTACCTAAAAACACCACAATATTGTAAGTGGATCTTGTAGTGGGATCACACAAAGTATGCATGATTGTCATGGGATCTTGTGAAGAGATCAAGTGAAGTGAAAGAATAAAAAGATTCTGAAAATGGTTGATAATTCTTATGGTTGAACAAAAATCATGTGAATCCAGCATAATTGTAAAAGGATCTTTTGATGGGATCATGTGATGACTGCATGTTTATCTTTGGATATTAAGATGGGATCACATGAAGAATATGAAGACAATGGAATTTTCCACATAATTTTCTTTTGATCTCGTGATAGGATCACATGAATCAGTACAAGATAATGTAAATAACCATATGATTATCATATGATCACATGACAGGATCACATGAAGTGTTTGAAGACAATGATGGTGTTCACATTAAGTGTTTGTGACTTGCGGCAGGTGATCACGTGAAGTGATCATGAAAAGTGCATAAGGTCGATTGCTAAGGCAGTGTAACAGATGTATATACATGATTTGAGGAGTTATGTTAGTCATTTTATGTCTATAAATACCCCCTTAATCCATCTTTAATAAGTAGTGAAGTTTTATTAAAGTGGTTTGACCTGAATAAAATTATTCTTTGTAACTAGAACAAGGTCCTAGGAATGATTCTCATATAGAGATCCCATGGAGAGGTCTCGCATCAAAATCCCAAGAGCTATGTGAACATAAAAGATGTTTTCTTAAGTGGTTTGATTTTAATCAAATTATTTAGCATGTGCTAAATAAATTCTTGCACTAGAATCACATAATCCACATAAACAATACAAAGCCATTTGATGGGATATCATGAAAGGGACTCGTGAAGGTATATCGTGAAGGGATGTATGCACTTGGTGTCTACTATGTAGAGGCATACCCACTAGAGTCATGAAATCATCATTAATAGAACAAAGTCATGTGATCATCTTGAATATAATAAAGACACATGGTTTTCATGAATAAAAGAAGGTTTCACGAAGGGGTCATGTGGAGGAGTCTTATTTAGGGATCTCATGGAGGGATCTTATGGAGGATTCTCATAGAGGGATCTCACAAATTATCCTCACTGATGAGTATCATGGAGGAGTATAATGAAGGGATCCCATGGAGGATTATCGTGAAGGGATCTCATGGAGGAGTCTTGCAAAGGGGTTTTATGCAAGGGTTTCATATCAGGGTCTCACATAAGGATATATGTGCTAAGGTTACCCAGTGAACATTACTATTATCATATATAAATTCATAAGAAGAATAAGACAAAGGATTTTCACCACTTGAAAATATTTTTATAAGAATCATATTCACTAATAGATACAAGGTAGTGAAAAGGGTAAGGAAGTGCTACATTCTAGTAATTTAAGGGATTTCAAAAATCATTCTCGAAAGTGGAATACTTGGAATCTCCTGAAGAACATTCCAAACTAAGGATGAGTTTTTGTGATATCACATAGAAAGGTGATTCTCAAGGTTATGTTCACATCAAGGATGTAAAGGATCACGTGAAGTTCAAAGGAACTTATTAAACATTAAATTCAACTCTCAATAAGATAATATATTGTTCTTTAGCCTATGGGTCAAATTTTTTTCCTTCTAAAGAAATGAGAAAAAGATTGAAGTGTGAGGTAAGTGATATTGGTGAGAAAGTGCATATTCCACAAAAATTATAAGGGTAGTGATCCCTGGTATGAGTGACCTAGCCTAAACCAACAAGAATTTATTGTAGTAATTTTGGTACAGCAACACACTATTGGATGAATTATCCTTAGACTATCCTGTAGTAGTAAACCAAGTAAAAAAATCCATGGGTACATATGCTTTATTTATTGCATTAATTTTTTTGCATCATCATCTGAGAATTTTTGTAAGGATAAGATCAATATAGACACTAAAGAAAAAAAATATGTGACCCTTATAATAAATAGGTTAAGATCCGGTGGGGCCGGAAGAATTGTGAAAAGAATATTCATACCCTGATTCACCCCTACCCCCTTATGGTATTTAATACCCTTTTGGTTCTAACAGTCGGTTTATCAACTTCTAGATAAACAAATGATTGGAGAATCTCATGTTCATTGCACTTTATTTATTTTATTTATTTAAGTTTCATGGTTAATTATTTAGGGATGTTTGAATCATTAAAATAATTAATTAAAAAATCATGAAATATGGAATTAAATTAAATATTTTAATTTGTGAAAACTTCATTTAGATATGGTTAATCACTTAATTAAAATAAAATTAATATTAAAAAGAATGTAATGAGATAAAATGGGTAGTTTACACATAAAGATAAAAATACCTCAAATACAACATTGATTCAGTATAGTCTTCCATTACCTAATTTAGAATAAAAACAAAAGATCATAGTGTTTGATCCTTCCCTCACTAGGACACTACCATTTAATAGGTAGTTATAAATGATTTTTTTGGTTGACACAACTAATTTTACATCAATAATAGTATGCTTTTCAATATTTGGTGTAAATTTGGTGCGAGAGTGTTGAGCAAGTCCAAACATAGGTTGTATAGATTGGGGATTCCAATAAATAGATCACAAAGTAGCGATTCAATGTAATTAGAAAGTTATTCCTACCTTAATAACTTCATGTAACTGATAAATATCTCTCTTTGTTTATTAGAAGGTACATAAAGATCCTTACCACTAGAATATTCATATGATGGGATACTCAGAAACCAATGTCGAGGGCTATCGGGTTTCTATAAAATAGTTGGAGGTTAATATATTAAAATAAATTTAGTATCTAATTTTATAATCTAGATAAAGTACTAAAATTTTTCTATTATTTATTATCGAAATGGTAACCCATAAAAATTTGACTATATCACTATGATCCATATTAGATAAGGATAAGCCTCTCATTGGATCAAATTTCTAGGAATGGTATAGGCTCCTACACATTATACCTCTCCATGAATGGATTATATGTTCTAGAAACCCCTCTTCATGAAGTGATTAGAAAAGAGTGTAGTGAGCAAGAAATGTATCTCTATATAAAATATTTAGATGATGCCACATACTTATAATGTTTTACGTTATCATCCATATATAATTAGATTTTAAAGAAACATGGGGATATGGATATGTATAGTATCATGTCTCAAATTTATGATCCTTATTAAGAGAAGGTGATATATGAGATATGTGAGATCAATAATGCATTATTCATGTGAAATATAAGAGAGTCAATTCCAATTAGGACTCACATAGTCAAGATGTTTAGATTCATTGAGTACTTCAATATCTTGGGGTTTATTATCCCAGATGAGTTACACATAGATCTCATTTTATCCCCACTACATAATATTTTTTCTTTATTTATTATTAATTATAATATGTGTAATAGTGATAAGACTCTTTTAGAAATCCTTGATCTTATTCACCAAGTTGATAAAGACATGGTGCGTGAAAAGCCTATGGTCCTTATGGTGAATAAGAAAAGGAGGAATAAGGAAAAAGGACCCAAGAGTCATTCCAAGCCCCAGGATCTCGAGCACCATCCTTCTATGAAAATAAATATCTAAAGATAGTAAAATGAAAAGTATATGTCATTTTTTTCATGTGGAAAGTCTGGATATTGGAAGAAGAATTGAACCCAATTAAATAAGGGGAGGCTTCATGTGAATTTTTTATCAAGTTAAATCTTTTTATATCTACACATTGGGTATTAGCTATAGTTTTTGGTTCTCATATTTTTATTCAAATATAGAAACAACATATATTTCTAAATATTTCCATAATAGAGGTGGATTTATGGGATGCCAATGATGTGAGTATGGTTACCCTATCCATTGGGAACTACCACTTTTTATTTCTAACTATGATGGTCTTAGTTTTAAAATATTTTTATTATGTTCCAACTATTATAAAAAAACATAATTTTTTTTATCATACTTAGATATAGATGGTTTTATTTTCATGTTTAGGAATAAAAGTTGTTTATTTTGTAATGATAATATATTTTATGGTAGAGAAAATTTAAATAATGGTATTTATGTATTAAATTATAAAAAACAAGTATTGTAAATTCATAATGAATCAAGTTCACATGACTCACTCTACTCCCAATTGTGTCATCCCCATATTAGATATATAAATGAGATGTGTTTTAAAAAGATCTATCAAGATGGTTACATATACTCATTTGAGATAAAACCACTTAAAATATGTCATGGTTGTTTACAAGGAAAAATAACTAAGACACCTTTTGGTGGAAAAAGGTTAAATAGCTATAGAGCTTATATAATTAGTGCGCACTAATGTGTGTGGAATATTTATAATAGAGGTTATAGGTGGGTATTCTTACTTCATTAATTTTACTAATAACTAGAGTTAATATTGACATTTATACTTGAATATGTGTAAGTATGAATCCTTTTAGAAATTAAAACACCTCAAGAAAATATTAGATAATCAACTTGGTATGAATATGAAAAATCTTTGATATTATCAAGGTGGTGAATATATTAACCAATAATTCATAAAATTTCAATAGGAGTGCGGGATTATATCCCAAATCACTCATCCTTATACACCATAGTGTAATAGTGTATGTGAGAGGAGAAACCATACCATTATTAACATGGTAAGGTCAATGATGAGTAATGCAGGTCTTCTATTATCCTTTTAGGTATATGCATTGCACACTACAATACACACACTAAATAAGGTTCCAACTAAATTAGTAAATGAAATAACATATGAGTTAATATATGGAATGAAATATACGTTTTCAAACTTACATGTAAAGGGTTATAAGGCATTTTTCAAATCAATATATTGAAACAAACTAGCACCCTTAGGCAGAAATTGTATCTTAATAGGGTATCCTAAGGAAATAGGGGTATACTACCTATACAACCCCTTATACAAGAAGGCAATTATTGCAAGACATGCCATATTTCTTGAAATGGAGAACATAATAAATAAGGTTAATGGGATAAAGATTGACTTTGATTAATTTTATGCTCATGATACACAAGAGTTGGTATAAGAAAAAATTCAATAGGTCCCCATAAAATATTTTGTTCCTAAAACACAGGTACAGCTTAGGAGAAACAGTGATGTTAGAGAACTATAAAGATATGGTTTTATAGTTACCAAAGATTGTGACTCATTATTGGTTGACAATAATTACCCTCTTTGCTTAAAGGAGGTAATATATATCTTAGAAGCAACATGATGGAAATAATCCATGAATTTTGAGATGTATTCCATGTATAGAACCAAGGTTGGGTTTTGTTCAATCTTCCAGATGATCTAAAGCTCATTGGATACAGATGGGTATTAAAGAGAAAAATAGACGTCGACGGTAAAGTGAGTTTCTATAAAGTAAGGATAGTGGCTAAAGGGTTTAAATAGTGTCAAGGTATTATTTATGATGAAACCTTTTGTCCAGTTTACATGTATAAATAAATTAGAATTCAACTTTCCATGGTGGATTTTAATGACTATGAGGTTTTGAATATGAATGTAAAAATATATTTCTTTAATAGAAACCATCAAGAACATGTATACATGAAAAAACATGAATGGTTTTTACCTCTATAAAATTATAATAAAATATTTAAGTTGAATATATCCATTTATGGGTTAATGTATGAATATAGGTCATTGAACATTAGGTTTGATGAAGTTATAAGATATTTAGGTTTTATAATGAATGAATATAAACCATGTGTTTACAAGAGGTTTAGTGGGAGTGTATTCATATTACTAGTAGTATAAATTGATGGAATATTACTTATTGGAAACTATAAACCAATCTTAAAGTCAATTAAGGACTAGTTAAATAAGTGCTTCTCAATGAAGGAATTGGGTGAACTAGTATATATCCTTGGAATAATTATCATTCATAATAGATCCAAAAGGAAACTTAAACTAATTCAAAATAAATACATTTAACAAATAATAAATCTATTTAGTATGGAACAATATAAGAGGGTATTAGTTTCTATGTCACATGGTATACATATCATCAAGAAATTGTGTCCTCAGACGCAATAGGAGAGAGAGAGAGAGAGAGAGTGTGTGTGTGTGTGTGTGTGTGTGTGTGTGATTAGGATCACATACACATTGGTAAAAGGATCTATCATGTATTTCATTTTATTTACTAGGATTCATGTTTCATATGAGTTAATCATAGTAGGTAGATATCAAGTTAATCCAAGATAATCATATTATTCTATTGTTAAGTCTATTTGTAAGTGTCTAAGAAATGCCAATGATATATTCCTAGTATATAGAGGATATGAGGAACTAGTAGTCAAAGGATATACTAATTAAAGTTTCCAAATATATAAAACTGATATTAATTTTTAGTTAGGATATTTATTTAGTCTCAATGGAAGAGTTGTGAGCTGTAAAAGATTAAAGTATCCAGTTGTCTCTATTATAAAGTAGAGTCTGACTATATATCAATATTTGATATATCCAAATAATTAGTTTGGATTTAAAACATTTCCTAATAGATTGATGTGGTTACTAGAATTATATATCATATCACACTTTATTATGATAATATTGTATTGGTGTCTCTTACAAAGGATTTAAGTTCATATCATCGGATAAAACACAAACTCCGCAAACATCGCCTATTGAGGAATTTTTATCAATGGGTAAAAGTCCCTATGAGAAGAGTTTCCATGGAAGAAAACATGGTTGACCCCATGAATAAATACTTATCTCAAAAGAACCATGAACATCAAGTGAGTACTGATGAAATAAAGGTTATTAGAAGTTGGCACTAGTAAAAGTGGGAGTCTCTTGGATTTGGTTCCCTTGAACCAAATTCTAAGTGATTTATGATTACTTATATTCATGTATTTTAATATTAATATAAATTTTTAATCACAAAATTATAGTTATTATATGTTAAAAAGTATGTGATAATATTATATGGGTACTTATCACACTGAAACGCCAAATCAGTACACCACTATGATGAGAACCTAGAAGTTCCATGACAGTATTCTTAATTATAAGTTATATAGTCGGGTGATATCATTTAATAAGAAAAAAATGATACAAGATATTGAGGGTGGAGACTCATAGTAATTTTATAAACTTACTCATGGTTCATGTACTAGTTATATTTAGTGTAGTATATAATGAGAATATGTCCCACTAATAGGAAATTCACATTTATACGTGTCATTTGATATTCCTATCAGTGGATGTTTGTGAAAATCCTTATACATTATGATTATTATTAATGAATGTCATGAGTCATTTAATTTTATTTATTTATGAAAACCATGATGACATATTCTCACATATAAGTAGGATATGTTTGGTTCATCATGAGGGATGTTGTATTGATGAATAATTAAAGAAAATATTTGTCCCTTCTATTCTTTAATGTAAGTTCATATCATAGGAAATTTTATGGGAATAAAAATACCTGGTTAAGTCTATGACCATGGTATTTTTTTCTGAAAGTTAATTTTTAGAAATTCAAATAAAGATAAATCAATCACATAGGTAACTGACACTAGTATACAACCTGCTTGATTAGAGATATTGAGATGAATGGATTACAATACACGGTGTACATTCATAGGAGGTTACATGTCATTAGAAAATAAAATTATTTGATCACAAATATTCAATCACCATATATTCAAGAGAATATATATATGAGATGAATATTTAATAAATATTTATTCCCCATGTAATTATTTATTGTAATTACATGGATATAAAATATTTCTTTATTTTGGATTATTTTCATGGTAAAAAAATTCTATTTAGTTATGGGAATGATTAATAAATATTTATTCACTATTTCAGTGAATATAATATTTATTTATATATTGGTGAATAATTTAGTTACATATATCTAATTAATTGATTATCCATTATTCAAGTCTAGATAGATATTGAGGAGGATTGTTGGATCATATTTTATAGTCGAGTGAGAAATATCATATTAAATATTATTTGAATAAATATTAATTTTTTTATTCATGAAAATGTAATTTATTTTCATAGACATGAGTTTAGAAAAAGTCAAGTAAATAATAATTGTAATATTATTATTTATACATGGATTTAATTAAGAATTAAGAAAATAATAATGGACCTTATGAAACTATTATTTTCTAACCCTAGCACTATTTAGACCCAGTTGTGATTTTTTCTGAATGCCCCTGCTTCATTTAATCATTCTGCATGACAATTTCCAAAGACGATTCTCTCAAGACCTAGAGATCTCTCAACTATAATTCTCTGATGAACACAAATAAATTATCCTCCTTCACCAGAACAAATTCTTCCCACCTTGGATGATTCGGTTGTGATCAATGATGATCATCGCAAGCATTGGATTCATCTGTGCTAGCACCTAGATAATTCTATAACAAAGATCAGAAGTTTACGAAGCACATGTGAATCACTAATAGAGGGGATTTATTCTTTAATCCCCTAAAACAATGATGGTATGAAAAGAGTAGTCTATTAATTCATTGATGAATAAAAAAATTACAAGATCAATGTAATTATAAATCTATATATAAATTAATTATAAATTACATGTGATAATCCTACCTTTTTGTTCTGGGATTAACAAGTCAATTAATATTTGATTTAATTCCATTATTAATAACATTATTTTACATATAAGTCGTGTATTATTCATTAATTATGTCTAAAATCAAAGTTGTCCATGCCTCTGTCAACTCTTCAGCTACACCTGAAACCATCAGAGTTATCCGCTCAACTATCCAAGAATCATAATAGTCGTGATTGTGATGATTCCTTGCTTAAATAACTAAGTGGTGATATGAATATTATAGTGGACTAGTTATTTAGTTAAATATGGATCTTGTCTGACTAAATGGATATTATGTAAGTGGTTACCATTTTAATGTGAGTAATTTCATTAAAAGTTCTAAATAAAAATATATTAACATGATACATACCCACTAAAATTTCTTTTTTGTAGATTATGGCATGCTTTATAATAATAATATTGATATAAATTATAGGTATTACATATAAAATAGCTATATATTTGTATCAAATGTTGATAATACGTCTCAAATAGATGAATTATAAGAATCTGAAATGTTATAGAGATAAATTTCACTAATTTAGACTCTTAGGTATTAGATATTGTAAAGGTTTCAGGCATAGAAAAAGCACCTATTAGGCTAATTCCAACTTGTATTTTAATTTTAATCAATGAATAATATTAAATGTACATGATGAAGAACATATTTACCAATGAAATTAAAATGAATATTAATTTACTATTATGACAGAACCAAGAAGTCAATATTATCCTATATAATTTATAATTAATTTTTTAGATAAAGAATTACCATGCATTTAAATTCATTCTTCATTAATGAATTGTTTGACCAATTATTGGTGTCCCCTAATTTTGGTAAGAGGATCCAAGGATAGAATACCTATAATTTTGATCCACATGTTCTCTATGAACCACTAATCATCACCATATAATTCTCCAGGTGCTAGCACGAATGTTCTTAATGTTTCTAGGGTGTAGTGAAGAAGTCCGGCCCATACCCAAAGAAATTTTTCCCACAAATTAATTGGATTTATACTTATAACTAGATAAAGATTTATTCCTAGTATCCAAAATAATAATATCTTTTCATATATAATTTATAATTAATTTATTTAGTTAAAGAATTACTTTTAGTTAAATTCTTTCATCACTGATGAATTGGTAGACCACTTTTTTCATACAATCATTATGCCAAAGGAATAATGTGTAGAATCTCTATAGTAGTGATCCAAAAGTTCCCTTAAACCCTTTGATCATTATCATAGAATTTTATAGGTGCTAGTGTGGATGAATCAATTACTTGCGATGGTCATTATTGATTGCAACTAAATACTTCAATGGAGAAGGAATTCACTCTAGTGTATAATGATAGTTTCTCTACATTAATTAGAGTTATAGGGAGGGAGATATTTAGGAATTAATATAATTATCTCTATAATTCATTGTTCACAAAAAAATATGGCTATCTAGATTTTAAAAAATGTTATAAATGGGTTTATATAGTGCTAGGGATAGAAAATAAATAATTGTGCAAGGGTCATTATTATTTTCTTAATTTTAAGTCAACCTCATGTAAAAGTATTTATAATAATATTATTATTATTATTTACTTAACATGCGTCAAACTCACAGATAAAATAAATATTATTTTTATTGAAAAATAAATAAAAAATTATTCATATAATATTTAATATTTCATTTCTCAACAAAAAAAATAAACTTATTCCACCAATCCTCATCAATATTTATTTGTGTTTGAATAATTATTAATTAATTAATTAATTAAATCCACTATATTATTCACCAATATATATATATATATATATTATTCACCAAAACTAGTGAATAAATATTTATTAAATATTCAGGTAACTAAAAAGATAAATAATTTTTTACCTTGTGATTAATTATAATAAATAAATATTTTATATTCATGTAATTAATTAAATAATTACCTAGTGAATAAATATTTATTATATATTTAACTTACATATATATTCTCTCAAAAAAATATGATTGAATATTTGTGATCAATGTGACATTCTGGATTATTTCAAAGGTACGAAATGCTCATTTTCATTTTCATTTTTTTCCAACCCTAATTATGATGCCTAATCAAGGTAAGGTGGTATCGAGTGAATTTAAGGATTATTTGGAGCTTGAAGCCTTGAAATGGGAAGAAAACACTAGGCAGAACAATTATGAGAAAGCATGCAACCCAACTCACATGGTTTCCCTAAACCGTGCGGTAGCAGATATTTGGGACCGGGGGGATGCACGGTTTGTCTGCAATAGTGTGACCCAATATGCATGGTCATGTGAACCATCTATAATTTTTGTACAATGGGTTTTTCAGGTTTTATGCACAGTTAGATAAATCGTGTTCCTGCCTGTGTGGGGTTCCCCTTTAAAGCATGTAATGGCACAAAATTGGCACACAGTTTGGCCAAACGTGTGGCCAAACTGTGCACCCTTTTTTTAGGGTGAAATTTCATTTTTCCTCCTTTAATGACTTTAACTCTTTCTTTCTTCTCCCCCTATATTTTTTTAGTTGTTCCTTCTCCTCCCCCCATTCACAAAGCTCCTCCTCTCTCTAAAGCTAGGGATAAAACTACCTCCTCTATTAATCATTTGATTCTATCACCATAGGATCCATTTGAAATCTAGAGGTGAGATCTTCAATCCTTTATCATCTATTTCAAGTTATTTTTCACATATGATATGCTATCTTAGTGCAAGATCATTTTCCCAATTTTCAAGGAAATTTATGGTTTCTTAGATTTATTCCAAACTAGCTCAAATCAATGGTTGAAGTTGGATGAGGTAATCTCTATGAGGATAAGGTAGGTGGTCCAGGTCATTTCCCTTCATTTCATTTCTTTCCATAAAATTTGCTATGGTGTTGAGAGCTGGACCCTTCTGATGTCGCCCTGTAATTGCTAAATAAATTAAATTGAAATACTTTTATTCCCATTGGTGAACCATGATAGTGGGAAATCAACCCCTCAGGTTGATCTCTTTGACTTGTTCCACCCCAATGGGTAAGCTACACCTTAGAAAACTTTTTTCTTGTTTTGTTCTAAAATAGCCTAAAACCCTTGTGGTGTATCATTACATAATTAATTCCTTGAGCCTATTATTTATTTTAATTCAAAGTTTAACCATGAGTTAGACCCCATTTACACCATTCCATATTGAAATGGTTGAAATTAATTAAATTGGGCATGAGATTAGATCATGATCCTTAGGCCTTATGACATATACGGTTTTCCCAACGGGTTTCCTTGATCAATATACGTATCATTATGTAAATGTTAAATGAAATGATATGAAACCTTGGTTATGTTTCTTATAAATTTATATTGATTGTTTTATGTTTTATCCTTAGATATAAGGGTTATTCATGGGGTTTTAACTTAAGGAACCCTTTGAAGGACTTTCATGTCTTCCTGTTAGAATTGTAAATTTTTTGTAAACACACTTGGGGAGACACCAGCTATGCCTGGGATAGTCTCAACATACATTTTCTACTTTTTCCTCTAAACAAGTGACATCAGTTCTCTAGGGTAGACCCCATAGATGGGCACAATGGCATGTTAGTTGTACCTTTCCATAAGAGATACGCAGGCCCCTATGTGCGATACTAGGTATGGAATCAGAGGTAAGTTTGTGTTATTTTAACACCATCCCTGGAGTGATCCTTGGGATTTCATACATGAATCACCTTGGACAGACTCCTTTTGTGTTGAACTCATGTTGAGTACCTAGATAGATACATGTAATTCTCTCTGTATTGTCATGGATTAGCTTAGGATGACCTTAAATATTTTATAAAGAATGAAATTATAACGCCCTGACCCTAGATACCCAGAGTCGGTGCATTATTACATAACATTGGCATGATCACAAGAAATATCAAGTCTCGAAAGATCGATTAGTTTAGTATCCTTGGAAACACTAGATATATTCATAAAGTTTACATTACATCAATAAGTGAAAAACTAAAACAACATATTGTCTTCATATCCCCTCATACTATCCCTGCATGTCATTCATAAAATACTTCTTCACATCCTGGGAAAAATAAAACATTTAAAGGGGTGAGCTCAGATGCTCAGTAAGGATAACAATATAGCAGAAACTTTCATAAATAAACATAAAAATTTAAGGCAATGTATAACTAAAAACAAAAGCGTTTTAAACTTGAACTTCAGCATAATATGGAAAGTATAAAATAAAATAATTCCATTTACATATTCACATGGATATTCTACTTGTCGAATAATCACATGAAAATATTAATAACCACTTTCATAATGACGGAATGCATAATTCCAGACTATCATCACCACGTAGCCAAGGCCTCGTGCCAAGACTACAAATATGATTTTGTCAAGGCCTCGTGCCAAGACACTAGTTTGTCTCATGAGACCTACCGATGCATCGAGGAGCTATAGCGGGCTCCACCCATCACTTACTAAGTCCAATGCATTCCTCATATGAAAAGTTTGAAACATAACATAAACATTCGTATTAAAACTAGCATACAAAATGTCAATAATTTATCCACAAACCATGAATGGTATAAAAATAGCACATCCACAGTCAAACATAACTCATTCGATACAATATAGAAGATTATATTGTATCAGATTAACCTCAATTGAGAATAATGAAGGATATTGACATAGATGAAAATAATCATCAAAACTATTTGAGAGAAATATCAACCTTTTTCTTGAAAACAATTAAAAGTATCACTATTTATCAAGAATCCATTTTAAATAGATTTTTGAATCAAAGTGTCTCATACCACTTTGAAACTTTGAAAATGAATTTTAATTTTAAAACATTAATTTACATATAAATAAATCCTTAAAACCATTTTTAGAACATGGACATTAATGAGAAAGATTTAGAATAATAAATCTTTAAAATATTTTAAAATGATATTTTATTTAGAGTTACTAACAAAAATATAGACACTTGAATACAAATAATTGATGTAATGAAAACTTTTTAATATCATTAGAATAAAGGGATTCATGATATACTATGTCAAAGTACATTATATACACCATATAAAAGTGATTTGGTGTATAACAACAAAGAAGTCTCAATGGAATTTAAATTGAGATGAATTCTATTATAAAGACCATATACTTAGATTAAGGATAAATCAAGGACATAATTATGTGTGAAAAATATAAATACAATCAATATGATGTTATATTCAGTTTAAATCAATCATAGTACATTCACACATATTCTTGTAAAAACAACACCAATGAATTGGATATTTAACTCAACAAATGGAAATTGAGTTAAAATTACTCCTATCAAGTTCAAATCGATGACTTGAGAATTTATCAATGGAGTGATTATGTGTATCAAAATTATATCCACATAAAGGGGAGTGGAAATAATGACATAATCGAATGAATAGTGATTCCACACATAATCTTGGAGTAAAATAAGCAATGAAGTATGTGTAAAGCCGAATGAGTGGAAATTGAAATTTCAAATTCCATTATCGATTTAGTAAATTACGAAACATACTCACATGAAAGAAGGATCATAAAATGATGATGTAAATATTAACAAAATAAATTATATTGTACAATGAATACAATCATGGTCAGTACACACACCACATGCAATAAATAAGTGGTGAACAATGGAAATCTCACAGAATTAAAAGTGAGATAAGAAACCCCTTACTTTGTACTTTTTCCTTGGTCGATGGTAGGTTAACCTCCTGTATAATGGTTAAATAATTTTTATTGAATTATACAAGAATCATTTACATTAATATGATATCATATATGATCTTTTAACATTGATTTGTTAATAATATCTTAGTATTGTCGTCATTTAGGGTGTTAACTTACTCGTTTTCCTTTATATTCTTTGTTACATAAGCCATGTTTGTTATGGATAGGTTGTATCTTATTCATATCCAGAATTATGTAAAGTCCTTAAACATTATTTTTAATCATCAAATGAGAATTATACTTGAATGGATATGACGGATAATGAATCTCATCCCGTTCGTGGAGACGGTAGTCTGTACGTACGCACGAGCGACAATATCATTCTTTTGATGATAAAATAATATATAATTGGATGTTATATCATATATACAGAATAATTATCATGTTATATTTATTATTTACAAGAATTACACATCATTATTATACCCATCCAAATAATAATTTATTGAATGACAATTACACCACGACGTGGAGACGGTAAGGCGTACGTACGCACGTATGGTGACATGCCATTCAAAGGATGGATAGAATACTGAATATGGTTGTACCATATTTATAATAACATCACAGTATATAGAAGATACTGGAGTTATTATTTTAGAATAGAAATAACAAAGAAATAATAATTTGAAGAAGAAAGGAACTTGAAAGAGGGTGGTGAAAACATTACCTCTTCTTTGGGTTCTTCCTTTTGATTTGATCAAAAGGGCTCCTTAGGTTGGCTTTATGATCAAACTAAGGCCTCTAGGTTGTATTTAGGGAAGTCTAGAGAGTATTTGGGCAGGTTTTGGCCGAGTAAAAAGGCTTTGAAGGTGTGAATTAGTGATAAGGGGGAGTGCCCTTTTATAAGAGGGGTGAGGGGCACCTTTGGAAAAGATAAAAATATTATTTTATAATAAATTCATATTCGGTTTCTAATGGCTCCAAAGTGGATTATTTAAAGGTTAAGGTGGGTATGGGTCTAAAACCACTCAACCAATATAATTTATACAGGTTTGGGTCATTATATTAACCTTATCTTTAAGTATTAACTCTTAGTTAATTAGTTTCACTTTTACAATATCTCTTTGTATTTTTATATTATATGGTTACTAAACTTACTATATACATCCAAGAGACTCCCAAGTGGTCCATTAATGATACACCTATCATGATATAAGTCTCTTGTCCGAACCATAGATTTTTTGGAATTGAATATAAATTAATAATATAATATTTGTTTTAAAAACTCTTTTATGTCAATTTTGACACTATTGGGTATTTTGTTTTTGATAAATTCATAACATCATTATTAATTTAAACACAATTTATATAATCAATTATAATATTTCATATTAACCTATAAAATTAGTGGAATTCATAAAAAGTCTCAAATTATATTTATTTTGATATTTATAATATCAATTATTTTAATATTTCATTAATTAGGTAATTACTGCATCACCATTGTGTCATAAATAAATTAAATTATTTAATGTCTAAAAATTATAAATAAAATACCATTATGTAGAAAATCGGTTTAGCTTTCTAATGAATATTTACAATCGAATTTATCTTTTGTATAACCCTATATTAAAAATGTTTTAGTAAATAAACTTTGATGTTAACTCTTTTAACTCTTCTTTGAATTAAATAATAATAAATGTACTAATCTAATACAAGTGGACCTAAATGATAATATTTTAATCCTACGGTTGTTTTTGGTCGAGATACACTTTTCCAATAGAATTAGGACATGTGTTAGGGTAATATTAATATCATTTTTACCCTTAATTACCCTATTTACTTTTAACCGTGGTAAATAAAAGTAAAAGGTTACTATTCACCAAAAATTATTTTCATCTTATTGAACCAAATTTTACTCCTTGATATTAACCTTGTCTCTTGGTTTTTCAAAATTTCACTCATAGAAGTGGTAAAATTAAGTTTTATGAAAAATTCAGTTTTTTAACTACCACTTAGTGGTTTCACTATTCATCAAAAAATGAAAGTTTCTAGAAAAATACCAAAAATTATGCCTAAGCTATATTTGATATTATGAATTCAAAAATTATTTCTATTTTACCAAATTAAAAATATATCAGTTTCATTAATTAATTTAAAAATTAATTCCCGTCGTCAAAACAAATAGCGTGTTTTTAAGAGATAATAACTATCAAAAGATTGACACTTGTTTATGTCTGGTTTAAATGTGAAATTACATCCAATGACCAACAATGTATTAAATGGTAAAAATATATTCTAAATATACTTTAAAACCACTCAAATTAATAATTTATCACTATTAATTATTTCGATTAAAAAAGTTGTTTTTAATTAAAATTTAGTAATTTTCATTATTCATCAAAATATGAAAGTTATCCGAAAAGTACCAAAATTTCACCCTAAGCTAATTTTGATATTACGAATCCAAAAATTAAGTCCATTTTGAAAGATAAGATTTATAAAATTTCAAAAATTAGGTATTACTATTCATAATGGCTTGTTTGATTGGTTGTAGTGTGTTAGAATCTCGAATTTGCGTACAATGCACGCCATTGCATTATTCAAAGGGAAACGTGTCGTGGAAGCTTGGGGTGTTATATTATCCCCTCCTTTAATAAATTGCATCCTCACAATTTTTTTAAAATTGGGCTTGAGAATACAATGTAAAGTCCCACATCGGAAAAATAGTCAATAAAACTATCACTTTAAACGAAAGGAATAGAGGTATAAAGGTCACCCAAGATAACCCATACTAGGATTCCATATAGGAAAACATGGATATGGACGATAAACTAAGTTTTAAGTTCTGATGGAGAGGGATAGAAAACATGATCAGGAGAAATTTAACAATAAGAAAATCACAAACTTGTTTTGGGACAAACGGTCATTAGTCTCCCTGTAGGAAAAGTAAACGGACAACATTTTTTTGTTTTAAGTTACATTACATAAGGAAGAGGAATTCATTTATGATATTGAATAAGAACATAAAGATATATACTTACTTTTTAAGTAGAGTTTCATTCTTTAATAAATTTTTACCACTAACTCATTTTTTTAACAATGAGTATTCAAGAAGACTTGGTCACAATGGAAGAGCTGGAATAAACTTCTATAGAAATACATGATCCACGTAGGATAAAATATATATTTACCTTGTCTTTAGAGATTAATCAAAACCAAAATGGTTAGTATAATATCTGATGATCCCCCAAATGGATATTCCATTAGAGAAAAAAAACACTAATCTTAATTTCTAAAATTAAACCATCAATACCCCCAAAGTGAAATAAATACCATTAAATAATCAATTGTCCTTAAAATCCTTCAACATAATCCAAACTAATATTGAAACCCAAAACGTATAAAAATGTAGTCTTCCATATTACATTTTATCTCCAAATGATATTAATTACTCTTAAAGTCACATACTTAAAAGTAATTAACCTAATCATTTCCATAAATAACCCAAATCACTATAAATCCACAATAAAAACATAGATAAAAATCCACCATTACTCCTCAAATGAAATCCCATACTATTCTATTTTCCTTGGGCATATAGTGTTCACAACAAAGCGAACAACTTCCAAAATAACATTTATCACTTAATCACCAAATCATTTTCCTATACTAAGGGTATTCATTTGATAAGACATAAGATCCCAAATCAAATTATTATTGATCAATAAAATCATTTAACTAAAAATAATAGTCACACTAACCAGGGACTTCACGTAGCCCAGTGGTAGGTGATAAATCCCAATCACACTTTGGTTGTGGGTTCGATTCCCACAGCTTTTTCCAACGCGACGGGTTGTCACACGGTCTGCGTGTTTTCCTTTTTCAAAAACTATATTTTATAACATTACCAAAATGAGATAAATTCCTCAAAATAACCATAATATAATTTAACCAAAAATCTTATCTCATACCTAGCATTTTCATCCCAAATTATAATAACATATAATTGCCTCAAATCCAATGATCATATAAAACCAAATGGTTATTTGTAACTATATCCACAAGAGAAAAGATAATTCTTCCTCAAATATCATTCTCACATGAAAAAATGCAGGGTTAAAAATACAATAGAAAATTATTCCAAAGTAAACCCATCAACAAGGAGCACTAATACTTTTTAAACATTTCTCCAACCATTTATTTCCACATAGATTCTTCTTTGACCAAGAAAATATCATATAGAATAGGGTATTCACTCGGGTAATGGCCAAGTCCCCTACATTTACGGCAAATGACTGTAAATGGATTCTTGGGACCATTTTTATCTTCTTCCATAGTACTCTTAATTTTTCTTCATCAATTATTCACTTTATGTCCTTCCTTCCTGCAAGTAAAGCATTTCTTTGTCCCATTGAGACACTTTCTTGGGTGTCTCCTTCCACATTTCCTGGATGGTGGAAATTGAGGATTTGTTTCTCCATGGTCTCCACTGTTGGAGCTCTTATCATTCATCACCATTATCTTCTTTGTTTAGTCTAGGAATTGGTTAATATATATATTGTTAATCATATTTTTGGAAAATTGATTTGGTATAAAGACGATATCTTTTACGTCTATCAACATTTCATTTTTTTGCTCATTTCCACCACTGTTCCCACCTTGTACATCATTCTCAAAGTCACTATGACTTCCATGGAATCCAGCGATTGACTAAAACCAGAAAGCATTGTGTGAGTAACAGTAGTCATAAAATCATTTAGAGATTAACATGTCACCATATTCTCAATTTTAAACACATTAAGATTAACCAAGGTCATTTACTCTCATCTTATATATATAATACTTCAAATCGGTTTGTAAATAAAATGTATATTATCCTAAGCATATCCCCTGAGAGTGTCGTAACCAAGAGTGCAGCAAGGCCCGTTGTCGTGCACCAGTTCCCATTCGAGTCTAGCTCAAAGCGGTGTTTTCGGGTCTTACCCCTAGGTACATCTATGCCAGAGCCACCTCTACCTGCTTGTATCCAGACAGGGATGTATTGCTCAGAAAACTCACAAAATCTCTACAATACCAAAATTCTAGGAAGTTCATCTATACTAATCCTAAAAGATCATCTTAGGTCTATGTACTATAATCAGAGTTTATCTAAATCTAGCTTCCAAGGATTGTACTAAACTTTCTCTGATACAAACTGTAATGCCCTGACCCTAGATACCCAGAGTCGGCGCATTATTACATAACATTGGCATGATCACAAGAAAGATCAAGTCTCAAAAGACTGATTAGTTTAGTAGCCTTGGAAACACTAGATATATTCATAAATTTTTCATTACATCAATAAGTGAAAAACTACAACAACATATTGTCTTCATATCCCCTCATAATATCCCTGAAGGTCATTCATAAAATACTTCTTCACATCCTGGAAAAAATAAAACATTGAAAGGGGTGAGCTCAGATGCTCAGTAAGGATAACAATATAGCGGAAACTTTCATAAATAAAAATAAACATTTAAGGCAATGTATAACTAAAAACAAAAGCCTTTTAAACATGAACTTCAGCATAATATGGCAAGGATAAAATGAAATAATGTCATTTAATTATTCACATGGATATTCTACTAGTCGAATAATCACATGAAAATATTAATAACCACTTTCATAATGACGGAATGCATAATTCCAGACTATAATCACAATGTAGCCAAGGCCTCATGCCAGGACTACAAATAAGATTTTTTCAAGGCCTCGTGCCAAGACACTAGTTTGCTTCATGAGACCTACCGATGCATCGAGGAGCTATAGCGGGCTCCACCCGCCACTTACTAAGTCTAATGCATTCCTCATATGAAAAGTTTGAAACATAACATAAACATTCGTATTAAAACTAGCATATGAAATGTCAATACTTTTTCCACAAACCATGAATGGTATAAAAATAGCACATCCACAGTCAAACATAACTCATTCGATACAATATGGAAGATTTTATTGTATCAGATTAACCTCAATCAAGAATAATGAAGGATATTGACATAGATGAAAATAATCATCAAAACTATTTGAGAGAAATATCAACCTTTTTCTTGAAAACAATTAAAATTATCACTATTTATCAAGAATCCATTTTAAATAGATTTTTGAATCAAAGTCTCCCATACCACTTTGAAACTTTGAAAATGAATTTTAATTTTAAAACATTAATGTCCATATAAATATATCCTTAAAACCATTTTTAGAACGTGGAAATTATTGAGAAAGATTTAGAATAATAAATCTTTAAAACATTTTAAAATGATATTTTATTTAGAGATACTAACCAAAAGAGAGACACTTGAATACAAATAATTTATGTAATAAAAACTTTATAATATCATTAGAATAAAGGGATTCATGATATACTATGTCAAAGTACATTATATACACCATATAAAAGTGATTTGGTGTATAACAACAAAAAAGTCTCAATGGAATGTAAATTGAGATGAATTCTCTTATAAAGACCATATCCTTAGATTAAGGATAAATCAAGGACATAATTATGTGTGAAAAATATAAATACACTCAATATTATGGTATATTCAGTGTAAATCAATCATAGGACATTCACACATATTCTTGTAAAAACAACACAAATTAATTATATATTTAACTCAACAAATGGAGATTGGGTTAAAATTACTCTTATCAAGTTCAAATAGATGACTTGAGAATTTATCAATGGAGTGATTATGTGTATAAAAAGTATATCCACAGAAAGGGGAGTGGAAATTATGACATAATCAAATGAATAGTGATTCGACACATAATCTTGGAGTAAAATAAGCAATGAAGTATGCGTAAAGCCGAATGAGTGGAAATTGAAATTTCAAATTCCCTTATTGATTTGGTAAATTACGAAACATACACCCATGAAAGAAGGATCATACAATGATGATGTAAATATACATAAATTAAATTATATTGCACAATTAATACAATCATGGTCAGTACACACACCACATGCAATAAATAAGTGGTCAACAATGGAAATCTCACGGAATTAAAAGTGAGATAAGAAACCTCTTACTTTGTACTTTTTCCTTGGTCGACGGTAGATTAACCTCCTGTATAATGGTGAAATAATTTTTATTGAATTATACAAGAATAATTTACATTAATATGATGTCATATATTATCTTTTAACATTGATTTGTTAATAATATATTAGTATTATCATCATTTCGGGTGTTAACTTACTCGTTTTCCTTTATTTTGTTTGTTACGTAAGCCGTGTTTGTTATGGATAGGTTGTATCTTATTCATATACAGAATTATATAAAGTCCTTAAACATTATTTTTAATCATAAAATGATAATTATACTTGAATGGATACAATGGAGAATGAATCTCGTCGCGTTCGTGGAGACGGTAGTCCGTACGTACGCACGAGCGACAATATCATTCTTTTGATGTTAAAATAATATATAATTGGATGTTATATCATATAGAAAGAATAATTATCATGTTATATTTATTATTTACATGATTTTCACATCATTATTATACCCATGCAAATAATAATTTATTGAATGACAATTACACCACGACGTGGAGACGATAAGCCGTACGTACGCACGTATGGTGACATGTCATTAAAAGGATGGATAGAATACTGAATATGGTTGTACCATATTTATAATAAAATAATATTATATAGAATATAATAGAGTTATTATTTTATAAGATAAATAACAAAGAATGAAGAAGTTGAAGAAGAAAGGAACTTGAAAGAGGGTGGTGAAAACATTACCTCTTCTTCAGGTTCTTCCTTTTTATTTGATCAAAAGGGCTCCTTAGGTTGTATTTCGGATCAAACTAAGGCCTATATGTTGTAGTGAGTGAAGCTTAGAGAGTATTTGGGCAGGTTTTGGCCGATCCAAAATGCTTTGAAGGTGTGAATTAGTGAGAAGGGGGAGTGCCCTTTTATAAGAGGGGTGAGGGGCACCTTTGGAAAAGCTAAAAATATTATTTTATAATAAATTCATATTAGGTTTATAATGGCCCCAAAGTGGATTATTTAAAGTTTAAGGTGGTTATGGGTGTAAAAACACTCAACCAATATAATTTAGACAGGTTTGGGTCATTATATTAACCTTATATTTAAGTATTAACTCTTAGTTAATTAGTTTCACTTTTACAATGTCTCTTTTTATTTTTATATTATATGGTTAATAAACTTACTATATAAATCCAAGCGACCCCCAAGTGGTCCATTAATTATACACCTATCATGATATAAGTCTCTTGTCTGAACCTTATATTTTTAGGAATTGAATATAAATTAATAATATAATATTTTCTTTAAAAACTCTTTTATGTCAATTTTGACACTATTGGGTATTTTGTTTTTGATAAATTCATAACAGCATTATTACTTAAAAAAAATTTATATAATCAGTCCTAATACGTCATATTAACCTAGAAAATTAGTGGAATTAATAAAAAGTCTCAAATTACATTTATTTTGATATTTATAATATCAATTATGTTAATATTTCATTAATTAGGTAATTACTGCATCACCATTGTGTCATAAATAAATAAAATTATTTAATGTCTAAAAATTATAAATAAAATACCATTATTTAGGAAATCTTTTTATATTTCTAATGAATATTTACAATCTAATTTATCTTATGTATAACCCTATATTAAAAATGTTTTAGTAAATAAACTTTGATTTTAACTCTTTTAACTCTTCTTTGAATTAAATAATAATAAATGTCCTAATATAATACAAGTGGACCTAAATGATAATATTTTACTCCTAAGGTTGTTTTTGGTCGAGATACACTTGTCCAATAGAATTAGGACATTTGTTAGGGTAATATTAATATCATTTTTACCCTTATTTACCCTATTTACTTTTAACCGTGGTAAATAAAAGTAAAAAGTTACTATTCACCAAAAATTATTTTCATCTCATTGAACCACATTTTACTCCTTGATATTAACTTTGTCTCTCGGATTTTTGAAATTCCACTCACAGAAGCGGTAAAATTATGTTTTATGAAAAATTCAGTTTTTTAACTACCACTTAGTAGTTTCACTATTCATCAAAAAATGAAAGTTTTCAGAAAAATACCAAAAATTAGGCCTAAGCTATATTTGATATTATGAATTTAAAAATGATGTCTATTTTACCAAATTCAAAACATATCATTTGAAATAATTAATTTAAAAATTAATTCCCGTCGTCAAAACAAATAGCGTGTTTTTAAGAGATAATAACTATCAAAAGATTGACACTTGTTTATGTCTGATTTAAATGTGAAATTACATACAATGACCAACATTATATTAAATGGTAAAAATATATTCTAAATATACTTTGAAACCACTCAAATTAATAATTTATCACTATTAATTATTTCGATTAAAAAAGTTGTTTTTGATTAAAATTTAGTAATTTTCACTATTCATCAAAATAAGAAAGTTATCTGAAAAGTACCAAAATTTCACCCCATTCTAATTTCGATATTACGAATCTAAAAATGAAGTCCATTTAGAAATATAAAATTTATAAAATTTCAAAAATTAGGTATTACTATTCATAATGGCTAGTTTGATTGGTTGTAGTGTGTTAGAATCTCGAAGTTGCGTACAATGCACATCATTGCATTATTCAAAGGGAAACGTACCGTGGAAGCTTTGGGTGTTACAAAAATAATGTTTTATAAATAGATTTTAATTGAAGTTTACAGCAAATAAATGTTTTAAAAATATAATTGAAAACTTGGTTTGGAAAACATAGGGGCATGTCCTCTAAGCCCAATCACAATCTTGGGAACATTCCACCTTCTCTTATACTACCCCTCTCACTTTACCATTATAGGATCCATTGGTTTAGACTCATCAACTTTGGAGGAAGAAGGTAGAAAAGGGAGGGTGTCCCGATGGAACTCACCCTGGTGATTTATTTATTCATTATATCTTTCATTTAATTATTAAGACACGCTACTAAATTTATATTTCACGAAATGGATTGGCCTAGAAAATATGGGTAGTGGACTATTGAGATTGTATCTCACAACCTTCTTGGGATGCCTTTGGAACATGAGTATACTTTATGGTTGCATGTGTAGATAAAGGGAAGCATCCATCTTCCAATTCTTGATTGATTTGCATTACTATGATGAATATGGGAGCAGAGGACTAAGATTATGCTCGAGATGCTAGTTGTAGCAGTTTTTGGCCTTTTTCTATATTTTTTTATCATGTGATATATTTCTATTTCCCCTTCCCCTTGCATATTCATTTTTTAATAGCTACATTATTATCATCATTGTATTGTACCATTTTTTTATTTAGCTTACTCCATTTACTTCTTATTCTTTCATGATTATGTATTTTAGTTTCAAATTATATCTTATATTGCTTATATTTCTTTTATTTATTATTATATTTTATATATACATATATTATATTTCTGTTATCCACTCTGATCTATAAGGGCATAGTCTCCCCATGGATACACCTTAGGCCCTCGTTGCAATTCAATAGCCTTTGATGTTCAGAGAAGCGCACTTGAGGACTTGGGGACACCATCTTAGACACAATTATGTGGAACCTTGGGTGGGATTATACAAAGTGGTATCAGAGATTTATTTTCCTTTTGTATTACTAATTGTGTTTAGACAGTAGACTAGAACATTGGAATTCAGTTATGAGCTTTCACCTAGGAGTAGCTACCCTACATATAGGGGAAACCCAAATTACCTGGGATGGATGAAAGCTGTTATTTCTTGTGTTGTTACTATTTCATGTATTTCTCATTAGGGTGATTCACTTGATTTTCACTATTAATATTTTGGTGGGATATCATTTACCTTTTCCTGATGATATAAGGTCATATAAAGTTCATGCATCATACTAGGAAATCTAGGACTAAATTTTCACGCATTATGTCAAGCCATAATTGCTTATCAGCATACATTTCCTGTGTTTCATGTGATTGTTTTTGTTCCTTGTTTATTAAGCCTTACAGTGTGATACTATTCATCATGATGGAATAATTTGTTCAATTGACCAATAATTCCACATTATTTGGTTTGATTGGTGAGTGCTAATAGCAACTCATCTGATCAATCCACAACCATAACCTATCACACACATTTTCTGGTGTAAAAGTTAGGATATAGTTAGTTAACATTCCAATTTCAATTTCTAAGGTGTATGAGACCTTATGAATAGGAATTTGTGATGCAATTAACTGGATCATGATGCTAATAAACAATTAAATAATAATGAATATAAATAAATTAAAATAAATACAACCTTTAATTGAAACGGTTACCTTATATGGTAAATCTGACAACATGGGCTGAACCAACCTTAGTAGTGGGTTATAGGTTATGTCTCCTTGATCCTTCTATGACTCATTCTTATCACCCAGACTTAGATCCTGGAGCAGAAAGAGGGGTTTGTTTCTTTAGTAGGATGTCCCAGTGCCTATCATTTCCTTATTGATTTCCATGTCTTCTATAAATCCTATTTGAAGCATGTGCTTTGAAATTTTAGAGTTATTCCACCATGACAAACTCATGTTGTACACCGGGAAGGTGGCGATGATCATACTCCCAAAGTGGTGGGCCCTGAGCCACCTGTGATAACTCATGTAGTTTCACCTGAGGCACCTCCTATGAATCTTAAACTGGGTGTTGATTCCAAATTCTAGGATGGATTCCTTCAGTTTATGCAATCAATTCAGGGTGATCATCGACATGCACCTTCTATGGAAGAGATAACCAAGGAGTTTCGGCGGCAGCATCCTCCCACCTTCTCAGGGGATGGTGGACCTCAGGCTACTAAATCATGGCTAGAGGATATGATTTCTATCTTAGAGTATATTGAAACACCTCTAGAACAAAGGGTCAAGTTCATGAGATACATGTTACGTGACTCCACCAAGCGTTGGTGGGACATTCTAACTCAGGATGGTAGACATCAGGGTATATTATGGAGAAATTTACATACATCCTTTTCAACTAATCCTTCCTGCAAACTTTGAGAACAGATCATATTTATAAGTTTATTCACCTTCAGTAAGGTGATGCGTTGGTGATAGAATATTTATAGCGCTTCACCAAATTATAGTGTTTTTCACAGACCTTGAAAAGTGATGATATAACTAATAATAGGTGATTCAAGGATGGGATATCATATTCCATATTCTCACAGGTGAACATCCTTCATATGACCACCGTTTTAGAGATTGTGAACCATGCCCTCATCACTGAGTAGAACCTGATGCAGTCAGACGATGTGAATACGGATAGTTCGGCTTCCAGGTATAGTGGGAGTCTATCCAATGGTAGGAAGTGATTCTTTGAGGTTACATGTGAGGGGAAGTACCAGCTAGGTGGCGTGAACTGACAGCTATGTGGTGTGTCACCAGCGTGGTAGACTAGGACATTAAAATCCCCAGTGTATAGGGAACCCGATTGAGTGCTAGGTTTATGGGAGGATGGGTCCCCTCTAGTGTTTCTATGGATCATTTCATCCAGTTCCAATTGAGTGAGGTTATGTGCTAGCACCACCTTCAGGTGAAGGATCAATGACTCCTCATCAGGTAAGAAGCTGGTCTTATATAGGCTATTCAGACCAAACAAGTGGTCATGGACAAGGTATTCAGGCTTTAGAGTTTCTTCGTCAGCAAAGTGGACCTGCTTAGGATACACAGGCAGCATCTTAGGTCCATGACTTAGGCCATATTTATGCAGTGTAACATATTCCAAATTTGTATAGTCTAGGTTCATCTACAATTAGAGGTATTATTCTGATATCCTCTACTATAGTATCTTCCTTGTTTGATACAGGTGTGTTTCACTCTTTTCAATTTTCTATAACTATGAGAAGTTTGGTCTTAGTTATAGGGTACTCCAGTGCTGTTATAACCCTTGAAACACTATTAATAGTTTGATCATATGGTATATGACAATTTAAGGAGTTACCCCTTGATATGGGTGGGTACCATTTTATATGGAGTTTATCCATCCATGATATGACCAGTTTCAATTTCATTCTCGGTGTGGACTGGCTTGTGCCTTATCAAGCCCAGGTAGATTATTATCAATGTCAGTTGTCTTACACATCACCTGAGGGTAGTATGTATATATATAGGGGTGAATGGGATCTCCAAGAAAGTAGATCTAGACTCAATTGTATTGGGCTAGGCTAAGTAATAACCCAGATGGCTAGTCTATTTATGAGTGATTAGTTGATGAAACTCATGGAATTTTCTCTTGTTGTGGATCATTTCAAGGATGTCTTCCTCGATGATTTTTTCATCTTACCTTCTAAGAGAGAGGTTTAGTTCACTATCGATCTTGTTCTAGGTGTGGTGCCAGTGTTAATTCCTCCATATAGGATGAAGCATACAGAGCTCCAAAAACATAACAAGTTTCTCAAAGACTTAGAGGCTAAGAGTTTTATCAATCCCAACACATATCCATGGGGTTCACTATTCCTTTTTCACCAAGAAGGTGGATGGTAACCTTATATTGTGCATGTACTACCGCATACTGAACCATCTCGTGGTGAAGAACTGGTATCTGTTGCCTCATATAGATGATTTCTTCAACTAGATTTGAGGAACAGCTATTTTCTCCCAAGATCTACTTGAGTTTGGTCTACCATTAGGTTCATGTGATACCATCATACATACCACATACAACATTCTAGAGTAGTTACTACTTGTACAAGTAACTATTGATGATTTTCGGTTTGATGAACATTCTGGTGGTGTTCATGGATTTGATGAATTGGGTTTTCCACTCGTATCTTGATTCCTTTATGGTTTTCTTCATAGATGAAATCTTAGTGTATACATGCACCAGACATGATCATTTCAATCACCTTGATATCATTATTAATACATTAAGAGAGCACCAGCTATATGGGAAGTGTAGAAAATTACACTTTTTCATCAGTAAGGTTCACTTATTGAGTCATATTATATCAGATTTAGGTGTATCTATTGACCTAGAGAAGTTAAGAGTCATAGTTTACTGGTATCATCCCATGAATATGTTTGAAATACAAAACTTCTTGGGGCTAGCTAGTTATTAAAGGTAATTTATCCATGACTTCTCATGCTTAGAAGTGCTGCTTACGAGGTTAACCAAGAAGGGTGTGAAATTATATTGGACTAAAGCTTGTGAGATAGCTATTTGGAAGTTAAAGGGGAGACTAACCTTATATTCAATCTCGATTCTACCTGATCTGGGTAGAATCTATATTGTTTACAATGATTCTTCAGGAATCGTGTTGGGAGCAGTTCTGATGCAGGGTGATCGGGTTGTAGCACATGAGTCTCTCCAGATGATGCCTCATGAGAGGATTTAGCCTACGCATGACCTTGAGTGTAAATTCATGGTTCATGCTCTTTGTTGTTGGATGCACTACTTGTGGGTTGATTGGTTCATTGTTTACACAGACCATATAATCATAAAATACATCTCCACATAGTGAGACTTGAATCTTAGGTAGTGTGGGTGGGTGGAATACCTGCAATCATTTGACTTTGAGCTTTCTTACACACCTGAAAAAGGGAAATGTCATACCTGATGCCTTGAGCCAAAAAAATCAGATCCAATCCATTAATGAGGTCAGTACTGAGTGAATGTTTATGGCTCTATTTTCTAATATGCACCTGGAGGTTCGAGAAGAGCATGGGAAACCAATATTAGTATCTTTGGTAGTGACATCGACACTCCTGGAGCGGGTTCGGATGTGACTATTGTCTGATTCCAACAGCCTTGTTCTGAGGGAGATATTCATATGAAAGAACCAACCTCCTGGTTGGGTTTTTGATGGAAGTGAGACTCTACTCTTCTGAGGTCATGTATGGTTAACTTATGATATACGGGGAGAGTTGATAAAAGAATACAATGCCCCGATATGGGTTGTTCATCCCGGTCTCACCAAGATGTACTGAGACATATGCTCTCAGTATTTTTTGGTCATGTATGAAGAGGTAGATAGTAGGTTTCATCACTTGGTTATCCACCTATTAGGAGGTGAAGGAAGAGAAATAGAGACCTACTAGACTTCTTCAACCTCTATCCATTATTGAGAGTAAATGGAATGGCATAATCATGGATTTTATGAAAGGATTTCAAAAATACCTTCAAGAAGGTGATGTATTATGGGTGATCATTGATAGTCAGACCAGGGTCACTCACTTATTACTGATCCGAGAGACTTCTATGTTCATGATCTACAAAATGATTTACATCCATGAGATAGTGCGACTTCATGGTGTTCCTCATTCTATCATTTCAGACAAAGATACTCAGTTTACTTCATGGTTCTGGAAAGAGTTTCAAAATAAATTGGGTTCACAGGTTATCTTGAGTACAAAATATCACCCTCATATAGATAATAGGTTTGAACATACTATAATGGTGTTAGAGGATATGTTACGGGCCATTGTCTTTGATTTTGGAGGTTTATGGGAAAAGCATATACCACTGGTCTATTTTTATTACAAAAATAGTTTTTAGGAAATAATTTAGATGGATTTGTATGAGGACCTCTATGGTATATCATGTCATTAATCTCTATTGTAGTTATAGGTAGGTGAGGTAGCTCTACTAGGTCCTCATATTATTTATGAGACTTCATAGCAAGTCTAGTTAATTTAGAAGCATATGGTTATACCTCCGTCTAGGAATAAGTCTTATACCAATCATCATCGTAGACCTATAGAGTTCAAGGTGGGATATTGGGTGTTTTTTGTGTATCATATAAATTGGTTCATAGATGAATCTGAAGATTGGGAATGTTATCACCACATTATATCGGGCCTTTCAGTATAATAGTGAGAGTTGGCCCGATATCCTATCAGTTGTTGTTACCTTAGTGGTAGCATTTCATGATTAACATCTTCCACATATATTATCTTATACGGTATCATCACAACCCATCTCATTCATTTGATCCTAAGGATATTGAGTTATAGGTGAATGTGTCCTTTTAGGAGCATCCAGTGTGTATCATTGATCGGAGCACAAAGGCTCTCCTAGGTAGGTCAGTCCCTCTGGTCTGGGTGCAATGGAAGCATGAACGCGTACAGGATAAGACCTAGGATATGGAAGTTTATGTACATTCGTAGTACCAAGATCTTTTTTCATAAGAAATTATACCACCCTCGGAAGGGAAACTCAGGTATGATCTGTCTTAAAGAGGGGAGGTTGTAATGTCCCAAATTTTTATAAAGGTATGGAACATTGGTTTTAATTTTAAATTATTTTGTTCAGACCTAATTATGATTCCTGGTCAAGTAATGGTTGTCTTGAGTGCATATGGGGATTGTTAGAAGTCTAGATCTGTTAAATGAGAAGAAATAATTGGGTCACACGGTTAGTAGAACATGTGTCACCCAGCCCACATGGTTTCCCTAAACCCTATAGTTTCAAATAGTGGGGACCTGTGGTCGCACAGTTTTTATGTAACTATGTGACCCGAGTCGCATAGTCATGCAACCCATCTATAGTTTTTTATACAGTGGGTTTTTCAGGGTTTGTGCATGGTAAGATAAATTGTGCACCTAACTTGTGGGGTGTCCCTTTGAAGCAGATAATAGACCATGGTTGGTACACGGTTTGGCCAACCATGCAGCCAAAATGTGCACCCATTTTTTTAGGGTGAAATGTCATTTTTTTACCACCTTTAATGATTTTAACACTTTCTTTCTTTTCCCCATATATTTTTCTAGAGGCTCATTCTCCTCCTCCAATGCACAGAGCCCCTCCTACCTCTCAAGCTAGGGATCAGGATACTTCCTCTATTCATTATCTAATACTCTTGTCATCAGATCCATTGGAAATATAAAGGTGATATCTTCAATCCTCTATCTTATATTTAAAGTTATTTTTCATGTCTATCTCTCTATCTCGATGCAATCTCATTTTCCCCATTTTTATGTAATTTGAAAGTTTCTTTGATTTATTCCAACGTATCTTGATTCAAAGTTAGAAATTGGATGAGGTATGATCTATGAGGCTAAGGTAGGTGGTCTAGGTCCCTTCCCTTTATTTATTTTATATCCATAAAATGTGTTGTTGTGTTAAAAGCCATACCCTTCCAACGTATCCCTATAATTGATAAATAAATTAAATTTAAATCATTTTCATGCCATTGGAGACCCATGTTAGTGGATAATCAACCCCTTGGGTTGATCTCTTTGACTTGTGCCATCCCAATGGGTGAGATACTCCTTAGAGTACCTTTTTCCTCTTTTGTTCTAAAATGTTCTAACACTAGTGTGGTGTGTCATTAAATAATTAATTCCTTGAGCCTATTGATTTTCTTGAATTAAAATTTGAACCATGAGTTAGACCCCCTTTATATCATGACATTATGAAATGGTTAAAGTTA
Organism: Viscum album; assembly: GCA_963277665.1. NCBI lineage: Eukaryota > Viridiplantae > Streptophyta > Magnoliopsida > Santalales > Viscaceae > Viscum > Viscum album. The sequence continues at coordinate 692,801,360 of OY728131.1, forward strand.
ATTGAATTAGCTATTATATTAGTCCATTATCCTTAGCCCTTGTAACAAACATGGTTTTCCCAATGGGTTACCTTGATCAATATACCTATCATGGTGTAAATGTTAAATTAAATGAGATAGACCCTAGATTATGTTTTTTATAAATTAATATTGATTTTTTTGTGTTTTTACCTTATATCCAAGGGTGATACAGGGGGTTCTGACTTAAGGACCCCTTGGATGGACTCTGGTTCCTTTCTGTTAGAATTATTAATGCTTTGTAAACACTTTGGGTGACACTAGCTATGACTAGGATAGGATCGCGATGCATTTTCTACTTTTTCCTCTATATTAGTGACACTGGTTCCCTAGGGGAGACCACTTGGATGGGATCGGTAGCACTTTAGTTGTAACATTCCACAAGAGAGGCTCAGGCCCCTATGTTCAATAATAGGGATAGACTCATATGTCAGTTTGTGTTATTTTCACACAATGCCTGGAGTGAACCTTGGGATTTCATACAAGGATCTCCTTGGACGGACTCCCATTGCATTGAACTCATGTCGAGCCCCTAGAGCGATACATGGAATTCTATATAAATTATCATGGATGGGCTTAGGGTGGATCTAAATATTTTATAAAGAATGAAATAATTTTTTATAAATAGATTTTAATTAATGTGTATAGTAAATGAATATTTTAAAATGGGAATTGAAAACTTGGTTTTAAAAATGTAGGGACATGTCCTCCAATCTCAATCGCAATATTGGGGATAGTCCACCTTCTCTCATACTACACCTATCACTTTACCATTATACGATCCCTTGGTTCAGACTCACCGGATTAGGCTGTAGTAGGTAGAACAGGGCGGGTATCCCAAGGGAACTCACCCCAGTTATTTATTTATTCATTATATCTTTCATTTAATCTTTAAGAAACACTGCTAAATTTATATTGCATGAAATGGATTGGCCTAGACACCATGGGTGGCAGCCTACTGAGACTATATATCCCACCTTGATCAATCCACCTTTAGCACTCGAGTAGACTTTATGGTTGTAGATATAGATAAAGGGAAGCATCTAACTTCTAATGCTTGACAAACTTTCATTACTAGGATAGAGTTGGGAACATAGGATCGAGCCTATGATCGAGATGCAAGTTGTAGCAGTTTTTTTTGAATTTTTGTATATTTTGTTATCATGAGTTATATTCTTGTATCCCATACCCCTTGAATATTCATTTTTATATAGCAACATTACCATCAAAAATATATTGTATCATCTGTTTATTTAGCTTCTTCCATTTATTTCTTATTATTGTATGATTATGTATTTTTGATTTTGTTGTTTTCTTTTGTTGCTTCTATTTATACAACTTATTATTATATTATATATATATATATTATTTTTTTACTCCACTCTAATCTATTAGGGTATAGTCTCCCCACAGGAACACCCTAGGCCCTCGCTTCTTGTCGGTGACCTTTAGTATTTAGGGAGGCATGCTTGAGGTCTTGTGGCCACCATCCCAGGCACAATTATGTGGCACATAGGGTGAGATTCTACAATCAAACCAACATGAATAATTATTAAACCACATATTGAAATAATATTTATCCATCATGTTAAATTAATATTAAATTAACTGAGATTTATAATACAATTGGTGTGTGACCCTCTTATACCATTTCTCGATGGCATTAGGCAACACTACCTAAAGTCCAAAGTTGACATCTAAAAACACCCCAAGGTTTCCATAGAGAAATAAGTTAATTTAAAAGTGACATAAAACCTCCTATGAAGGTACTCCAAATAATATAATACATTTATAGTAATATATATAATCAATCTAGTAGCACACTAGTGTCATCAACTTATATGATCGATGTCTCTTTCTTTGAATTTTTTGAAACAAACTTTCTAAAAACACCACCATGACCATGGACTTTATTATCCAGTTCAATTCCCAAAAAACGAAATGAGGTATCTACTATAATTAAAGAACAAAATGGGTGAATCCTTTCTCATATTATTCATTAATACAACATCACTTATGAGGCACCCAATGTATCATACTTTTTTGTGGGAATATATCATCATGGTTTTCATCAACACATCAAGGTACATGATTTATGACATGTATTAATAATGATAATAATGTATAAGTATCATTACACACATCCATAGATAGGAATATCCAACAACACATATAAATGTGGATTTCCAATTGGCAGGTCATGTTCTCATAATCTCATGCATTGGAGATTACCAAGGGAATGAACCATGATAAAGTGTATCAAAGTTCTATGAGTCTCTATCCCTAAAAAATTATATAATTTGTTTCCCATAAAATGATAGCATCTGGTTATATAACTTGTATTTAAGAATACATTCATGGTGCTTCTAGGTTATCATCATAGCGGATAACTATTATGACCACCTAGTAGGAAAAATACGCTTAGGTAATCATCACATACTATATCACATAAAATAAAAAACATGATATGATAATATATTTTATAAATACTTCAATACATTAATACAATTAACCAAAAAGTAGTTAGAATTTGGTTCTAGGGAACCAAATCCAACAGACTCCCACTTACACTAGATCCAACTGATAACAACCTTTAGTCTCTTAGCTCTCATATAATTTTCATGCTTCTATTATGATAAGGATTTAGTCAAGGGTTCTAACATGTTTTCTTCTATGGAAACTTTTTTCAAAGATACTTCACCCCCTTTAAAAAATCCCTTAAGTGGTGATATTTAAGGAGTATGTGCTTCATTTGTTGATGTGACATTGTATCCTTTGAAAAAGACACTTCAGAAGTATTATCACAATATAATATGACAGGATCTATACTATTAGGTAGAATACAAAGATATTGAACAAATATATGATCCTAAATATATTTTTTGGCTATATCATAAGCCGCTATATACTCGGACTCCATTATAGAATCTGTAACAACTTTCTCCTTTGAACTCTTCCATTTTACAGATCCTCTATTGAGACTAAATACATATATTGACTATGAATTCATATCATTCTATTCTCTTTGGAAACTATCATCATTGCATCCTATGATAACTAGTTCCTCATCTCTTCTATATACCCTTAACATGTCCTTATTATGCCTTAGATACTTAAGGATATACTTAACAACATACCAATGTTTTATCCTAGATTAGCTTGATAAATACCTACCATTATTAAAGTGTATTCAACATAAATCCTAGTACATAATACAATATACAATATAGATCCAATTCCTAATGTGTATGGGATCTTACTCATTCTCTCTCTCTCTATCTTATTTTTCCTTAGGATAGATTTTCTTATAGAGATGTATACCATGTGAGACTAGAACCAATCCCCTCTTATATTTTTCAATAGTAAATATATTTAGTGTCTGGTAAATGTATGTAAGTTTTATTAGTCCAAATAGCCTTTTATATCTATCATTAATGATATTTATTCTTAGTATATATGCAGTGTTTCCTGAGTCCTTCATATAGAAACACATATTTAACTAGTCCTTATATGATTATAAGATTGGTATTTCATTTCCAATAAGTAATATTTCATCAACATATACTACTATGAATATTAATTTACTCCCCCAAAATTTCTTGTAAACACATAGCTCACATTAGTTAATTATGAAACCAAATTCTTTTATGGCTTCATCAAACTGAAATTTCCAGGACCAAGATGCCTTATTCAACTCGTAAATGGATCTATGAAGCTTTCATATCTTATTATAATTTTATAGATTAAAAAGACCTTTATTTTGTTTCATATAGACATATTATTGAAGGTTTATATTATGAAAATTTGTTTTGACATCCATTTAACAAATCTCACAGTCATGGAAAGCTATTATGGAAAGTAGAATTATAATGGATGAAAATATGGAAATTGAAGAAAAGGGTTCATCTTAGTCAATCAATTGATTCTTTTTAAACCCTTTATCCCCTATCCTTAATTTATAGGTGCTTAATTTACCATCTATGTCAATTTTTTTCCTGAATACCCATTTAAGCCCAACTAGATTTACATAAACTATAAGATTAAAGAAAAACTAAACTTGGTTCTGATAAATGGAATCCATCTTATAATTCATATATTCTTACCACATTTCATCTTATGAGATCTGTAATACCTTATTTTAGTAAATAGGATCATTATTGTTAATCAATAAGGATTTACCATCTTTGTTGACTAGAAAACCATATTTTTTTGGTTCTCTATCCTCTCTGGTGCTCCTACATTTTACTTTTGATTCAATAATGAAATATTTTATAGGGACTTTTGTAACCTTTTCCTATACCAAATATTATGTATATTGAGAATAAAATTCATCAAATTCAATTTTTATCTCATTATCCTTATTGAGGGTGTGCTCCCTATCAAGAAAAATGGCTTGTTTACAATAGTCCCTTAATTTTCTATGCAGTTGTATAAATAGTATCCCCTTGCTTCATTAAGATTCACTATAAAGGTACACTTCATGCCTTGAGGTACTAGTATATCTCTAGAGTTATCCTTAACAAATTCCTCACAACACCATGCACAAGTATGTTATGGTATGGATTTATTTATTTTATTTACTCATATGGTATCCCATCTACCGCCTTAGTTGGTACTTGGTTTAGAATGTGTGCTACAATGTGTAATGAATATACACAAAAGGATAACGGAATACTTGAATGGACCATCATCATCCTTACTATATCAATAAAAGTATGGTTCCACCTTTCACTAACACTACTCCATGGTGGTATATAAAGTGGAGTGAGTTGGGATAGGATCCCACACTCCCATAAAAATTTGATGAATTCTTGGTTAAGATATTAACCACCCCAATTAGATCTAACTTTCTTCATCTTCTTACCAAGTTCATTTTCTACTTCATTCTTGAATTCTTTTAATTTATCAAAAGGCTCTAAATTATACCTCATTAGGTGTACATATCCATATCTACTCAAGTCGTCAAAAAAAGTAATGATGCAAGAATACCCACCACTAGATTAAATTATAAATGGTCATAATGCATCACTGTTTACCAATTATAAAAGCTTTATATCTCTTTTATCCTTGTCCATCAAAAATCATCTTAGTAATTTTTCTGTGTAAACAAGTGTGAAATCTATCAAATGTTTTTAGCTCAAAAGAGTTTAAATAACCATCTTAAAAGATATTTTTCATATTCTTCTTTTTTATATGACCAAGATGATAATGACAAAAATGGGTGTGAAATGAGTCATGAAACATGATTCATTATAAACTACCAATACTTGGTTTTCATAATTTAATACATAAAAACCATTAATCAAATCTACCATACAATAACATATGTTGTCTTTATAAAAGAAATAGATTTTATTTCCAAACTTGAAAATAAAACCATCTATATCTAGGGAAGATATATAAATTATGTTTTTGGTAATAGTTGGTACAAAATAACAATATTATAAAACCAAGACCATCCCAGTTTAAAATTAAAGGTGGTAGTATTCAATGGCTAGAGCAGCTAGCCTTGCACTATTTCCAGCCCGAAAATCAACCTATCCTCAAGAAATATTTCAAAATATACTTCGTTCCAAAATTTAAATAAATGTGTGAGCACCAAAAGTTATATATAATACCCAATCTGTATATATAAAAATATTTAATTTGATAATGAAAACACATGAAGCTTCACCTTGATTATTTAACTAGGTGAAGTTCTTTTTCCAGTGGCCTAGATTTACATAAGAAAAATATATTAAATTATTTTTCTTTTCCTATATTTGGATCTTCATTTTTCTTAGAAGAATGATTCTCAGGATCCTTATACTTGGTATGAGTCTTGGACCTATTTTCCTTATTCTTCATTTTCTTGTTCACCATAAGGACTGTAATATTTTCACACTACAAATCTTTATCAACTTAGTCAATAAGAGTAAGGAGTTATAAAACATGTTTCTCTATTATAATTAAAAATAAAATTGGAGAAACTCTTAGGTTGTGAGGATATAATGAGATTTCTTTATAAATCACTGAGGATCGTAAATACCAATATGTCTAAGTGCTTAATTTGGAAAATTATATTGACTAAATGAGGTCTAGCTGGTGCTAACTCTCCAATCTTGAACATAAATACTGCATCATAGATCTCATGTCTCTCTTGTCTCAACTTCTCTTGACAGATATCTCGATGGTGATATATCATGCTATATGTATCCATATCTTCATGTTGCATTAAAATTTCACTATATATGGAAGATAGCATGAAATATTAGACATTTTTGGCATCGTCCAAATGTTTTATATAGATATTCAATTCTTCCACACTAGAAGTTTTTTCAGGTGGCTTGGGAATAGGGTTTTATAGCATATATAATTTCCATTCATGGAAAATTATAACACATTGGAATCTATAACATTCTTGGAAATTTGTGCCTATTAGAATGCTATCCTTCTATAGAATGGATCATAATGATATTATTAAAGTCATGTGTGTTGGAATTTCTATAGTAAATTAGAGTATATTTTTTTTATTTTATCTGTATTACAATTTTGATAATAAATTTAATTTAATTTAAAAATATCCTAATGTTTAATTGAAACATAATAGCCATCTTCATTAGTTTTACAATATCCCATCACATAGATATCTTAATGGATAGGATCAATATGTCCCTTCTCATAACCAAGATGGAGGTCAAACAAGCTACTCAATGGTATTTTGGTAGGCGTAACTTTCTAACTGCATTAACTAATAGCTCCTTAATCCATGGTTTAGACTCATCAATCCTAAAATCCTAGATTAGTATTTCCTTAACACTTTGCCTACTAGTTTCACTAAGTCACACAGAGGTGATCATCCCTTAATTCAAGATGGTTTATGTCAACCCAAAACACAAGATGGATATTCCCCAATAATTGAAAGTACCCCCAATATATTTTATTCAAGCACTTTGAACTATGGTTTTATTTCTAAACAAGTAGTTGAAGGTTATATCGAATTAATATTTTATTTGATGGATTTTTATCTTTATGTGTAAACTTCCCATTTTATCTTATCACATGATTTTTTATATTAAGTGTATTTTACTTAAGTGGTTAACCATATCTAGATAAAGTTTACATATATTATAATATTTTTTTATTTCTATATTTCATGGTTTCTAATTAGTTTATTTAATGATTTAAATATCAAAAAATAATTAACCATGCAACCGGAAAAAAAATTGGAATGATAGTGGGCTTCACAAATGGTTAGTTTATCTAGAAGATGATAAACCAACCCTTTAACCTTGGTAATTAACTCCTAAAACCAATCAGGTTTTTTATTAAAACATTCCATACCTACTATTGTGTACCTCCAAGATTGGTTTCACCTCAACTCCAAACTTGAACTACCTCTACTCGCCTATGAGCTCCATCCATTACATAATCTTACCCACACATTAGTGAGGGGAGATAAAGGATTGGTTAATTGGGGTTTATATAAAATAAAATATGGGTGCATAGTCCATTACATAATGAGAGGAGAGGAATTAATCATAGACTAGTATTTAATTTTATAAATTATAACAAAAACTATACAATAAAAAATTAAATAAACCAATCACATACATTGTTTGGTCTATGCTCATGGTCATCCATATATATGAAACTAATTCACAAAAGTACACTAATCGTAATTCACTTCAAATAATTCTTTATTAATTAGATAAACATGCTTGAATTAGTTCAATTAATTAATTAATTCAATTTATCTTGATGACTATCTGAATTCTCTTGGAGATACCCTTCTAGATTCAATATAGAAAATAAATGGATTGACTAATAATTATAGATAATTATATTGAATTAATTGAGTATTTATTAATTTTTTAAACCTTATTACATAGTCAACAATCTAATGTGAATAGTGCAATTAGGTTTTTAATGCTATGATTAATTCTTATTTATGTGATTTAATTCTATATTTTACTGGGAGAAAATGAAACATTTACTAACAAGATACACACAATGTTCCCCACTTTCCATATATCTAGGATAGATTCCTAGGTACTTGGAATGTATATCAGCTATATTACATTGTGTGTACTAACAAGATACATGTCATTTATTCCACTTATCATGTGTCCACAAAAACCGTCAGTTGGCTGGTCATGTTCTTCAAACATAGGGATTAATGAATCACATAGTGTGTACACTAGAAAAATTCCATGCATCTCATTAATGATACTGGATATCAGTATCACATCGAGTTATGTTTTATATTTTACCACAAAACTAGCATGAATTTCACCACTAATATAGATAGACTACATGGAGTGTATGTTAGTTACGTAGTGTGTGGTCTAACAAGCCATGTTCAAATATAGACTGGTCAGCACGTGGTGTGCATTAAACTCTTTGGGTATCATTACTGCTCGACGCGTCATGTATCTTGTGACACATCTAGGTGCAGTGAACTTGGGTACACAACATTTACTTTTAGTCAAATATTTTGTATCCCTATCTATAGACCATAGTCATCGGTATCTATTGATGGAATCTCTGATTGTTATTAAACTATTCTTAATTTGTATAAGATGATATGAAACTTGAAAAGAGAAAACTTGTATGTCAAAAAACATGTCAATTGAACATTGGATTAATGAACCAAACTAAAATAAAATAACTGACAACAATTGTGTATAATTGATCAAATAATAATAAATAATTATTAATTAATATGTGATTGATCTAATATCACTTAAAGGTTCTTGGGTGCATTGGAAGTGGTTGGTCTCGTGCCTAAAAAAAATTCCATCAAATTATTTGGATTTCTCATCAGAACTAGATATAAATGTTTTCCCAAAATCCCAAAGGATAGGATCCACAACTACAAAAATGGGAAAGGGAAGCGCTACCCTTTTATCAGCACTAAAAAAAGTGCTGATAAAGGGGGGCCTTTATCAGCGCTAAAAAAAGCATTGATAAAGGGTCACTTTTAACAACGCTAAAAAAAACACTGTTAAAAGTGACCCTTTATCAGCACTTTTTTTAGCATTGATAAAGGCCCCCATTTATCAGTGCTTCTTTTAGTAGCGCTGATATAGGGGGGATTTATCAGCCCTTTTTCCTACCGCTGATAAATTTTATGTTTCAAAAAAAATCATGAAAAATAAAATATTGTTATATAAGTATATTTATATTGATATAAATATAATATGTATATTTTAAATATGTTTTGGATAAGTATAAATAGACTATTACATTTAATATATAAGAAATTTAGTGAAAATGGATTTAAAATATTTTAAAAAATATTATTAATTAATAATTTGATAATTATTATTGATTAAAAATCATTTAATAACAATTTGAAGACACAAAAAAACAAAAAAATTAATAAAAGGTCTAAAATAAGTTGAAAATGTAACTCAAACTTCAAACGGCCATAAATTTTGATCTGTGTGTCTGTTTGATCTCTACAGCATATTAAATTGAAGCCTGTGATGAGATCTACGTACTAGTGACCCCAAAAAAGATTCTTTCACATTTTTTAAGGCCAAAAAGGTCCATAAGGCCTCCAAAACTGAGTTTTTAGTTGAGATACACCGATTTTTTAACATTCAAACAGGCATAAATTATGATCTAGATGTTCATTAATCCTGTAACATATATCATATCGAATATTGTTTCATTTTATTTGATTTGACTAGTTGTGGAGTTGAAACGGGCTTCTGGATTATAAGTTATGGTCATTTTAACATTCTATGGCTTTTAAAATACACATATATATGTATTTATTTGTAAATATGTGTGTGTGTGTGTTATATATATGTATGTATGTATTTATTTATTTATTTATACACACATAAAAAACATATTTCATAAATGTATTTAAAACAAATCTTATAAATATATATTCATATAAAAATAAATATATGGATAAAAAATTATAACTAAAAATATATATATAAATAAATATTAATATATATTAATATAAGAAAGAATATATATATACTAATATATGAATAAATATATTTATATTAATATGTATCTATATTAATATATGAATAAATATAACTATATATATATAAATAAATAGATATATCATTAAATAGAGAAAAAACGAAACGTCTTAGTGGTAAAGGTGAAGCCGTAAAAGGGGGGATGTCGCGGGTTCGAGTTCGGGTGGAAGCAAAGGGGTGTGCGCGTGTGGGGATGTGCGGGAAGGGCAGTGCGAGGGAGAGTGTGAGGGGGGTCCGCCTAGCGCTAATAAAGGGGGGGTCAAGTGCTGTTAAAATCCCCCCCTGCATTATATAATTCTTTTTTATTTTTTAAATTTTTTTTTGACTTTTATCATCGCTTTTTAAAAGCGCTGATAAAAGGGGCCTTTATCATCTCTTTTTAGAGCACTGATAAAATGGACCCCCTTTATCCTTGCCTCGATTAACATCGCTTTTTTAGCACTGTTAATCGACTTTTCTAGTGATGATAAAGGCCATATTTGTAGTAGTGGTCTTATCACATATAATTTATAATTAATTTATTTAATTAATAAATATCCTTTCATTGAATTCTTTATTCATTAATTAATTTATAGACCACTCTTGTCGTATCGTCGTTGCATCAGAGGAATCAAGTGTAGATTTCCTCTAGCAATGATCCACACATGATCTTCAAACCTCTAATTATTTCCATATAATTATGTGAGTTATAGTGAGGATGAATCTATCACTTTTAAGGATTCTCTATAAAACTCATTATGTATAATGAAAGAATGTGTCTCTCTAGATTAAACAAAATTTAATAATCAGGTCTATATAGTTTCAGGGTTAGAAAATAAATAATTTTTCAAGGGACCTTATTATTTTATTAATTCCAAGTGAACTATGTATCTAAATTATAATATTATTATTATTATTTTCTTGAAATGCACTAAACTCACAGATAATATAAAAATTATGATTCTTAAATAAATAAAATAAATTTATTAATATAATATTTAATATGACATTTCTCACTAGACCACTAAACTCGATTCATCAATCCTACTCAATATTTATAGTACTTTGAATTATAAATATTTTTGATTAAATAAATATCACTTCATTATTAACCAATAAATATATAGATACTATATTCATCTAAGCTATTGAATAAATATTTATTCAATATTCACATAACTAAAAAATTAAATATTTTGTTACCTTGTGAATAAATCAAATAAATAAATATTTTTATATTTATATAATTAAATATATAATTACATGGTGAATAAGTATTTATTAAATATTCAACTCACATACATATTCTCTAGAATAACTTGTGATGGTATATTTGTGATCAAACCAATAAGAATAATTATTGAACCATATATGGGAATAATATTTATACAACATGTTAAATTCATATAGAATTTAACTAAGGTTTCAAATATACTTAGTGTGTGACCCTCTAGGACCTTTTCTCAGGGGAATTAGGCTACACTGCCTAAACTCCAAGGTTATCATCTAGAAACATGCCAAGGATCCCATATATAAATAAATTAATGTCACAAGGACATATAACATCTTATGAATGTGCTATGTGTAATATAATCCCTTTATCTTGATATATCTAATCAAGTAGATTGCATGCTAGTATCATTAAACTATATATTCGATGTACCTTTCTCTTACTTTCTAAAAATGAACTTATTGAAAACATTGTCATGACTATGAACTTAATTAGGCGGTTCAACTTCTATCAAAGGGTCTGAGATATCTACTTCCATTAAATAAAATAAAGGATAAATCATTTCTCGTATTCTTCATTAATACAACATCACTTGTGACAAACCCAATGTTTCCTACTTCTATGTGAGAATATGACATTATGGATTTCATCAATACAACCAAGGACATGTCTTATAAAATTTATTAATAATAATCCCAAAATATAAGGATCGTTACACATGTTTGTTGATTTTAATATCCAATGACACATATAAATGAGGATTTATTATCAGCGAGTCATGTTCTCATAATATTATATACTAGATATTTCTATGAGTGTACACCAGGATAATGTGTCTCAAAGTCCTATGAGTCTCTACACCTGATAGAATGTATCATTTGTGTCACATCAAATGATATCATCTAGATATTGAACTTATATTTAAGAATACTTTCATGGTATTTCTAGGTTCTCATTATAGTGGGGAACTGTTATGACCTTTCAGTTAGACAAGTACACTTAAGACATTATCACATACTATGTCATGCTTAAGAAAAATCATGATGTTATAAGATATTTTATAAATATTCAAATATATTAAAAAATGTAACCATAAATTACATAGAAGTTGGTTCTAGGACACTAGCTCCAATAATTCTAACACTTGTGTTGATTGATGTTGATTTTAACATAATCCTTTGAGTGGATATGGAATCACTCCAGTTCTCTCTAGTCTTGACAGGGTGGAGGAGGTGGATCACTCTCTATTATTGAGAGATTTATAAGAGAAAAACATATATAGGGATTAAGATAATTATCATTGGGATTTCATTGTGCACAATGATGATTAGGTTTAGAAATGACATAATCTATTTTCAAAAGAGTTAAGGCTAGATAGGTAATAATTTTACATGGGTCCTTATTAGTTTTCTTAATCCTGGAGGAACCAAGTATCTAAATAGTAATATTATTATTTTATTTAAATGAAATTCAGTAAAAATATGGATTAAATAAATATTTTTTCTATTGATAAATAAATTAATATTTATTCAAATAATATTTAATATGAAATTTCTCGTCAAACCATTAAACTCAATCAATCAATCCTCCTTGTTATTTATAGGGCCTTAAATATTGAATATTTATTTAATAAATAAATATCATTGTATTATTCATCAATATATATATATATTATTCAAAAATATAGTGAATAAATATTTATTAAATATTCATGTAACCAAATAAATAAATATTCATTACCTTACTAATAAACTATAATAAATAAATATAATATATTCACATAATTAATGATTACCTTGAAGAATGAATATCTAACTCACATAATATACTATCAAATAACCAGTGACTAAATATATGTGATCAACTATACATGAATAATTATTAAACAACATGTGAGATTCAACATGTTAAATTAAAATATAATTTCACTGATTTTTTAATACACATAGTGTGTGGCCCTTTAGACCCCTTTATCAATGGAATTAGAAAATTCACCTAAATACCATGGTTAGTGTCTAGAAAAATTCCAACCCATAGATAAATAAGTTAAATACCCCAGTGATTATAACCTCATATGAACATACATAATGCAATATAACCCCTTTGACACTATATCTATAATTAAGAAGGTTTCATGATAGTTTCATCAACCTATGTTCTCAATGTCACTTTCTTTGAATTTATGAAAATGAATTTGTTGACAAAATGATATGGCCATGGGCTTAATTAGGTAGTTAAATTTCCATCAAATGGTCTAATATATCAACTTCCATTAAAGAGAAGAAGGGATAAATATTTTCTTTCATTATTCATTAATGCAATATCACTTATGAAGCATCCAATATATCCCACCTCATTGTGGGTATATATCATCATGATTTCCATAAATACATCAAATCATGTAACTCATGATATAAATTAATTATAATCTTAAAGACTAAGGGCCATTACACACATCCATAGATTGTAATATCTAATAAAACAAATAAATGTTGATTTCCTACTGGTGGGTCATATTCTAATAATCTCTTGATAGCCTATATAAGTTAAATCTCATCAAATGATATCATCTTGTTATAGAATATATATGGGATAATATCATCATGGAACTTATAGGTTCTCATTTTAATGTCCTAAACCCTACTGGCCTATTTATTTTCATTTTTTTTCTCAAGGCTTGGAGGAGTCATGAGAGAGTTTATAGGAACTCTAGAAGTGGGTGAAGAATTATAGAAATATTTAGGGTCACTTAACTATATAAATGATCATAGTTATGGTTGTTCTAAGTGAATTGGATCTGTAAAGGAGGCTTGGTTGTTTGTTGTTGGATATTTTTGGTGTTTGGGCATTTTGGGTTGTTTGTGTGGTGATAGGGTGCATGGTGAAGTTGAGTGTACAATAAAGGGTGAAATAGTGAGCAGGGGTATTTATATTGTGGTCTTTAGCATGGAAGGTTTAAACATCTAAGAAAATACCACTAAATTATAGCTCGTGGTTTGGTAATGGTAAAGGATTATTCTTTCTTATGGGAGTGTAGGGCTTCATGTTAGGGTATGAGGAGTATCATGTATGGGTAATATGTTAGTTTTGTAAAGGTTATATGGAATATCATGTGAACATTGTGGCTAGATTCCTAGAGTTTCTTAAGGGTATATAGAGTTTTGTTATGTCTACATGAGGGTAAATAAAGGCTCTCATAAAGGTTTTATTTTATCAATGTGTATGGGTCTCTCGTATCAAGTTAGTTGTGTGAGGGTATTTTCGTGTGTGGGTAGTTCAGTACATCAGGGCCATTCCAAAAATACATAAATTAATATTGGAAAATAACTTTATGTAGTGAACTCATAATGAATATGGGTAGTATATTTTCTTCAAAAAATCAATTTTTCCCCTCCAACTTCATTTATGCTTTGTGTTTCATAGAATAAATGAAAACTTAAACTAAATAACATGGATTTCAATATTTTGAAAGGAATAAGGATCCAAACATTGAATTTACAATTTTTAGGAATTTTAAATGTCTCCTGGGAGAATAATAAAATTAAAATTTAATTTAATTTTAAATTAAATGGTAACTTATATGGGATTTTTTAAAATACCCTTTGAACTTGTGTCTAGTATTTTAAAATAGAAGATTTCTCTTGTTCATTTTTATTCTTCATTTATCTCATGTCCGGGTAATATGAACCATATCCTTTGGGTATTGAAAGATATATATAATCATCTAGATCCATTACTATGAATTTATAGAATTGTTGACATTTTATATATCCTGTTCTTTTTGTATTTTATAAATAATCTCTCCAGGTATGTGATTCAATAATGCTCTTTTTTATTTTGTGAAAATTTTGAGGTTATCATTCTTTTTTTTCATTAAGACATTATCATGGACCAAATTAATAAGATAAAATAAATTAGAAGAAGAAAATAAATAAATAAGTGGTATACATGTATTTTATTCATAATTCCTATGTTATTTCATGTGATTTTTCTATTATTATTTCATGTAAAATATAATAGCATGTTTTTATAGTGAAATATGATGGTAAGTTAACTGAAATAATTATTTCCATAGAGTAGTAATTTTTCCCTAATATTGTTTCGGTAATTTAACCTTATATTATAAAGAAAAATTTTTATACGATATAATATTTTTATGATCCCCTTGTTTTCAAAGAAATTGTTTTTAATGAAAATTTTAATTGTAATTTATTTTTGAGTAGGTTGTAAAATTTGAGGTGGTTTATATATGATGTGTGGATTGTTATTTATTCTTGGTATAATGGTATGGGATGAATTAATAAATTTGGAAACTAGGTTTTGGTTGGAAGAAATTACTATGGGCTATTAATTAAAACTGGAGAAGCGGCGTGTCTAGAAATAAATAGTTGCAATCTAAAAATGAGTTACAAATATATGAAATAAATGTGAAATGAATGGAAATGAATGTGGTTAATTGATTATAATGGTGTGTATTTGAATATTATAAATAAATCTCATAAAGAACCTATTATTGGTTGGTTAATGGAAATCTATAATTGGATTAATGAATAAATAAAATTGGATCATTGGTCAGTTGATATGGTTATTTGTGTGTTTTTTATTATAGGTGTTTCAGGGGGAGAGTGGTTATTAATTGGTGGTGGAAATGAAACGTTGTAATAGATGATGTGTTTTAAGACTATTTTTCTTTCCCCTAAGTTGGGTTCTGTGTGAGACAATATATTTATGTATTTTTTTGTGATTTATAAATTGACCCCACATAGTCACATATTTTATAACATTTCGAAATGTTTCAGTTCTAGGTTTTTTCCCCAACATCTAGGTTGGGAGTACAGATGGATGAATACCCACTCTTCCCCTTTATCCCTTTATCATTAGACTAGTTGTGACATCCTATGGTTGGTATGATCATATATAGTGTGAGAGTCGAATATGGTGAACCCGATGATGTGGTTGGATGATGGTTATATAGTGGGGGTCATGCATGGTAGGATGAGGGAATGAGTTTTATGTCCTTCATGTTCATGATACCCTAATCATATGGTTTGGTATTAATGGATGTGTATGTGATGTGGTTATGATGTGATGATTTGATATGCAGTTTTACCTAATTTCAATACAAGATGCCAGACCTTATAAGAGTTGGGGTAGGTAGTGATTCCTCATTACTAACATCGGGCAAGAAGGGATGGGAGCACATGTTGTTTGATGTTAGGGTGTAAGAGTGTAAAACCATTGGGGAAGTGGTTGCATGGAACCTATGCTTATTTTATTTTGATATTAATTTACTATACTTGGATATAATACTTAGTGAGTGGTACTTAGTGAGGTTGGGGATAGGTAGATAACCTATTAGGTTCTTATTGGTTATACTCTTTACTCACTAGATAATTAGTATGTGTTTCTCACAATTTAATAAGATAACCTTGGGATTATCCTACAAATTTTACATGTTATTCTCACCCAATATAAATATAAACTATGATTTAGGTGTTTATGAGGGCTTTAATGACCGAGCTAGATCATACTAGCTTTGAGTGGAGATTTTTAATTGGAGATGCGTCTTGGGAGTTGTTTTGGATTTTATTTTGGAGTTTTATTCTATATGACATGACATTCATTGTTATATTATATTGTGTGGGATATAGTTTAAATTATTTGATATGGTTTCAATCAGTGATTCCCCTCTTATATATTGTCTTTAACTTCTACTATAAGGGCAATTCCTCTCATTGTGTATTTTATACCCTTTTTGATAGTCGCCAACATCGGTCCTATTGAAGGTGGGCTTTAGGATTCACTCCTATTAATTTTTTTCATATGAGGGGTACCATTGGAGTGAGGGTTGTGATATAATGTTATCAAAGGATGTTATTTGAGAGATAAAATAGAAGTTTGAGTTAGGAACTATGATTATTCATGTGTTGGTAGGTAAACGGTATCAGTTGAGCATGGTGTAGGATATAGACTAAAGATAATAGATTGGACATTATAGTTTAGGGTCCCCATGGTCCGATAAAAGTACTTTGAGTAAAAATAATGATCAAGTGAGGTGAAACTACTTGTAGCATAGACCTCTCAGAAAGGTGCATGTGTCATATCTATTTTCATTTGTGTTTTAATGTGGTGACCATGAGAATCAAATGGACCTAATTAATGAATTTAATATAATTCCACATTTTTAGGATTAGGTATTTTTTTCTTATTGGTAATTTATGTTATGAATTCAATTATATGAAGATGGGTACTTTTCTCAAATCATGATTTATTATTTCATAATGTCTTTTAAAGTCATATGGGTGAGTCCGGGCCACCTAAAGCATACAGTATCATGATATGGTGGATGGATTACCTTGATTTGTATACTTGATAAAGAGTTATTCAAGTTTGTTTTTATAACTTATTCTTTTATGTGTGGTATTATGTGAAGTGATATTTATTGTTGTTTGATTGTACTAATTTAAATCAAGGTGTTTTGTTTCTAAATAAGTGAAAAGTATTTAATTAATAATGATTTGAAATGTTTTAAAAAAAAAATAACTCATGATTATTTAAAGTAACAGAATTAAATTTTTTCTATTTTCAAAAGGTTAAAATGTTTTTTTAACTTTCAAGGATTTAAATGCTTGTATTTTAAGATATTAGTTTCGTGTTTTAAAATAGATTCAATTATTTAATGTATCTTCAAGAATTCTTTAGGTGATAAAAAAGAATTTCTATAAGTTTAACATCCCAAAATTTTCTTTCAAGTGCGACGCATTTTTTATTTACTTCTTTTGATTATCATATCAATTTTTGGTTAATCCCTACTTTTTTTATCCTTTCAATGGGTCATGAGTTTTGTTTTTATTCTTTTTTAGAGGTTGGGAGGGGTATTGATAGTTTTGATAAAGATTAATCATGGGGTTATCTCTAGAATAGCTATAGGAGGTCCATCTGCAAGCCATTAGCATGTTATTAGTTGGTTCTTCCCACAAGAAGTCCATCGGCTAGCTGGTGGCAGACTGGAAGAATTGAGTTCCTATAGGAACCCCACCAGCTAGTTTGTGGGGTTTCTAGAGTCCAAGGTATTTTTCCTCTAACCACCAGATATCCAATGGGAGCAAAAAATTATCCAATGATGTCGATCTAGGTGAGAAAGTGCATAGTAGTACTATAATTCCATTTCCCAAAACCCCCATTTTATTTCTTTAATCTTCGCTCTTGAACTTATTTCAACCCATATGACTTTGGAGGCTCTTTGGAGGTGATTATAACCCTTAAAAACATTAATATTCATGGATAAAAGTGTCTATTGAAGAATTCAATATCTTTTAGTAAGTGTAGTCTTGATTTAATTGTGAATTCTTCTTTCCATAACTTCTATTCTTCTTTGAGGTTTTATGGATCATTATGTCACTGATGGTATAAATTTTGATTCATGAATGGTGTTTCTAGGATTCCCTCTGGGTCGATTCTAAACCTTTTTCTCTATCTGATTGTGGATACCTTATTGGGTGGTTGATGAAATCCTGAATTGAGATAGGTATTTTCATTAGGAAATTATGATCAATTGAAACCATTCTTTCTTTCTTGATTTGAAATGGATTTTTGATTGATTTAAAAATAATGATTTTTGATTATTGACATATATTTTCAAATGGTATGGTGTGTGATATAACCCCTTTGAAAATGTATTTTGAAATGAAGTTTTATTTCTGAAAAATGGTTTTGAATTGAAATGAACTATTTAATAAATTATTTTGATAATGGTTCCTAAGAAAAGAAGGAATAAAAAGGTTTATAGATTTTTAATGAAATTAATTTTTTTGAAATCAATGATGTTATGATGAAAATACTTTTGATTTTTGTTTTTGAAAAGATATAGAATGTTGAAAATGTGATTTGGGGATTCAGTAATGATGATTGATGAAACTAATTTGAGATGAATAATTTTACCCTTGATTAATTTCTTTTAAGCACATGGGAGCCTGATTAGTTTTAGTAGTTAGTCTATGATAGGACCAATAGGATTATATTATCTCTACGTAGAAATGGATTAATGATGTAAATACTAACTGAACATTGATGAGGGATGGGAGTTAATTCATTTAGGTAAACTCTTAATCCCCATAATCCTGAGATCTAGTGAATTTTTTCACACCATGAGTCATATTTCATTGGGATTTATGAGGATCCTTGAGCCTTAATCTAACTAACCCGAGTGATTATAACCATAGTGCATTGATTGAAAATAATTTATACATGTAAATGTTGATAAAATTATTTTATTAATTACTATTTGATATAAATGATCATTCATTCAAATATTATTCTTTCTATTAAAATGATTTGAAGGCATGTTTTATTTTGAACTGTGTGAAATATTATCATTACCTGTATTATTTAAAAATGGATCATATTTGGTTTATTTTATATAGAATAATTATGAAATATCTAGGTGAAATCCTACTAGTATAGTGTCTCTCACACCCTAGATATGCCTTTAATCATATGAAAATATTCTTTTCCATGTCTAGGAAAAGAGAAATCACCACCTAGAGAAGGTGGGTGTTCTTGATAGTGGGACCTTGAGTGTTGGTGGAGATAGGAGGAGTATGTTATCCACCTCTTAAGAGGAGATAATTTATTGTCATCATCGTTAGTTAAGTGATTTCTTTGGTTGATATAATATTTATGGTTTTGTACTTATCTACTTTTTGGTACTTTTCTCTTGATGGTTGTGTTGGAATACCAATTATTTATGGATTCTTATCCATTTCTCCTATATTCTATAGTTATTATTATGGAAACATCATTTCATTTTACCATTTTCTTAATACCAATGTTCTATTCACCATATGAGGGTGGTTGGGAACTCCATTCAAGTCATGTCAGGTCTAACTTAGGCTTTTATTTAGTTGGTTATTTGGGTTGGTTTGGGAAAATTACTATTATGGGGAGGTTGTGTATCTTCTTAGATTCCATTATATAGTTTATGATATCATGGTAGACAAGAGATAGGATTTTCTGGAATTTGGGGGGTAGGTTATGAGTGTGTTCCTATCCATATCTCATCGTTACGAGCCTTAAGTTACCATGCATGGTGTGAAAAAAAGTCTTCAAGAAATTGTTTGATCTGATTCTAGACTTCTCTCAAATTATGATTTTGGATTTATATTCCCAATTTTTGTTTTAACTGATAGAGTTTATGATATTTTTCCTCTTGTATAATGATTCGTAATTATCAGTTGATATTGTTTAATACCATTCCCCTAAGAAGATACTCAATTAGGCTTCATGAGATAGCTACTGATGAACCATAGTAAGAAAACCCTCTAGTTGAACAAAAGATCATTATGGTAATAGTGTTTATAGTCCAAACACTGGGCCAAGGGGCCACACTTATCCTACTTTGGGCTACAAAGGTGGAACCTTAGAAGGCTGATAGTAGAGATAGAGCCCAGGATTTTCAATACCAAAAACCCCATATTTTCAGAGAAAAAATGATACTCAAGAGGTAGAGGATTGGTTGGGAATGATTTAATGACTCTTTGAGTTCTTAGAGATTATAGACTCCATTAAGGTGAATTATATTATCTTCAAACTTAAGGGTATGAGTAGGAGATGGTGAGATGTTATAGCTCTAGAGAAGTGGAATGAGGGACTAAAGTGTAAATACTTCATGAACCTTTTCACCTAGTATTTATATCTAAGTTCAATGGTATTAGATAATTTCATGAATTTTCTCAAAATTCACTAGGGTGATTAGAAAGTGACTCGGTATGCCATAAAAATTGTTGAACATGCTCAGATTTTACCTGAGGTTATGTCAAATGAGAATTTAAAGGTCTTGAGATTTTAGATGGGTCTTTTACTAAATATCCAATATTAGGTTTTTATGATGAATCTCACCTCTTATATTGATGTTCTGGATGGGGATTTGATGGCAGAAATTAGCCTGGTTGGTAAGTCTGAGTTGAATAGAGTACCTCCTACTCCTAGTGGAAGGTTTATAGATTCCTTTAAAGGAAATCCAAGTAAAATGAGCCTAATAGTTGAAATATTGGTAGTGGTCCTTGATATTAAACTTCCTCTTGATCATCACATTATATGTGAAAGTTATTCTTAATTTTTTTTATTGTGTCAAGATCATGCACTCAAAACATGATTGCATGGAAGCATCAAATATTTGAAGTTCATGCAGATATCCAAGACACTTATAGAGGTTTTCCATATTTTTAATACCCCACATGGAGGTACAATATCATATTTACTTTTAGGTTCACTGGAACAACCAAATACATCAAGAATAATGGGGTTTGATCCATATGAATTAGGAATAAAACAATTTCATGTGGTAAATAGGTCTCTAGTGGGAAGTAATATGGGTTCTATGATAATAAAAGGTACCATTTATGTTGATTCATCTTTAATGAATGATTTATTTGAAACTAGTTCCTCTCATTCATTCATATCAACCATCATTATGGATCAATAAAATATCAAAACAAATATCATGACTTATCTGATAGAAATTACAATTCCTCTTAGGAAAAAGAAAGATCAGTGTCAATGATTCCCCTCTTTTTATTTCTCTTTATCGGAGATCAATATTATTTGGGACATTTTTGTTCCTAATATGAATCCTTGGGACATAATTCTTAGAATTGACTAGTTGGTTTCTCATTAAGCTTGGGTTGATTATTATTAATGATGGGTGTCCTTTACTACCCTTGATAGTGAGTATTGTGTATTATAGGGAAACAAAGACCCGATGGGAAGCTGGTCTAAACCTCATATTCTGGATTTAGGTATGATTATATCCTTTTTCATTTTTAAACTACACTAGGAAGCCACTTATAGAGAAAAACCTCCAATATCTATTGAATAACAAGAAGTTCTTCTATTAGACTTTTTCAGTCTACCACTAGATAGGGAGATAAAGTTATCGATTGACTTGGTGCTAAGTACTCATCCTATATCTATTCTATCTTACCACATGGAACCATCTAAATTGTAGGAGTTAAATAATTTTTTGTATAACTTTATGTCCAATGGATTTATTTAACCCATCGTGTCTCCTTGGGGAGCAATAGATCTTTTTTACAATAATTTCAATAGGATCCTTCACTTGTGTGTTGATTAACGGAAGCTCAATCGGGTTATGGTCATGAACAAGTATCTATTACCTCATGTTGATGAGTTATTTGATCATATAAAAGGTAAAAGGTGGTTCTATAAGATTTATCATTGGTTTGGTTACCATAAACATAGGTCAAAGGAGGATGAAATTCCAAAGACCATATTTAGGAACATGCATGGTCACTATAAGTATCTTTTTATTCCCTTCCACCTGACCAATACACTTGATGATTTTATAACACTGATGATTAGTATTTTCCACCCATATCATGACCCTTTGATTTTGGTATTTGTGGATGAAATATTTGTTTACTCTATAACCAAGGAGTATCATGTACTTCATTTGAGTGTAGTTTTGAACATCTTAAAGGATCACTGAATTTATTCCAATCTATCTAAATTTCAATTATAGATTTGGGAGGTAATGTTCTTGGGCACGTAGTCTTGAAACATGGTATCTCAAATGATCCTGATAAGGTGAAAGTTATCATCTCATGAGAAGAACTATGGAATGTCTTTGAGATTCATAACTTATTGGACATAGCATGGTATTATCACCAGCTTGTGAAATTTTTCTTCAAGTTTTCATCTCCATTGACTTCTCTCACTTAAAAGGGAGTTAAGATCATTTTAGATTAAAAATTCAAGGATTAATTTGATTAGTTAGTGATTTTTTTACTTTATATCCTATGTTGACTCTTCCATAGGCTAGGCAGGGCTACGTAGTCTTTTGTGATGCTTCACTTTTAGGTCTGTTCTATGTTCTTATGATGGGTTGTCACATGGTGGCTTATGGTTCTCTTCATCTTTGTACTCATTAGAATAATTATTCCATATATGATCTCAAACTCACAATTGTGATGCATGATCTTAAGATTTGTAAGAACTATATTTTAAAGAATATTATTATCAATTAATATGATCATAAGATATTGAGTTATATATTTTCATATGAAGATCTAAATCTCTGTCAAAGGTAATGGTTGGAATATTTTTTTTGTAATTTGACATTTCATACACCCTTAGGAAGAGGAACATTATTTTTGACACTCTTAGTAGGTATTTTCCATCCCAGGATGTGAAGGAATAATAATAAGAGTGGAATATCATATATCTCTTTGCTTGCATGCATTTGGGATTCCAAGAGGATGAGATCAGTTTTGTTTTGGAAAGTGTTCAGTTAACATCCTCTCCTCTTGAGATGATCCTCCTAGAGCAACAGCTTGATGAATTATGAGGTATCAGGAATTCCTTATATGATGGGGATACCATCATTGAATGGTATCTATATCTAGAGGTAATTTTTCTTATGAAATAACTATATAATCTAGTTAACTATGAGAATGGGTGTGATGGTGGATTATCATAATTTCCAGTTGGTAATTTACCCAGGCATGACTAATATGCTTTATGATATGA
The DNA here is from genome assembly GCA_963277665.1 of Viscum album. NCBI lineage: Eukaryota > Viridiplantae > Streptophyta > Magnoliopsida > Santalales > Viscaceae > Viscum > Viscum album. The sequence continues at coordinate 692,825,123 of OY728131.1, forward strand.
GGCATTGATTATCTTGGCCAGGTATTAAATTGTACCTCGCTAATTTTGCTTCTTATTGTCATACATGGAAGTGGATCAAGGTTTACCATAAGAATCCTATTAGTCTACTACAACACCTAACTGTTTTGACCTAGAAATGGGAAGAGATGTCAATAGATTTTATTGTTGATTTTTTGAATACCCCTTAAATAAAGAATGTGATTTGGGTGGTGATTTATTTATTGGACAAATTGTATCACTTCATTCATATTTTTTATACTAAAAAATTTGATGATTTTGGAAAATTATACATGTATAGTATTTTCAGATTGCATAGAGTTCCATATGCTATTGTTTCTTATAGGGATCCAAGGTTAATATCATAGTTTTGGAGAGGCCTGTAAGAGGTAATGAGATACCATGATAAGTTGATCATAGTGTACCATCCTTATACATATGTTCAAATAGAATATGCTATATATATATTCTTAAATACATTATTTGTGCTTGTGTCCTTGAGTTTGGAGGAGCATAGGATTTCTATTTGGGGAAGGTAGATTTTACCTCCCAAAATTTCTACCGATCATCCATTAAAATTTCACCCTTTGAGGATTTGTATGGATATCCTTGTGAGTTTCCACTTTGTTGGTGTGAGTTTTGTGAAGCTTCCCATGTGGGATTTTTTTTGGTCTAAAAGACAACAACAAATATCTAGATGATTCTTTAGATGTTGGTAACATTATAGAGTCGGTATAAATCTTATGTGGATCATTGTCGATGTCCTTTTAAATTATCTATTGGTGAAAAGGTGTTATTAAAATTATATCATTAACTATTTCACTGACATATTAGCAAATAGGGGAAGTTAGCACCAAGATATGTAGGAAATTTTGATGACATTGAGTGGATTGGAATGGTGTCTTATGGTTTGGCCTTTATACCTAAAAATTATTTTATCAAGGGTATGTTTCATGTGTCAAAACTCAAGAAGTTTATGTCATACTCATCTTGTTATTTGAATTGGGATGACCTTGATGTAGATCCTAATATGACCATAACTGAGAAGTTGATCTAGATTATCGATTCATAAGTGTTGGTTCTCCATGGAAACTCTATACCTTCGGTCCAGGTTTTATAGTGACATGGTTTTGAATATCATGAGACTTGGGAGTGTGAGATGATGATGAGAGAGTAGTGGACTCATATTTTTGTGTATAATTATTTTTAATAAATCTTATTAGGGGTAGAAAGAATTATGGTATAGAGAATTGTAAAAAAATGATATTTTATTTTCGGTAAGACCTTTGTTTTTATTGATCCTTTTGATTCTCATTTTGATTCTTGGTTGATTCCTACTTGTTTGTGACTTTTGAGGGGTTGGGATGTGTTTTTATTATTATCTGAGAGGTTTGGAGGTTTCTCAGGAGTTTTTCTTGATATTGGTCAAAAGGATGTAACTAGAATAGCTACAGGAGGTCCACTAGGTATTCATTGAGATCCATCGGCTAGCTGGTGGTATAATGGAAGTAGGTCTTCCTACAGGAAGTCCACCGGCTAGTCGGTGGTAGGCTGGCATAATATAGTTCCTACAGATACTCTATTGTCTAGTTAGTGGGGTTTATAGAGACCCAAACCTTCTTATTGGTGTCACTGTCTTTCCAGTGGGAACTAGAAGCTAGCTAGTGATGTTTATCTAGGTGAGGAAGTACATGGTAGTATCATAATTATATTTCCCAAAACCCTTATTTTATTTCCTTAATATCCTCCCTCAACCCTAATTCAACCCATTTGAATTTAGAGGCTCTCTTGAGGTGATTTTGCCTCTTCCAACATTCAATATTCATGAATCAAAGTTTCTATTAGAGTGTTGAATCTATTTCGATTAGTGTAGTATTGATCTAATTATGAATTAATATTTCCCCCACTTATCTCTTTATTAAAGTGGATATAGATCCTTATCTCATTAATGGATCCAGATCTTGGTTTTTGAATTATGTTTCTCGGATTTACTCTTAGTAGATTCTAGAACTTTTTATCTCTCTGATTATGGATCCCTTGATGGTTGGTTGACAATACTATGAATTAAGGTAGGTAGTTTCATAAGGTCATTCCCATGAATTGAAACTGTTGTTTTTTACATGAATTAAAATAGATTTATAATTGATTTCTAAAGAATAATTTGTCATTCTTGAAAAAAAATCAAATTACATGGTGTGTGATCCAAAATCTTTGAAAATGGATTTTGAAATGAAGTGTTTTTTGTAGAATGATTTTGATAATGGTTCTTGAGAAAATAAGGCTTAAATTTTTTTATAGATATTGAATGAAATTAATTATTTTCAAAGGAATCATATACTCATAAAAACCCCTTTTGATGTTGGTTTTTTAATTGATATGGCATGTTAAAAATGAAATTTTGGGCTACTTTAATGATGATTAATGAAACTGATTTGAAATGATTGATTTTCCCCTCGATTGATTTCTTTAAACCACATGGAAGCCTGGGTGGTTAGGTGGGTTATCAAGGACAAGTAAACTAGGAATGTATTAGATCTATATAGAATCATATTGATTATGGTAATGTTAATTGAACATTGATATGGGAAGGGATTTTATTCATTAGGGTGGATTCATATTACCCCTAGGTCTAAGACCTAGGGAAGTGTTCACACCTAGATCTGTATTCACTGAGATGTGTGAGTATCCTTGATCCTTTATCTAAATAACCATGTGTCTTATAACTCTTGTGATATGGTCAAAAAAATATTTATACATTAAAATGTTGATAAAATTATTTTGTTCATTCCTATTTTATATAAATGATTTATTCATGCATGTTTTATTCTTCCCACTAAAATGACTTGAAATAATTTTTTATTTTGAATTATGTAAAATATTATCATGTCATGTATTATTTAAAAATGGAGCATATTTGTATTATTTCATATGGACTAATTATGAAATATCTAGGTGAAATCATACTGGGCTAGTGTCTCTCACACCCTACAATGCCTTAGGATGTGTGTAGACTTTCTTTTTCTAGGTATAGGAAAAGTGAAAGAATCACTTAGAGAGGGTGGGTGTTCTTGATATCTAGACCTTGAGAGTTGTAGTGATAGGAAAAGTATGAGATACACCTATTATGAGGAGATATTCTATTAACACTGACATTGGTTATGTGATGTCTTGAATTAATATAATCTTTCAGGTTTTCTACTTATCTACATTTTGATACTTTTATCTTGATGATTGTATTGGTATACCAATTTTTTATGGGTTTTTATCTACTAATCCTATATTTTATGGTTATTCTTATAGTGAAATCACTTCCCTTGATCATTTTCTTGATTCCCATGCACTATTCACCTACCCATGGGGATTATAAATTCCCTATAAGCCATGTGAGGTCTAACTTGGGATCTAGTTTAGTGGGTTATTAAGTTTGGTTCATGATGATAAGTCCATTCATTTAAAATTAATTCATATTATTTGAAACATTATTTCTTACAAAACATGAAATGATTTGATGTTTAGTTTTCATTAATAAAATTTCATGTTAGTTTCAAAATAGGAATATGTAAGGCATGTTAGGAGTTGTAAATATTTTTAAGAATCAATATAAGTATTATGTTAATGTATTTCTATGATGAATTATTATTAAATAATTATTAATTTGTTCATTTTGTGTGTAATTGATAGTTTAAGACCTTATAAAACTAGTTTCACTTAATAGATTCCATGATAATAGGATGGAATGAAATGATTTTTGTTCCATGACATTTTTATTTTTCATAGATTTTCCTACCATGATATGTTATACGAATGTATTGGGAATTTATTTCAAGAATATAGATTTTCCTTTTACTTGTGAAATTCATGGAAGGTGGATAACATTGCTAGTGATAATCTATTAATATTTGAGAACTTTTGGAAGTATCAAATTATTCCCTCTTTCCAAGAATGGATTTTGTTTTATGATACTAAAGTTATACAATGTGTTATAAATACCATTCCATGTGTAGTTGTTTAAAATATTAATATGAATATTTAATAATAAGTTTATTTTAATAATTATCATGTGCCATGAATAGTAAATATGAACTTCATTCTAAAGAAATTATGTCTAGAGCTAAGGAATGTTTACATGAGTTAATAGGGAATCATACTAGAATATGTGATACATACCATGAGCATGTTATACTAAATTGTTAAAGTAAAATCATTACATCCCTTACTTGACTTAAAATCATGTTTTCATTAATATAAAAATGATTAAATAATCCTAGTAGAGTATGAACAACATGAAGCGTGAATGTATTTCCTTTATAGTCTTATTTTAGAATTTGAAAGCATACTTTGTGTTATAGTGATTAAAAAATATTAAAATTATGCATGTTTGTGTGTTATATGAAGATAAAGTGTGGGAATGTTTTCACTTGAGAGTATATCTAAATAAAATTATTGAAGTGAAGATAATGGTGCTTCTTCTAAATGAATTTAAAGAAATTAAGAATGGGAAATGATGTACTATTTTGTTAATTTTTTCCTTGAAGTAATGATATTTTTTTATTAAAAAAATATAAACCATAAATGGTCATTCTAAAAGTTAGATAACATGATTGTTTCTTAAATAAAACCACTTCCATAAAATTATGTTCCAATTATTTGGAATAAATGTAAAGTGATTGCTTTCTAGTATGTTCCCTATTGTTGTGATTATGTGCTAATTATGGGTAGAAATTTTGGAAATCACCTTACATAAAAGGATAATCATTTAAATCCAATAAAAATTTTAATCTGAATGTGGATTTTGATACTCTTGTCGACCACACATAATTTATTTGAAAATAATGATGGAAAAATTGGTGATTTATATGATTTATTAGACATTGTTACAAATGACCGAGTGGCCTTTGTTGTAATTTTTGTGACTTTAATGGAATTTTTTTGGGTGTGTGAAATCCTTGAACCATTGACCTTTTTTAGCTATGTGAAATCCTTTAAACTTTGACCTTCTATTATTCTTTGTGACTTTTTAAGAGCATCACTCTGGTTTGAGAGGTATCTTCCTAGGGAGTGAGATCTTGGAGGTTGTTTTCATCTTTTTCAAATTCCCCTCCTTAGATGGTGGTTGTGTTTTGTTTTTATTGATGGGTTTCTTGTAGGATGGTTGTTTGGACCATTCACTTATCTTTCCTCCTCAGGTTGTGTTTTATTCTCGAGGATGAGAATAGTTTAAGAGGTATCTAGTGTAATGGTCCAGACCCTATTGACTCATTCCTTTGTATTTTTTCATAGTTCAAAGGTGTCACAATGGATTTTGAAGGTGTTCTGGAAGCTAAAGAATAATTCTATCCATCTTGAGGGTCACCAAATTGTGGCTTTGAGTGCGATACTGGCTATTCTAAGTTCCTTTTAGCTGCGAGCGGGGGGTGGTTGTTTGGTGTTGGTAGTTTTTGGTGTTTGAGTATTTTGGGTTGGTTTCATGGAATTAGAGTGAACCACAGGTAATAGAATGACCAAAGTGTCCATTTCAAAGGTGTTTTTTTTAGTGCTTCACCTTTTTAAAATGAGAGTATGGGAAATTCCCTAATTGATGGGCATGTCAGTGCACTAGGGTATGGTGAGGTCAAGCACGCGGGCAGGGTGAAATAGTGTGAAGGAGTTTTATACATTATGTTCTTCGATGTAGTAGGTTGAAATGTTTAAATAATCACATGAAACCATATCTTATAGCATAGTGGTGGTCAAGGATAATTTCTTCTCACAAAAGTATAAGTATTTACATCAAGTTCGTAGGGGTATTGTGTATGGGTAATCTATTAGTTTTGTAAAGGTTAAATGGAATATCACATGAGAGCATAGGATAGACTCTGGGATTTATGAAAGTGTGAGTTGTTTTATGGGTACATGAGGGTAGATGAAGGCTCATGTTGGGGTCTTATTCTACCACTGCATATGGGTCTCTCACATCAAGTTAGTTGTGTAAAGGTAGAGTCATGTGTGGATAGTTTGGTGCATCATGGTCATTATGAATCTACATAAAGGTAGACTGTGAACTTATTATAAAGTGCATGAATCATGAATATAGGTAGTATATTTTATTCAAAAAAATAAATTCTTCCCTCCTTGATTTTATTTTTCTATACGTTTCATACAATAAATGGAAACTTAAACTAAAATGTGGATTTAAATGTATTACAAGGAATAAGGATCTAATATTTGAATTTTTTCTTTTTTGTAGTTTTAAATTGTCTATTGTAAGACTGATAAGAATGGAAATAAATTTAATGTGTAATTAAATGAAAACTTAGACGTGGTTTTTGGAAATACCTATAGAACTTGTGTCAAGTATTTCCAAATAGAAGACTTTGCCTATTCATTTTTCTTCTTCATTTATCTCATTCCTGGGAAATATAAACCCTATATTTAAAAGTAATTCATGATCGTCCCGAGCGAGTCTTTTTTATATACATTTTTTGAAAAAAAAATATTTATTTAAATAATATTAGGTTAAAAAAATTGAAATGTAATGTGTAAAGGTGGTATCGCAAACGTTGCCTTTCAGCAAAAAAATACTTATTTTAAAATTACATGTTTGTATATTGAAAATTTTTATTTTTATTTTGTTTTCTATATATATATATTTATAAAAAATCACAATAATTTATCTACTATTTAATATCCGACATTATTGTCATTAAAGCATTATGGAATTCTGACAAAAACTCTCATACATGGCAATCTTTTATAAGAGGGTTTTCCCTAAAAATCATTCTGGATTTCTGATATGGGATTCAAGTTATCTTTTCCCTACACAAAATTAATAATATATTATTATTAATCATTTTTAATCAATTAATAATAAATAATTATTAATTATTAATGTTTACTTCTAAATATTAATAATTTAATAATTTATATTAATAATATTTTAAACAATATTATTTAATATTATTAATTACTATTTAACTACTAAAAAAATTAATAGTTATAATTATTAATTAATGGTAATTAAGAATTATTTAATTACTTATTAATAATAGTAATTTCTAATAAACTGATAAATTATTAATTAATTATTAAATATTGTTAATTATTATTAAAAAATACTAATAAATATTTAAAATTATTCATAGGTTATTAAATATTAATAATAATTGTTAAAGTATTAAATTACTAATTGTTAATTAATTATTACTATATTAGTATTGATTAATTAACTAATTTTTGATAATTAATATTAATTACTAATCATTATTAATTAATTTTTTGGACAATATCAATATTAATTACTAATAAATAATAATTAAATAATATTATTTTCAATTTAGTAATATTTATTTTGAATAAATATTAATCACTAGTTATTATTAATTACTAATAAATATTTAATTTTTTTGTTTAATTATTAAAAATAATAATATAATAATTAGTTATTAATTAATTATTAATTAAGAAATATTTAACTATATATGAAAATTAATACTTACAAATTAACTAATTAATTATTAAGTAATTATTAATTTAATAATAAATATTATTAATTAATTATTAATTTAATAATAAATATTAATCATTATTATTAACCAGTTACTAATAAATTTTTAAAATTATTATTTAGTTACTAAATATTAATAATAATGATTAAATTATTAAATTACAAATTAGTGATTTATTATTATTATATTATTATTAATAATTTAACTAATTATTGTTAAAAAAATATTAGTTACTAATAAATATTAATTAAATAATATGATTGAATATTTAATAATATTAATTTCTAAGAAATATTAATTATTAATTAATTTTAATTACTAATAAATATATAAAATTATTATTTAGTAGCTAATTATTAAAAATAGTAATATAATTAATAGTTTTTAATTAATTTGTAATTATAAAATATGTAATTACTTACTAGTAATATTAATTAAAAATTAACTAATTAATTAATTATTAATTATTAATTATTAATTATTTTTAATATACAATTATTAATAAATATTTAAAAATATTTTTAGTTGTTAAATATTATTAATAATGATTAAATAATTAAAATAGTAATAGTTAATTAATTATTATTTAATTAAATAATTATTGGTAATTAATATTAATTGAATAAAATTATTTACCATTTAACAATATTAATTCCTTATAAACATTAATTACTAATAAATTTTTAAAATTATTCTTTAGTTACTAATTAATTATTATTAATATTATGCATTATATATTATATATTTATTATTTAGTTATTAATAATATTATTTATTATTAATTGTATATTATTTAACTTTTAATTAATCAAAACCTATTATTTATAATTAAATATTTAGAAATTAATTAGTTGTTTATTAATATTAGTAAATAATAATTAATATTATTAATTAATTTTGTTTAAAATATTTTAAATATAAAATAGATAATTATTAATATTTATTAATAAACATTAGTTAATTATTATTTATTAGTAATCAATATTTATTATTAATTGATTAATAATGATTAATAATAATATATTATTAATTTTTCATAGGAAAGAGAGAACCTGAATCCCACATCATAAATCCTAAATGATTTTCAGGGCAAGTCCTCTTATAAAAAGGAGCTCTGGGCGAGGGTTTCTATCAAAATTCTAAAAAAATTTAATTGATTTAATGCTGGATATTAAATAGAAAATAAATTCGACTAAAATTTTTTGTTTTATATATAAATATATTTAAACAAAGAAAAAAAATAAAAAAAAATATAAAAACATGTATATTTAAAATAAGTATTTCTTTTGTTGAAATATGGCATCGACAATGCTACATTTCTGCATTAAATTTCCAAAAAAATAACCTAATATTATTTAAATAAATATTTTTTTCAAAAAACGTAAAAAAAAAAGAACTCATCCTAATCCCTTCCTATGTCTTTCTAGAACTGCTATAATTTTATCTCTCATGTTCTCGGTGTATCGCCTGAGGTATCTCTCTAGGTAGTAGATTAAAGAATTTTTATTATTATTTTTTGAAAATTGTGAGGTTACCATTATTTTCTTTTTCATTGGTTAGTTATCATGAATGATTTAATAAGATTAAATAAATTATAGGATTAAAATAGATAAAGCAATGTGCATGTATTTTATTCATAATTCCTATGTTATTTCATGTGTTGTTGCTATTATTATTTTATGTAAAATAAAATTACATATTTTGTTATGGAGAAATATAATGGTAAGGTAACTGAAATAATAATGGGAATATTGTATCAATTGTTCTCTAATATTTGTTGTACCTCTCGTACCCCTCGTGGTTTGATTTTCATGATCACAATCACTCAATTATTTATCTAATCTTGTTTTCAAGTGTTTTTGTTAATAGGCATGATTTCAAATGGCCAATGAATTGGGCCAAGAAAAAAAGAAGGCCAAATTGGACTGTTTTCATGTCCACCGGCCAACCGGTGGCTTCACCACCGGCCAGCCGATGGACCCTGGGCAGAAGGGACACTCACTGCCATCTCACCGGCCAACCGATGGCCTCAGCAACGGCCGACCAGTGGAACCTTGACAGAAGGCTGAGCCACTGCCTCAGCACCGGCCAACCGGTGGCCTCAGCACCGGCCAGCCGGTGGCACCCAGCCAGAACAGTATCAGCTACTGCCTCATCACCGGCCAACCGGTGGCCTCCTCACCGGCCAGCCGGTGGAGCCTGAGCCCGAGCCCTCCTCCATTTTGCAAACACCGGCCAACCGGTGGCCCTGTACCGGTCAGCCGGTGGAGCCAGTCAAACTAGTCGTTGGGCTTTTGACCAGCCTGTCCACTTGGCCTCCAACGGCTCCGAAGACCTCTCCAACGGCTCCGAAGACTCCCTAAGGCCATTTGAGGGTTCCCCCTCTATAAATAAAGGACTAGGAACCCCCGGAAGCCTAAGGAACATTGCCGGAACTATTGTGAAGCCAATGGACACATTTTCCATCATTTGGCGAACCTCCGGCGGACTTCCTCCAAGGAACCCCAACTGCTCCAATCCAATTCCACATCCAAGGAGCACCACCATAGAAGCTTGGGAGTGCACGTCTTCAACTCCAATCATCCATTGGCGCCCAAGGCTTCTCCAAATACGGTTTTTCATTGTTTATCATTTTGAGCTTCATTTTGGGTTTGTGCCTACAAACCCCATCTCTTTCTCATCTCCCTTTCTTTGGGTTCTCACACCACCTTCAAGGTGTGAAGAGGTTGGTCAAGCCTTACCTTGTAAAAGGCTTGTGACATAGGTGAGCTAGCCTTCACCTGTAAGAAGGCTAGTGGGTTCTTACTAAACCATTAAAAGTAAGTGGGTTCTTGCTCAACCATATAAAAGCAAGCTGTAATAGGTCCTAGACTAACCTGTAAAGTCTAGTGGGTTTCTTTCTAAAACCATTAAAAAGCAAGTGGTAGTAAATCTCTCAACGGTTGAGTTGGGAGCGGAGACGTAGGCCGGGTTTTAGGCCGAACTCCGTTATCAATTCTTGTGTCTTGCCTCTTTATTTCCGCTGCACTTTTAACTTTGATTTTAATTTGTTAATTATTTTTTAAAAGGCAATTCACCCCCCCCCCCCTCTTGCCATCACTTCTCCTTTTCTCCGCCCAACAATTGGTATCAGAGGCAAAATTTGAGTAATACCCTAACCGGTTTCAAATTTAAGATCCCTTGTGATGGCCTCAACCTCTTTCGCCCCCGAAGGCTATTCTTTGGGTCGTGCTCCATTTTTTGATGGAATCGACTATACCTATTGGAAAACCCGCATGACCACTTTTCTTAGAAGTATAGGCTATCCCATTTATAAAAGTGTCATGCATGGTTACACTCTTTCTTCCCCCGATGAATCCAAATGGACCCAAGCCGATATTAAAAATTTCGATCTTGATGGAAAAGCCATGAATGCTCTACATTGCGGCCTTGACCAAAATGAGTTCAATCGAGTTTCCACATGCACCTCCTCACATGAAATCTGGAAACTTTTGGAGGTTACCCATGAGGGGACCAACAAAGTCAAGGATACTCGATTGGATATGTATCGCCAGGATCTTGAGTCTTTTTCAATGCATCCATCTGAAAATATTTCTGAAATGTTTACTCGCTTTACTAACGTGTGCAATGGTAGAAAATCTCTTGGAGATAATATTTCCGCAGAAACTATGGTCAAGAAGATCCTATAGATCCTACCAAGCTCATGGGCACCGAAGGTGACGGCAATCCAAGAAGCTAAAGACATCAAGAACATGTCGGTAGAAGAGCTCATCAGATCCCTCATGACCTATGAGATCACCATGAGGAGGCAAGCTGAAAAGGAAGGCAAACCAATCAAAGTTCCAAAAAACATTGCCTTCAAAGCTCAAAAAGAAGAAAGCTCCTCCTCCTCATCATCATCTTCCTCTTCAAGCGGCGATTCTGAAATGGAGAATCTTGCCCGCAAGATGCACAAGTTCATGAAGAAGAACAAAAAGAAGAAATCTCGCAAGGCCCGCAAGGCTCAACCCGACGAAAAATCCGAGCCCAAGGTAAAATGTTATGGGTGTGGCGAGAAAGGCCATTACAAGCCCGATTGCCCACTCAACAAGAAAAAGGCCAAGCAAAAGGAAAAGAAGAAGGCATTCAAGGCCACATGGAGTCATAGCTCCTCATCCTCCTCCTCCTCCTCAAGCGACAATGGTAACAAATGCCTAATGGCATTCCATGAGGTAACATCTTCCGACTCCTCATCTTCTAGTACTTCAAATTCTTTTAATAATTTATCCTATGAGGATCTCCAACATGAAAGAGATCAATTGGAGGAAGGTTTTCACGAACTTTCTTCCAAATTTGTTTCATTAAAAAAGAATTTCAAAAAACTCTCTTCCGAAAAGGAACAACTTCTCAAAGAGAAGGAAGAGTTGACCCTTAAAATCCAAAATCTTCCCGATGTTGATTCTATGGAATCAACCATCAAATACCTAAGAGAATCCCTAGCCAAGTTCACCCAAGGGGAACAAAATTTGACCAAACTCCTTGGTTCCCAACGCATATCTAGAACCACCGAAGGGCTTGGCTATTCCAAGCAAGCTTCCTCTTCCCATGCACCAACTATTTTTGTAAGGGGGAGCTCCCAATTTAAATTTTGTAACTATTGTAAAAAACCCGGGCACTTAATTTATGAGTGCAATTGCAAAAATGCCCGGTATGGTTGGACCAAAAAAATTTTCTTCAATGATGAATTTTATAGGAGAAGACCCGCCTCTAGACAAGTGTGGATTGAAAAATCCCTTTTAGCGAGTCTCACCGGACCAAAATTTGTCTCGGTTTCAAAAAACTCTCCCCGGTGATTTGTTGTTCTTATTTAGGGGGAGTTAGGATTGTTTAAGCTTTTTGCGAATTTCTATTCAAAACTTTCAATTCAAATTTTCGATTCAAACTTTCAATTTCAACACTTGGTATCAAATTTTTTAATTCTAAATTGTTATTCAAATTTTCATTTCAAAATATTCAATTCAAAGTGTTATTCAATTTTTTATTTCAAAATTTTTGATTCAAAACTTTCAATTCAAACTGTTATTCAATTTTTGATTCAAAACTTTCAATTCAAATTTCAAAAATTTCAATTGGTTTAAAAACTCTATCTTGTTTTTCAAAGGTTTCCCTCAATCAAGTTTTATGCCCCGTGCTATTTTGATAATCACAAAGGGGGAGAAACTCTTGGTTGATTGGGGGAAAAATCTTTTAAAGCATGACTTTCATTTCATTTTTACATTGTTTGTTTTGGTGATTGTGATCATCAAAATAGGGGGAGATTTTTGTACCTCTCGTACCCCTCGTGGTTTGATTTTCATGATCACAATCACTCAATTATTTATCTAATCTTGTTTTCAAGTGTTTTTGTTAATAGGCATGATTTCAGATGGCCAAGGAATTGGGCCAAGAAAGAAAGAAGGCCAAATTGGACTGTTTTCATGTCCACCGGCCAACCGGTGGCTTCACCACCAGCCAGCCAATGGACCCTGGGCATAAGGGACACTCACTGCCATCTCACCGGCCAACCGGTGGCCTCAGCAACGGCCGACCGGTGGAACCTGGACAGAAGGCTGAGCCACTGCCTCAGCACCGGCCAACCAGTGGCCTCAGTACCGGCCAGCCGATGGCACCCAGCCAGAACAGTATCAGCTACTGCCTCATCACCGGCCAACCGGTGGCCTCCTCACCGGCCAGCCGGTGGAGCCTGAGCCCGAGCCCTCCTCCATTTTGCAAACACCGGCCAACCGGTGGCCCTATACCGGTCAGCCGGTGGATCCAGTCAAACTAGCCGTTGGGCTTTTGACCAGCCTGTCCACTTGGCCTCCAACGGCTCCGAAGACCTCTCCAACGGCTCCGAATACTCCCTAAGGTCATTTGAGGGTTCCCCCTCTATAAATAAAGGACTAGGAACCCCCGGAAGCCTAAGGAACATTTCCGGAACTATTGTAAATCCAACGGACACATTTTCCATCATTTGGCGAACCTCCGGCAGACTTCCTCCAAGGAACCCCAACTGCTCCAATCCAATTCCACATCCAAGGAGCACCACCATAGAAGCTTGGGAGTGCACGTCTTCAACTCCAATCATCCATTGGCGCCCAAGGCTTCTCCAAATATGGTTTTTCATTGTTTATCATTTTGAGCTTCATTTTGGGTTTGTGCCTACAAACCCCATCTCTTTCTCATCTCCCTTTCTTTGGGTTCTCACACCACCTTCAAGGTGTGAAGAGGTTGGTCAAGCCTTACCTTGTAAAAGGCTTGTGACATAGGTGAGCTAGCCTTCACCTGTAAGAAGGCTAGTGGGTTCTTACTAAACCATTAAAAGTAAGTGGGTTCTTGCTCAACCATATAAAAGCAAGCTGTAATAGGTCCTAGACTAACCTGTAAAGTCTAGTGGGTTTCTTGCTAAAACCATTAAAAAGCAAGCGGTAGTAAATCTCTCAACGGTTGAGTTGGGAGAGGAGACGTAGGCCGGGTTTTAGGCCGAACTCCGTTATCAATTCTTGTGTCTTGCCTCTTTATTTCCGCTGCACTTTTAACTTTGATTTTAATTTGTTAATTATTTTTTAAAAGGCAATTCACCCCCCCCCCCCCCCTCTTGCCATCACTTCTCCTTTTCTCCGCCCAACAATATTGATGTGGTAATTCAACCTTATAATTTAATTACCATTTGTTTTGCGATATGGTGTTTGTATGAGCCCCTTTTTTCTATGAAATTATTTTTTATGTAAAATATAAATTATTGATTGTTGTTGAGTGGAATGTGAAATATGAGGTGTTTGATATATAATGTTTGGTTTGTTAGTGATTCTTAGAATCATGGTATGGGTTAAATTAATAAATTTGGAAACTAGGTTATGGCTAAATTAAAATACCATGGGATGTTAATTAAATCTAAACAAGTGGAATGGTTGAAAATAAATAGATGTAGAATGTAATTGAGATATAAATTCATGAAATGAATGAGGAACTAATATCTTTATTTTATATACATATTTTTATGGGATTTTATGTGTTTTTCTATTGGATATTAATTAACTTAATATGATATGTCTCCCTAATATTTATGTTTTGTTTATTCTTATGCAAGACCATCATTTAGAGCATATGATGGAAAACATGACAATTGAGGAAAAAAAGCACTTCCCACCGACCTGAAAAAAATGAATATTGAAGCAAGGATTTAATATGAAGACAAAGAGGCTAAGATATCCATTTAATGAAGGTTTCTCAAGATTTTAGATGATCATGGAAGTATCTAAAGATACAAAGTTGAAAAACTTTGTGAATCAGAGGTTCTGGCACTTAAAATTAAAGATACATATCATGCACTTTACAAATGAAGTATAAATGTCCAAGACATGAATATATTATAAGTCATGAGAAGTAACTAACATTACAAATCATGTAAATATTAACCAATATAAAAACCCTTGAGAAGACATAAATAATATTTATTTCAATGTATCTTTTGACAAGGGGTTTTCAGGGATGACCTACCACAACCATTTATCACCATTTTTGACCTTAGAAAACCCTTTAAATGTATATTGTCTTATATATATGGGATTTTTCGAGATAGAAAACATTTCATTCCACGCTAATGCCGCAACCACCGGGAGGCTTTCACAGGGTTCCAGATCAAAGTTCTGCATAGATAAGTTTTTCATTTTTTTGTCCATTTCTTTCTTCTGCTTTCATGTAAACATTGAATGTTGTTTAGTTTGATTCCAATATTTATATTTTATTCATTCTCATTCTCATTCACTCTCTTATATTCTCTTTCATATGGAATATGATTTATTCATTATTAGCGATCACCCAAAAATGATTGTCTAAATCTATAGGGGAGAGCAGAATCATTCAAAATGGGTGTGTATCAAAGTGTTCTATTTCATTATTCACTTTCATAGTGATTATATTCAATTGGTATTGTGTTGTGACTCATTTTTATGATATCTATTATTAAATCATGGACCAAGTGTGTTTAATATAGGATAAAACCCAACATGATTAAGATAATTAATTGATAACCATTGAATGTGATTATTCTTCTACAATTGTAATTTGATCTTAATGTGCTATTATTATTTTAATTCATCAGAACAACATGAATTAAGATTTTAGGGTAGATAGATAGGGTTTGAACATATCTCTTATTGATTAAATATTACATATTTAATATCCAATGAGTATTATTATATTGCAAGTGCAGACATGACCTATTTCTAGAAAAACCACCCATGGAAACTCGTTACCTCTCTTTTGATTTTCCATTTAAATTCATTTGTTTTATTTACAAAATTTTATTTAATAAAAACAAACTTAAAATGGAAAGACCTAAGCTTTAGTCAAGATTTTTTATTATTGTGTTCCTCACTCTCTGTGGGATCGACCCTGAACTTCTACTATACTATACCTTTGTAGTTAGTACAGTTCATGAATATATAAATTTATAATTTTATCATGCCCATAGGATTTAACAACATATTTTGGGAATATCAGTAATAGATGAAAATAAATCAATGTGATTTCTAAAAATGATATTTCTTTGAATATGGTAAGTAAATGTAAGAAAATTTTGAATATTGATGGGTGAATAGAAATATGGAATTGGATAAATTAATTAATAAAAGTGTAATATTTTTTTGTTGATATGGTTTTTTTTTCTTGGTGGTGTTGCAAAGGCAGTGTGGTCATTAATGGGTAGTGGTAATGCAATGGTGGAATATATTAGTAGTTTTAGGATTGGTTGTGTGTACCCCTAGGATGGGTTCTATGTGATCCTATCTATTCATTTATTTTCTCATTATTTATAAACACACCACACCAGAGTTGAGTATTTTGTACTAACACCAAAATTTTCGGTTCTATATGGTTTCCCCAACATCCACATTAATGGGGATGGATGGGTAACTCCCCCCTCTTTTCCATTCTCTCTTAAGTAGAAAACTAGCTATGACGGGCTGAATTTGGAAAAATCATGCAAGGTGTGGGAGTGGAATGTGGTGTACCCGATGATGTGATGGTATGATGGTTATGTGGTGGCAGTCATGCATGGTGGGATTAGGGGATGAGGTTGATATCTTTTATGTTCAAGATACCCTACTTCTCTGATAATATAGTAATGGATATGGATGTGAAGTGGTTATGATCTGATGATGTGATATGTGGTTTTACTCTATTCTAACACAATATGTTTGACCTTGTGAGAGTTGTAGTATGGAGGGATGCATATCAACCCACATTAAGTAGGAATGTATGAGAGCACAGGATGTTTTACGTTGGGGTGTGAGAGAAAAATAACCAGTGGGTAAGTGTTTGTGTGGTTCCTATGATTATTCTCTTACGATATAAATTTATTAAACATGTGTTTTTTACTTGGTGAGTGATCTTTGGTAAGGTTTTTTATGGGTAGATGACCAATTAGGTTTTTTTTTCTAATCTTTCCTTACTAGAGAATCAGTATACCTTTCTCAAATTTGTATGAGAGTTCCTAAGGAGGATTCTACTGAGTTTACATTTTATTCTCACCCTACATAAATATAAACTATTTTTTTGCTGTTCATGTGGAATTTGGTGAATAATATGAAGTGTAATTGCTTAGAGTGGAGATTTTTCATTGGAGCTGCTGCTTAGGATTTATTTTGGACTTTCTTTTGATGTTTTATTCTGTATAAAATGACATGATTTGTTATATTCTATTATATGGGATTTTGTTTTATTTATTTTATATAGTTTTAATCAATATTTATCTTATTATATCTTTTCCTTAACTTATATTATGAGGTTAATTCCACTAATTTCATGTTTTATCCCCTTAGTGCTAGTTGTAAACGCAGGGCTTATTGGACGCCAGCTTCAGGGGTCACTCCTTCACTTCATCGCCATCCTATGAGGGGTACCATTGGAGGAGGGGTCATGAAAATAATCATATAAAGGAACTACTATGAAATTTTAGTGTAAAAAATACTCCAAGAAAATTATCACATAGATTTTACGTAGAAGAACGATCGTCGTGTGATAAGTAATTAATTATTATTCAAGAATATGAATATTCCAGTTATATAATGTTCAAAGTAGTTTGTTCTAGGTCACTGATGAGGAAATTTTTTTATAAATTTTATTCTTTAATTAAATATTTTAAATTACATCATAGGGTTATTTTATGATAAATTACACATTTTTTATGTTTTAATATAATTTTGATCTTAAATAAAAAAATGGGCTAATTTTGGAATTTAACTATTTTAATTTATTTGTGTATTTTGGCCATAACTTTTTCTATAATGATTGAAATTGTGAAATCCATTTTTATAGACGTAAAAACTTCATGGGATTCATTTAATGTTTGAATCAAAGCTCAATCCATCAATTTAAGTCCCAAAACCAACTCACAAGTTGGGCCTCAAAAATTGTGCACATATCTGGATACTTTTAAATATGGGCCCATATATAACAAATGGTTATCACAATGAATCTAAAATTAGACATAGGTATATTTAATATACAAATTAAAAACTTTCATAACTGATTCCATGTGATATTATTCTATTTTTAATTTCATAATGACTGGGGAGGTTGGAGTATTGGAAAAAGAAGAGTCTACCTGGACAGATTACTTTTCATAGTAAATCAGCCATAATTCTTTCATCAGGTGTCCCAAAAAGTTTAAATTTTGAGGTTAAATGAGTAATACATATATTAAAAAAATTTATTAATACCACATTTACCAATTTCATAATTTAATTGGTCTATCACATGAAAACTTTCGGATGAAAATTCTGGGTTTGAATTTTTCACCCCCTCTCCCTTTAAAAATGTGTTTCTTATTTGTTTCATAGGGTTAGAAACTTGTGGGTAACCTTTGTTATCCATTATCTGTATATTTTTATTATTTTAATTTATTTAATATTTGTTTTATTTTAATATATTGTCTCTATTATTCATACCCTCTTTCTTTTTTTATGTGTTCTCTATCCATTTTTTCCCTTCTCAACTCTACTAACAATGGCGAACTAACCTCAATGTTTGTTTGAGGGAGGTATGGTGGTTTGATTGAGTTTTTTTTGTGCTTTAATTTCAATATATTTATTCAATTATAAAAATTTTGGTGGTGGTTAAATTGATTATGGTGAGCGGTCTCCCTGTTTTCGCTACCATTGAATTCTTCTTCTCATTTATCATTTTCCTTCCCTTTACTATTTCTGTCGTGCATATGTTAGAGTATAGAATGAGTAGTTATGGTAAACTAAGAGGTATCCTAGTTGAAGATTTGAATAGTATTTCTTGTATTAAGAGGTCTCAGTATGGGTTAATCACATTTAAAATGATAGGGTGTATTGTGACATATATTGATCACTACATTGAATTGAATATTAAGATTCTTTTGAACAATGATAGTAATCATCATAACCTCCCAAGAAAATTTTCCTTATTTCATTCTTCTAAATAATGTTTTTTTATTGAATATATATATTTATTTATATTTATATTTCATGCATTTAAACCCCCCCCCCCCACCTCATATATATTAGTTTTATAGTATTATATTAGTTATATTTATAATAGTGTTAATAGAAAAATATTTGTGTGTAAAATACCTCCACGTGATTGACCCTATTTTTTGCCACTATGGTACATTATTAAGATAATAAGAATTTAATTTACCAAGGATCCCTAAAAAATTCTCATTTATCAATTTGGAATCATTTTTGGGAAGTCTAAGTGCTTTTACACACTAGTTTTCATAAAAAACAAAAATAATAAAAAAAATTATTACATATCTTTTCATTCATAGTATTAAGAAGTATTATTTAAATTGTTTATAATATTCTATACCTAGTGATTATTTGTATGGTATGGGTGAATTTTTTAAGAAATAATGTGAATATATCCTTAGTAAAATGGAGGATTTGGGAAATAAAACAAACATTTCTGCCTTCATTCAAGAATCCAATGTCTAATGGTCAAAACAAAAAAACAAAAGTAAATTGAACCATAAGAGATAAAGATTGTTACACCTAAATTTTAAGTTGAAAAACCTAAGGAATACTTGAATTTGAAACTTTATGATCCAATCATCTCTCTTTGGCTATTTCTTGAAGAGGTTCCTAAAGATGTCATGTTAGCTGATATAATTGTGGGAGCACAACATGATTCTGAAGAAAATTAGTTAAATTTAATTTAATCTAAATAGATAAGTGATTATTCCATATTATAAAATGATAGATCAGTTCATCTATACCTCTCTCTTTCTTTGGAAGAAGATTAATAAGACCCTATTAAGAAATAATTTCTAATGGACTTGATTGAGGAGATAAATGTTCATACTGTTTTACTGGAAAGGGAAATTTTCATTGTTGATTCATCATGAATAAATCATATTTAATTTAAATTATTTTCTAACATCCCTTTTTTTTAATTTATAATACAATGGAAAATAATCATTCCCTAGATGAATTTAAATAAAATTCCAAAAAATTTGTGTCCAAATAAAAAGAGGACCCCTTATTCCTCTTTCCCCCATTTTCAAAGTTCCACCACATTGAAAAGGGGTAGGATATGTTGTACTCCATCCATGGGTTCCTTTATAACCAATGAATGTTGAAGAACACTGTAAGAAATATGTTTTGGTGGTTTATAAGTAATAAATTCCATCCACCATTTTATTGGGTTTAAACCACTATAATTGCCTGACTATGGGTATTAAAAACCAATCACCCACATGGGGGCCCAAACCATGTTCTATCCTCTTTTACCATTATCTTTCTTTTTCTTTATTTTCATTATGTTTTTCCTTATTTCATTCTTTATAGGTATAAGTGGATGTATCTAGGACCTTAACTCAAATATTCTACTGTAAAATAAAGTTAGGTTGTATTTTTATTCTCTTTTTATTTTCTCCCCATATTTATATTTTGTTGAGATGAAATGAGGAGTGGTTAAATTTAAGTGTTGGTGGGAGTGTCAACCAACTTAGTTTTTTTGTGTGATCTTATTTTTTTTATATTATTAGAAACATTATTCTGAAATGAATATTATTATCATTTTTTACACTTCAACTAATTTTGATAAAGTTCACATGATTTTTTATGTGAGAAATTTTTCCTTGAATTGGATTTTCAAATATTTTTATGAGTTTAACTAATTTTTCAAATACATTACCATGAAACAATGAATCTAAATATCTTTTCTAGTCCTATGAGGTATTCTGGATTATTTTTAATTATTCTTCCTAACACTCACACATTCTTGATGGAAACCTGGATTTTGTGTGAGAACCAGAACTTGTGATTTTTCTCTTTAGAAGCATTAGAGTGGATAAAATCTTTTTGATATGATTTAGAAATTGTTTTTTGGATAGCCACACATTAACCTGATATCCACCCTTACATTTATACTTTGTTACCACTTAAATTCCAGGAATTTCCTTATAGTTTTAAGCCACATTACAAGATTATTTTTCCTTACTTACCCTCACTCTTGGTATTTTTTCATGGATATTTCAAGTTTGTGTATGGGGAAGGGACTTTCATGTGAGTTCTTTCTGATGTGTTTAAGGTTTGGGTGGTGTGATGTTTTTTTCATAATCTTAGGCAGTGGATTGAATTATAATTGTTCATGACACATCATTTCATTGTGCTTTTTTGTATCATTTGGTTCTCCTTCAAAAAAATAAAAATAAATAAATAAATAGAAAAAAATGATTTGATCTCAAATTTCTCATTGTAATTTATTTTATGACTCATGTAAATCTATAAAATCGAGGGAATTAATTCTCATTAATTCATTTTATTCAATTGTCAGCTCATCCTCTATGAAAAAAGTAAAAAATATAAAGTTTTTATTTACTAGAGCTTTAAAAAAAGAAAAAAAGTGGGATAACATGGTTGAAATCATTCATGGAAATAATTTATTGGATAATGTACCATTTAATAAAATCAGGTGGTCTTTTTTTATATTTTCACACAGAATTAGGTGAGGTTCATCCTGAATTTTCACTTGAATATTCATGTGATTTTACTTAAGAGTCCAACCTCCTCTTTTCAGCCTTAATATTTTTTAAATAATTTTACCCACCAACCATAAGCCACATAAATAACCTATAAAAAAGCACCCATGATTGAAAATAATTTCATGTCTCATGCTGTGATAAAATTATAATTTTCACAAGCCTATATTGATACATGAATTTTCTTAGTATAATCATAACTCCAGATATAGTTTCTATTTAGTGAAGAGTGACATAAAATTTAATGTTAGGTAGGTTGTGATTGATCCATGGATGGATTTATGTGGTTGAATAAACTTAAATTTGAGTAATTAAAATGAGAGATAATTATTTTTAAAATAATATACATAATGGAATTTTGTTTTGGAAAAGATCATGGATGTTTTCTCATTTTTTATTATTGTATGGATTTTGATTTGGATGTATGATGAATGCTTAAGAGTCCAACAGTTAAGTGTGGGGAGTGATTAATATAATATTTTCATACATTTTATTCTATAATTAAATGTTTTTAATTCAACCATAGTGTTTTTATGGGTAATTATCAAATTTTTATGTTTTAATAGAATTTTGAGATTAATTGAAAAAATGGCCTAATTTTGAAATTTAACTATTTTAATTTATTTCTGTATTTCACTCATAACATTTTATAAACTAATTGAAATAGTGGAATTAATTTCTTTATACATCCATATATCATAGGATTAATTTAATTAATCTAGACCCAAAACTCAATCCATCATTTGAAGTCCTAAAACCAACTCATAGGTCGGGCCTAAAAAACTATGCACAAATCCAAATAATTTCAAAGATGTGCATATATATAACAAATAGTTAAACCAATGAATCTAAAATTATACATAGGTATAGATAAGATAATAGTGAAGAAATTTAATAACAAATTCCAGGTGATATTTTTCCATTTTAAAGCTTATAATGGCGTGGGAATTTGGAGTATTGGAATACAAAGAGTATTTCAGGACAAATTAATTTTCCTGAGTAAATAAACCATAACTCCTTCATAAAATGGACCATAAATCTATCAATTTTAGGTTACATGAGAAATATACATAGGAACAACTTTTATGAATACTACATTTACCAATTCCATCATTTAATATGTATATAATGAAAAAAAATACAGATAAAAATTATATATATGAATTTTACACCCGTTATCCCTATAAAAATTGGTTTCTTCTTCATTTCATGGGGTCGGAAACATATGGGAAACATTTTTTATCCATTATCTATAGAATTTTAGTATTTAAATTACTTTAATATTAGTTTTATTTTAATATATTATATCTCTTCTTCATACCCTCTTTCTTTCATTTTTATTTTTATGTGTTCTCCCACTATTTTTTCCCTTCTCAACTCCATTAAAAATAGAGAACTAAACTCAATGTTTGTTCAAGGGGGGATAAGGGTTTCATTGAGTTTTTTTAGATTTAATTGAAATATTTTTATTCAAATATAATAATTTTAGTGGTGGTTATATCAATAATGGTGATAAGTTTCCCCATTTTCTCTACCGTTGAATTCTTATTCACGTTTATCATTTTCCTTCCCTTCACTATTTGTGACATGTGAACTATAGAGAATGGCATTAGTAGTTATGGTAAGTGAATAGGTATCCTAGTTTATGTTCAAAATTTTATTTCCCTAAAGGTATAGGTCTTAGTAGGGGTAATCATATTTCAAATGATCGGGTGTAGTGTGACAGGTCTTGATCAGTACATTGAATTGAATATTAATATTTTTTTGAACAATGATATCAACCACCGTAACCTCACAAGTAAATTTTACTTATTTATTTATTTTCAATGAATTTTTTTTATTCCATATATATTTTTATTTATATTTAAATTTTATTAATTTCAACCCCCCTATATATATTAGTTTTATAGTATTATATTCATTAGATTTATAATAGTGAAAATAAAAAATGTGTGTATATAAGAGGCCTCCACATGATTGACCCTAGGTTGTACCACTATGGTGAATTATTAGGATAATAAGAATTTAATTTACCAGGGATCCATGAAAAATACTTGCGTATCGAACACCAAATTCAATAGAATCTCACTTGCACTATAGAAAACTTCTAACACTCTACTAGTTTATCTGACATGTCAAACATGATTATTTTGGGGTGTGAAAATTGTTATTAAACCCACCATTATACATGTGTATAATTTTCTTATTATTATCCTATATATCTAATAATATCCCTCAAGATTTGATATGACTGAGATTATATTTTTTCTCTCCAACATTCATGAAATTATGCATAATATCATAAATAAAGTTTTATTATAATACGATTGAAATTTACTATATATATAAATCCAAAATCTGGAACGAAATATTTCATATATTTCTTATTTAATAGCATCAGAAACCTCAACATACTTTCTCTTATGTAGATATAGAAACTAATGATTATAGTAATATTTACACTTAGATTTATTTTTATTCTAGATCAAACTAATCTAAACAATAATAGTTTTATATCCCCTAAAAACTAGTTAATGAGATCCAAAAAGTCCCAAAACAATTATTCAAGCATCCTAAAGGATATAGAAAATAAAAGGCAATGAAATTTGAGTGAAACTTTTTTTCATGAAATCTTATTGAAAATCACCTACTTATTACCACAAAGTAGGTCTCCCTTTTTGAAAATCATGTCATGCGAACTAAAAATAATGACCTCGTTATTTTTTGTGGATATTTGAGTGTTATGAAAACCAAATAAAAATTTTATTTTATTTTAAAATCAAAGGTGTCATTTTCAACCTTATAAACATAAGTTTGGGTTTCCAAATTTGGAAAAGGAAGGACTACTTCATAACACCTCAATCCCTTCATGAAGCACTTCCTCTTTCATAGCATTTCCATTTTTTGTCTGAATGATTCATTTTTTCACTCTTGGGTATGACTTTTAGTTACCAAATTTGGATAAGGAAGGGTAGATAGATATCATTTTCCCCTTTTCAAAGAACCAAGATTCCCTCAAAGAAATTTCATTTGTAGAAAGGTGTGAATTTTGGGCTTCCTCCAAACCATTTTATTCCTTTATGGAATGAATTTAGGGATTTTATATCTATCACATAATGATATGTGTAGTACCCATTTACACTACAAGGTCCCTCATGAGGCGTTATGATCAGCTCCTATGTGGGCCTCTTCTCCTTCACAGACTTCCATGTGGCCACCCATTTATTGAAAATGGTTGACCCATCAACACCTATAAATACCCCCACTCCTTCCTAAGAGAGTTACAGAGAGGGGTGTTAAAGATAGATAGATATTAAAAGGATACTGAAGATTTCACATTTTAAAATAAACATTTTAAATAATCCATTTCATGTAAATTTAAAAAGAAAAGAAAATTATTCCATGAAGTGCCTGAAAATCATTTCCATCACAAAGTTCCTACAAAGCATCTACTTCGTGAATCACCTCTGAAGCATCCGATTCGTGATGACTTTCCTCTGTAGAGGTCCTTCATGAAATGAATCTACAAACTAAGTTCATGGAGGGTGATTTTAGGGTGGTGCTTCATAGAGGATTCTTCATAAAACAACCTCAAATGCAGTTCTTCATGGGTTGCACCCCCTTCGCATAACATCTCCTCCTATGAAAAATGGGTGGTTTCAGATGTATTTATTCCCCTATCTTCTATGCCTATATCCTATAAAGAATTTGGACCTCCTATTACCAATAATGAACAATCAGATTTTGTATGTTTTATATTCTTTACTAAATTCACCCACCAAGTCAAGAAAAATACAAATGATCTTGATGGATTCTTATTTCGAAAATTAAGACCCTTCAAAGGGAAATATTCTAGAAAATATATCTATCTAAATGAAGATACATTATTTAATCCCTACTCTACCCATAAATGTCATCCATATCACATCCTCATGGCATGAAATTAAACTACATGGACCACATCCTTATTATAAGATATTAAACTACAATCTTACCCAATGTGATAAGCATAGGACTCCATGCGCAATGATTACATGATTTCTTATATCATGAGTATGAGAAGACACCTTATCCATGGAAATCACTAATGTGTAATTACCATTAAAATACAATGGAATACTCCCATGCAATGTTCCTGATCTTATATATCTTATTTCTCACACCAACCATGACTCATAAGACCTTAGATATCCGAATTTATCATACCATAATTAAAAATGCCTCCAAATTGGGACTCCTCTCTTGGTGTAAGACCTAAGAAGTCATTCCCTCATTAATGACCTCATCCCAATGGTATGTTAGTGAGTAGCATTAGGGTATCTCCAACGGTTAAACCCTATTCAATACTCTATTGTCACATCTTTCATGACATAGATATCCCCAAATTATGGTGTTAAATTATGTGTCCAACATCCTCATTGCATGACATAAAACTGCACAATAATGTATTTACCATGTGGTGTAAAACTATATGGTATAGTCCTATCACATGACCTTAAACTATGCATTTCAAACTATGTGGGATTTGATTATTATCAAATAAGATACGTAGGACACATCCCAGAGTTTCAAAGACAACATCATATTCCATACCCATCCTCACAACACCATATTCCTCATGATATCATATATATATACTTCCTTAACCATATTATATTCCCAAAATTTTGTATGTCCCTTTATCCAGGGACATATTACGTAGGGAATAATCACATTGTGTTATATTCACTATTAAATCATGCATGAAATCATTCCCCTATTTGGAAATCCATATTCCCTCCAGGTCTTATCATGTTTCCCTCACTAGTCCATATTCCCTCTGAGACCCATCTTCACAAGGTCATATTCCTTTTGAGACCAACCCAATATAATTGGGCTATATCCCCTTCAAGGATGATCATAAAGGGTCTATCATTCACAAGTCCCACACCAACCATTATCAAGAACCCTTTACCTAAGAATCCTTACCATATGATGTTAAAATGTGTAGATCATTCCTGGTCGCATAACCTAAAAAGGTATGATGTTTCCCATTTAATGGAACCAAACTATTTGGGTTATGATTAATTTTATAAGGATATATAGGTATCCCCTCTTATAGTCACAATCCCAATATCATAAGCATATACCATTTTCTTGGATGGGGAAGAACTCTAGAGTTCCTAGTTATATAGCTTTAAATCATCGTCACTAAGTAATAATAGAATAGGATGGTGAAAATGATACATATGATTATTACCATCGATAGATAACCTATAATAAATACATGTGTTCACATCAATAGAATATATATGAAACATACATATATTAACATAAATACATGTTAATAACCAATTTCTGGCATGAGAGTAACAAATTATGCAATGGGGTATGGGAAGGATTCAAAAAATTCATCTTAAATCTATAATAGATTCCAAAAGTATGAAAGAATCCCATCAAAAATGTGTGATTCGCCTAACCTCACATTCTATCAAATAATGTACATTCCAAAACATCACTAATAAAACCACTTCAATGAACACCTACCTTTGAAAAGTAGGTCTCCAATGATGTTCATTTTAAACCATTGTGAATGAGAGAGACTTTGGGTATTTCTAGTAACAAAAACACACTCCCATCGAAAATTGATTGAAATAAAAATGTTTAACCCGACATGAATATTTCAACTATGTTAGCCTTTTACAAATAGATGTTAAACCATTCTCATTCAAAGAAAAATATCCCAACATGAAAACAAAATACATTTTCACCCACCCAGTGCCTTCAACACTAGTTTAAGATTGAATTCATTAAGTAGTATCACCTCAAAGATACAATCCTAAACTTGGATATTGTGCATAATTCACTCCTTAACTTGAAGCCACACCATTCATCTACACAACGATGAGTCTTGAAAGAACATGTGGAACCTGCTTCCACCCTGAACTATTTTGGGAGTATCTCCTCGGAGAATAGAAATAAACACCTCCTTTGTATCATGGAGTCCAATAATGAGGTAAAATATGACTTCAACCCGATTCAAGATCTTCCTAATAGGGATATTTTTAACTACCACCATCAACACCAAGTGACTTTAACCCCTCACAAGTCTATAGAGGATTATATTAAAAAAAAATACCTACTCTAGTCACTTAAACCTAGTAATCTGGGAGAGATCGCTAAGGTTGGTGAGCTTCTAAATATAAGGATCATTCCCATATCCATACTTCTCCTAAAGAAGTATTCCACCATAACTTTCTAGAAACTAGTGAGCATTACCATATTCCTCTTTTGTGCTCATCAAGTCTATCGGAATACTATGGACACATCAGAAGAAGCATGTTATCGTATCCTAGAAAAAACTAAGGGTAGGTATATATTCATTCCCCCACACATTAATCATGCTATAATATCCCAATGATTAGTATATTAAAGAAAAGTGATCATATCTCTACTCCCACAAAGTAATGTGAACACATCCCCATTCCCGATGAAATTTCCTATAGACGTATTTTGAAGGAAAGGAATGAAAAATCTTATATCCCTACTCACATTTTAAAATACTGCCAATATATCCTGTTAGTGGTTGTAGAAGATGGTATTTGGAATATCCCAGCATCGAATATGGGGTAGACACAAATTCACACACCTCTCACCAGATCATCTTCTTGACATATATCAAGAGCTGCTCGGGATAAGGAACATTTTATTTCTCCCATTTAAGATATTCTTTAACACATTATGGTGAGGTTTGAACAATTCTATCGGGAACACATACCTATTATATCTATAGTTCTATGACCGCTTAAAGGTAGTAACATATGACTTACAAATATTTACATACTTTTGGCATATTTTGATAGTATCTCAAGAGTAGTCACACCTTCCTACTTCCCTTCAATGCGCGGAATGTCATTGGTATATCTTGATGGAAACCAATAAGTAAGACCATATTCCTGGATGTTTTGAATATTACCATCGACATAGTCTAATGGAAACATGGGAGTAACCTAATAATACTCTAAAATATGAAGGTTTTTGTGCACCATACAAGACTTCAGCTACCCAATAGATAATATCAAAGATAAAGTCTCTCTAGGGGAATCCCATAATTAAGGAGCAAACCCACATTCCTACTACTCAATACTAGTGTTCTTAAGGACTTTAATCATATTTCAATAGTGGTATATAATTATATAGACTCATCGTACATTAGAGAGAGCATCTCCAGTTACAAATTTTCTCCCTGTTATATTGCTACCAATAGCTATGGAGTTCCTATCTAGAGTATCATATACAAAGGTCCTCCTAGTGGTGGTATCAAGATCTATCATTGGATCTTTTCTCATGGTGAGATATCATCCTCACAACTAGAATATAAAATGGAAAGAAGGTCCTCCACATTACACTATCTACCCTAAAGGTCCTCCCCATGGTATATGTTATAGGATTCCTCCCTATAACCATACATGGATCTATAATGGTAGTATTCCCCATAATAGTTTTTTTGTAAAGTTATTCCTCATAGAATCATCTCATTTCAGCAAAAAGGTTTTCTCCTTGATAAAGATACTTTGATAAAGCCCTCATATCATGAGGTACTTGAGAGAATGAGGTGAACCACACCAATCTCCTTATCTTTGATGAGCAGTATTCTTTATAAAATATAATATATCCTAAGTAAGGGATTATTTTCTACATCACCTTTAGATTTCTTAGCTTCTAATACAATAGATGAGATTTCAACCAAACTCGCTCCCCTCAGTAATGCTACTAGGAATTGACCACTCTAGACAGATTAGGTAGACTAATATTATAGAAACACTAGAAAAAAATAACTTAAATAATGTATTAATTTCATGTTTTAGATAATACATCTCACAAATAGTTTCATAACCCAAGGACCGAAAGATTTTGTGTATTAGATATTATCAACTAAAACAAATTATTTTATAAAACATGAAGACTTTAATCCATAATAGTACTCCTCTAGAACATTTTAAACATATCACATGATATAATCATCATTATAAAATTGGGTTGTAAACCAAATAAAGGGGTGAGTTGATGTTCTCGGTAAGGGAACAACAGATCATAATGTATCATATCATAAAAATGAAGAAAAACATGATGAAGACGTAAAGATCTTGATAAAATATTATAGAAGCATATATGATAATCATAAAACATTGTAAAAAAATAAGATCATAAAAATATTATTAAGGAATCGTAAATTTTATGGAGTGTCTCAAAATACATATCAATAATAATAAAACATATGAGCATGACAAAAAACTGTGGAATACTTTAAAAATAAGGCATAATCATGAAATAATGGAATATCTTGAAAATGAAAAGAATCTTAAAAATGTTTCATAAAATGATAAAAAACATTTAAATTTTTTATATCCATAATAATAGGAAAACCTTTTTGAGAACACTCATTATGTCCACACCTGAAAATGTGAGCAACCCCATTATTCCCATTCATGTGTGAAAAAAAATCATTATGTACATGTGTGAATATCTCATGAGATATAAACTTAAACCAATGCATAATATGGTGATAAAATACCTCACCCTCCATCATCCATATATATGTGTGCCACTTAAAATCAACCATAATTATATCATAAAGAAATCATGGAAAAATAATGGGTTTTTAAAAACATAACATAACATGATATTAAGAAATCATAGGATATAAAAAATATAATCTTTAAATAGTAATCATATCATAATAAAATATAGATTATGATCAAAACATAACTTTATTAGAGACAAGTGTTAGAGGAAAAATAGATTTGGAAATAAATAAAATTTCACAAAATCTTTTAAATATTGTTATAAAAGATAAAGTAAAAATTACATTCAAAAACATTTGATGAGGAAAATACAAGACTTAAAAAATTATTATAAAGAGTTATAAATAAGGGATCCTTGAAAATAAATATAAATCAAACTAATAAATATGAATTGGTAAATAATGAAATTAAATGCCTTTAGTAATCTTTTCATTTTGTTTTAAAGAAAAAATAACATCGAAGAAATGTTAAAAGACTTTATTTTCATTAAAAAATCAATTAAATTATGAGGAATAAAAAATAAAAATATATATATTTGTATTTTATTAAATAAAACACTTTTTATGAGAAAAAAATGGACATGGAAGAAAGGATTAATTGGTAATAATGAGAGTTGTTCCTACCAATGCTATACTTTTAATTCAGAAAAATGTCTATCAAAGAAGTGGTTATTGATAACGAGAATTTATTTATATAGAGAAAAAATTTTAAATAAAATATAAAATATGGGAATTATTTGATCAAATAAAACTTGAATAATATGTTCAAGTGAGAAATTTTATGACCTAATGAATCAAAAATTGAATCGATGAAACCCTTACCTTTACCCTTGATTCCCAAGGAAGTGCTTAAAATATTGTATCAAAAATATATAACTACTAATTTATTATTTAATAATATTATTCAAATAGATTTAAATGTATACCCTTAGTTTTTAATAAGTCTATACGTGTATTATATTTTCATAAATGGGTGTTGATTTTTTGTACTAATTTTGTAACAACAATGTCATAATTTCTTCTTTTCATGAATTTAATAATTAAAAACCATTTAGTTTACTTGAATTTATGTTATATAATTTCTTATAATGTTAAAAATATATTATATTATATTTTTATTGTGTTTAAATAAATATAATTTAGTGACAAACTAGTTTAGTTTTATTTATCGATATTGACAGACTACCTTATAAAAATTGTTAACTAATTTTTTTTATTCGCAAAAAGTCACATTAATGATATATAATACTCAAATATATAATATATATTGGTAATTTATAAACTAAAATCAAAAAATAAGTTGGTCAATAAAAATTAAATGCATCATTTTGTAAAGACCTAGTCTACATGTATACATGGATGTTGATTTCATTTTTTGAAGAAACAAGTGAAAGGTGAAATGTGGTTATTTTTTCATGAAACATAAAAATTTCATATATATAATATTTATTTATTAAATTTCCCTTATATACCATCCAATTTATGTGGTGAAGGAAAATTAAATACTTTTATTCATAGAGGCGGTAGTCCGTACACAAGCATGATTCACGTTTTTGTTTTTATTAATAGAAAAGGGAAGGGTGGTTAATGCTTGTTCCATAACTATAATTGTATATTAGTAAACTATTTATACATATTTTATTATTTTAAGATGGTATAATTTAATTTTTTTAAGAATAATTGCACAGAAATAAATAGAAAATATAGAGGAGCAGTTAGAAAGTTTAAGTTCACTATTTGGATTATCTCTTTTATGAAGGGGTTAAACCTTTGAGTGGTGGTATTTTGAGAATAAAAAACCACTTTAAGTTGTATTGTATTAGTTAGTAGAGGGTTGGGTAGAGTCTATTCCAATATTAGGGGGGGTTCTATGAGGGTAAGTGAGGAGAGCAGATGCCCTTTTATAAGTAAAAAGTGATGGTGTTTTTGTAAATACCCATATCTTTTCAATAATGGGAAGTCACTCTCATGGAAAGTAGCTCCAAAATTTAGAAATAATGGATAGGGGTGGTAAGGATAATCAAGTCCTCAAAAAATAATTCCCACACATGTTTTAAATATATTTTTTCTCTCTCTTAGTCAAACCCTTTTTACCCATTGTGATTTTTACAGAGTTAACAAGTTATTACAAAAGTAATTTATCATTTATAATTGAAAATAAAATGGTTCTTATTACATAATTTATATATAATGATTCCAATTTTGAAATTAATTTTATTATATTAATTTTATAAAAGTGATAAAAATTAATTTTAAAATACTAAATTTACAAATTGAAATATATAACGTAAGTTTTAAAATGTTAAATATGGATTCATAAATTAAAAAAAATTAAAATTATAAATTAGATTATAAAATATATATTTGGTTTATAAAAAGGTTTCATGAATTTATAATTCACAATAATATATTAATAATGTCAAAAAAATCTTTTTATCTGTAAAAACAGAATTTTATACTATTCACCTAAAAATCAATTTTTTAGAAAAATATAAAAAAAATATCATAATATAATATTTAAATAATATATAAAAATATTAAGTTATTGTTTTAAAATTAATATCCTAAAATATGTAATTTTAATTTTAATTAAAAATATAAAATATAGAGAAGAAATATTTTATAAGAAAATGACTTTTGGTATATTAACTATTATTTTTCCTATTAATTAATAATTAATCTAATGTAAAATTATTAGTAATAAAATAAATATATACTATTATTATTAATTCATAATAAACTTAGTTCCTTGAAATAAAAAATAAATTTCTAAAAAAATATTTTTTAAGCATAAATTGAATTGAGCAAAAATGACCGTTCAAAAAGTATAAAAATTCATGGTATATCTATACATTTAAAAACGTGATTACATGTTGATGTAGTACTAATTTTTAATTATATAACCCATTATTATCTTCATTTAATACATAAGAATCATATGAGTTCTATTTATAATTTTGGCTGGTGGTTCAGCTAGTAGGGATCTAGTGGCAATCTCCACGAGCTTGAAATTCTTCCGTATATAGTTTTTCTCAAACCTTAATTGCTAAAGTTAATATTGGGATTGGTACAGGTAAAAAAATAGTGAATCTAACTCCATTTAGATATCATAAAATGGTCTTCATAAGAAATACGTATTCTTCTAGATTCCATTTTATTCTTACTTTCGTTAGTGATTTTGTGATATAGTTGGTTTAATTTATTCTAGATATTTTAATACCTATGTTTTAATTATCATTTTTAATATACAAAATATATCAAGATTTTTTGTCTTAATTTGGTATACTGTGTGGAACATTATATTTTATATATTATTTATTTAAGGATAATTTATAGTTAAATCTCATGTCATTAGATTGTTCCCTCCATAAATAAATTGTGTCCTCACAATTTTAATTATCGTTTACTAAAGGAATAAGCTAATGGATCCATGTGAAACTCAAGGTATATCTTGTACTAAATATCCACCTTGTTATCCATGGTAAGACTAGGAAACAATTTACACTAAATATTCTTCTTAGAGTTCTTAGTGATATACCTTTCATGACTTCATTTTCATGATCATGTTTCCAACCAAATACTACAATAAAAAATGTTATGATAATGTACAATAAAATTAGACTAAATGATCTCTTGAATGTAAAATTTCAGTCTTAAGATGACTTCTCCAATTACACCTTTATTTCAACCCATGATACTTTATTTTAAATTATATCGCATTTGGTTCATCCTATAACATTCTTGGTTCAACCTAAGTTACTTTTAGTTGGATTATATTATATTTCTTAACATAATCCCACAAATTAACTAGGAAATAAATCCTTTATATTAGTTCTTAAAGAGAAAATTATCAACCAAGGCATATCCCCTAGGAGTATCTAGCCATGTTTAATTCTTAGGCCCAATCATTGTGTATCAGAGTGATGATGTAGTTAATACTCAATCCACCCTTTTCAAGTTTATCACACCTAGGTGTATTTATACCAGAGCCTGCATACACTTATAGTATCTAGATAGGTATTTGATTTCAATATGAACCAAAAAATCTCTACTTTATCAAAACTCCATGATGTTATCCTATACTTAGACTCATATCTAGGGTTTACTTTATGGATATCTAACACTAGTTCTCAAAAATATCATCTATAATATCTATAAATGACTAAAACGTTAATTTTATGGAAAATATAGAAACAAAATCTAAAAATAATTTAAATAATATATTAATTTTATTATTTATATAATACATCTCACAAAAAGTCATATAACCTGAGGACTGAAAGGTTTAGCATCTTGGATATTAGCTAAATAAATAACTTATTTTACAACACTTGAAATATTTACCCCAAAATAGTGCTCCAATATACCCTTTTATATATCTCACATGAAAAAATAATCTTCATAACCTAGGTGATAGAAACATAAAAAATGGGTGATCTCTAATGAGTAATTAGTGAAAACATATCATAATATATCAGATCATAAACACAAAGGGGAATATGAGAAAAACATAAATAAATTAGTAAATTATCATAAGACCATAGATGATAATAATAAAACAATATAGAGAAACATAATATCATAATAATATTATTAAGTAAGCATAAAAGTTATGACGTAGATCAAAATACATATCAAAAATCTTAAAACATGTGAGCATGATATAAAAGTGTTGAATAATTTAAAAATAAGGTTTAGTAATGAAAACATGGAATATCATGAAAATAAAAATCATCCTTGAAATATATAAAAACATGATAAATAACTTTGAAATGTGGAATAACCATAATCATAGGAAAACTTTTTTGAGAAAACCCATTATGACTATGCCTATGTTAACAAACTCATTATGTCTACACCTAAAAATATGAGCAAACCCATTATTCCCAAGCCTATGTAAACAAACTAATTATATTTATGCCTAATTACCTCATGAGATACAAACTTAGGAAAATTCATTTTAGTTCGATATATAACCCCACCCATCATCATCTTTACATATGTGTGCCACTTAAAATCGACCATAATCATATCTTAATAAACCCATGGAAAAAATAATGGGTTTTTTTAAAAAAATTT
The DNA here is from genome assembly GCA_963277665.1 of Viscum album. Classification (NCBI taxonomy): domain Eukaryota; kingdom Viridiplantae; phylum Streptophyta; class Magnoliopsida; order Santalales; family Viscaceae; genus Viscum; species Viscum album. The sequence continues at coordinate 692,860,278 of OY728131.1, forward strand.
AAAAAAATAACATGAACTTAATAAATCATAGGATCTCAAAAATATCATCTTCCAAAATGAATAATATCGTAATAAAATATAGAGGATGGTCAAGACATTACTTTATGAGAGATAAACCATAGAGGAAAAATAGGAGTGAAAATAAAAAAATCACAAAACCTTTTAAACGTTGTTATAAAATATGAAGTGTAAATTACTTTCAAAAAAAATTGAGAAGGAAAATAAAATAGTTAAAAAATAATTATAAAGAGTTAAAAATAAAGGATTCAAGAAAGGAAATAAAAAACAACATAATAAATCTGAAGTGGTGGATAATGAAAAGAAATGAATTTATTAAGCTTTATAGGTTCTTTTAAAGAAAATCCAAAATTAATGAAATTTTGAAATAATTTTATTAAATAAAATAGTTAAATTGAATTATGATGAGTATAAATGAAAATATTTGTTTGGATTTCATTAAAGAATAATCTTTTGATAGGAAAACATGGTCATATAAGAAAATATTCATTGGTAAGAATGAGAGTTCCTATTACCAATGTTATACTTTTAATTCAGAAAAAAATTATCAAAGAAGTGTTTATTGATTATGAGAATTAATTTCTTGATATAATAATAGGGGAATTTTAGGATCAAAGAAAACATAGATATTATGTTCAAGTAAGATAGGTTATGACCCAATAAATCAAAAATTGATTTAATAGAACCCTTACCTTTATTCTTAATTAACATGTAAGTGATTCATCCTCTTATATTATAAATATAAACATATTAATTAACAATTTAATATCCTTATTCATATACATTAACATTTATACCCTTAATTTTTAATAATTCACTTCATGTATTTTATTTTCATAAATGGGTGTTGATTCTTTGTACTAATTTTGTAATAGTAGTGTCAGAATTTATTTTTTATTGAATTTAATCATTAAAAATTAATCAAATATATTTTAATTGATGTTATATAATGTATTATAATGTCATAATTCCCTTTAATGATATTTTTTTGCATTTAATGAAATATAATTCGGTGATAAACTAGTTTTGGGTTATTTATCGGTATCAATGGATTACATTATAAAGATCATTAATTAATTTCTTAATAAAAAATAAGATTAAGGATATATAATAATCACATATATCATATATATTCTTTATTTATAAATAAAAATAAACCATGAAGGTAGTGGATAAAAATTCAATTCATTGTTCCATAAAGGTGGTAGTCCACACGTACGCATGGATAATGATTTTATTTTTTAAGGAACAGGAGAAAGGAGAAATATGGTTATTTATTTAAGAATATTAAAAATCTAACATATATATATATATATCATAATTATTTATTAAATTACTATTTTATACCATCCATGTTAGATAGTAAAGTAAAATGAAACACATTTATTTGTGGAGGTGGTAGTCTACACACACGCACAATTCACATTTTTGTTTTTCTTAATGGAAGTGGGAAGTGTGGTTAACGATTGTAAAATCATTATAATTACATATCAGTATATGAGTGATAAATATATTATAATTTTAATATGTTTTAATGTAATTTTATGAATAATAAGTTTACATAGAGAAATATAAAAGAGGTAAGAGTGGTTAGAAAGTAAACCTCACTACGAATTATCCCCATTACAAAGGGGGTGAAACCTTGGGGGATTGTATTTTAATAAGAACAGAACCTCCTTAAAGTGGATATAAGTTTTTAGGATGGGTTTTGGAACAATTTTTTCCAAAATTATGGGGTTGTGGGGTGAGGGGAAGTGATGAGAGGAGATCCCCTTTTATAAGTGAAAAGGGGTGGCATTTTTGTAAATACCCATAAATATTCAATAATAGTATGTCACTCTTAAGGAAAGTGGCTTAAAAATTGAGAAATAATGGAGAGTAGAAGTTATAAGATCAATAAAGGGCTCTAAAAACATACCAATTAATTTTTTAAACATTTTTTCAGTCTTTCTCTCTTTATTAAACCATTTTTACCCCTTTTGATTTTTACTGAGGTAATTAGTTTTTATAAAAGCAATTTATCCTTTATGATTGAAAATAAAATTATATTTATTACATAATTTGGACCTAATTATTTAAATTTAGAAATAAATTTTATTATATTAATTTTCTAAAAGTGATAAAAATAAATTTTTAAATACTAAATGTATAATGTATTAAAAAAAATTTGAAAAATAAAACATAAGTTATAAAATTTAAAATATTGGTTTTTAAATTAAAACAAAAAAAATAAAATTATAAAATACATATTTATTCTTATAATAAGTTTTTATTAATATCCAATTCATACTTATATACTAATAATGTCATAAAATTCATGTTTTTAGTAAAAATGGTATTTTGAACTATTCACTTAAAAATTAATTTTTTTACAAAAAGATCAAAAATTCATATTAAGAAAATATTGATATGATAAATCCAAAAATGAAGTTATTTTTTTCAAATTCACATTATAGAATTTATGAAAAAATTAATTAAAGATATAAAATATAGAAAAAAGTTGTTTTCATAGGAAAATGACTTTTGGTATATTAACTATTATTTTTCCTATAAATTACTAATTAATATAGTGTTAAATTATTAATCCTAAAATAAATATATCTTACTATTATTCAATCATAATAAAAATAGTTCCTTGAAATAAAATTTCAATTTCATAAAAAATACATTTTTAAGCATAAAGTGAATTGAGCAAAAATGACATTTCAAAAAGTATAAAAAATCATAATATATCTACACATATTGATATTTTATTACACATTGATATAGTCCTAAATTAATGATCTCCATATTAGACCTTAAGTATCATATAATATTATAATATAGTTTCAGGTGGTGGTTCAGCTTGCAAGGATATTTTGGAAATCTCCATAAGTTTAAAATTATCCCATATATTATTTTTCTAGAACCATTATTGCTCGAGTTAGGTTTAGGATTATTTTAGTGATGAAAATGTTTCTCACCCCCTGAAAGACCTGTTTTTTCTTAGCTGAGTATGTGACCAACCCCAAAGGAACAACTCGGTGCCAAGGATTAGGCTGCACACAACTATAGAATGATGCATGAAAATGATCAGATTCTCATGAAAAAGAATTTTGTTCCAAAGGCATCGCTAAAGGTTAAAATTTCACAGGTACTCTAGAATAAAAAAAAATATTTTTAAGGTATATGAACAAAAAATCAAGGCTTTGTGGTAAAACCGTCATATGCGTACAAATATCTTTTCATGGGAAAGGAGATGTAAAAATATCCATATTGAGTGGTCAAGTCCCAATGAAAAAGGACTGAAAATTGAACAACCATGTTGTGTCCCCCCAATGAGGTCATGTTCCATCAACCTCCCATTTCAACTATAAATATAACCTCACCCCCACACTTTGGGGATGAATCTCTGGAAGATAAAGCATTGGCTATCGCTTTTGAAAATCTCTCTTCTAAGACATCGTTGAACTCCAAAAATACATGGATTCTCAAAGGTAGGAAACTTGCATGATTGGCCTACAATATAACCCAATTTGGTTTCATATATGGTAGAGAGATCCTCTGGTAACTCCTTTTAAAGCTAGTTAGGTGCATATAAGAGAAGTCATCTTCACACAACCCCATTTTGTACATGACCCCATAGGTTGTGCACATCTATCCTCTAGTGTCTATGAATATCACTTATGATAGAGACCATGGATCATGCACCACCATTTTCATGAATAACTATAGAGGTACGTGCAATAACTTTTGAGTCTTATATCCAACCCCCACCCCCACCCCCACCCCCCTCCACCACTTTAATTATGGCATGGACTATTCCTTAAACTTCTACTCCTAAGCATTGGTACCCCAATGACTCTTGATCCAATGCATAGGTCACCCTAATGTCAAGAACATCGATTAACCACTCCACTATAACTTTTTTTTACACAATTCACCCCTATAATTGTCCGCAAAATAGACACATAATCCCTAGATGTGGCGTCATCATAGGAAACAACCAACCATTCTAGGTAGAGAGGCCTTTTTTGGATCTTCCTCTCCCACTTGGAAATTGTATCACTAGGTATAGGTCCCTCCACATCCAAGATACATGAAGTAAAACTTTTTAGAACTATGTTCAAGTCTTATAATGTTAAACTACAAGATAACATCATCAACACACAATGTTAAACTATAGCCTTACCTTGTGTGATGAGCACATGATGCCCCATTTGAAATAATCATGGGATGGAACTCCAAAGTAAATATACTCTAGTACTAATCCCCTCAACCCCATGTAATCCTAATTTGGGTAGCCCATGTTCATAATCCCCACACCATCCCTCGTTGATGCTCCTAACATGACATGAGCATCCTTATTGTATGATGTTAAACTGCATGGACTAGTCTTGTAACATGACCTTAAACTATGAAATCAAACTATGTGGGTTTTGATCCTTGTACACTAAAATGGTATATAGGAAACCTCCTTGAGGTTAAATCTTCACTTACCAACAAATCTAGGATACCTCCCTGAGGTTCAATCCTGACACCTCAACACCACCATCAAATCCCAAGTGTGAAATATCCCCCCTGGGGACATACTTAACCAAACTCCCAAGGGTAAAATATTCCCCTTAGGGGAAACACTTAACCACCTCCTATCCCCAAAATACATTAAACTACTGACCCACCTTCCCCATAATACATTAAACCTATGAACCACCTATCCCCACAATCTGTTAAACTTATGACCCACCAATACAAGACATTAAACTTGGGAATAAACTATCCCTACAAAATTTTAAACTTATGAATTGATCAAGAATCACTACCCCATACAATAAATATGGGATTCCTGAGGTAAAAATTATCATATCAATTATGATAATTTCATCAAATACCTCATGGAATAAATGGTATTCCTTAGGTTCAATTCCTAAGATTCCTCACACATGAGATTCCCTCCAGAAGAGAAAGACTTTACATGCCCCCAACATTCCCAACATTAATAGATGACCATACATTCCCAATATTATAATATTCTATAACCAAATATTGATGAATTTTTGAGATAAAATTAGTGTAATTAATTGGTTTCAACTTGATATGGCATCGAGAATTATTTTCATGTACATGACTTAAATATTTAAGGGAGACCCAAACTAGGAAACATGCTCTAAGGAGGAATCCATGGAATGAGGAACCAATATCCCATCATCACATTTTAGTCAAGGATCCGACATCACTGATTAAAGTTATGGAATCCACCCACCCTTGGAATGTGGTAATGCATAGAAACAAAAAAAGTGTGTCTCTGTAATATGGACAGATGGCGTACAACCCCGGTGGAAAGTCTTGAAAACAAAATTGGTGAACCTGAAGTAAAGTTATTCACCTTCAACTATGGGGATCAGTAATGTCAGAGAACCAGCATTTTTTTATTTCATTGGATCTAGATATTCAACATTAGGTCCCACTGGTAAAGTTTTTGTCCCAATAAGAAACTCTCTTGTAACCTGTGGCAAATAACATTGGGCATCCTCAATCTATGACATCATGAATTTTGATCCCTCCTCTATTTCAAAAATAATGGATGATGTTGAGAGTTTTGCATTGATTTCATTGTACCTATAATGATTTATGATTCTATATGATTTATAGAACTCAAGATATAGGATACCAATTACCTTACACTAATAGGCATAGGGGTAGCCGAAATGTTGTTGTGGAAACCCCACACAACTACATTCCTACCATGACATACATTGTTCCTTCAGCTATTGGAAACCCACGCCCCATGTCACCCTATGAGATCATCCATAGGTGGGTGATCAACACAATTGTTTGTTTATATGAACAAGAAGGTTTCATTCCCACTAGAGATATGGATCTCCAAGATCTTGAAGCATCGACACCTCACCGACACCACCACCCCTGAGGTCCACACAGGGGTAACCACCCCCATCTCAATGGTAACCTTCTTCGACAACCTCTCCCCAAATCACTCTAATGGATCACTCCTATATTCCAAGTAGATATGGGATTTTTGAGCCATACCCATCAAAAAAACTACTCGGTATCATCCTAGGAGGACTCCCACCATGCTTTGTTAATGCCGACACCAACCGATCCCATGGGTTGATGAACGGGTGGACCCAATCCCCACTCTTTACCTAGTCTAGAACACCAGATAATGATACTAGGGGAAGACCCAAAACATTACTTGATAGGAGGAATTTTTTTTAACTCCAGTGGCCCTCTCCACCACTGGTATATCCCCTCAGATCCTCAAAACTGCTCAACGGGTATTTGTCTACACCCGCCTAGGATCAAGACCCTAGCCACCTATTTGGAAGGATGAGTTGACTCTCTCAGTCACTTGTGCCATCATAATCCATTACAAGATATACCATGATGAGGAATATGAATGTGTAGGTCCTAATATACCCCCACCAACAAATGCATAAGTCCTCCCTGCACCACCATCAACCAGCACAGAGGTTATCCCCATACCGAAAACATGCCCTGCTCTAAAGAACCATCCCAGGACATGAGGGTGAACACCCAGCATTGGGGTTGTGCCCATGACCTAGGTTGAAACGTGTATGGGGGAAACTCAAGTGGATCTCAATATCTTACTCTTAGAGAATTATCAAACCATCAGAGGCCAGACTATTGGAAGCATCATGTCAACGTCGACATCTCATAATCCTAAGTGATGGATGACATGATGAGGGAACCTTCACCCCTACTGCCAAAGATTGGGGTATAATCCTGTCTATTGTGTCTTACAATACTATAATATAAGGTCCAAAATATCCCTAAATCCCTCTATAGGTACTTGTAGGTGGAGGATGTTCTGGCCTCCTTCCAAGGACTCATAGTGCAACCGTCTCTAACACTATCAGTTTCCATCCTCTATACCTCCACACTAGAAGTTATTGAGATTTCAGGGTTCATGTTGATGCCCTTAGATGATGGTGAGTGCTTTACTGAGCCTTAAGGAAATATTATCGCTCTCATGCACGAGGAGGTGGTAAACACCCTATCCTATATATATATGATCTTCAAGTTAGAACAACCTGCAAGAGATATTCTATAATATAGTGGATTTCTGGCCCATGCAGTTCTCCTTCTCCTAGTAAATTAGCATAAAAGAAGTTTTGGGTTAGTGTCACCACTAGTTTCTCATCCTACACCAATCAGTACTTGGGCCGACTGGGTGTAGGACCATCCATATCGTAATGAACTAGAGGAATTGTGGATACTCTTAGTAACGGACCAGATATCAGTCATTTTTTAGCGACATGCAGCTATATATTTTGACATCCTAGAGTCTCTCACCAAGGGACAAGTAGTTTTTTTTCTATAATGTTTGGTAAATGTTTAAACGCATTTGGGACTGTCATTTAGCCTACTCAGGGATCCACAAGAACCTTGATTACATTCACCAATAGTGAAAGAGGGTTGAGATTTTAGTGTGCCAAGTAGCTCAACATCCTAAATCCTATGGCTACCAATAAACTATCTAGAAAATATGTATTAAGATTCTCATTGTTCTCCATTGTTTCATGAAAGAGGCATCTCAACATGTGCAGATCAGAGGCTAGGGGTAGTATATCACCCTCCAGTTTAGCCCTATCATATAGCAATGATGGGACTGCCAATCCAACACACCCACCAACAGTGAAGGTTCCTCTCTAACTACCACCATGGTCTATATTTTCACCATTAAACCTCCATAGTATTAGAGAAACATGGCCACTAATGCATGTAATGATAATGAAAAATCTCTCTAAGGGACAATACAGCCCCAAGAAGACCCCCCCCCCCGGAAGGTTATTGTACTCATCAGTGGAGATTGGAACTATGTATTAGGATTCCCCCAACAATGATAGATTACCTCATACCCACTGGTGTATTAAAAAAGGAAAGGAGTCTTCCAAGCTCACTGGTCCATCTAAGGTTGCACCAAAAGCTGAGTCGGACCCCAAGGTAGTCATATTGCTTTAGGAGCTTCATTACTATAAAAGGATCACTATGGAGCTTATTATCAAATGTAAAATAGACCTTGACAATGTTAGAAGTTAAATCATCTCTTCTTTGGTGGGGAACCCATTCCTCCTCATCCAGGTGCCCCATTTGTAACTTGGTTTCTCCATACACCTAGTCAGGGAAGAAGTCGACCATTATAAAACTTGACTGATATATGAGTTTCCCACCCCTCTTGAGTAGTATGATTATATTACTTGGGATCAAGGATGAATTGATCACCAATCTAATGAGTCTATCAATAAATTTTGGACCAAAAATCCTCACCAATATGACATGATATCCACCCTCATTTCCATTCATGAGGCTCTAGAAACTTATAGGTTGCAATTTTCTTAAAGTAAAGTCATACCTAGTATGGGTGGACCACGTTCTGGAACCCCCAAAATTAAGTAATCCCAATTTCACCCCATTAAATGGGAAGGGTGGTCCAAAATAGAATCTATCCCACTTCACCTCAAGGTGTAGTCCATTTTTTGGGACTCCAAAATAGTAGGAAGCCCCCAAACTCTAATTTTTTATCCAGACTTTGGAAGGACACGCATTCATCTGGTAGTGTCAGCTACCCACAGAGTCCATTTCAAGTTGGGAGGACTTTCATAGAAATTTACTCTACCAATTCAGCTCCAACTCATGAAATACTATCATCTAAGACCTCTTAAAATGAAAATAGAGGCATGAGAAGTTAGTTTCTGACTTCATATCCTGATGGAAGGGACTTACGTATTCACTTGACATGTCACTTCCCTAGGAATATCAGATTATAATGTGCATGGAAAATGTCATAGATAATCTGGTCCTTTCCATCATCTATCTAAACTACCCAGGTGGATTTTGAGAGTTCTTTGAAAAATCTTAACATCTGTAATAATACTTGTAGTGTACCAAACAACGGTCACGCCCATTTCTCCTTCCAGATCCTCTAATAAGACCTGTAAAATAAGATATAGTTTTTGTTGTGCATACATAGGCTGTTATGATGGTACACCCAATAAACCCTTTGTCAAATGATCATTTCCATGTGTATCCCTTCCAGGAGTATCCTTTCCTGATGTAGCCCTTCTAGGAACAACCTCACTAAGCATAGCTACCTAAATGAGAGAATATGGTCTCATCCCCCCATCAGGGCTATGATATCTAGGTGAATTTATAAAAAATTAAGAATAAGACCTACTCCTTCAAGGATTCATAGGTCTCCGGGTATTTTTTCTATGCCCTATAAAAGGGAATCCTAAAGTTACCAAAATATAGTAGGACCCAGAAGGCCAAACTCACCAACCGTGTCACTCATTGTCCATATCATAGGATCCTTGGACATACCATCAAATAATTATTTTTCTTTAAATTTCAGCTCCAAGACTAAGTATATCATGTCTTGGTCATATTGGGCAATGTCCCAGCACAAGTGGAACATATATCTTTTAACCTCTATAGTGATGGATAAGGCTATGGTGAGTGTAAACGGCCCCCATCCATCGAAGGAAAATGTACAATGACTGGTTGGATAATAAGATAGTCACTCACTCCCATGGTATAATTTGTTTCATCTTGTGTAATCCAAAACTTCCACTGGTTTTCATACCTCCTCCAACCGTTTCCCACACACCTACGCCACAACCTTCCAAGTCTCATAAGAATTAAAACCGATGGAGTAAGAGGAAATAGAGTCCTATGATGGTGCCAAAACTAGTCTTTACCCTTGGTGACTTCATGCCTCCCGAGTTGGGAAATGCGACCAGATTACATCCATATTTGTATTATTCCATCGATGAGGAGAAAGTGTATACATTTTTGAATTTTTTTGAACTAATAGACCACTATAAAGTGCTCGATAATGGGGAACATCATGTAAACCACTAAATAACCTTTTACTGACGTCGATGAAGGAGAGTTAGGGGACATGTAAGCTAGAATAATTATTATTCCCACGATATAAATGAATTTTTTCATGCCACTATGATTAAACTACAAGCCTCACATAGGGATCATCAAGCCTAGTCCTCCCAGCATACTTCTTCAGGCATTCCCCCACAACCGACTGTATTAGTTAACCATGTGACTTAATTGCAAGCATGTTGCAATCAGACACATCCATCCAAGGAACGATCTCAGATTAATTACACATATTCATTAGTTCTTTAGATTATATTATCTAACCATTAGAAGAATATTTCTAGCACTAGCTAGGTCCCAGCAATTCATCCAATGACATCAGTTGTTCCCCCTACTGAAGAATGACCCTCTATGAGAAAAATATTCCCCTAGTGAAGAAGTATGATGTGTTGAAGCACTTTGATGGAATACCCATGAGGATATTGATTCTATATGTTCTCCTCCTTTAAAATTAGATGCATGATTCCATTATCTAATTCTTAAAAATCCCCCTTTAGTTCAAGATTGAGGTAGTGGCCGCTGAGGCATACTACAAAGAAGAGGCCGAAAGAGAGTAATGTTGGGACATTATAACATTTTATGGAGAATATGATTCCATCACAATTCAGGGTAATATACACCCATTTTATATCATGAGCCAGTTTGACGACTTAAAAATACACCACTACATAGTAGATATTGGCTCTGGGATCAACCTCATCCTGGCGTGGACTCTCCATAAGCTGGGAATTATAAAAGAAGATCTTACTCCCTCTAACCTAATAATTAAGGGGTATGATAAGAGTTAGCAAAAACTTCATGGAAATTTTTTTCTAAAGACTCAATTTGGTGGTCTATTATCGAGCACTAAATTTATGGTAGTCTCATAGGATACTGCCAATAATGAACTATTAGGGAGGATTTTTATTCATTTTCATGAAGTTACCCCCTATTAATCATACCAATGGTTCCTCAAATATTCCCTAGATGGTTGATTAGGGGTACTCCAGGGTGATGCATCCCCCTTTGACTCATAATATACCCTCTATCTTGATGCTGGTTACTATAGAAGGGAAGGAAAGAAGGTCCAGATGGATAGGGTTGAGTGCATCAATGACCCTAATGATCTAATTGTTACTATAGAAAATCCATAGGTAGACTTATAAGACATTTTTTCACTACTAATTCATTAGTTGGATCTAATGAAACATAACCTAAAAGTTTGTTTCATGGTCCCCATTAAAAATGAGTGCTCATAGATTATCTCATACTCTTTTAATGAATAGACCCGACTAATGTCGTAAGACCCTACTCTAGTGAAGTATTGAGAAGTTAGTACCATGCCCACTAATCCATGGTATTACTAAATATTCCAAAACTAATAGTTGACTCAATAAAATTCAACCCATCCTCATTGCTTCTATGTCAAGAGTGGTCCTTACATCCAGAAACCAAATGAAATCTTCTCAACATCTTTTGTCACCATAGTCTCCGTGGAACTGGAACCCTCCATTGAGGATTTTATATATGCTATACTAGACACTTATGCTCCCCTGGGTTAGATATACAGAAATATTCGCCTCTTAATTTTAACCCCAATGTCCCCAATGATGGGGAGGATTTGGAAGACGCTCCTCATGCATTTGATGAGGGTGTCTCCACCACTGTTGATGAGCTAACTTAGGTGAACCTTGGTACTAGGAAAGATATGAAGATGACATAGATTTGTGAAACTATGTTCTTAGAGGAGAAAAATTAGTATGTGGACTTCTTAAAATAGCACTATGATATGTTTTCCTAGAGCTATGATGAGATTCTAAGTGTAGAACCTTAGGTCATATTTCATCACCTTGGCCTCCCAATGGGTCATCATGGGTTCAAACATCCTCCCAAAAAGATGCACCCCTCTTATAGTTTTATGGTCAAAGATGAGGTTAAAAGGATTATTAATGCCAAATTTTTCATGGAGTTCTAGTGCCCTAGGTGATTGGTCAACATTGTCTTGGTCAATAAGAATAATGGGCATATCAGAGTCTACATTGACTTTTGGGACCTCAATCTCCATTTTATGAAAGATAATTTTTTCCTTCGAATTACAGAGATTTTGATTGATGTTATAGCTAGGTTATAGATTCCCTACTTCATGTATGGATACTACAAGTATAATAATATCCATATGGTCCTTGAGGATGATAAGTACACCACCTTCAAAGCACTATAAATAACTTTTTGCTACCAAGAAATTCCTTTCATATTGAAAAATTCTGGAGACAATTACTAGTGGTCTATGAACCACATCCTTAATTCAGTTCTTAGGACATTGGAGGAGTGTTATGTGGGTGATCTAGAAGTCAAATATTGCAAATGTTAGGACCATCTTTGGGATCTTGGGAAAGTGTTCAGCTTCCTATGCTCTTGATTCTTGAAGATAAACCCCATTAAGTTCTCATTCCGGGTTACCTATGAAAAATTTCTTAGATTTTTCGTAATAAATATAGTCATCGATATTTACCAAGATAAAATCAAGGCTATCAACCAAATTCCTCCCCCAATAAATCTCTCAGAGTTGTGAGGTCTCCAATTCCACTTATCTTATATTCACTGATTTATTTTAAATCTGACTAGAAATTATAATCCCTTCTTAAGGATTATGAAAAAAAATGTGTCATTTATCAGTGGGATGAGGGCTTCCAGACTTACTTTGAGGATGTTGAGAAGTACCTACTACAACCTCCAGTTCTAATGTCATCTGTCTCAGTAAAGTCACTGGTCCTTTATGTGACCAACCTGGAACAATCCCTGGGTTCCCTTCAAGACGAGAAAAATAATGAGGGTAGGGAAAATATCCTATATTATCTCAACTGCATGCTCCTTGAAATAGAGGCTAGATACTCCCCTATTGAGAAGAGTTGCCTCGTTCTAGTCTTTACAGTGAAGAAGTTTCAACAATATTTATAGCACCAATAGATACATATAGTGTCCTGAGTTGAACCACTAAAGCACATCCTCAAGTCTTGTGTTGACAAGATTATTGGAACACTGGTTGGTAATCTTATATAAGTTATACATAAGTTATGTCCCACAAAATGCTATTAAATTCCACACACTAGAATAATTACTGTCCACACATCCATCCCCTAAATAATTACCTATGGATGTTAATTTTCTAGATGAATGTATTCTCTTAGTAGACCAGGTTATACAATGTTGGTAGATTCACTTTTATATTACCTCCTATAGTCTAGCTGGTAGAAGGGTTAATGAAACTAATCTCAATAGGGTAGGCATGGAGGTCATTTTCATCACTTCTCCATGGGAAATTTTTCTATACTCATTTCTATTATCAAAAGGTTTCACTAACAATGATGAAAATTAACATGACCTTATTAGTAGTCTTAATTTATCCCTCGAGATTGATGTCCCCTATTTACACATGAAGGGATATTTTGAGCTATTCATCAAGAAGATAAATGGTGACTACATCATCATAAAGAAAGTGCTTGTTCCCCTACTGGAATGAACTCATCGGCTAATGGCCCAGTTCCCTTACTAGACAAAGGTGAAACGTGTTTCATGGTCATGGAACGAATGATCCGACACTATATAAATTTTAGTCACACCCCTCAAATAGAAAAATCAAGATGACCTATTCATTCATGTGGCACATCAAAGGGTCATCACCCCCACCACTTCAGATGACAGAAACCAGTAGTTATATCAGCTAGTTTTCAATACTTCTATTCCAAGAACCTAAAATCCCCCCATATTCAAGGAAATTATAAATTGGGTGACTCCCTTTGTTGAGTATATTAATCATGTCATTCTCTTACTATACTGATTTGAATGTGAGTGAATCCACTAGTGTACATCATATTTTACCCTCCAGAGTAGACCTAACCTTGAGTAAACCATCTATAGGCATGGGTTCAATGGAATTATCCTCTGTAACATCTAAGGAGACTAGATACATCAGGTCATGTGGGTGTTATATACTATATCCTTTGGTGCCTATCAATTAGGATTTTAGTTGTCCCACCAAATTTGGAGGTTCGAATACTTCTTTCCCACCATGGTTCAAAACTGCATTGAGTTCTCCAAGAGGTGTCATGTGTGTCAGATCCATGATAACTTTATGCATCAATTGACAGAGCTTCTCCACACTACCAAATATTCTTGGCCCTTTTTGTTTTGGGGACACAACATTTTGGGCCCATACCCACCAATGACAACTTGAAAGTGTAGGTTCTTTTTGGCTGAAACAGACTTCTTTTCCAAATAGGCAGAACCAGTTCCCCTTGAAGAAGTCAAAACTAGGTTTATGATTGAGTTTGTGAGATCCCAAATCATCCATTAGTTTGGGGTTCCTCACACTATTCTCACGGATGATGGTACCAAATTATGGGCTGTTGAACTAAATAAATTATGCACCAAGGGAAAAATCTTGACCAACCATACTTCATGTTATCATGCGTAGACAAATGGGTAGATTCAGACATTTAATAAGACCCTTTCTAACATCTTGGTGAAAATGGTGGGATAGAATAAAAATATTTGTCCAGAAAAACTTCCTAACACCCTATGTTCCTATCATATGAAAACTCAAAAATTCCACCCAAGTGATCCCATACTCCCTTTTGTATGGAATAGAGTCAATCTTATCCATTGAGGTTTAGTTTTTATTTCTATGAATTATTGTTTATAACCAGTATGTGCTTTAAAAAATAACATAAGTACATCAAAATGAGTTGTAATCCCTTGAGGAAAATAGTTTCAAGACTTGAACAACTTAGAGAGGTACTAGAACAATATATAAAGAGCATTTAGTAATAAGGTTCGCCTCCACTCCTTCCTCCTGGGTGACATGGTACTGGATCTCAAAAAATTGATGATACCTAGAAAAAAGCCTCCAAATTTAGAGCCCAAATGGGAAGGAACTTACATTATCTATAAGGTCTATTCTAATGTATTATACTCTTTAATCACCATATATGGAGAACATATCACACCTCCCACCAATTCCAAGTTTCTAAAGTGGTAATTTTTGTGAAATCTATATTTAATGATACATAATCATAAACTAAAAAAACCAGAGTCTAAAATATATGAAATTAAACTTACAGTATCCCCCATGGTCCAAGAATTATGACATTAAACCATTTTTAACTTCTATAGTCCGATCATTATGGCCTTAAACTATTTGAAACATATTTATTCCAAGATCCATGAACTTAATCTTTTAGCAATCATAGTCTAGCTTATATGAATTTAAACTACACAGACCAACATCCTCATTACATGATGTTAAAATATAGACTTTCCCTATATAAAATTGGGATTCCTCGTATGATAAATATCAGATGAAAAAAAATTGACATCCTCAGCACACAACATTAAACTATATCCTTACCCTATGTAATGAACATAGGATGCCTCATGTCACAAATATTAGATGATTCAGTGGGGGTGTTGTCTTCATTGTTTTTTTTTTGTTCCTTTATTTTTTGAATAAAAAATTACTTATGATGATGATGATGAGATGATTCAGTGTCCTCACTCAAGAGAACATCCCCCTACTAGCATCATTCTACCATAAAACTATGTTAAAAAACTATATGTAGCTTCATTCCCATGCTTTATGGGATATGTAGGGATGCATGAATCCAACCTGTCGGGACTAGAATCAACACCAACCAATTCTAGGGCCTCTCCATGGTCCATGCATTGTGACTTTAAACTGCATTAAACTAGTTTTAGGATTGCTTTGTATAGTACAGGGACTCCCTATATCCTCATTCATGCTAGGTTTTACTCCTTTTCACCACTAAATAATCTTAAAAATACCCATACCCCTTCAGTTTCAAGCATTATAACATTAAAATATGTGTGTTCGGGCCCCTATGATCACTTATTCGTATATTTTTCCTCACCCATGATGCATCAACAAGCTAATGACCCCCCCCCCCCTGCCATACTTTTCACCACATCCTCACTTGAGAGGATCATATTTTACCAGTTTTGTTCTCTAAATATTCAATGTTACCTAACTACATGTGGCTTGATTCTCATTTTAATATGATACGTATCGATTCCCGGATCTCATATCCTAGTTCCAGACGACATCATCAAATCATTGTGGGGTCTTTTCTCCCTTTTCATCATGATGTCAAATTTTTTGTAGTTAGTATTGAATGTTTTTATGTAAAATGGACTCCCTATCCCTTACTTTACATCAATTTATCACCCTTCATTTCCAATTCTCTTTAAGACACACTTACTCTATGGTCTGAGCTCCTTGACCATAACTAGTAGCAGCCATAGTCCAATCTGTATGAATTTAAACTATAGATCATAATTTACTCAACACATAATGTTAAACTATATCCTTAACATATATTAAAATGGGATGCATCATATGAAAAATATGAGATGAACCAAACCAACGTCCTCAGCACACGATGCTAAGCTTTATCCTTACCCCATATAAAATCAGGATGCATCATATGAAAAATATGAGACGAACCGAACCAACATCCTCAACACACAATGTTAAAGTATAGCCTTTCCTTATACAATGAACATAATATGCGTCATATGAAAAATATGAGATGATTCAATGTCCTCACCATAAGGTACATCACATTTTCGGTGTCAGTCTATTAGTATCTCATGTTCTAAAACTACGTGTGGCTTGATTCTCATTCCCATGGGATATGTAGTAATGACTGAATATCTTTTCCTAGATCCATCCCCTCCACTAACTCATTTCAGGATCCTCCCCCTCTGGGCTAGGCTTGATCCTCTCCTACCCATGCTTTCATTTAGCGTGCTTGAGCGCATGGCTAGATAACCCCCAGGACACTCAATATTCCCTTTGGGATGTTCCCCACTTCCATGTATGCATTTCATGCTTTATTTAATTTAGATAATCATTATCCTCCTGACCTAAAGAGGTTCCCTAAAGACAATGGTACCTAGCCACATTGGATCACCTATCATCTTGGGCTCACGCCTGAATGTATCCTTAGTAATAGATGATGGATCATGCATTTCAAACTCTTTCAATAGTTGGTCACACATTTATTCACCCCATCCTTGACAAGAGAGGGTGTATAAATTTTGTTTTGAACATGTTAAATGGTTTTAACCTACACATATTTCATTCCCCTTTTACTATCCAGGTCCTAGAAGTCATGATCTACCCTCACAGTACTTCCCTAGGTCGGGTAATTTTTCCCTTAATTGTGATAACCCCTAAAAACAACGGGAACTCTTTATCACTCCTTGTTTCTCCCATAAAGAATGGATTGTGTGGGATTGTTATTTGGGTATTATTTTACCTAATAAAGTTTAAGACACATGGGTGCCTCTTTGGTTTGAACTCTAAGACCTTAAACTAGGATCACAAGTCAAAGAATCATGACTTTAAATCGTTTTCAAGTCACCTTGGGATTGTTTCATGTGGCGTCGGGCCTCCTTGGACCTAAATTCATGTCAAGTTGCCACTTTATTATCCCATGCATGTTATTTTGGGAAGTTCACTACTCTTTGGTACAAACTCTATGACCTTAAAATATGATTCTAAGTCTAAGAATCATGAACTCAAACTATGTGTAAGTTGTCTCATAAATGTTTCACGTGGCATCAGGTCTCCTTGGCCCTCAATTCTCATCAGGTTACCTATCCTCTATTCCACACACATTCCTTTGACACCCCCCATTGCTCTAATAATTATGCAAATAAACTATTTTCAACCCATAGGTCCAAGAATTAGGACCTTAAACTATTTTCAACCAATGTTCCAAGTATTTTAACCTTAAACTATTTTCAACCCATTGGTCAAAGAATTGTGACCTTAAACTATTTTCAACCCATGATCCTAGAATTATGACCTTAAACTATTTGAAACACATGTTCTAATAATTATTAAATTAAACCATTTGAAAATATTGTTTCAAACATTATAACCTTAAACTATTTTCAACTCTTTAGTTTGACTGGTATGACTTTAATAACTGCCCAAGGCAAGAGGCACATACATCTTTCCGTTTAAAACCCCATAGGGGAAACTTGATAAAAACTTATACTCCTATCTTATAGTTCACTCTCATGACTTTGAAAAGGTGAGGTAATAAAAATAAATAGGTAAAAAGGTAGAGAGGCTCCCCATGAACCCTGTAAAAAACTATTCTATGCTCATAGGACACCATCGATTCAAGAAAAATTTAGGGCCAAATCTCAACTACATTTGCCTCATGATCTCCTATATGAGGTCCCACCCATTTTGTTTCATATTAATTCATCCCACTACCCTAATTAGGAGGGATTTATTCATAATTTTTCACATTTCTTGGTCATAAGATGCTAAATTGTGCTATGAACATCCTAACCACACAATGTTAAACTGTGTGATGAATCATCCTCATCTTAAGACATTAAATTGCATGTTCAATGTCTTGGTAATAAGATGTTAAACTATTCCATGAATTTACTTGACACAATATGTTAAACTTTTTACCCTTCATCTTTACCATAAGATTTTAAACTATATGTTCAACTTCCTTGTTTCAAGATGTTAACTGATGTGTCATCCTTCCTCATAGCATGATATAAAACTGCAGATCACCTCAGGCCCTTAACTAAGAATCCCCCTTTTCCCTTTGATGATGTTCACCTACCAAACCACTAAATTTCTTTATTATCTTTGAATAAAATATGGAACTCACCTTGGAAGACAAGTATAAACTTTTTTCATACATATATGTTTACCAAATGTGATCAAAGCCACAGTGGTGTAATCCTATGAGAGATAAAATCTATTCAAACATTCCCCAAATTCATTACCATGCTTCACATATCCCTATATATAGATCCCCATAAAATTACACATTTAAACAGGGCCCCTAATTCCAATGTTTCATATCCACACTGGTTCACCTATCATCCTGGGAACACTCTTCAAAATTCTCCTAATGATATTTTTGTAGCTCCAATGTTTTGAACATGGTCAATGGTCAACTATCATTTGTTTTTCCTCATATCTGATGAAGCGATATTGGGACCTATGTTTTGAACATGGTCAAAATCTATCCCCTATCATCATATCACCTCTTTGTGTTCCAGATCATAGGAATCCCAATTCATGCTCTTCATCACCTCCCTTTGTTCAGGTTAAATTCAACACTCCTAGCATTATACCATTCATGCACATGCACAAATTGAGAAAGAAATTCAGATGTTTAGAGATTCCCACTCTCCAAATAAATATTTATTGATTTGATCACTCCTAGTAGTAAAAGAATGATTCATACCCTGACTTTTAATCCATTATTTGATACTATCATATAAGTGAGCAATCACATGTTCATCCATTTTTTTTGAAACTGAACATGACTCATGTGGGATTAGGTATTAATTATTGGTTTTCTCATTAATGTGATTGAATTGTGGCGATGAAGTGTGAAAAAAGAAACATGATATTGAATATGAGAAGTTTAAAACAAATAAACATCAAGAGTTTGGGATAGTCATCCACACACTATATCCTCTCTTTTGTTCCAATAAAAATAATGCTCCCTAGGGATCCTCCTCAGTAATTGAGTGCTCTAGCCTAGCCAACCTTTGGAATTTTCCCTATAGAACATATGGTAGCATAATGAGATTTACCTATTCATTCTTAATCATAGGAAAAACCTCATTGGTCCTAATTCACACATGGTCCTACTTATCATGGAACTTACCTATGTGATATTTCACCTATTCTGCCCAGGATTCATCCATCGCTAGCTGGACCCTTTACTAGATAATGATATACACTTGAGAATTGATGATGGATGTGTTATTTTTTACTTAATATTATAGCCATATAAGTTTCTATAGGACAACTAGAGATTCTTGGTATAATCATATTTCTCTCAGTGCTAGTTTGTGTCAAACTCTTAACTTTCCACATGCACCCACTCGGTGAGATAATTGTGGATCAATGTATGGATATTGTGATCATCCACCCCTTAGGTTACCAAATTACTTATCTAGTGGTATAGGAACCTCATCCGACTAACTAGTTATAGCTTTAAAGTGTGGTTAATAAAGATATGAAAGCTCCTTCATGACCTGTGTCATATGATGTGGTTCTCCTCAGCAAAATTAGACCCAGAATATTCCAATTACTCAGGTAGAATAGGTTCACACTCTGGGAAGTCCATGAGAATAGTGGTATCAGGGTCTTCCTCCATAATCCTCTCAGATTTATTAGGATCTAGGTTAAGAGGGAGGCCATATTATTCTAAATCTTCATTAGTGACACCATTTCCACAAACCTCAAGATCCACCACCTTAGAAATATCAATCATATCCATAATGGGTTTCCATGTCTGGATTGAGGTTGGATCATCTTGAACGACTGAATTCTTGAGATTTGGATCAGTTTTTGGTGGTGCCCCAGCTTCCCCAACCACAGCTTTGTTTGGGAACTCACCCTATCAAGAACTATTTTAAACAAAAAAATGCCAGGTATTTGAACCTACAATAATGAACTAGGAAAATATGACTCACATAAGGGTGAAGAAATACAAAAGGAAAGAGTTTGATAAATATCTAGAACTAGAGTTTCGAAAGGTAATTCAACCATCAGATACACCTCGACACTATTTGGAACCTCAATAGCTAGCATTGGACCCCCCCAGTACTTGCTGGCCAGAAGCTGTATTAAATAAACAAATAGGATAGTGAAATAGACTTGAATAACTCTATGGAAGTTTTAAGAGGACCAATTTGATTGAAATGTATTCTTACCATGAGGCATGGGGATCTCAATTATGAGTCTCCCTAGGTGATATGCCTCGTTGGTGGTATGTGTTGTCATCAGAATGTAGGGGCATGTTCCCCCATAGATGACTGGGAGGACCGGGGGCTCCGTAACCACCCTTTCAAACTCCTCATCTGACCCCCCCCCCCCACCCCCACCCCTAATGGAGGCCTTGGGCATGGAATTTGAAATGTACCACCTAGTAATCATTGAGTCACCCTAATCCCCTTCAACTAGGACCCGTTGGCCCTACTCAGTTTAATCCTACACAAGAAAAAATATTGGTTTAGAACCTTTAGGAGAAATAAAAGAAAGAAGAGACAAACATAATAAGAAACTAAGCTTGCCTCACAGAATAAGAGCTCAGTCAAGTCATCACCCTCAGGGTTGACCTATCCACTCTTATGAGGGTTTTTCTGGTCAGTGGTCAATCCCCGTGATTCCTTATCACTAGTACCATATGTATCGATGCCCAGGGATGATTCCTCCTAGGTTTATTATTCAGAAGATATTTTCCCTTAAAGATTTATACCAAACATCACACATACTCGTGTAGTAGAAAACACTCTTTCTCCATGTTGGAATGTAAAGGAATCCATATCTACCAAGTCGGTGAATATCTCTTAAAATTACACTCTGGATGTGATTCTGGAAGGCCCAAACTCTGGAATCTTGATCCCCTCCCAAGTAATCATCCCCCATAACAACTCCACCATTAGAGTCACCCACAACATTTCCCTAGCCTCTTTGATTATAGGAAAGGAAACCTCAGTAGCTGACTATAATAGATACCATTATTTCTTTACTAGATCCTCCTCAATTCTTCTAGTACCAACCCAAGATATCTCTTCCTTATCTTGTAGTTTCTTCTAATGGAGGGCCACCCCTTCAGGAGTTTGGGGTGTAATAGAACCTTGAGATTCCCCTTATAAATCCCTGACTATAGCCCTTGATTCTTGGAAGGCAATTTTAAATTCATATCATCCACCACTCTACTGCTCTAATGCCTTTCATGATGGTTCAACCATCCTCACATGTCGATGCTGGATTGCACCTGGATATTCCACTATATAGTTACCAAAATATTTCCAGGAGATACTGGAATTTATGTTAGTGGGTGAAAACATGATGGCATCCCCTATTACCTTGTTCTTGAACATCCACTGCAACTAATGAAGGATATAAGGATACCTTTCCTCACAGATTCCCATGTAGAATCACTTCATCAGCTGTTGTATGAATATGAACTATCGATAAAACTGATATGAATTATACAATTCAAAATAAGTGTTAACCTTTATCATGGAGACCAATAATAGACCTCATAAGGCATGAAATAAACTCCTAATACTCCAAAATACCCTCTATATTATCAAACATATCATTGGAAGGGGTCAAGAACATGTTAAATTTGAATCTCGTAGAACTTCCAATACTGTCCATAACCCTAAGTTCATTAAGAGTTACTGGTCGAACCTTAAAAATTTTGAAGAGAAAGGGATAGAAACCATTTTTTGGAGGGGTAATTGTATTTGGAAATTCATATCCAATTTAATGCACCGCAAACCACCCGTGAAAAAATTAAAATGGACCATAGGTCTATCTAGGATTTCTTTCTCTCACTACATGGCTAAACTGAATGTAGAGATAAGATAGCATTGGTACCCCTAAGTTCACCCAATTTTTGGACACCATGATCACTACCATTACGAGCAACCCAGTACATAATCCCATGCATACATCCCTCACTAGAAACATCCAACTAATAATGAAGGTGGCCAACAATGCAATATAATGAACCATTGACTACTATCCCTCCTTAATGTTTTAACCCCATTCCTGGTAGTGTCCTTCCTCTAGAATCATATAATAGGATCCCAGTTTCCTCCATGGTTTCACTATTGAACTTTTTTTTTTCCACCCTAGTATCTTTACAATTGAAATATTTAGGAACATACCTATCCAGGTCTTTAATGAAATGTCCTGATGGAAGAGGTTATAATTCTTCAATAACCAGGTCAAATCATTTATGAGAGTCTATTCTACAAGGGGTGTCTTCTCCCTATCACCCCAGGCATTTGGTGTTTGAAGTGATTCATCATTTTTTGGAATCCCAATATAAATATGTCACCAATGCAATGGAGGTCCCAGGGGCTCCTCCCCACCTCCCCATGATGGAGGTCGAAGGTGTTTGTGTATGGGTACCATCGGATGAGAATCTCTGCTAGTAGATTCTGCTGTCATTATAAATGAAATTAGTACATCTACACTATTTCATACAATCCATTATGGAACATATCGTCCCCATACTCTTGACAAGTAAAGCGCACCCAATATGCCCATTCCCACTCATCAGGGAAGTTCTCCCAGATAACATGTCTCAATATTTATACAATCCCATACTATTAATCTAGATACTAGTTTGGAATATTCTCATATAGAGGGATGAGAAATCCTCATCCTCTAGTTATTCCCCTATCACTATCATTTTCCTTCCACTCAGAGTTAGATAGTAGTGTCTTCATGTTCCCTAACAAGATGACAAAAACAAGTGTTGTTTCAATAGGTAAGTATGTCCTCATGAGTGAGCCAAAACCACAGCGTGTTAACTTCCATGAATGGGATGCCCACATTATCCATAAGTCCAAAATTGTAGAAGTGTAGGTGATTTCTCAACAAATATTCCCTTTAGGATTCAGTTAACAAACCCAGAAGCTCTCAATTATTAGAAACAACTCTTCTGGTATAAGGAATTTCCAGATTCTAGGCTATTCCTGCCCTTTAGGTCATAGTGGAAGCTTTGGAAATAGCCTAATAAGTAGGGTTGGCCATTTCTCAGTTCTTTTTATTCACACCCTAGGTTGTGTAAGTTTTACTTCATTCGTGTAAAGTTTCAACGCCACATAACTTGTGATATTTTCGCAAAAAGGACAACTCAAGCACGGAAAATGTGTCTCATAAGATGATTTTGTACAAATTTCACAGCTGAAAGATCGGTATCATGCATGAGATGATGAGTCACATTCATGAGAGATGTATTATTATGTATATAAGTAATGTGACTATATAGAGGTCCCCTCACCCTATTTATAGTCACGGGACTACTAATTTTCATGTGTGTGGAACTAGTTTGTGTGACCCAAAATGGCAGTTGCATGACCATGTGGAAGTCTACAATCCATTTTAGCATTTCCATTAGAACTTGACTTCTTAGTTCCCTACCATTTTCAATTCTGGGGGGGGGAACTTATTGGCGCTAAAACCATGTCTCACCCCCTGAAGGACCAGTTTTTCCTAAATTGAGTATCTGACCGACCCCAAAGAAACATCCCAAGGACAAGGAGCTGGTTGCATGAAACTATAGAGTGATACACACAAACAGAAAAATTATCATGAAATATACTTTCATACCAAAGGGGACACTTAAGGTTAAAGTTTTGGGGGTTCTCCATAAACCTAAAATGGTGTTCAAGGTGTATGCATGAAAAATAAAGGATTTGTATGAAAACTGTCATATGCATGAAAATATCTTTTCACGAGAAAGATGATGTCAAAACCACCATGTTTCATGGTCATGTCCTAGTAAAAAAAGGAATGGAAATCACACAACCATGTTACACACCCCATTTAGATTGTGCGCCATCAACTACCCATTTCATCTATAAATAGAACCTCTCCCCCACACTTTGGGGATGGATCTCTGAAAGACGGATTGTTGGATCTTGATCCTGAAAACCTCTCTTCTATGACATTGTGGAACTCTAAAAATCCATAGATTATAAAAGTTAGTAAACTTATTTGACTAACCTACCATGGTCCCCAATGTGGTTTCACCTATGGTGGAGAGCTCCTCGCACGACTCCCTTTAAGGCTAGTCAGGTGTGCATAAGAGAAGTCACCTTCACACAACCCCATCTTACATGTAACCCCAGAGGTTGCATGAATATATCCTCTAGGGTATATGTATATCTCTTATTATAGATCTCATAGATCACATAACCCCATTTTTATTCATAACTTTAGATTTTCACACAATGACTTTCGGGTCCCAAATCTAACCCCCCTTTTATTCAATCATGGCCTAAAATGTTCCTTCACCTTATGCTCTTAATAATTGGTACCCTAATTTCTATTTATTCTAATCATGGTCACCCTAAAATCAGTATCCCTTATTGACCACTCTTCCATGTCTATTTTTACACCATGTACCCCTAGCAGTGCCCGCACAGTAAACATATAAACCATAAAAGTGGTATCATGGCATGAAACTTCCAACCATTCTTAGTAGAGAGGCCTTTTTCAATATCTTCCTCTTCGACATGGAAATTGTCTCCCCAAGTATGGGTTCCTACACATCCAAGATGCATGGAAGAAAACTGCCTAACTCTATTTCATAGTCTTATGATGTTAAACTAAACGAAAATGTCCTCAGCGCACAATATTAAACTATAGCCTTACCTTATTTGATGAACACGGGATGCCCCATGTGTGATCATCATGGGATGGCAACCCCATTGACATATACTTTGAGACTCATCCCCTATACACCATGGAATCCTAATCCAGGAAGACCGTATGTATAATCCCCACACCATCCCTCGTTGACACTCCTTCTGTGACATGACTATATTTACCACATGACGCTAAACTAAATGAACCAATCCTATCACATGACCTTAAAGTATAACATTGAACTATGTGGGTTTTGATCCCCGTATACTAATAAGATACATATAACACCTCCCTGAGGTTCAATCCTGACATACCAACACATCTAGGATACCTTCATGAGGTTCAATCATGACACCCCAACACCACAATCAAATAACAAGTGTGAAATCCCCCCCCCATGGGACAAACTTAACCAAACTCCTAAGTTTGAAATATTCCCCTAAGGGACACACTTAACCACCTACCTATACTCACAATAAGTTAAAGCTATGATCCACCTATCCTTACAAGATGTTAAACTTGTGATCCACTTATCCCCACTGGATGTTAAACTTGTGACCCACCTGCCCCCATAAGACGTTAAACCTATGACAGACCTATCCCCACAAGAAGTTAAACCTATGAACTGATCTAGAATCTCTAAATCATAAGATAAATACGGGATTCCAGAGGTAAAAATCCTCTTAATACTTATTCCCCTGGATTCAACTACCTCATGGATGATACAAGATGCCTTAGGTTTCACACCAAAGATTCCTCACACATGATATTACCTCCAAAAGAGGAAGAATTTATAGGTTCCCTCACACATGAGATCCCATCCAAAAGAGAAAGACTTTATAGGTTCCCGACCTACCTGATATCAAGAGATTATAAGACATTACCAATGTTACTATCTTCTCTAACTGAAGGTTTCTAACCTATCAAGATAGAAGTAGCATGATTAAATAGAGACCACAGTGAGATGGCATCAGGAACAAGTTTCATGTAAATGACTTAAATATTTTAGGGAGACCCGGACTAGGTGAAAATCTCCAAGAAGTAATCCATATAAGGAGGAACCAACATCCCATCATCTCATTTTGATCAAGGATCCAACATCACTGATTAAAGTGGTGGAATTATCCCTCCTTTGGAAAGTAGGAATGCAGGGGGGGGATCAAGAATGTCACCGCCAGATAGACAGGTGGCATGCAAACCCGATAGAAAGCATCAGAAACAGTCTGGTCTAGGAAAAACCCTAGTTACGATACCTCCATTACGAGCTTAGAAGAATGGGATTCATAAGGAAGACTTTATATTTCATGTTCATTTATTCTTACTTTATTTATTTTTTGATATAGTTATTTAAATATATACCAGTTAATTTAATGGCTATGTTTTAATGTTCATATTTAATATTCAAAATATATAAAGGTTTTTGTTTTAGTTTGGTATATTTTATAAAAAAAATTATTTAATAAACTATTTATTTAAATATAATATATAGTGAAATATCATGAAATTATAAATATTTCACCAAATATGAAGATAATGAAGTGATGTTGAGGAAATAACTAGCCAAAGACAACATACCAATCATGTTCTGTCCCACAGCTACTTCTCAATATGATATTCCAAAAATTATAATAGAGGAATTCATACCCCATATTCACCTAGATTTATGGATGACTCTCTATCATATAAAGGAAAAATCTCAACCTTTCACGAAACATGAAAACCATGTTAAGGTGATAAAATAACTTCACAGTCAAATCAACTTGGATTCCCTTTCAATTGCACGGTGTCAAAAATTAGGAAGGTAATATTAATATATACAATGCACCTACTTTAATGCACTAAGGGTCTTATGAAAATTGATCATTGACACTCCATACAATATATATATTAGTGGTTGGGGTGATCATGGAGGGACACATTTCATACTTCTCCTGATTCAGAATAGCCCAACACTAGAGACATCATGCAATGTCATTACCTCGGGCTAAGTCCTAGGACAGAACATTGAATGTACTCATCAACCTATCTAATTGGGTCACATTATCTTTAAATCCTAGAAATGGTGAATTGGGTGGGAATGATCCATTAATAATATCCCACATAAGGCCTCTAAAAAGGTTGAATAGTATTCTCATCTAAGAAACTCAAAGTCATTGGTTGAAGTAGTGCTACTAATGGAAAGTGACTCACATTCAAAAAATGAAATGCATCAAGCCTATGCTCGAACAAAATCCTGAAAAATCAGAATGGTAGTAAAGATAGTCGTAGTAGTAGTAATACAATATCAACCCTAGCGTATAGGATTGGGTGTATTTTTACCACCATTACCACCCTAGGTATTTTCAAACCCCAAAAAGGTTCAAAATTTCATGGAAATGGAATCAATTCATCCCCAACCCATAGGTATAGAGTCATTTTTACCACAACCTCCTCCTGTTCCATGGAATTAGGTATTTCCCAAATAGGGAGACACGTCATGGGATAGACTTTCATGGTTTCTACCATTGATTAGCACATATCTCTCCTTGGGTACATGCTCGGAAAGATTATTAGGATTCTCTCTCAGGATCACACTCCACAAGCTAGTTACAATGATGCATTGGAAAGAGAAGACAAGGCCTTGCATGGGTCATAAGCCAAAATATTCTTCCTAGAAGGGAAATGATAAGTAGATTTTTTGCTTACATATTGAAAAATATAAAGAATGAAACCTACCTATATACCCTTATAATGGTGATATGTTCCTAGAAGCATACTATGAATTGGTAAACGTCACTGGAATGAGCCCAACTGAGGATCCAAATCTTGATTATGATGCATCATAAAGGGATTAGGAATCCATTTTTTAAACTATAGTACAAAATAAAACTTCTTTAGAAGGTGTGTACAATTTTAAATAGATTAAAACCCATAAAGTAAAAGTGTATGTAGTTTATAAGAAAATAAATCCATGTTTATATATTAGTAAGTGGATGCAGTTGTAACATAGATTCACCTAGGGGTAATCACCTCGAAAAGGGTTGGTTGAGCATTGCCTCAATCATTACTCTGATATGTGATGAGTGACCCTAACACTGCACACCTATCTAGACACTTATAAGGGATATGATTTGGAATATTCACATGCTCTTTATGAACCATGTTAGAGTATATTTTTCCTACCATTGTCTTGGTCTCCAACCAATGAAATTTAATGAACCCAATTACTATCTTCCATGGATAACTCAACACATTGAAAGTAACTTTTCCACTATATTTCCTTAATAAAGTTAATTCATGCTACTTTGAATATGTCTCATAGATTCAAAGTTGATTAAGGGATGTACTCATGGACATCCACATTATTACATTATATGGGGAAGTATTTTTTCCATATTTTTTATTATATGGTTACCCATGTTTTTATTCAACCATAGGTTCCTTAGGGAATGGTATGAAATTTCCTGCTGAATCATGTGGTGAATTCATTAGACTTAATCAGGTGATGGGTTGGGCCCATAATTATATACCCCATTAATACATATATAGGTCTCATGAGACAAAACAGTTTGGGATTTGTGTATACCTCTCCCCATATCAATATAGTGTCTTGGAACAAGGCTTTGACAACATGTTTTGTTGTTTGGAATTATATATTCCATCAGTATGATATCACTGATTACTATTATCCATATTTTCATTTATTATCATGGATATAGCATGCCATAATTTTTAGTTGACTATGGAATCATGTTTTTTATTTATTATTTAAATTTCACTTATTCCATTTTTATGTTATGATAGCTTTCATCGTATGCTACTCCTTACAGATAATCTGATCTCACACTTATTTTTTTTCATTTCCCCGAGAAACCTAGAGGATAACTATGTGTATATTTTAGGGATTTTATGGAAGGTCTGATAATTTTATCATAATGTGTTCATGTTTTATATTATGTTTTCAAATGTAATGTATGTGTGTATCTGGTCTTACAATACTGCTAAGTAATTAGATCCTTTGGAGAATTTTGAATTTTTTACCAATGATTTAATATAACTATCAACTCTTGGTATTTGGAGTCTGAGTTGTTACACTAGGCCTAAAAACTCATTAATTCTTTGTGGGATTATCACACCACATCCCATATGGTTATTCAAGAGACACCATATTCACTTGTATATGGGATAGAGGTAGTACTACCCATAGAGGTGTAGCTTCCCTCTCTTCACATTATTATCTACATCCAGTTATCTTAAGATGAACAGTCTCAAAAGAAGCTGGATGATTTGGAAAAACTTGATTAGAAGAGATTTTACACCCTACACAATTTAGAACTTCATCAAAACTGAGTCACGCAATATTTCAATAAGAATGTTTTCCTCAGTTTGTTCCTTCAGAGAGAGATGGTATTGATTCTCAGAACTCCAATTACACTAAGTAAGAAGCCTTTAAAGCTTAAACCCAAGTGGTAAAGACCATATATCATACACAAGTTTTGATCCAATTAATATTATTCCTTAGTCACAATGGATATATAATGCATCACTTCGGTTATGAATGCAAGGCATCTCAAGAAGTAATTTTCATAACTTTAACATCGATCTACAAAGGTCCTTGTCATACAGTATTAAACTACAAGTAACTATCATACCTGTCTCATAATGATAAACTACATAGAAAAGGTCTTATATACAATACTATAAAATGAACAACATAATATCCTAGTCATATGATGTAAAACATCATGAGAGCATCCTAATTGTATGACATAAAACTGTATGGAAATTTCCTAGTCACAAAACATAAAAATGCATGGAAACATCCATGTCTCATAAAGTTAAACATCATGAAAACTTCCACACCATAAATTCCAAAACCTATTTTATGTGTAGAAAATTCTCCTATCATATTAAATAGTGTAGTACAAATAATCCTCCAATTTCCTTTTGTTTATTACACTAAGCGTGACTCACATGAGATTAAAGGCCTTGTTCAATCATTATATGTTTCATGACTAAAATAACCATGAATAAAAATAGGACAATATGGTTCATTTTTCATGACCCTAGACTACTTAGAGTGGTATATATGCCCAGTCTTAATAGTTCAGTGTCTTTTGAAACTTGAAACCCATTCTTCTAGTTTAATGAAATATATTTAATATCTCCCTTGAAGATATTCCCATTTAGTAATCCTACATAAAACCTTTCTTTATAACCTAGGGAAAGGAAACATAAGAAATGGGTTATATCAAATGCTCATTAAGGGTAAACAAGGAGATATGTAAGCATAATCATTAGCATAAGGGTATGAGAACATGATTGTATCACAAGAAGATCATACCCTACATATAAAAGACTGTAATTGTGAGCCATGGAATAAATATTTCATGTTCATAGGATATGAATCATAAGGTAATAGAGTGAATAATTCATGAAATCATAACATAGTAATAAG
The DNA here is from genome assembly GCA_963277665.1 of Viscum album. Classification (NCBI taxonomy): domain Eukaryota; kingdom Viridiplantae; phylum Streptophyta; class Magnoliopsida; order Santalales; family Viscaceae; genus Viscum; species Viscum album. The sequence goes on from OY728131.1 coordinate 692,890,883, forward strand.
AAATTGAATTGAGAAAGACATATAAAATTATTTCCATAGTAATCAAGGCTTACTACCAAGGACATATTAATGGAAAAAGTCCTTTACTGAACCAAGTTCACTCCCCATTTCAGCTCCGTATTACTAAACCAAGTTCACTTCCCATTCCATCAGTTTATTACTAAACTGAGTTCACTCCTTTTTCCAGCCATATCATACTGAACCGAGTTCACTCCTCATTCCAACCCTATCATATTTTACCAAGTTCACTCCTTATTCTAGCCCTATCATACTGAACTGAGTTCACTCCTTGTTCCATACCTATCATATTGAACTGAGTTTACTCCTCATCCATCCATGTATATATCATTAGATATAAATCTTTACCCAATGCATTGGATAGAGATATAGGTTTCACCCTTCATATAATAAAAGCATACATACATGTTCCATAAGATAATAAAACATCCATTATATCATGACCCATAAAAATAGATGGGTTTCATAAGAATAATATCATAACCCATGAGATGACATGGGCATAATAAGAGTTTAATCATATCATTACCTATGGAAAATATATAGGTATAATAATAATTTTTTCAAATCATAACCTATGAAAAGAAGTGTATTTTAAAAGCATATAAACCATGGAAGAGAAATGGGTATCATAAACATCATTCCATCAAAACATAAAGAATTCAAGAATGAATATGAATGGTATCCTTGGATCATATCCCCATTAAACCATAAAATTTAAAAAAGTATTTCATCTTAGATGGAGAATTATTTTGAAGGATCACATGGAACATTTATAAATGAAAATGGAATTTATTTTAAAATACCTTTCATAAAACCATTTCAAAAATCATTTTATTATAAAGAAAGATTTATAATTTCATTTAAATCATTTCTTAAGGGAAATATATTTTCCACATTGAAAAAATATTCTTAAAACATAAATCATTTTGAAAACCTTTTTCTTTTAAAATAGATTTGAAAACTTATAAAGGAATATTGAAGATATTTTGACAACCATTTTCTTTGAAAATATTTTGAAAACTTATAAATAATGATTGAAATCATTTTGAAAACAATTTTCTAGAAAACTTATAAAAGAAGCTAAAAAATTTGAAATCCTTTTTACTTAAAAACTTATAAAAGAAGAATGAAAGAATTTAAAACAATTATTTAACATAAAAAGTTTTTGAAAATCTTTTTTAAGAAAAAATAGTTTTGAAAGAACACAAATTTTCGACTGAAGAGAGCGATGAAGTTAGGTTTATTTTAAAACACTTTCTTAATTATCTTAAGTACCAAAGAGTGGGAAAATGGTACCAATACATGAAGATATCATGAATAACCATAATATAATAAAATTAATGAGTGTTCTTGAGATATTTATCATAATATTTTATCAATGGAATCATAATCATAAACAATCCCAATAAATGATGAGATTGTATTAATAAACTATTACCACTTTAGTAACTTTGAATAATAATCCATGTGATATAATAACATTAAATAAAGATTAAAATATCATGAAAGATGTTTATTAATGATATAACATGTAAAAGGTCAGTATATACACCCCATATAAAAATAGAAGTGTATAACATGGAATGTATCTCAAAGAAGGAAAATTGAGGCAAAATTTAATTTACCGATTTGGTAACTTTTGAACCATAAACCCCATGAAATAAGGATCATAAAATGAATATTTAAATACCCATAAATTTAATTATAATAATAATATAATACATTAATTGTAATTATATATGTAACGCCCCGACCCCAGCTACCCAGAGCCGGTGCATTACTTCGTAACATTGGCATGATCACAAAAGATCAAGTCTCGAAAGACCGATTAGTTTAGTAGCCTTGGAAACACTAGATACATTCATAAGTCTTTCATTACATCAAAAAGTGAAAAGCTACAATAACAAAGTCTCCATAGTCCACACTCATATCCTCTTCTGACTATCCCTGCAGGTCATTCATAAAATACTTCTTCACATCCTGGAAAATATTAAAACATTGAAAGGGGTGAGCTCAGATGCTCAGTAAGGATAACAATAATGCGGAAGCTTTCATAAATAAACATTAACATTTAAGGCAATGTATAACTAAAACAAAAGCCTCTTAAACATGAACTTCAACATAATATGGCAAAAGTAAAATGAGATAATGCCATTTACTTCTTCACATGGATATTCTACTGGTCGAATAATCACATGTAATATCAATAACCACTTTCATAATGAGGGAATGTATAATGCCGGACATTCTGAAACATTTTGTCAAGGCCTCGGCCAAGACATCTAAAATGATTAAGGCCTCGGCCAAAACCATAAATCAAATTGGGAAAGGGCCTCGGCCAATTCCACGTCTAGTTGTCTCATGAGACCTACCGATGCATCGAGGAGCTATAGCGGGCCCCACCCGTCACTTATTAAGTCCAATACATTCCTCATATGAATAGGTTTAAACATATCATAAACCATAACATAATTGTATCACATTAAACATACTTAAAGGAAACATAACATTTCCCCATTTCAATCACAAGATATCAATACAACACATTGATATAATAAAAACGCTTTCAAAACCATTTTTCAATAAAAGAAAAGTAAAACATGGTATTTATTTTTCTTTTAAAAAGAAGGTATGGCTTGTAGAGGAAGCCGAAACTCAAATAATGGTCACGGCGGCGGAGAAGTCGTTGTCGCCGCATAAGTACGGAAAGAAAAACATTCCCTTTTGTCGTTTAGTAAAACGCTTCGTATAAAAAAGATTCCTTTTGAATAAATGTAAAAGTCAAAGGGGTTTATACACCGTATAAAAGAAAGTTGTGTATAAAACCAAATATGCCTCAATGAAAGGGGATTGAGACGGAGTCCTTCAAAAGATCATTTTTAAAATAAAATAGATATATTATGTCTATTCACTATAGGTACACATAAAGAATACAAAATAAGACATAATAATATCATGACATAATTTGAAAGTAGGAGATTAACCCAAAGAATGGAAATTGGGTTAAGAAATTCCCTTACCTCGTGTCTGACTTGACTCAACCGTTCTTTAACCTCCTTAAAAAGTGTAACTCCTTTTGAGTTGAGCCTAAAGGCTTCCTTTGAAAGGATTCTGCCCAAAGGGAATCCTCTAGGATGAGGAGAGGGATGTGGAGAGAGCAAATGGGCAGGGGTTGGCCGAGCCAATGGCTTGAAGAGTGTGTGAAATGAGGTAGAGGTGGGGGCCTTTTATAAGAGGAGAGGAGGGGCACTTTTGGAAAGTAAAGGAACATTACATTATTTGAAAATGTGTTTCGGTTTTAAAAGGTCCCACATTGATAGAATTCGTGGATAAGGTGATAAGGCATCTAAATCCACTCATCCAATTGGTTTTGGCCATGTGTAGTTCATAGATTTTATATTATCTTTCCATTTTATTTAAATCGTCAAATAATGATGTCATCGCTGCATCATTATTATGTCATAAATAATTAAATTTATTTAATGTCTAAAAATTATAAAAAAAATACTATGATATAGGAAATCTTTTTATCTTTCCAATGACTATTTATAATCAAAATTTGGACTTGTGTAACCCTACTTAAAAATTGTTTTAGTAAAACACTTTATGTTAGTGTCATTTTCACTTTAACATTAAATAAAAAGTAATTTATGTTATTTCCCAACAAAAGTGGATCCATGGGGTCCCCAAGTTAGGCCATGGCTTGTCTTGGTCGGCCATGACACAACCAATGAGGTTGGGACATGTGTCTAGGTCATTTAATATTATTAAAGTATTATTTATACCTTAAACTACCCTAATTACCACTAATCGCGATTAAGAACTTAATAAGTTACTATTCACCAAAAAATTATTTTTATCCCATTGAACCACATTTTACTTCTTAATGACAACCATGTATGTCGGATTTTTGAAAATCAAATCACAGAAGTGGTAATATTTCATTTAAACGAAAAATCAGTTATTTAACAGCCACTTAGTGGTTTCACTATTCATCAAAAATTGAAGTTTTTCAGAATAAGGCCAAAATTTCACCCTAAGCTATAATTGATATTCCGAATTGAAAAATGATGTCTATTTTAAAAAATTCCAAACATATTAGTTGCATTAATTAATTTTATAATTAATTCCCGCTGTCACAACAAATAGCGTGTTTTTAAGAAACAATTTATATCAAAAGATTGGCAATTGTTTATGTCCAATTTCAATGTTAAATTAATTCTAATGACCACCATTGGATAAAATGGTAAAAATATATTCTAATTATACTTTAAAACCATCAAATATTATAATTTATCACTATAAATTATTTTGATTAAAAAAGTTGTTTTAAGTATTTTTCACTATTTATAAAATTTTAGAAGTTCTCAGAAAAATACCAAAAATTCAACATAGGCTAATTTCGATATTACGAATACAAAAATGAAGTCCATTTTGACATATAAAATTTATAATATTTCAAAAAGAAGGTATTACTATTCATAACGGCTACTTTGATTAGTCGCGGTGTTTTAGAACTCGAAGTTGCGTACAATGCAAGCTATTTCATTATTGAATGAGAAGCGTATCGTGGAAGCTCGGGGTGTTACATTCTCCCCTCCTTCAATAAATTGCGTCCTCGCAATTTGAAATTTTTCTTGGAAAATAAAAGGTTGAAAATAGAAAATACCTTTGTGGAAAACCCACATCGGAAATAAGGTTAATAGAATTTAGTCTTAATAAGAGGGAAATGGAAATAAGAAAGTCACCACCAAATCATGATCTCGATAAGGAGAACATTGGTGGCAATTAGAGACATATAATTTGAGGAAAAACGTAAATATTTGTAGGGATTGATTGAGGTCATCAATCACAATCAACTGTCAAATTGAGGGCCTCAAAGCCTTCAATCTATGTTGATTTAAAATATCATCAGTTCAACAAAACATAAGTTATTAGGATAACACATTTTTTTTGTTTTAATATCCCTTTACTAAAGTTTAAGAATTAATTTATTCATTGAATAAGAGATAGGTATATATATATTTATGCTTGACAATTAGAGTTTCAACCTTCAACTCATCTTTCACTCAAAATGATAATAGAACTCAAAAATATTATACTTATCCTAATTGTATAAGGTTCCAAATATTAACACATATTATTTAGATTAGTAAAATTATTTTGTAATAACCAGGGACTTCCTGTAGGCTAGTGGTAGGAAATAAAGGCTTGTCGCACTATGGTTGTGGGTTCGATTCCTGCATCTTTGTCCGACGCGACGGGTTATGCCCCACCCTGCAGGTTGTCCTTTTCATAAAACTATAGTATTCCAAGAATAATATCCAGAAAATTTTTAACCTTAAATTTACTATCCAAGGTTCAACTTAATCCACTCCAACCTTTATAGTTATCCAAAATACCTCTATCCAGACTTTCTCTAAAAGGTCTCTTAATTCCAAAATCAATTTATCAGATTCCTCAAACAAATATTAGTTTCTCTTATTGTCACATACTAAAAATATGATTACCTTAATCATATTAAAACCTTACTGAAATCAAAAAGTACTGCAGTACAATCCTTATATAGATCACATTATTCTAATAACCAGAATATAATCCATGAGTCCAAAAGCCCCAATACATTAGTTATTCTGCTTCAACTGTAGTAATAGCATAAGATTGTCCTTGATCCCTTGGCCTTTTCTGAGGTAAGTTTCCTTGACGCTTAGGACATTCATTTGCATAATGACCCATTTCTCTACAATTGTAGCATTCAACTTTGACAGCCTCTTTCTTTCCCTTGCAATCACGAGCCTGGTGACCCTTTTCTCCACATTTATAACAAACTCCCATTCCTTTTAGGCAAGTACCAGGGTGATTCTTCCCACAATTATCACATACTGGAAAATCCTTCTTTCCCTTTTTCCCTTTATCTGTCTCTTGTTCCACCGTTCTCTTCTTCTCTTGCTTTACTTTGTTGTCATAAGACTTAGAGAATTCCTTTTCTGTCTTGATAGCACACGAGACAATATCTTCGTATGATGAGAAGGATTGTGATACCAAAGCTCGACGGAGAAATGGTTTTAACCCATCAAAGAAACGATCAATCTTACTCCTTGGGTTACGTATGTAATCTGCAGCATACCTTGCTAACCTTGTAAAGTTAGCCTCATACTTTGCGACATTCTCATCCTCCTTCTGCCTCAGACTCAGAAATTGCCTTTCCATATCTGCTCGATGGTCACGAGGAAAGTATTTTTCTAAGAAAAGCTCTTTGAACTCCCTCCATTCCATATTCGATATGTCATCATCTTCCTTTGTGTTTTGAATCAGCGACCACCACTGATCGGCATCTCCAGTGAGGCGGTAAACTGCCATGACAACCTTCTCCCTTTCACTACTCCCCAAGGCATGGAATATTTTCTCTAAGGAATTTATCCATTGCTCAGCTACTATAGGATTTGTACTCCCATTAAAGGTTGGTGGTTGTTGCCTCATGAAACGATCTAGCATTGATCCTCCACGTTGCGGATCAGGGTGCTCCATACGAGTAAGGTTATTATTCATAACCTGAGTGAGTTGTCCCAGTATGGTAATAAGTTGATCAGCACCAGTTGTATCTCCAGATCCACAATAATTATCTTGAGCAGGAGGGCAATCCCTACACGGAGTTCGTGCATTGATACAGTTTCCATTCCTTCTACTAGGCGCCATTTCTAAACAATGGCATAAACCAGATTAGTTTATGAATCAAAATACATAATTCCATACTTGTAAAACACTTTACATAAATTGAACTATTTATGGATATAATCCATAATCATAAAAAGAAATGTTTTATTTGAGGAAGTATATACTCATAACCCTTCATAGTGGTTTGTAAATAAAATGAGAATTATCCTAAGCATATCCCCCGGGAGTGTCGTAACCAAGAGTGCAGCAAGGCCCGTTGTCGTGCACCAGTTCCCGTTCGAGTCTAGCTCAAAGCGGTGTTTTCGGGTTTTACCCCTAGGTACATCTGTGCCAGAGCCGCCTCTACCTGCTCGTATCCAGATAGGGATGTATTGCTCGGAAAACTCATAACATCTCTATAATACCAAAATTCTAGGAAGTTCTTCTATACTAATCCTCAAAGTCTATCTTTGGGCTATGTGCTCTAATCAGAGTTTATCTAAATCTAGCTTCCAAGGTTAGTACTAAACTGCCTCTGATACCAACTGTAACGCCCCGACCCCAGCTACCCAGAGCCGGTGCATTACTTCGTAACATTGGCATGATCACAAAAGATCAAGTCTCGAAAGACCGATTAGTTTAGTAGCCTTGGAAACACTAGATACATTCATAAGTCTTTCATTACATCAAAAAGTGAAAAGCTACAATAACAAAGTCTCCATAGTCCACACTCATATCCTCTTCTGACTATCCCTGCAGGTCATTCATAAAATACTTCTTCACATCCTGGAAAATATTAAAACATTGAAAGGGGTGAGCTCAGATGCTCAGTAAGGATAACAATAATGCGGAAGCTTTCATAAATAAACATTAACATTTAAGGCAATGTATAACTAAAACAAAAGCCTCTTAAACATGAACTTCAACATAATATGGCAAAAGTAAAATGAGATAATGCCATTTACTTCTTCACATGGATATTCTACTGGTCGAATAATCACATGTAATATCAATAACCACTTTCATAATGAGGTAATGTATAATGCCGGACATTCTGAAACATTTTGTCAAGGCCTCGGCCAAGACATCTAAAATGATTAAGGCCTCGGCCAAAACCATAAATCAAATTGGGAAAGGGCCTCGGCCAATTCCACGTCTAGTTGTCTCATGAGACCTACCGATGCATCGAGGAGCTATAGCGGGCCCCACCCGTCACTTATTAAGTCCAATACATTCCTCATATGAATAGGTTTAAACATATCATAAACCATAACATAATTGTATCACATTAAACATACTTAAAGGAAACATAACATTTCCCCATTTCAATCACAAGATATCAATACAACACATTGATATAATAAAAACGCTTTCAAAACCATTTTTCAATAAAAGAAAAGTAAAACATGGTATTTATTTTTCTTTTAAAAAGAAGGTATGGCTTGTAGAGGAAGCCGAAACTCAAATAATGGTCACGGCGGCGGAGAAGTCGTTGTCGCCGCATAAGTACGGAAAGAAAAACATTCCCTTTTGTCGTTTAGTAAAACGCTTCGTATAAAAAAGATTCCTTTTGAATAAATGTAAAAGTCAAAGGGGTTTATACACCGTATAAAAGAAAGTTGTGTATAAAACCAAATATGCCTCAATGAAAGGGGATTGAGACGGAGTCCTTCAAAAGATCATTTTTAAAATAAAATAGATATATTATGTCTATTCACTATAGGTACACATAAAGAATACAAAATAAGACATAATAATATCATGACATAATTTGAAAGTAGGAGATTAACCCAAAGAATGGAAATTGGGTTAAGAAATTCCCTTACCTCGTGTCTGACTTGACTCAACCGTTCTTTAACCTCCTTAAAAAGTGTAACTCCTTTTGAGTTGAGCCTAAAGGCTTCCTTTGAAAGGATTCTGCCCAAAGGGAATCCTCTAGGATGAGGAGAGGGATGTGGAGAGAGCAAATGGGCAGGGGTTGGCCGAGCCAATGGCTTGAAGAGTGTGTGAAATGAGGTAGAGGTGGGGGCCTTTTATAAGAAGAGAGGAGGGGCACTTTTGGAAAGTAAAGGAACATTACATTATTTGAAAATGTGTTTCGGTTTTAAAAGGTCCCACATTGATAGAATTCGTGGATAAGGTGATAAGGCATCGAAATCCACTCATCCAATTGGTTTTGGCCATGTGTAGTTCATAGATTTTATATTATCTTTCCATTTTATTTAAATCGTCAAATAATGATGTCATCGCTGCATCATTATTATGTCATAAATAATTAAATTTATTTAATGTCTAAAAATTATAAAAAAAATACTATGATATAGGAAATCTTTTTATCTTTCCAATGACTATTTATAATCAAAATTTGGACTTGTGTAACCCTACTTAAAAATTGTTTTAGTAAAACACTTTATGTTAGTGTCATTTTCACTTTAACATTAAATAAAAAGTAATTTATGTTATTTCCCAACAAAAGTGGATCCATGGGGTCCCCAAGTTAGGCCATGGCTTGTCTTGGTCGGCCATGACACAACCAATGAGGTTGGGACATGTGTCTAGGTCATTTAATATTATTAAAGTATTATTTATACCTTAAACTACCCTAATTACCACTAATCGCGATTAAGAACTTAATAAGTTACTATTCACCAAAAAATTATTTTTATCCCATTGAACCACATTTTACTTCTTAATGACAACCATGTATGTCGGATTTTTGAAAATCAAATCACAGAAGTGGTAATATTTCATTTAAACGAAAAATCAGTTATTTAACAGCCACTTAGTGGTTTCACTATTCATCAAAAATTGAAGTTTTTCAGAATAAGGCCAAAATTTCACCCTAAGCTATAATTGATATTCCGAATTGAAAAATGATGTCTATTTTAAAAAATTCCAAACATATTAGTTGCATTAATTAATTTTATAATTAATTCCCGCTGTCACAACAAATAGCGTGTTTTTAAGAAACAATTTATATCAAAAGATTGGCAATTGTTTATGTCCAATTTCAATGTTAAATTAATTCTAATGACCACCATTGGATAAAATGGTAAAAATATATTCTAATTATACTTTAAAACCATCAAATATTATAATTTATCACTATAAATTATTTTGATTAAAAAAGTTGTTTTAAGTATTTTTCACTATTTATAAAATTTTAGAAGTTCTCAGAAAAATACCAAAAATTCAACATAGGCTAATTTCGATATTACGAATACAAAAATGAAGTCCATTTTGACATATAAAATTTATAATATTTCAAAAAGAAGGTATTACTATTCATAACGGCTACTTTGATTAGTCGCGGTGTTTTAGAACTCGAAGTTGCGTACAATGCAAGCTATTTCATTATTGAATGAGAAGCGTATCGTGGAAGCTCGGGGTGTTACAATATACATTACACAAAATAAATGAGTGGTTAATAAGGCATAAGTCTCATAGTGATAAAAGTGAGATGAGAAAACCCTCACCTTAAGTATTGACTTTCTTTGGACACATTCACACCTCATGTATAATAAGTATATGGTTATTATAAATATAAAAAAGAAACATATTATCATATATAATACCATATATTATTTGATAATGAATTTATATTAACCTTTTATTAACAATTTCATGTTAATGTTATGTTTTGGGTAATATTCGCTTTGTTTTTCGTATAGGTTTTGACTTGTTATTCTTGATCCTCTTACATAGATCACTATTTACTAATTTAAAAAATGTAAAACATGATTTAAATATCATATATATTCATCATATAAATATTTATAATAATCTATAAATTATATAAATATGAAATGGAATACACCGTTCATGGTGGTGGTAGGTCATATGTACGGATGAACGTTGTTTCTGTTTTATTGTTATATTAAAAGAAAGAAAGTAAATGAAATATATATGTGTGTGTATAAATATATTATAATTAAATTAAAATTATTATTTTATATATATCATATAATTTTACTAAACCTTTCCTTAATACATTTCATGTAAAGTGTGAATAAATCACATCGCTTTGAGGAGGCGGCAGTCCACATGTCCACAAAAAAAGTTATCATATTTACACAAAAGAGAAATCCTGAAGGTATGTTTTTTGTAGTAATTAAAGAAGAAAAAATACATCATAAATATCATATATATAATATAAAAACAGTATTTACATCATAATTACCAACCATGAGAGGCGTTAAATTAAAAATGAATGACATCATTTCGTGAGGTGGTAGTCTGTCGTACACATGAATGGTAAGTTCGTTACCCATTTGATGGATGTGTGTGTAGTTTTAGGTATAACACATACAATAAAAAAATATCCTTATATTTAGGATAATTATTTTATTATATAATAATTTAATAATAATAATTTAGGGGTAGATAATGAAAATAAAACAAAAGAGTTTATGGAAGGATGTTACCTCTTTTTTGGGTAATTCCTTTTGGTTTACACCAAAGGACTAAATTGGTTTGATTTCATCCAAAAGTGAATCTTCTAGGTTGATATTATATAATTTGTGAGATTTTTTTAGGTTTTTGGCCAGAAAAAGTGGCTTGAGAGGTGTGATAAAGTGAGGGGCATGAGTGCCCTTTTATAGTGGAGGAGGTCTGACATTCTTGTAAATATAAAAAGGTAAACACTATTGAGAGTTATATCTTACATCATGTTTGTAAAATAATTTTAAATTTTAGATAAAATGAATTATATGGTATAAATATGGCCATAAAATGAATTTTTTACATTTTTATAAAGTATTTGGACCCTTAGGTTAATGTTTAACCACTAAGTAAACTCGTTTTTAACTTAATCAATATAATTAATTTTAATTACTTCCACTAATATTTTTAGTCAAAAACTAATTTTCACATAATATATATTATAAATTATGATTATTAAAAATATTTTATACATTTTTCCAAATTCTAAACCCATGATTGGAAAAAACTAATTTAAAATCAATCCCACAAACGTGTCACAAAAGGAGGTTTTTAAAGAAAAAAGTCTTAAATATTTGAAATGTTTTTATATCCAATTTCAATGTGAAATTGGTTCCAATAACCTAAATTGGTTAATTTTATATATAATTAATATAATTATACTTTAAAACCAAATTAATATATAATTTAACTATATAAATAAATTATAAAAAAACGTAGTTTTGAATTAAAATCTAGTATTTTTTACTATTCATCAAAAAAATGAAACTTCTCAAAAAAATACCAAAAAATCACCCAAAGTAATTTTTTATATTAAAATTTCAAAAATTAAGTTTAATTTTTCAAATAAAAATTATAAAATTTTTAAAATTTATATTTAAAATGGGTTCTTCGTTAAAAGGTGGTAAATTGCCTTTTAGAAAAAATACATCTTTTTATTCATAAAATTGGATTTATTCTCTTCTTACACCTACAAAATCTATTATATGAGTACTAAAAATATTTATTGAATATATAATAAGTGAATTTTATTTAAATCATTCATAAAAATTTCTTTGTTTTTTTTATTGAGATAAAATTGTGTTTTTACATAGAAATATGGTTTTCTTAGAAAAGTAATTTCTTTATTTTTAAATAGTTATTACATTCATTTATAACTAATTGATAACCAAAGGAATAATTTTATATACATGTGTAAAAAATATTTTTATAATTTATTTAATATTATTTTTAACTTTAATTCTAATGGATATGTGGTAAAAATGTAAAAAATTCATTTTATGGCCATATTTATACCATATAATTCATTTTATCTAAAATTTAAAATTATTTTACAAACATGATGTAAGATATAACTCTCAATAGTGTTTATCAAAATTTAATATAAGTGTTCTATATAGAAGGATATTAACTTGGTGTTTCATATAATACAATCTAAACTTAGTGCTTTCATATAACAAAAGCTTTATTCTGTGTTGTGTGAAATGAAAAATATCAAAAAGATTAAATTAATTCAAAAAAATATTTCACAAAATCTCATGGTGTTACATTCTACCCCATTAAAATGAATTTCCCACTCAAATTTTTTTTGGGTTATCAAAGGTTTAAAACTTGAAAATTACTTTCATAGAAACCCACATCCTAAAAATGAACACTGAAACATCTTTTAAAAAGGGAAATTTGGAACCATAACGATTACCCAAAGTAACACATAACTAGGTTTCCACATAGAAGAACATGGGTGGAAAGTGAAAACATGGACATGGAAGAGAAATCTAACTATCAAGTTCTGATGGAGATTGATAGTGAACATGGTTAGGAGATAGTTAACAGTCACAAAAACATAACCTGAAGAGGCTTGAAAAAGGTCATTGATATCATCAGAAATGATAATAACAGGACAAAATTTTAATTCAATACCCTTTTCCTAAAGTTGAATAACTTTCAATAGAAGATATAATTAAATGATTTCGGGACAATATCACCCTTTTTTGTGCCTTGATCAATTTTAACTTCATCTATTATTCCAAGAAATTAAGGTTAATTTTTAATTCTTTAAGTATTAATAGATCATGAGGTAGAATTATAAGTTTTTCCATATATCTTTAGTTAGAATCACAAAAAAAGGTTAGAAAAAGTCATCAAATATTCTTAAATCCTCATATGGAGAGATAATACTTGAATCTCTTAAACCTCATATGAAGTTTAACTTAAACTATTACATAAATGGTTAATCTTGTAACTCTTCCAAAATATAAAAATCCAAAATTTAGAAATAAGGTCACTAAATTTCTCAAAATAATATTTATATTGATCCCCCATATATCATAAAGTAAATCTTGGTTATCACATTTAAAACATTTTAATAACTTCATCATGTATTATCTTGAAACATAGTAATTACCAAAATTACCATAAATCCTTTTTTAAAACATGAATGCTTCTTCATTATTTACATAAAACAAAAATTATTGGATATATTCCTTAAATCCAAAAAAATGTAAACTTCATCCATGATAACATAGACCACTTTTTCAACAAAGCCTTCATTAGTTCTTAGTTCATTGATACTATCCAATTTACTTTATCCAAAAAAATAATCTCTTTATCCAAGATAAACACAATTTTATCAACATTAGGAACACATTAAAGGTTACTTCCCTTAATCAAAATATCACATTTCCATTAAATCACATTTCTATATCATCAGCACCATTCAACATATCCTTTTAAATCCTTAAGTAAAAACTTATACTGAAAATATTATGTATTTCATGATTTGTATAACATAGTCTTTGAATTCCAAAATATATATAATTAAATCATCCAAATTTATTCATAAACCACTACTCAAGCTTCATCATATTATTCCTTAATACCCCTTTCCTATAATATTAGATTTTAATCATGTCTTAAGGTTTGACAATCATAATTTAATCATGATTTTTATGTTTAATGTAAAAAAATACTATTAGAACATCCCATACCTTTCACATGTCATTTGTGGTATCTTTATCTTCAGTAATATAACCAACACTCATGCCACCTTCTTAATTCTCTTCATGATATTTCTACTTAGGAAACTAATTCACATAATTCCCATACTTTCTACATCTAAAACAGTCAATGTTAATACAGTTCCTTTTATTCCCTACTATTGACTAAGACTAGAAAGTATAGTGTGATAAATACTTATCGTAGAAAAAAACCACATAATCATGAAAAATAACATATATGATGTCTAAATCATAACACCTAGTTATTTAATCTATGAAACCTTAGGTTTATCCATAGATACATCCCTAAAAATATCCTTACAAATACCCCTAGATATCTCACTAAATTTTTCTCATCATAGTTTTCAAAGGTTGACTAAACCTTTCCTTTAATACCAACAATAGATAACCTGGATTAAAATACAAGGATATTACATCATTTTAGATGAATATTCCACACATTACAAAAATAAATTTCTGATGACTGTAATAGTTTAGTGTCTTTGGAAACCTAGAACCCAATATTCTAGTTTGGTGAAATATCTACAACATCTTCTGTAAATATATTCTCCTTTAGTAATCCTACTTAAAACTTTTCTTAATAACCTGGGGAAAGTAAACATATAAAATATGTGATCTCAAATACTCAGTAATGGTAAACATGGATATATCTAAGCATAATCATTAGCATAAGGATATAAGAACATGGTCGTATCATTATAAGATCTTACCCTACAAATAAAATATGGTAATCAAGATTCATGGAATAAATATTGGATGTTCATAATACATGAATCATAAGGTAATAGAGAGAATAACCCATAAAATAATAACATGGTAATAAGGCATGGAATTATAGAAGACATATAAAATGATTTACATAGTAGTCAAGGCTTACTTCCAAGACCATCTTAGTGGAAAAAGTCCATTACTGAACCAGGTTCACTCCCTATTCCAGTACTTTATTACTAAAATGGGTTCACTTCCCATTCCATCCCTTTATTATTGAACCAATTCACTCCTTATTATAGTATTTACATATGTAACTGAGTTCATTCCTTATTCTAACTCTTTCATACTGAACTGAGTTCACTCATCATTCCATCCCTATCATACTGAACTTATTTCACTCCTCGTTCTAGCCCTTTCATACTAAACCAATTTTACTCCTAGTTATAGTCATGTATATATCATGAGATATAAATATTTACCCAATGAATTAGAGGGAGATATATGTCTCACCCATCACATAAAAAAATCATACATGCATGTGACATAAGATAATAAAACATTTATCATATCATGACCCATAAAAAGATATGTGTTTCATAAACACCATATCATAACCCATGAAATTAAATGGGTATCATAATAATTTCATCATATAAATACAAATAAAAAATATATAAGTCTCATAATAATTTTATTTAATCGTAATTTTTGAAAATAAGTGGGTTTCAAAATTATATAACCCATGGAATAGAAATGGGTGTCATAAACATCACTCCGTCAAAACATAAACAATTAAAGAAGTAATATGAATGGTGTCCTTGGATTATATACCCAGTAAAGAATGTACTATAAAAAATTATGTCATATTATATGGAGAAGGATTTTAAAGGATCACAAGGAACATTTCTAATGGAAAATATCCTTCCATTGAAAATCCCTTTCATAAAACAATTTCAAAAATCCTTTTCTTATAAAGAAAGATTTGAAATTTCATTTAAAAAATTCCTTGAGGGAAATATATTTTCTTCATTGAAAAAATTATTTTAAAACATTAATAATTTTGAAAAACTTTTTCTTTTAAAATATCTTTGAAAACATTCAAAGTAAGCTTAAAGATATTTTGAAAACAATTTTCATTGAAAATACTTTAAAAACTTAGAAAGAAAGATTAAAATAATTTTGAAAACCTTTTTCAAGAAAAATTATAAAAGAATATTGAAAAAATATATATTTTTCCTTGAAAACTTATAAAATAATCTTTAAATTTTTTAAAAAAAAATAAACATAAAATATTTTTGAAAACCTTTTTTTAGAAAATTTGGTTTTGAAAGAAAACAAATTTCCAACCGAAGATAGAGATAAAGTTAGATTTTTTTTTAAAAAAATTCTTAATTATCTTAAGTACCAAAGAGTGGTAAAATGGTATCAATACATGAAGATATCATGAATAACTATAATATAATAAAATTCATGAGTTTTCTTGAGAGATGGGTAATAACTATAATATAATCAAAATACACATGATATAATAACTTTAAATAAAGATTAAAATATCATTAAATATTTTTATTAATTATATAACATTTAAAATGTTATTATATACACCCCTTATAAAAATATAGCTGCATAACAAGGCATATATCTCAAAGAAGGAAAATTGAGACAAAAATTACTTTACCGATTTGGTAACTTTTAAACCATAAAACACAATGAAAGAAATATCATAAAATTTATATGTAAAAACAAATAAATTTAATTATAAATATAATATAATACATTCATGTAAATTATATAAATCACACAAAATAAATGAGTTGTGAATAAGGCATAAGTCTCATAGAAATAAAAGTGAGACGCGAAAACCGTTGCCTTAAGTCTTAACTTTCCTCATAAATGTTAAAACCTACTATATAATAAGTATAAGTTTATTTTTCATATAAAAAAGAACCATATTCTCATATATCATACCATATATAATTTTATTATGACTTTATATTACCCTTTTGTTAACAATTTCATGTTAATGTTACATTTTGGGTAATATCTGCCTTATTTTTTGTATATGTTTTGACTTGTAATTATTGATCCTATTAATTATATAATTATTTAATAATTTCAAGTATGTAAAACATGATTTAAATATCATATATATTCAGTATATAAATATTTATAATAATCTATAAAATACATAAATATGAAATGGAATACACCGTTCATGGAGACAGTTTATCGTACATATGCATGAATGTTGTTTTTGTTTTATTATCGTATTGAAAGAAATTAAGTAAATGAAATATATGTATATATATTATCATTATTTTAGAGTTTTTATTTCATATATATCATATAATTTTACTAAACTCATCCTTAATACATTCCGTGTAAAGTATGAATGAATCACATCGCTTTGAGGAGGCGATAGTCCACACATCCACAAACGAAGTTATTGTATTTACACAAAATAGAAAGCATGAAGGTATGTTTTATGTAGTAATTAAATAAGTATAAAGAAATCATAAATATCATATATATAATATAAAAACTTTATTTCCATCATAATTCCCAACCATGATAGGTGGTAAAGTAAAAACGAACAACATCGTTTTGCGTGGCGGTAGTCTGTCGTACACACGATCAGAATGTTTGTTACCCATTTGATGGAAATGTGTGTGTTTTTAGGTATAAAACTTTGAATAAAACATATAAATATATTTATAATAATAATTTTATTATATAACAATGTAATAATAATAATTTAGGGGTTGGATAATGAAAATAATACAAAAGAGATTGTGTAAGGATGTTACTTCTTATTTGGGTGATTCCTTTTGATTTGCGCCAAAGGAATAAATTGGTTTTCTTTATGACCAAAGTGAGTATTCTAGATTTATATTATGGAATTTTTGAGATTATTGGGTATTTTTTGGACATATCCAAAGTTTATTTAGAGTTGTAAGGAGGTGAGGGGTGTGAGTGTCCTTTTATAGTGGAGGAGGAGTGACATTCTTGTAAATATAAAAAGGTAAAGACTATTGAGATGTCTCCCTTACATAATGTGCCTAAAATAATTGTAAATTTTATATAAAATGGGGTATAAAGTATAAATATGAACATTAAATGGATTTTTGACATGTTTCTATGGTATTTTTACCCTTGCGTTAAATTTTAACCATTAAGTAAACTCATTTTTACCTTAATTGTTGTAATTAATTTTAATTACTTTCACTAATATTTCTGATAAAAAAACTAATTTGAACTTAATATATATTATAAATTATTATTATTAAAAATATTTAATCCAATTCTCCAAATTCTAAACCTATAAGTAGCATAAATTAATTTAAAATTAATTCTGTGGACGTGTTGGGAAAGTGGGTTTTTAAAGAGAAAAGGTCCAAAAGTTTGAAATGTTTTTATATCCAATTTCAATGTGAAATTGGATATGATGACATGAATTGGATAAATTAATGTATAATTGATCTAATTATACTTTAAAACAAAATTAACATATAATTTAACTATATAAATAATTTAGATGAAAAAGTAGTTTAGAATTAAAATTCAGTATTTTTTACTATTCATCAACAATGAAACTTCTCACAAAAATACCAAAAATTCACCCAAAGTAAATTTTGATATTCCTATTTAAAAAATGAAGTTTAATTTTTCAGATAAAAATTATTTAATTTTTAAAATTTATATTTAAAATGGTTTCACCGTTAAAAGGCCATAAACTTACCTTTTAGAAAAAATACATCTCTTTATTCATAAAATTGGATTTATTATTATATTATACCAATAAAATATATTGGATGAGTATCAAATATAATTATTGAATATATAATATATAAATTTTATTGAAAAAAAATAATTAGAATTGGTTTTTTTAGCTTATTGAGATAAAATTGTGTTTGTACATAGAAAAATAATTTTCTTAGAAAAGTAATTTATTTATTTTCAAATAGTTATATAGTCATTTATAACTAATTGATAACCAAAGGACTCGTTTTATATACATGTTTAAATCATATTTTCACAATTTAGTTAATTTTATTCATAACTTCCATTCCAATAGCTAGGTGGTAGCTATAATAATGATTTAATAATATTATTAATAGTATATTGTAGTTTGGTAAAACTCAACCTTGTGTGTAATGAAAGATATTAAAGGAAATCAGAATTGTGTGAAACACAAGACAAATATAGTGTTTATTTATACCAAAATTTAATTTAAGTGTTGCATGTAGCAGAATATTAACTTGGTATTGCGTATAATGCAATCCAAACTTAGTACTTTCATATAACAAAATCTATATTCAGTATTATGTGAAATTAAAAATATCAAAATGATTAAATTAATTCAAAAAAAATATTTCACAAAATATAAAGGTGTTACAAGTGACCTATTTCACATGGTATAATTTTCCTACATAAGATCCTAATCTATATAGGATTCATTGGTTTGAAATCTACCCACGCCCAAGGATATCAATTTCCCTTTTCACAATATGCGAGCATGATCTATATGGGGAATTTCTATCCAAGAAATATGTGTGGATTTATTCCTAATACTTTAGGATATATAGTGACACTTGGATCCTTTATCCTAGTCCCATCCATCAATCAATAAACTATTATCCTCCCATTGTATAAGAGCTTTATCTACATAGGATTTTCTCTCCATTTCTTGGGGATTCAATGGTTATGGATATACTAGTTAACCCTAGAATTATAGTTCACTTAAGCTATGATATAAAATTACCCTATTTTCCCATATATAATCTCAATATATGTAGGGAATTTATCTCGAGAACTACATGTGGATTTATTCCTATTATCACATGATTCATAGTAATTCCTAGATCTCATATCCTAGTCCTAGACACAAAGTTCAAAAAATAAAATTTCTTCTTCCAACTTAGTGTTTGAATATTTCCAGTAATATTTAATTTTCTTGATGATACTTCACTAAGGTGAAGACAAATTTTCTTCCCTTATACATGAGACCAACCTGTACAAAAGAAACCTCACATGAATTGGGTATATCTTGATATATAATAAAAAATAAGGTTTTTTCCTTCATATAAACTTATTTACATAGATATCCCTATTATAGATTCATTATGTAAATGTGTTAATAAAAATGACTCAATACTATTGTTGTAGTATGCTTTATTAATATTGGGGTCTTCCCAACAAACTCTCACACTTTGATAAATTAGAAGTATTTGTGGATTTATTACTATTCCTATAAGATATGTAGTGATTCCTAGATTCCATATCTAGGGCCTAGTAGAAAATTATATCATCCAAAATTCCCTTCACTCTTATATATGAGTCTAATCTAAATAGGATATTTGTGTGAATATTTTTTTCAAACCAACACTAATAAAGAAGGAAACAAAAAATAACTGTATCCTAGTATTAGAGTATTGTTTATTCGCATTAGGTATTTCCTAATGGTCTTTTTCACTAGGATAAATCAAAATACCTGTGTCTTGATTCTTATTCTTTTAGGATATGTAGTAATTCTTGGATAATTTATCCAATTTCCAACCACAAAACTCACTAAAAACTCAACCCAAATCAACCTTTACATCATAGTTTTCATCCCTCAATTAGCACCTGAGAAAAATTATTATGTTTTGGGTAATTAAACAAAGTGAAAGACATACAATATATGGTTATATATCCATAAACCTATGCAATGATAAAATTACATCATCTTCAGATAAGGAAATATGAGTCCTTGTTGCATTACATTAAACTATACAACACATGGTCCACCATGTATGACCTTAAACTACTCAAAGTGGCCTCCTATGCATGCCCAGTTTCCCATCATGAGAGCCAAATCCATGTAAGGGTACCCAATTTGGAGTGTCTCTCCAAACAAACATCAATATAAAATTCCCTTTTCTCAGTACTATATCCTAATTTTTAAATCCTTCCTGACAATGTAAGGACTATGTATGGATTGATTCCTACTATCTTAGCATACATGTATGAACCATATGTTCATGACAGAGCCACAAGTCCTCATTCACTTCTATTGTTCCCAATGGAACCATAGTATCCTAGTCATGACTATCCAAAGTCTAACATTCCTCTATTTATCTTCCTAGACACTTTTTTCATAAATCATACTTCACAATTTGATTATCTTGGATTATCGCAAACCTATCCTTGGTTATTAATAATGAGTATATTCAACTCTAAAGGATACATTTTCTGGACTAAGTATATTATTCCACTGATATAGCTTTGTATAAGTGCCCTTGATATGATCTATCAACTATAGGAATCTTCATCTTAAGGTAAATATCCTCTAATATCCATACACCCTCACAGTATCATAATGGAACCCACTTTTCAAATATGATATACATCCATCCCTTGCATATCTTCCCTACATCGCTACTCCTGATCCAAGAGCCTTAAGTTGTAATTAAAAACATTGACACTCACTATTCAAAAGGTGTTGAGGCATTCTTAATCTTTGATCTCTATTTGGGTTATTATTCTTAACCCCTATGGTCCAAGCATCATGACCTTAAACTGTATTCACCTTCTTTGATATGGTTTATCATGTCATTGGGCTTTTACAATTAATGTTGGGTTAATTTTTCCCCTATCACTAAATGGATTATCTCGATACATTTTGGTTTATTCATCATGAACTTAAACTATATTCACCATGGTCAAATTTGTATGACCTTAAAATCTATCCCACATTGGTTTAAGAATTATGGCCTCAAAATTGTATGTGCCTTGGTCAAAGTTATATGACCTTAAACTATATCCCTCATAGGCCCACACATCAATACCATAAATTGTGTTCACCCCTTTGAGATAGTCTATAGTGGAATTGGGATCTACATTCATGTGAGTTAAACTTTCTCTTTTCCACTAAATGAACTATATCAACCCCTTTTAGTTCAAGAACTAGGATATTAAAGTATGTACACTCCCCTATGAGATAATCTATTATATCATTATACTCTTCATTCATGATGGGTTTCAAATCACCCTTATCATATAGACTATCCCACCTCCTCATTGGAAAAAATATATGACCTTAAACTTTATCGCTCATTGATCTTAACCAAATGACCCTAAATTATAGTTGAAATAGAAGTAAAACCTTTTAGGAAAATTTTCAAGTCATTTCTCACTAATCCTCTCACTTTTAGGTATTAGGAAAAAATTAGAGCACAAATGAAAAAAATGCACAAAGATTATAGGACCCAACATATGGCCTTAGAAAAAGATGATTCATTCTCACCGGGCTCATTAGTTTAGAAAAAAGTTTGAGAGGTGGAATACCATATATCTTTACTATGATTATGTATTCCATACACAGTGTTGTAACTTTTAGGGTGCCTAAACCCTTCTTAAGTGTTCCTTTTTTCCGTTCATATTCTTCATTTTGTATGTGTTTGAATTTTCACAAACCTTTCTAGGCTATCGGTAATGAGTGAATTTGACTCTATAAGATACCTCTGCTCGACTGTGTATACTAGGACTCTAATATGAATCTACATAAGTTCCCCTGATATGGTTTATCAACCAAAGGAATATTTTTCCTAAATGGGAAGATCCTCTCATCTTTTAACACCTTGACACCACTATAATAGAATCTATGTTTAAAATATGTTACAAGGTCATCCTCATCATACAAGTCTTATCTCATCACTACAAATTCAAACTCCATGATTTTTTATTTACGCAATCCATAATCCAACTATTCAAGTGGATTCAATTCCCTTAATGTTACACACTTGTGCATCAAGATCATTTTAGAGGTGAAATTTTGATGTCTGAACCTTCATCCTTTGAATAGTCTTTATCACATGACCTTAAACCAAATGGCATGATGGTCTAAACTTCATGGCCATTAATTTAATTAACTTGTTTTTGAGGTTTCATTTATCAATGGAACTGATATTTTTTAGTTCACATCGGATTTATATCACCTTTATTATTGGATGGGGCACTTCACTTATCTTTGGTCAAAG
The DNA here is from genome assembly GCA_963277665.1 of Viscum album. NCBI lineage: Eukaryota > Viridiplantae > Streptophyta > Magnoliopsida > Santalales > Viscaceae > Viscum > Viscum album. The sequence goes on from OY728131.1 coordinate 692,913,744, forward strand.
ATTTTGGGCCTAAAAAATTAAGAAACTCTTGGTTATAGGTATATGACATTAAGCTGCAGAAATCTTTGATCGAGGAACTATGACCCTAAACTGTGTAAACCATCTCTCGAGGTCTTCTACGATCATGATAAATGGATTTTAATTTACATCGGTTTCACTCTATCTATATTTTCATGAAGAATCCCTCTATATTATTTGTTCAATGCTATGTCAGAATTCATTCATCCAAATTGACTATCTCTAGTGTTATATTTATGGTATCTATGATTATATCCATCCATGATCCATTCCTGAGAGGAAATCATTCTGATTCGAGTGTTTTGGAACCAAAATTAACTTTTTCATTTCTAATTTAATGTTCAAATGGTGTTAAGTTATTTTGATGATGGTTTTCAGATTTTATAGATTATTATGGGGTGATAATAAAAGCAATAAAAAATTATATGAACTTATAACAATTGGGATAAAAACAATCATTTATCATTAAAAAAATTGTACCATCCAAAATTTTGAATCTCTAATTGTCATTAAAAGTAAATGGAAATGGTTAAGAAAGGGTTATAATGGGATCTATTGAAATGAGTTCAAAAAATCAACCAAGACTTGTAGAGGAGTATCAATGGATGACTAAAGGTTCTCCTGTTAGATAGATTTCACTTTCGCTAAAAGTCATGTCCACTTGATGTGAGTGGTTAGTTCTTGAATCCTTTATTCAGTGTTCTCAAGCTTGGAATTTATCTCCAGTAGTTGTGGGTTTACCCTATCCATGTGAGCCTCATACTCTGAAAATTTTAAAATTTGAGCGATCAACTAGTTGAAAACTCATACCCCTTCGATATAAAAAGTGATTTAGCTCCCCTGTAACCCCCTTCATAGCTTTTTCTTTTCAATTAGAAATATAAAATAAGAGGAAGTTGTATTGTTGGGCTGTCAGTTTCTCTTGGTAGGCTAGAACTTGATGGATGATAACATAAAATTGTCAGTAGTTGATCCCAATAGTATTAAATCCATAGAAGTGATGGTTAAGTATCTACTCTTTATCAATAATCTCCTATAATTGAGACTTTGTGACAATAGCACAAACTTGACACCAAGCACATTTTCTTATAGCCTGGTTTTCTCCAGCAGTGTTGGGATCCAAACTTTGGTTGCTTTTTTCTACTGGTATATAATCTAGGATCAGGTTTTCTATGGAGTCACCTGATTTAGTCAGTAATATATTCATAGAGGAATCATTAGTTTCTACTTCCTGGTTGAATTTAGGAATGAAATTGATAAGGGGGATCCCCACCAATGGGGTGCTTTCCATTGGAATATAATGATCAATTCCAATAATATAACCAAAAACCCTAGTTGAAAAAACTAAATCTGCATCATTCCCACTATTAAAGGAACCTAAAATGAGGATTTCCCATAAATATTGGAGGGATTGGTTATATTATTATTCATCTATAAAACCTTCTATAAGGGAATGTCAAGAAAAAGACTCTAGGAAGACAATAATTTGTTCACTCATCAAACTGGTGCTCCCAATATGTTGTTTGGGTAATTATCCACCCATGCTTTAGTATATTCCCATTATAGGTTGATCAAAGTATCAGTAGCTAGAAATACAAACATCATTCCTAAATCCTCGTGTTCTATTATTAACTAAAGTTGATAAAGTATGGATGGGTGTCTCCCTCTCCTAACCTTGATAGAAGGTAGTGGCATCACTTGATGTAGACATCTAAACTATTGTGCAGACCTATAAGAAGAAAAGGGTTTACAATTTATCACTCCATATATTTTTGATACCAACACCCCATCTTGAAATGATATAATATAATAACATTATTTCTATATTCCTTAATTATTTTTAGTCATTTTTCTAGAATGTGTGATATAGGGTACAAGGAAAATCCAATGGGATTCACTATTATAGAAATAATTGTACCAATATCCAAGGACATTGGATGAAAATAAAAAATGTTAAGTAACCTTGGGTCAGATGTAGAATGAGGTATTTTCATGACATTTTTATATTCATACCATTGTAAATATTCTACTATAGAACCATTTAGAAATTAGAATGGCCCCCTAATATAATGTGGGGACCTTTCTTCTTCTATGAGACTTATGATGTGAAAAATAAAAGAAATAGTGGGTACTTTCAAGTTAATGAGTTTTCCTTATTCAAATGAATTTTTCATCATCATGATTCTAATCATGACACCTGAACGATCATAAAATGAAAGAAAAATCCATCTTCTCAAAAACCAGGATAAAAATTCGTTTAAATTGATAGCTAAATTCACAACTAGACAAAACAAATGACACCATGTTGTGTACTAGATCACATCTAGGTTAGATCAGTATGAGCCTTGGATATGTTGAGACTATTGAGTGGGGCAGGTCCTTGTATGACCAACATTTGGCATGGGTTAGTTACTTTATAAAAATATTTTCACCCAGTCACAGAACGTGATAATCTATTAGGTATGGAGATATTTTCTCAATGATATTTCCACCCCAATAAAAAATTATCTCACTAGAGTAGGGGTATTTTTTGTGTCTTCCCAAGTGTTATCCATGGGAATGAACTCATCATATATATCCCCAAGAATTGGGATTCTACCCAGTTGATAAATATCCCAAAAACTAATTCCCACATCACTATTTGGTAGGTGTAAAGTGTTGTAAATTAGGAACCAATGGTTGGTCATCTCAGGTAAAATCACATTAGGTTGATATATAATAAATTGAGAAATCCATACTACTTGGTATAAACTAACTACCCCCAACTACATGGTGAATTTTGTGTATCTTTTATGTACCCAGAAATTCTAATCCCATTCATTGGAAAAGTTTTCACTAGATTAAAGGCCCTACTTTGGTCTTTATCCTCTATTGAAATTATCCCATAATATGTTATAATGAATGGGTATTTTTAATTGATAGGTTGATGTTGAATTAGGACCATTATGAGTCAATGGTGAACTATTTAAGATAAAGGGACCTCCTTGACAAGACTATGGGACTTTCTGACCCATGATGGAGACATTCTATTGGATTCATTTTAGGGAAAACTAAAACCAGTTGGATGGAAATCATTGACTAGCCACCACAATTGGAGTATCATCTAGTATCCTAAATTCATATATAGATAGCTTGTTAGATAGTGGTTAATCCTAAAGTTCTAGTGTGATAATATCCCTCAAGGCCTCCTTATAAGGAATAATATAGCATCAAGGTTCTTCCTCAACATTTCTAGTTATGTTAAGCCTCCTTAAAACACATTCATTGAATTAGATTAGTGCAAAAGACAGAATCCATTGTCTCTACAAAAAAAATGATGTTAATGTGAGAAAACACTAAAATAATTTTTCAAAGTCCTAAATTCCACATAGTTCCATGTAAACCATATAGTTCTATGAAAGTATTATATCATTTCTATGTGTATGATAAAAATCTATCATGAAGTAAATGATTTGTGAGTTATCTCTATAAAAATGAATCACTTGATGGGTTGTGAAAAAGCTTATCCACAAAGTGGAAACCTAATATGAGATGAAGCACAAATAACAAGCTCTCCAAACTTCCACAAAACTCCCTTCAAAGAAAAGAATTAAATGAGGGACCCAGAATATATTTATATTGGGGTGGAACCCTCCTCCTAGTGGACTATGAAGTGCTATGTGGGTGGCCATTTCCCCTCAGAATATAATCATCTTCATACTGATCATACCCATTTTGAGGGGGAAATTTATTGAGTCCCATAAAGTCCCAAAACAATTCTCTAAGCATCCCAAAGTACATAGAACCTAAAAAGTAGTGAAACTTTAATCAAACATTGGTAAAAGAAATATTACCACAGAGAACCTAGTAATTACCATAAAGAAAGTCTCCCTTTTCACAAATCATGTTGTGTGAACTAAAAAGTATGACCTCAACATTTGTGGTGGAGAGGCGAGCAATACATAAACCACATAACAATATAACATCATTTTCAAATCAAAGGTGTCATTTTGAACCTCCCACATAAGAGTTTAGATTTCCAAATTTGTAAAAGGAAGGATTGATACATAACACCTCAATCCCTTTGTGAATCACTTTCTCCTGCATTTCATTTTTTTTCATTATGAAGGCACTTTTTTCCGCCTATGTATGACCTTTGGTTTTCAAATTTGTAAAAGGTGTGGTAGTTGTATAAAAAAAATTTCATTCACAAAGCACCAAGAATCCCTTAAAGAAATGTCATGTATGGAAATGTGTGAATTTTGGGAATCCCTCAAACCATTTTATTTTTCTACATCTCAAAGTTGATAATTTTAATTTTATCATATAGAACTATATAGATCACCCATTTCCACCACAAGGCCCCTCATTGGGTTTTATGCATAGCTCCTATGTGGGCCCTCACTCCTTCACAAACTACCATGTGGCCACCCATTTTAGGAAAATGGTTGAAATGAAAATGACTATAAATACACTACTCTTTTTTAAAAACTGATATAAATATAGAGATAAATATTGAGACATAAGAGAGAAAGAGATGAAATTGAGACCAAATATTTCCCTTTTAAAAAACAACCATCAAACAAGCAGTTGTAGGTAAATTTAAAAGGAAAATAAAATGACTCCAAAAACTGCCCACAAATCATTTCCTATGTGAAGTGTCCAAAAAACATCTTCAATATGAAGCACTTCCTCTATATAAGGCCTTCATGAAATGAATCCGTGAAATATGTATATGGAGGGTGCTTTGTGGGTGGTGCTTCATGAAGGATGGTCCATGAATCAACCTAAAATTCATTCCTTCATGAGAAACTCCCCCTTCTCATAGAATCTACTCCTATGTGAAATGGGTGGATTCCTAGGTATTTATTCCCCTCTCTTCCTTGACCTTATCTTTCAAAGCATCTAGTCCTCCTACGACCATTTGAAAAAGAAATAAAATAATGAACAAATGGATTTTCCATGTGTTATATTATTTTATAAAGACACCCACCAAGTCTACACCAACCCAAATGATCTTAATGGATTTAAAATTTTAAAATCAAGACCCTTCAGAGGTCAATATATCTCTTTAAAGGAAATTTCAATGCATAGGTCCCACTCTACCCATCAATGCCATCCATGTCATGTACCTGCAGCATGACATTAAAATTTGTATCCCATGTCCTCAACATAAGAAATAAAACTACAGGTTTACCCAATATAACAAGCATAGGATGATCTATTCAATGAGTATGAGATTCCTCATGTCATCATCATGAGATGGCCCCTCATCCATAGGTATCTATAATGTGTAATCCCTATTAATGTTCAGTGGCATACTGCCATAAAATGTTCCTAGTATTTTATGTTTTGTTTCTCACACAAATCATGACTCACATTAGCTTAGATATTTGATTTGGTCATTCCATTGTCATAATTAAAAATTCCTCCAAAGTGGACCTCCTCTCTAGGTTTAATCCCTAATAAATCATGCCTTCATTAATGACCTCATCCCAATGGTGTTTTAGTGAGATTCATAATGGAATCTCTAATGAGTAAGACCTATTTAATCATTTATTTTTACATCTTTCAAGACACATACGTCCCTACAATAAGATAATAAATTTCTTGGCCAATATACAAGTCACATGATGTAAAACTATGTGAAAAAATACTTAATGTATAATGTAAAACTGCCTGAAATGGTCCCATCACATGACCGTAAACTATACATCGCAAACTACATGGGATTTTATTCTTATAAAACAGGATATATAGGATTAATTCTAGGGGTTCAAACTCAATATCATCTTCTATTCACATACTCAAAGGGATATATTCCTCATTAGATTATCTACATCCTTCCCTCACCTGGATATATTCACACAATCCCAGATGTCTCTATATCCAAGTAAATATTCCCTCATGAATCTTTTCATTGGTAAATGTTCCTAATGAAACCATGCATGACATAATTCCCCAACCTGGAAGGCCATATTCCCTTTAGTTAATATCATGTTACAATTTCTAGGCCATATTACCTAAGAGACCCATATTCACAGAACCATATTACTTATGATACCAACATAATATCATTCATTCATATCCCCTTTAAGGTTAACTAGAATGGGTTAATAATGCATAAGTCTCTCACCAACCATTACTAAGCGCCTAACACCTATGTATCCTTACTACATGAAATTAAACAACATGGATCGATCCTTTTCATAAAAAACTAAAAGTTGTGAAATTTACCATCTAGTGGAATCAAACTACATGTTTTTTTATTCCTTTTATAAGGATATGTTGGTAGTCCCTCTTATGGGTGTGATCCCAACATAATAAGCGTCTACCACTTTCTTAGATGGTGATAAAATCTAGAGTTCCAAGTTATAAGGCTTTAAATTGGTATCACTAAGTAATAACAGAACAAGATAGAGAACCTATGATAGATATGGGTCATACTATAGATTGAAAACCTCTAATACATACAAATGTTCATACGAATGGATTATATCTAATGTGTACAGATGTTCACATGAATTCATGTTAATAACCAATTTATTGAATGGGGGTAACCTATTATACACTGGTATATGGGAAAAATTCATGAAATGCATCTTAAAACTATAACAGTGTCCAAGAGTGGGAAATAATCCCCTCAAAAAAGAGTGATGAGCCTAACCTCCCACCCTCTCGACTAATGTTTGTTCCAAAGTGTCACTGATGAAACCACTTCAACAACTACCTGCCTTTGGAAAGTAGGTCTACAATGACATTAATATTAATCCATCGTGGATATTGGATATGTTTAGTGTTTCAAATTCCATGAACACACTCTTGTCTAAAACTGATCAAAACACCATTATTCTCATTTCTCTAATTTATATGCAATCATCTTATTTTTCTCTTTTAAGAAATGTTAGATAGTTTTGAATATTAAACTATGTAGTCCTCCTTATCTTGTTTGATATTTACATTCAATACATTATGAATAAGAAACATCAAATGTGTTTATATATCATAGAATGTGAGATATATTTCCAATGTACTCTTGGGAATATTTTTTCTATATATCATAAAATTACCATGTGACACTGGAACAATTTGGATGTATTGTTCTAGATTGTATTTTTCAATACCATTTAAACTATGTACTATGACATGGATTTAAGAAACACATCGATCTATACTAGAAAATATTGTTCCCTAGAACTTGGGTTACTACTTAAGTCAACATTGGAGAAATTCATTAGTCTTACATAGCCATAATATTAATCACCTATTTTCCATATGTTGTAAAACATATCTATTTTGGAAAATTATAGTGTTATAACTAAAAACTTATAGACACTTGGAGATATTTCATTTCAAATGGGTCTATTATGATCATTATACTTTTTTTGACCCATTAATGGATCCTTGAAAACATACACTCCATATTAGCATTATTTGATGTCCTCAAACATTATGGTCATGCCACATGAACTATAAAGTTGCCTCCATGATAGGATTGGAGTTAAGGTTTTTGTCACATACTATGTCTTATACTTTAAACCATTTTAATAATAAACCATGATTTATTGGTATCAACTTGTTCCATCCGTATATAGTTTCTCCTTAATACTCGCCAGTGGTATCAAGTTTAGAAGAAACCAAAATGCAGTACCCCTAAATTTTGTATATGGATTCCATTATTGAATTCTTATGAATATTTAAATAATTTATAATTATAAATTACTACTTCTTGTAGGAATTATTATTTTTATCAAATAATATATATCACCCATTGTGATGAACATAAAACCACTACTATGGTTTTTAAATTTCCAATGTGTTATGTGTCTCTAGAATAATTACTCCCACTAAAAATTTTCAAGTTCATCATTATTATCCCAAATTATGTATTTGGGGTAAAGAGTTAACTGAAGTCTTTATTTCTTCCACTATATCAAAAGAGATATTATTCCCACATAGAAAGTAGTTGGTATAATTAATACATTTATATCTTAGGCATGTTAATATCCTTAGTAGTTATAGGATAATAAACTGATTTGTACATTATGATTCATTTGACATACATTTGAAGTTAATGTTAACTTACCAAATGATTCAAATCAGAAAATATTAGGCAATGACATTAATGTAATCCCATCATACCGTAACTTATGTGATATCCATTAGTCAATTTATTTGGCATATACTTAGTTGTTACACTACTATTTTGAAAAACATGTTTGGAAATAAATCATATAATTATTGTAATATTTATAAGACTCTTAATCAATCTACCTTGTACTATCACAATCTCTATGATGACAATATAAAAATATGATTTTAGGAAAAACATAACTCTGCATTTAATGATAGATTAATAATCTATTAAGATATTATTTGACATAAAAACATGAAGGATAATGTATATTTTACCAAGTGAATTCATTACTTTAACCTTTCATTCCTAAAATTTCTTAATGGAATTTAATAAAGTATATGAATTTAACTCTAACTTTAACTTGGAATTATTCATGCTATATAGCTAAAATAATTCTAGAAATTTTATGCCATGCCTTTATTTCTAAAGTTTTATTTATCACAAACTTGATGAGTAATTTTTTAGTATACCTAGTGTCTTATATCAAAGAGACTAGGCACTCTTTAGGGTATAAACTTGTCAATAATTATTAGTTTTACTTGATAAAGAATTATTCTTTCCATAACTGGGTATAATTATAATAATTTATATTCATCATTTATTTCTTAAATTAGATATCAATGATTATAGTATTAATAAATTTTTAATTAAGTGTATAATACTTATAACAACATTAATTTCAAAAAGAAATAATTACTCATTATTTACAACAAAGCGCTAAGATAAATCTATATATAATAGTTAATAAAAAAACTGATCAACTAGAATCTATCTATTGGGTAATGATAAACTTTGAAATTATTATTACTAAAAAATGAATCACCCTTTTCGGACTCTCATAGAATTCACCTTCACTTCTTGAAGTCATGTGTGTTTCACAACTAGCATAGGAATCAACCTTCCTCAGTACCTGGGACAATACCCCATACTTCTAGTAATGTTTCTTTTTTATTTTTACTATTTGAATACAATATTGTATTTAATACCCAAGAAGTTAATCATTATAATATATGATAAATATATTTTAAATATATGTAATTAATTTTTTATTATTCAATTTTATTTCAATTATCTTTAAAATGACCCCTTTGTTCACATGAGAACCAAATAGCATTATGTTCACCATATTCCCTCTAAATATTTTGTCTCATTAAAAGATGTTGTAAAAGAAAATTTTAATATAATAAAGACATAGTATTTTCAACCCTTTACTTTTAAGTTGTTCACCATAAGGGTTATGGAACTGAGTACCTCACAACCCTTACTTCCTCAGTGAAGTTTAGTCAAAAGATTCATGAGTCGTTCATCTGTACTATTTATATCATAATACTAGATAAATAGGAAGAGCGTGAAAGGTAAGGATGATAATATGACATTAATTGATAATATATTATCCATATGGAAGACCAAGCTTCACTAACTGATCAATGTACTACAATATATTAAAGACAAGATCAATAACTAAGTATCACCTTCTATTTCACACTAGTATAGTGTAGTGATAATATCATTTATCTAAATCCTCTCTTTATCCTTATAAAGATATAGGAGATTATATGTCATGGTATAAGAATCCATGTCCTTATGTTTCATTATTATTTCTTTAAACATAACTTATATCATAGTACAATGGATAATAGGAGTATACACATGCACCTCTTATAGGTATCCTTCTCAACTTCACTTACTCAGTGAGATCGTTAAACAGGCATAGATGATTCTAGAACATATTATAAATTTTCTTACTATAGTATAGTGTTTAAGAAACTTTATTACTATTATAATTATGTTCCATTGAGGACACAATCTCTATCCAAATGATCACAATGTTATAATGATTTCCCTTTCCATATTTAATTAAAAACATATTTTAGTTTTATTTTGATAACCAAAACATATTATGTAATAAATTTTATTTATTAGTCTCCCACTATTTTATCAAAACCTAATATGACATGACCCAACCCACTAGGGCTCCACCTGGGCTAATAATAATCCAAGAGTGACACCCCAAGCCTACCTTCAATAGGAGAGGGAAGGGAGGCTAGCATTGAGTAAGCATATCACTAAAATGGGATTAATTAGCCTAATGTACCTATACACATTAACACACCCAAATCTATACAATAATTTAGAGTAATAATAAATTGAAACCTCTAGAGTGCGAACAATATGTTAAAGAACCTCTAGGAAATACATCAAAGTGTAACAGATAAATATCCAAGAAATAAAAAAGAAAAAATAAAAGCCCAATCTAGATGAAATAAAATCCAACCTAGAAATAGATATAAAAGGGAAATGTAGAGGGAATCCCAACTCACAATCCTCGAGTCTTACCACCAAATGTGGTCACCTCCAAGTACTGTTATGCTTCACTTATACCAAGTATACTAATGTCACCAACAACCTATATTTCGCATGTATAAGACACAGCATATGAAGGAAAAACCTATGTAGGGTTATATATAAACATACTTAATAGGACATCCAGAATAACCAATAGGGAAGAAATATAATAAAATATTAATCTCAACCCATAAGTAAAATAGGTGAAAACAAACCCAATAATATATATTCTCATAAAGGAAACCCTAGTCAATGAGAGAGGAATATCGATCACCATAGCTAGCTAAGAGAGATGGGTCAATCCACAACTCCAAGATTCAGTGATATGATTATGCCAATAACCCAATGATACATCACCATAATTTAATGGAGAACCCTCACCTTTCTAGAAGATGTATCTATCAAGGGAGTAACAACTCTAGTAGAGGACCTTCTTCCCATTAAATCTTGATGATAAGGGAGTACCAACTCTATAAATAGAGTCCCTTTACCCAAATGCGTATGGGGAGTACTGACCCTACCTGTAAAAAGGATATGGGAGACTCAAACCCTAAGAGAACATCCCTCCATTAGGGGAGTACCAATCCTAGCATCAACTCTTATGATCACACCCAAACCCTATCATTTTCTAAGATTATATAGAATTAGTTTCCCACTCACATCGCATCATGCCATATCCTTGATTTCAAAATAATGACCACCAACACATACTATGTAGAAATTTACTTAGAAAGGACTACTCATGATCCCAAATTCATGTCCCAAAGAAGAATATATGAGAGGTAAAAAAATTATAAGAAAAAAATGATGTGTTCATCAGGGAAAAATAGAGTGTATGCCCAATCCCAGCCCTAGACATGTCCTGATACCCAATATAGAGTGTGAAAACCCATGTACATTGCATGTTCTAGGAGCCACATGATGTGTGGGACAACTCGGGGTCCTGGGCATGTACTATTTGTACATGGAACCACTAAAAAGGTAGTATCCCAGGACATGTGGGTCCAGCCACATGTTGTGTGATATTTAACTCAGTATAAAAATCGTATCCACTACAAAAATAGGACTACACAGCATGTTCTCTTTCGAAACACATGACATGTAGTTGGGTTTTTCATATAAATTAAATTTTGGTCTTTAAGATCATCATGCCTCTAATATTTTCATCATAAATCTCAACCAATGTCATGTCCAAAACCCTAATAATGAAGAAATCATCTCCAGTAATTGATTATTGACCTATGATGTCCAAAAAAATGGATTTTTTTTTACTTGTGCATAGTATTTCATGCCTTCATCATCACTCAAGGGTTTTTACATACACCATTCATTCCAAAATAAACCACTAATCATCAATGATCCTCATTGACTTTTTAAAACACTATCTTCATCATCAACTACACCAAAAAAATGTGAATCTAAGTTTGATCACATATTGAACGAGATTATACATCAAATTATTGGCCTACCCTAGGATAATGATGATCATGTGAAGAAATGAGGTATAAATGAACAATATAACAAGTTGAGATCATCAATTTCCATTGAAAACTTGACCATTGATCACAATTATGGAAAAAATATAAAATTGGAATGATTTTAACATAATGACTAAATTCCCAGGATGTGAAAAGAATTATTATTTAACCCATAAAGACATATTATGAAATCATTGCTCGAATCATAAATAATGGGGGAGAAATCTATAAATTACAAATCTCTACCTTAATAAAAAATCAACCATTACTGAAGAATATTTTTTCATCTGATTTTTTTTAATAATTTAATATGTTAATCATTCATCCCATGATTCCCCATGATCACATGATGTCAATCCTTAATTCATCCTTCATTAGATTGTCAAAGTTCATTCCCTATAGCGACATATTCTATACCACAAAATATCTCAGGGTTATGTAGATAACCCTAGAGATTGGCTATAAAGAATATTATATAGGGGTCACCACTAGGTTAGATATTTAAAACAAATAACATTAATTAATTAATTTTATTCCTTTTAATCCATCCATGGAATAACATTATCCCAAAACTTGATGCGTATAAAATTTATGTCATTTTTAGGGTAAACTATGTGATTTTAATTCAACAGCAGTCTTAGTTTTCCCATTTGACACTCTAATTAATAGAAAACCCATTTATTCTAAAAAGATTTGTGTGTTTGGTTTAATATATTTAATATTTTTTATATATCAATATCAGGGTACTAGAAAACCTGTAACACCACACTAACTCTAAAGTAAAACCCACATATATATATAAAAATATCCAAAGTGTCCAAATATCAAAACTGAAGTTGTTGAATTCTCCCCACATTCAATTTTTTCTCCCTAAAAAGAAAAAAAAACTACTCAAAGAGGTGAGGGTATTGAACTCACATTTAGCTCTCACAATACCATGATATTTCGTGGAGTTTCCCATGCTACCAAATAACTCACACCAATGAGATAGCTTTCCCACAAAGGATATTCTTCTACTGAACCTTAATAGCCACTGGGTACTCTAAAAAGGTGGATTTATTCTCGATATCCATCTCACCCTAGTTGATAATGTGTGATGTATCATGTACATATCTCCTTAGGTATGACATATGGAATACTTCATGCACCTATTACAACAATATGGGTAAGTTTAGGCAATGAGAAACCTCATCAACCATATAAAGGATATAAAACAACCTAGTGAACATTAGGGATAACTTTCTACCCTAATTGAACCTTCAAAAACCTCATCGTAGATAGACCTTTATGAACACATGGTCTCCATACTTGAACTAAAAGGGTCTATGACATTGGTCTGCATAATATTTTTACTATCTATGAGTGGTATTCATCCGTTAGAATATCACTTAAACTTTCTGTTTCATTTCCTACACCATCTCTGGTCCTATAAGTGATGGATTGCTTATCTTTATCCAGCACAAGGGTGACCTACAGTATCTCCCATATAGATATTAAAATTTTTCCATGATGATAATAAAGTGATAGTTATTATTATAATTAAAATCCACCAATGGAAAGTGATCCTCCCAACTCCGACCAAAGTCCAGCGCGCGGGCTCTCAGCATATCCTCTAAAACCTAGATGGTTTTCTCAGTCTAGCCATCCATCTAGGGGTGAAATATTGTAATCATCCATAACTAGGCCCCTAAATACTCTTAAAAACCACTTTATGACTATTATGTGAACCGCGCATCATGATTGAGAGTAATTTTTATGGGTACCCCATGAAGCTAGATGATCTCCTGTATATACAAGCACCCTAAACTCTCAACTGAACTTTACTCCACATTAGTGAGGAAGTGTGATTATTTTGTAAGTTAATTGACAATAAACCAAATAGTTTCATTGTCTCTCATTGTCCATGGAATCATCATCAAAAAATCCATTGATATTTCATCCCAATTCCATTTTAGTATCTCAAGAGTTTGAAACAATATTTTTAGAAACTTATGTTTTTCCTTCACTTACTAACATTTGAGGCATCTAGAAATATACTCAACGACACTCTGCCTCAAACAAAAACACAAAAATTACTAATGAATGTCTTGGTACACCTTCACTACACTAATATATACTTTTTAGGGGGAGGTTTTAAAATCCCTTATCACCTCCTCATGCAACATGATCAGAACCATTGTCTATCCTCAAAAAAGGACGAAGTTCTTCCCGCCTTCAGAAAAAATTCCATGTGCATCTCTTGAAGATATATTTCCATGCAGTACTTTATAATAAATTTCTCCCAAATTATCCTTTCACACATGTTGGATAATTAGTGGAGTCACTACTATTAACTAAATATAATTTTTCTCTCTCCTTTACTAGGGTCATCTATAAAGAGGCTAACTACTCTAACTCCTCCTCCACTAAGAGAGACCTAGATTTTTGGCTAAAGGAATCATCCACCACATTTCACTTCCTGAGATTATAGACTATCTAGGATTCATAGTCCTCTAGTAATTGAATCCACAATCACTTTTTCATGTTAAGGTCTCTCTATAAAAATATATACTTGAGACTTTGGTGGTTTGAGTAAACCAAAAAGTGCTCACCTAGAATATAATGCCTCCACATCCTCATGGTGAAGAATACTATTTCCAAATATAAATCATGGGCCATGTAGTTCTTATCATGGGTTCTTAGCTTCCTCAATCCATAAGCAACTCACATCTCATAGGGAATCGTTAAATCCTATAGGGCTACACAAATTTAATAATTTATAAAACTCAGAAAATCTAAAAAAATGTAGTACTTGAAAAATCCAAGTGACAAACACACAGAGATGATCTGTATGATATAAATTAATTAAAGAAATTTAAATTTAAATTGTTTTATTTTTTGAAGAAATAAAAACAAATAATAGTAAGTATTGGGTTTTATATCAAGAGAGAAGCATACCAAGTTCAGTGATATTCAAGTTTGTGTTCTAGGGATTCAATTGATAATGAATTTATTCATGTTTTTTGTTCGAATTGGGATAATAGGGATCCTTGGTATGGGTATCCTTCCCTAATCTATTATTACACCATTGTAATGGACATCTACTGGATTCAATCACAGATATAGGTGACCCAAAACCTTTTTTAAACATAACTAACCTAGATTTCATAATGTTCATACACACATTAGCCAAATAATTGGTGAAATTAAATGGTAATCCTTGGAATGTACCAATGGTCATGAAATAAAAAAATAAGATGAATTGGAATTGAAAAATGGTGTTGCAGCATTCCAAAGCAAGAATAAGAAATAATAAATAAGCAACAAATCCTCCTACAATCACATCACTTGACAAAAAGAAAAATACTCTCTCATTTTAGGTATGATGAGAATGAGTAGCATGGATACCCGAGGAAGAAAGGAAGTAAAGAACAGTGGTGAAGTAGGGCTCTAGATCATCACTTCATGTGTGAAAATCATCTGTCGACATCACTCTACCTCCCCTGGTCCCAGACCCTCCCTATTGTGTATCTGAGGCGTGAATAAATAAGAATTTTCATCAAACCTTTGGCTTCCAGTGTCATTATTTTTCTATCCATAAAAACTATCACAATGCATAAACTTTTACATGATGTGTAATCCATTTCATCAGTGGATTTCTCATATATATCTCTATCTTGAACTTTCATGATGTGTATTGTGTATAAGACATGTAATGAATTGTCATAGCATGAAATGACTTCATGACTTGTCTCCATCAGTGCTTATCCTAATTAAATCATGATGTGTCGATGAAATAAATGATGTGTAAATGTCCTACTCTAGTTCTATAGATCTGTACCATCCTCAAAAATATGGTGTCGCATCACTTCACTTTTCTCTCAACATGAAGTGTATTTTAGCTCAAATATTCTCTTATTTTCATTCCTTTTCCATATATAAGTTTTATACTACCATAAAAAATAAAAAAAAGTTAAATTATACACAAAATGGAAATAATAATCAGTTAAATATAGAAATCAATACATTATAACATCCTAAATTGCATTCATGAAATATAGATATCAATAATCATTGTCTGCCTATGTATCATAATGCACCCAAACCCAGGTCTAGAGGCATCACATTGTTGTACATCTCGTTCCCCTCGTTGTTTGATTTTCATGATCACAATCACCTTCTTGTTTATCTAATTGTGTTTTAAGTGTTTGTGCTGTTAGGCAAAAGGTTGCCAAGGACTTAGGCCAAGAAGAAGCCAAAAGTGGACTGAAATTCAGTCCACCGGCCAACCGATGGAAGACCACCGGCCAGCCGATAGAGGACTGGACAAGAGGGATTCCTCTGTCCAGACCACCGGCCAACCGGTGTCACACCAGCGGCCAGCCGGTGGCACCCAGAACAGAGGGCTGAGCCACTGCCTCAGCACCGGTCAGCCGGTGGCTCTGTCACCGGCCAGCCGGTGGCACCCAGATGAATAGTGTGAGCTACTGCCTCACCACCGGCCAGCCGGTGGCTCCTCCACCGGTCAGCCGGTAGAGCCTGGATCAATATGCTTCTCCTCTGCCAAGGCACCGGCCAGCCGGTGGCCCTGTACCGGCCAGCCGGTGGAGCCAGTCAAACTAGCCGTTGCAGTTTGACCAGGCTGGCCCACTTGGCTCCCAACGGCTCTTTAAGCCTTTCCAACGGCTCCAAAGCCCTCCAACGGATACTTGAAGGTTCCTAGCCTATAAATAAAGGCCTAGGAAGCCCCGGAACCTTACCCCAAGCCACCGGACACATTGTTGATCATTTTGGCGAACCTCCGGCGGATTTTCCTCAAGGAACCCAACGTGCTCCAATCCTATTCCACATCCAAGAGCACCACCAAAGAAGCTTGGAAGCGGCCTTCAAACATCATCAATCAATCAAAGGCGCCCAAGGCTTCTCCAATTACGGGTTTTATCGTATTTTTCTTTTTGAGCTTAAAATTGGGTTTGTGCCTACAAACCCCAAACTCTTTCTTCCTCCCTTTCTTTTGGGTTTCACATCACCATTAAGGTGTGAAGAGGTTTCTTCAAGCCTTTCCTTTTAAAAGGCTTGTGTCACCGGTGAGCTAGCCTTCACCCGTTAAAAAGGCTAGTGGGTTCTTACTAAACCATTAAAAGTAAGTGGGTTCTTGCTTAACCAATAAAAGCAAGCTGTAATAGGTCCTAGTGCTACCTCAAAGCCTAGTGGGTTTCTTGCTAAAACCATTGAAAAGCAAGCGGTAGGAATCTCTCAACGGTTGAGTTGGGAGCGGAGACGTAGTCCGGGTGTTGGCCGAACTCCGTTATCAATTTCTTGTGTGATTGCCTCTTTATTTCCGCTGCACTTTACTTTGATTTTTAATTTGTTAATCAATTTTTTAAAAGGCAATTCACCCCCCCTCTTGCCATCTTTTCTCCCCGTCTTTGTTCCGACCCAACAATTGGTATCAGAGGGATAATTTGAGTAATACCTTAAACGGTTTCAAATTTAAAGATCCATTGTGATGGAATCCACTTCTTTCGCCCCCGAAGGCTTTTCTTTGGGTCGGGCTCCATTTTTTGATGGGACCGACTATAATTATTGGAAAACCCGCATGACTACCTTTCTTAGAAGCATAGGATATCCCATTTATAAAATTATCATGCAAGGTTATTCTTTGTCTTCCCCCGACGAATCCAAATGGACCCCAGCCGACATTAGAAATTTTGAGCTTGATGGCAAAGCCATGAATGCTCTTCATTGCAGCCTTGACCGAAATGAGTTCAATCGTGTATCCACTTGCACCACTTCACATGAAATTTGGAAGCTTTTAGAAGTGACCCATGAAGGCACTAATAAAGTCAAAGATACTAGATTAGATATGTATAGACAAGACTTTGAATCTTTTTCTATGCATCCAAATGAGTCTATTTCTGAAATGTTTACTCGCTTTACTGACGTGTGCAATGGTAGAAAGTCCCTTGGTGATGATGTTTCAGCTGAAGCAATGGTCAAGAAGATTCTATGGGTCCTTCCGAGCTCATGGGCACCAAAGGTGACGGCGATCCAAGAAGCTAAGGACGTCAAAAATATGCCGGTAGAGGAGCTCATCGGATCTCTCATGACTTATGAGATCACGATGAGGAGACAAGCTCAAAAGGAGGGCACACCAATCAAGACACCAAAGAACATCGCCCTCAAGGTACAAAAAGAAGTAAGCTCCTCCTCATCATCATCATCTTCATCTTCTTCATCATCAAGCGGCGACTCAGAAATGGAGAATCTCGCCCGCCAAATGCACAAGTTTATGAAGAAGCACAAGAAGAAGAAGAAATCTCGCAAGGCGCGAAAGCAAGAACCCACCGCAAGATCCGAGCCCAAGGTGAAATGCTACGGGTGCGGCGAAAAGGGCCATTACAAGCCCGATTTCCCACTCAACAAGAAACGGGCCAAGGAAAAAGGAAAGAAAAAGGTCCTCAAGGCCACATGGAGTGACACCTCCTCATCATCCTCCTCCTCCTCCTCGAGCGACCAAGGTACAAAATGCCTAATGGCATTCCATGAGGTAACTTCTTCCGACTCCTCTTCCTCTTGTTCTTCAAATTCCAATTCTTTAAATCATTTATCTTATGAAGAACTCTCACACGCTAGAGATCAATTAGAAAATGGTTTTCACGAACTTTCTTCAAAATTTGTTTCTTTGAAAAAGAATTTCAAAAAGCTTTCCTCCGAAAAAGACCAACTTCTCAAAGAGAAGGAGGAACTCACCCTTAAAATCCAAAATTTCCCAAATGTTGATTCCATGGAATCAACCATCAAAGACCTAAGGGAGACTCTTGCTAAGTTCACCCAAGGGGAACAAAATTTGAACAATCTCCTAGGTTCCCAACGAATTTCTAGGACCACTCAAGGACTTGGCTATACCAACCAAGCCTCCTCCTCCCATGCACCCACTGTTTTTGTAAGGGGGAGCTCTAGTTTTAAATTTTGCAATTATTGTAAAAAACCCGGGCACCTCATTTATGAGTGTAATTGTAAAAATGCCCGGTACGGTCAACCCAAATCTTTTTTCTATTCCGATGAGTTTTATAGGAGAAGACCCGCCATGAGACAAGTATGGATTGAAAAATCCCTTCTTGCAAGTCTCTCCGGGCCTAAAATTGTCTCTTTTCAAAATCCCTCTCCCCGGTGACTTTTTGTTTTTATTTAGGGGGAGTTAGGATCTTTTAAGCTTTTTGTGTATTCAAAATTTTTCCTTTCAATTTCAACACTTGGTTTCAAAACTATCAATTTCAAAAAATTTCATTTGGTTTCAAATTTCAAATTTCAATTGGTTTTTGATTCAAAACTTTCAATTCAAACTGTTATTCAATTTTTTTTTCAATTTCAAAAATCTCAATTGATCTTTCAATTCTCATATTTTGTTTTTCAAACACATTTCCCTCAATCAAGTTTTATGCCCCGTGCTATTTTGATAATCACAAAGGGGGAGAAATTTCTTGATTGATTGGGGGAGAATCCTTTTCATCATGCTTAGCATTTCCTTTCAATTTCAGTTTTTTTACTTTAATTGTTTTGGTGATTGTGATCAACAAAATAGGGGGAGATTGTTTTACATCTCGTTCCCCTCGTTGTTTGATTTTCATGATCACAATCACCTTCTTGTTTATCTAATTGTGTTTTAAGTGTTTGTGCTGTTAGGCAAAAGGTTGCCAAGGACTTAGGCCAAGAAGAAGCCAAAAGTGGACTAAAATTCAGTCCACTGGCCAACCGATGGAAGACCACCGGCCAGCCGATGGAGGACTGGACAAGAGGGATTCCTCTGTCCAGACCACCGGCCAACCGGTGTCACACCAGTGGCCAGCCGGTGGCACCCAGAACAAAGGGCTGAGCCACTGCCTCAGCACCGGTCAGCCGGTGGCTCTGTCACCGGCCAGCCGGTGGCACCCAGATGAATAGTGTGAGCTACTGCCTCACCACCGGCCAGCCGGTGGCTCCTCCACCGGTCAGCCGGTAGAGCCTGGATCAATATGCTTCTCCTCTGCCAAGGCACCGGCCAGCCGGTGGCCCTGTACCGGCCAGCCGGTGGAGCCAGTCAAACTAGCCGTTGCAGTTTGACCAGGCTGGCCCACTTGGCTCCCAACGGCTCTTTAAGCCTTTCCAACGGCTCCAAAGCCCTCCAACGGATACTTGAAGGTTCCTAGCCTATAAATAAAGGCCTAGGAAGCCCCGGAACCTTACCCCAAGCCACCGGACACATTGTTGATCATTTTGGCGAACCTCCGGCGGATTTTCCTCAAGGAACCCAACGTGCTCCAATCCAATTCCACATCCAAGAGCACCACCAAATAAGCTTGGAAGCGGCCTTCAAACATCATCAATCAATCAAAGGTGCCCAAGGCTTCTCCAATTACGGGTTTTATCGTATTTTTCTTTTTGAGATTAAAATTGGGTTTGTGCCTACAAACCCCAAACTCTTTCTTCCTCCCTTTCTTTTGGGTTTCACATCACCATTAAGGTGTGAAGAGGTTTCTTCAAGACTTTCCTTTTAAAAGGCTTGTGTCACTGGTGAGCTAGCCTTCACCCGTTAAAAAGGCTAGTGGGTTCTTACTAAACCATTAAAAGTAAGTGGGTTCTTGCTTAACCAATAAAAGCAAGCTGTAATAGGTCCTAGTGCTACCTCAAAGCCTAGTGGGTTTCTTGCTAAAACCATTGAAAAGCAAGCGGTAGGAATCTCTCAACGGTTGAGTTGGGAGCGGAGACGTAGGTCGGGTGTTGGCCGAACTCCGTTATCAATTTCTTGTGTGATTGCCTCTTTATTTCCGCTGCACTTTACTTTGATTTTTAATTTGTTAATCAATTTTTTAAAAGGCAATTCACCCCCCCCTCTTGCCATCTTTTCTCCCCGTCTTTGTTCCGACCCAACACACATAACACTACTTACTTTACACCCTCTTATGATATTCTTAGAACAGAAGCACTATTCAACCTCTACCTTAGCTCCTCAAAGGATTTCTGACATTGCTCAGTCCAGTCAAATGACTGCCCATTACATGTCAAAGTAGTCAAGGGGGATGAAATCCTAGAAAATTATACCACAGAACTCTAATAGTACCCCACCAATATGAGGAAACCTCACACATCATACACACTCTTAGGTGGTTCCTAGGACAAGGATACCTCTATTTTTATCATTTTTATGGATACACCATGTTCAAAGATGGAATTCCAAAGAAAGTGAACATTTATGGTCCAAAACTGACAATTTAAGAGTTTAACATATGACTAGTGCTCCCAAAGTAAGTCTAGGACTATCCTCAAATTCTATATGTGTTCCTAATATGATGTAGAGTAAATTATAATTTCATCAATAAATACAACCATGAACTGTTCCAAAAACTACTAAAAGATCCAATTCATAAGTCCCATAAAAATAGCAAGGGTATTTATCACACCAAAGGGAATCACTGGGAACTCATAGTGTCTATAGTGAATTTTAAATGTTTTCTTCCAAATATCCTCCTTACAAACCCATATATAGTGGTAGCTATACCTAAGATCAATCTTTAAGAACTATCTCATACCTTCTAGTTGGTTGAAGAAGTCATCAATCCTCAGTAAGGGGAACTTATTTTTTATCATCACCTAGTTATGGAATCGATAATAATCATAAATCCTTAATATCTCATTCGCATTCTTGGGAAAAAACACTAAAGATACCCAGGGTACATACTAGGTATAATAAAACCCTTCTTCTGAAGGTCCTCCAACTAGACCATTATCTTCTAAAGCTTATTAGGGTGAAGATACGAAGTATTGAAAAAAATGAGAAGGGGGTGAATTAGTTGTTCACTTTTATAAGTTTCTATAATTTTAAAAACATAACCCCTATGACCTAATAAATTTTATATCCTTATCATCTTTTAGTAAATAATCATTCATGAAAAAGTAGGAAAGAAAGTAAATAATACAATATTTACAAGGTTCTATATCAGTGTGACAACCTACATCTTTTCCATATCCACCCTCATGGATATATAGAAATTAAATATTATAAATAAGTGAATAAAACTTGTGCCAAATCTCATTATACACCATCTATCTCATGATAGGAATGATTATAATGACTCCCATCAGTTTACAGATTTTTTTTTACAAACAATTTTAGCCACAAAATAAATGATCACAAAAAAACAAATCTCCACAAAAATCTATCTAGAACCTCACTATGATGACCCTAGGTCTGATTACCTCAGTATAATTATCAAATTACAATGGAATAATTAAGATGAACCCTTTTTTCAAATTTAACTTCTCAAACTCTGCTCAACTGCTCATTCTGATTTTCCTTAGTCTGATCTTCCTCAGTCCTATAAGAAAAAATTCATCTATCTAATCTTCTAAAAAGATCTCTATCTAGAAAGATAACTTTGACATGGATTCTGAAGTTTTATAAATTTTTCATTCTAGTGAAAAAGTTGTAATGTATTAATTTATTGTGCTTCTATTTATAGGAATCCCAAAAAGACAAAGGTGGGAAACTGAAAAAAATTCCCGCTTTCTCAAATTTCAAATCTCAAAAAAACACTCACATTTAAACTTTAACATTGAAAACTTCAAACCTTATCAGTATTTGAATTATCTTTAGTATTATTAGTAATCAAACTTCTCAAACTTCCAAACTTTTATTCAGTATTATGGAACTTACTCATCTCATTACGATGTTACTTCCTTCCTCTACTCGTTACGATTTTACTTTCTTCCACCAATCATTATGATCTAACTTTCTTCCTCTTCTCACTATGATATAATTGTATTCATATTCTCATTATGATTTGAATTTCTTATAAAAACTTAGTCTGATTCAAATTTCCTCCTTAGATTCAGTCTGATTGACTTTCCTCCTCATAGTCGGTCCAATTGAATTTTCTCCTTAGAGTCAGTCCGATTGAATTTTCTCCTCAGACTCAGTCCTATGGAACTTCATTATGTTGGAATTTCCCATTACGATTAATTTCCCATTATGATGGAAAGTATTCAATAGTTATTCCACTTAGTAAATTTTAAATTCTTTAAACCTTATCAGTTATAACTCTTTCATACTTCTGACAATTTATGTTTTTGTTACTTCTAGATCCAATGAAAACTTTTCCTTCATCTCTAGAACTGATACAATTTTTACAATTCCCTAATTTATTAAAAAGATTTTATCATGAGAATTTTTCATGATTTATGAGAACTACATGACCATAAAATCATCGCATGACTTAAGGTTATAATGTTTAATAACTTTTTAACTCATGACATCATTATATTCCTTCAATCTCTTC
This sequence comes from Viscum album, assembly GCA_963277665.1. Lineage (NCBI taxonomy): Eukaryota > Viridiplantae > Streptophyta > Magnoliopsida > Santalales > Viscaceae > Viscum > Viscum album. The sequence continues at coordinate 692,936,996 of OY728131.1, forward strand.
ATCATAATTCGGAATTCCTCACTCCATAGCTTCTGAATTTCTAACCAATGATGAGTACAATGAATCTTGAACTTCATACTGATGGATCTGAGTTCGATGGTTCATCTGATCAAAAAAACTACATAACTTCCAAAATCTATCTTCCCTACACCTTCTACATCTGGTACTACTTAGTCTGAAAACCTGTGTCCAAAAAAAAACTTTCTTAAAGAAAAAAACATTTCTCCCCCTTTGTTTTTGGATTCAAACATTCATAAAATTTTAGATTTCCTACAAAAAATCATTCTTATAGACTGGGTCCAATCTTTAAGAACAAAAAACTTTTTTTATTAAAAGTTAAGTTATCAACAAATAAAGAAATTGTTAAAAAACATCACAAAGGTTCTACATAGGGGCTATCTGATATGTCATAGAATATATTGGCCTAATATTGAGTAATATGTTAATGTAGAAATCAATATCACGATGAAAATCTAGTCCTAGAACATATTCAAGGAATAAATCTATACTCATCTACTAATTATGGAAGTCAAATATCTGAAGAGATCACTAAACCAAATGTTGAACTCAATAACTGATGGGAAATTGGTTGCAGCTTTCTACTCTCGAGACTCAATCATTATTCCTGTAGGTCCATATCACCATTGAAGGAAAATATCATATCATCCACCCATAAACATTTAACTATCTTATAGTGATAATCTATCTAGGCATGCACCAAATAATGTTATACGGTTTCATTGCAACAACTAAGAGGTCACATGTGAAAATATACTCACTGAGTTCCATATAACATTGTTGATAGATATGAAAAATAGAAGAATTGCCTATATAGGAAGCTCTAGAAAAAAAAATAGGCCAAAGAATCCATAGTAATCTTTATCTCTAGCATAAGGGATATAGAAAGGAATGAATGAATCATGTCTATGTATAAAAATAAAAAAGATAAAGTATAGAATACATGAATCATACCTAAAATCATATCATGTGTAACTTGATAATATCCCTTCATAGCCTGTAATTGACCACACCCTCTTTCACCAACCCTTTGGACATGTCATGGGCCACCTAGGGGTGGTGGTGGAGATAGGTCATGGCATTATCCCCTACCTACAACTCCTCCTCTTGGGGCTCCATCAACCCCTCTATCAACACTACCACCCTAGGGGCTACCTTGCCCCCCCCCCCTTGATTTTTCTAGTCATGACACTACCTTTACCATGGGGGTATGTCTATTTTTTGACCACTATGTACAATTCGTTGAGTTGGTAAATAATGATTCATGTGACCTCATATATTACAATCATAACATCATCCATATCTAGGATGATTGGATACTCTACTTGATCCTTATGCCATATAATCTCATGTCTAAGTTTGGGCATGAGTATTCCTCCAGTTTCAAGATTCTGAAGTCTAACATCTTCTAGTAATAGTAGATAACTCTACTCCATGATTTATATTTTCAGTTCTGCCTACCCAAAGATCTTATTCTAGGAATCTCTCTATCACCAAGGACCACTCTAAAACCATGACATAAGTGGGAATTCATATAATGAATACTCTAGGTCATATTTCCCTGTGGGGGGCCGTTAAAAAATCCATGATTATAAGTATCCATCTCACACCATGTCAAGAGGGTAGCACATGAGGTCGATAAACCTCAATGCATACTCTGTAATATTCATCTCACCTTGCTATAACTCCAAAATCTCTTGAATCATCATATATTGAATGGTCTAAGGGTAGTAATCCTCATGTAACCAAAACTAAAACCCCTCCCATGAAAGTTAAACCTCATCATGGGTCTGGGTAACCATACTCTATTAGAATCTTTCCAATTCATGAAGAATATTGGTCGCAAGTGCAACCATCTGTTCAGTTAGGTTTTACATGAGCTGGAATACTCAAACCACTCACTCAAGTTAATCCACTATTGTATGAGGGTCTGGCTCACCATGAAACCTGGTTATTATCAATCCATAAAACTCCCATAGTGCACTTATCTTGAATGCATTATCATTTTGTCCCACTAGAATAATTTCCTTCTCAATATGCAAATGAAAATCTACTTTAACTAATGGAGGTGGGTCCATGCACTTCTCATTAGGTGGGATCACTGCTCTTTTATATCCTAGTAGGAAAAACTTATGGAGAGGTCCTTTTACTAAGGCTTCATCACTCAACTAGTCATCATCAAGACCCTTTCTCAGTATCTTGGATATCTGGTAACATGGAGGCATCCTGAAATTTAAAAAGATATACCATAGTCAGATGAGAATATATGGGGAGTTGACTCGAGAAGTACATGAAATTCAAAGACTTGTTCCTATATGATGCATGTTCCATTTGTTTTCCTACAACTTCACCTCATTATATCAAGTTGACAAGATGGTGGGAAGAGTCCTAGAGTATGAATACATTTGTTTTTGCACTATTACAAGGTTCTATGGTCTAAGATCCAAGCTCGATACACCTTAACATAATTTTTTTAAGTTCCAAAACCAATCCTCACAATGAATCTTTTTCCAAATAGAATCTCTAGAAAAAACCTCCTCTGATACAACTCTATCAAAAACTATCCCACCAGGGCCCCACCGGGGTTGGATGTAAGCCACGAGTGACACTGAAATCCTACCTCTAATAGGATAAGGGCTGGAGGTTGGTGTTGAGTAGGCATATCAATGAAATGGGAGGAGTTGTCCTAATATAATTATACACATGCACAAACCCAATTCCATAAAACAATGTAGATTAATTACAAACAAAAACTTCTTGAGTGTAAAAAAATCATGCAGAAACCTCTAGGAAATATATTAGAATTAGATAGATAAATATCCAAGAAATAAAAAAATGAAAAATACATGCCCAGCCAAGATGAAATAAAACTCAATATAGAAATATATGGAAAAGGGAAATGCAGAGGTAATTCTGAATCATGATCTCAGATTCTGACTATCAAACATAGTCACCGCTAAGTATTGTTATACTCCACCAATACCAGGTCCAAAAATGTCACCAGAAACCTATCTATCACTTCATAAGACATGATGTGTGTGGGTAAATCCAATTCTAGGGTGATTATAAACATACTTAGTAATATTACCTAAATAACCAAGAGGGGATAAATAAAATAAAATATCCATATCAACCTATAAGTCAAAGAGGTGAAAAGAAACCCAATAATAGATATGATTATAAAGGAAACCTCAAACAAAGAGAGATGAATCTCGATATCTATAACTTGTTAGGAGAGATGAGTTTGTCTTCAGCTCCAATATCTCGTGTTTTCCTGATGGCAGTAGACCAATGAAACCTCATTAGAATATAATAAAGGATTCATTCTTCACTTAAATATTCCTCATTTGAGGGAGTACTAACTCTAGTAGAGGAACCTCTCCCCACTCTAGGTCGGTGAAGGGGGGTATTGAATCCAAAGGTATAAGACTCATTCCCAGATGCATATAGGGAGTACTGACCTTACATAAAAATGATATGGGAGACTCTTATACTAAGAGAATTTTCCTCCATCATGGGAGTACTGATCCTAGCATTAACTATGATGATCATTATAAAAACCTATTTTTTGAGAAGCATCACTAAAAGGAGCATCATTCTCATATCACCTTATTTTATATCACTAATATCAAAACAAAGGCCACTATTGCATCCTACATAGAATTTTACTCAAAAAGAACTATTCGTGAGCCCAAATATGAGTCTCAAAGAAGAAGACATGAGAGGTAGAATATGTTTACAAAATAACATGATGTGTTCATTAGGGGAACATAGTGTGTATGCCCAATCCCAACCCTATTTGTGTATCACTACCCTACATGTCATGTGAAAACCCATGTACATGACATGTTCTAAGAACCATGCAGCATGTGGGACCACCTGAGGTATTGGGGGTGTCCTCTATATACACATCTTGTCTACTCAGGTGGTGTCATATGGAATGTGGGCCTAGATACATGACATGTGATATTTTACTTTGTATTGAATCCTTAGGCACCACAAAAAGGGGGTAGAACGACGTGTGTTCTTCTGAAACACACAACGTGTAGTTAGGTTTTTTATAGTGATTATAGTCTCTTAAATATTTATGCTTCCACTGTTTCACCCATAGATCTTGCATGTTGTCACATACAAGGACCCAATCATGAATAAACCATCTTCATTCAACGATTGTCATCTTTCGATGGATAGAAAACAGAATTGTCATCAAGTATTACATAGTCTTTCATGCCTCCACCATTTCCCAGGGGTTCATCCCTCTATCATTCATTCTGAAATCAACTCTCAATCATCAAAAATCATCATTACTTATAAAAATAACTATCTCCATCATTGAAAACACCAAACAATGTTAATATAGGTTTGATCGTGTCTCAAACCAAATTATCTGTCAAATCACCAACCTACCTCATGTCGATGATGATCATGAGAAGAAATTAGGGAGAATGATATAATAAATCAAGGTTAAATCATTGATAATCATTTAAAACTCGTTCATCGATAGAAATTATAGAAACAAATATTAAATTATAAGTATTTTAGTGTAATGAATAAATTATTTTTTTGGGAAAAGAATGAGAATTCAAACTAGAAAGACAAATTATGATATCAATGTTCGAATCATAAATAATGGGGTAGAAATATATAAATAACAAAACTCTACCTCAATAATTGATAGATCATTAGTGAAGAACGTGGTAACTAGTGATTCCATCAAAGAATCTATTGTGCTTATCATTCGTCTCACAATTCCCCATGATCACATGACATCAATCCTTGATTCCTCCTTCATTCATTCACTAGAGGACCTTCCTAGAGGTGAAATCTCCTCTTACACACAATATCTCAGAGTTATATAGATGACCCTATAGATTGGATATAAAAGATATTATATAGGGGTCACCACTGGGGTTCACATTTAAAACAAATATAATTAATTAATTAATTTTCTTCCTTTCAATCCATCCATGATAGTGAATCATCCTAAAACTGAATGGGTATGAAACTTGTATAGCATCTAGGGTAAACACTATTCTCCATATTCAACTATGGTCTTGGTTTTACCATCCAAGACTTTAATTAATAGGAAATCCATTTATTATAAAAATATTCATGTGTGAATTTTACTATCTTTAGTATTTTTAATATATCAATTCTGGGGTCCCACGACACTCGTAACACCACACCAAATCTAAAAAACCCATATATATATATATCAAAAGGGTATAAATAAAAAAATCAGAGTTGTTACACAATATGTATCACCATTGGTTTTAGAATATCTTGTTTCATGGATATTCTAATGGTAAGGATCTATATTCCCCTTTTTATAACTCAGATGAGGTCTTGACAAGTTATTCGAAGGTATTTAGGTAGGTGTAACTTGATAACTACATTAACTCATATCTCTTTAATCCATTGAGTGGAATCCCAAATACTAAAATCCTGGTCTTGTATTTCCTCAAAATTTATATACTAGTTACACTAAGTGTCATGAAGGTTATCAACTCTTAATGAAAACTAGGTTAAGTCAAACCAAAACTCTAGATAAAAATTACCTGATAATTGAAATCACCCCAACTTAGCTTGGTCAAGAACTTTGAACTATTGTTCAATTTTTATCCAAGAAGTGGAAGACTATACCAACTTAATATATTGATTTGAAGGATTTCAAATTTTATGTGTAAATTTCCCATTTTATCTTTTTTGATGCCCACCAAATGAGCATCGTCAAATCCTTAAGGGAAGAAATACCTGATAAGTGGGTATTATTTTCCCCAAAAAACAAAGGAAGAGAAGGTTTCCAGAACTCACTGATCGTGTAAGCCTCCAAAATACACATGATCGCGATACCTTTAGAAGGTCATGCAAAGGATCCATGAACAGCACATAACCTGCTTCATATCCCATGAATACCCTTTGACAAAGCCTCTTTATTCTTTATAAGGAATCCAAGACACTCATTAATCATATAAGGTCAACCAAATGAGCACCCCCAATTCACGTGACTTGTCAATCAGTGGACGCCTGAAAAACAATCCAAAAATCCTTGTAAAATAAGGAGGAAAATATGAAAAATACAAGATCCTATTGTGGTTGTAAACCTTCATGATATACACCCATTCGGTTCGCAAGACACCACAAAATCCCTAGATACATGTCTACCTTATCGTGCATGAACTTGTATCCATGTCACCCCCATCACATAAAGGGCTTCAGACATGTCCAAGTGATCTTGCACACCCCCACCAGCTCCAAAGACAAATAGAAGGGTTTTTCTATAACAATGATCAAACATCACCATAGGACCCTTTGTTGGTCATTCGATACATCACTGATGGGGAGAGTGATTGTCTTCAACAACACTTGTACAAACTCACAAGATCCCCAACCCTTGTGAAATAAATAAGAAAATAAAAGAAGAAATTATTAGAGCTTCTTGAAAGGGGTAGATATGTTGATAATCACATGAATGGAGTTATACAACACATAAAATCACCATTGATCATGCAATTACCCCCTCATAAAGCCACCTCTATCTCGTGAAGGCCCCAGATAAGACACATCTGTCTCACAGAAGACCCTAAAAATCATCTAAGATCACACAAAATCCTTTCAACAAGCATCCTGATCTCATTAAGGTCCCTAGACATGTTAACCCAAACTCATAAAATCCCCTTGGCATGACCACATGATTATTCATGACCCATTTAATAGGCCAAAATCCAATAAATGGGGTACTGAAAAGATGGTATTGTGGTCACTGATAATCATGCAATGCCCCTAAGATGACCTACAGAAAGACCTTGCAAAGTGTGTAACACAAAATTATTTTACTGACTCCAGTCTGGATTTATGAGATACGTTCTTCAAAAATAGTTATATAATCAGGGTAAAGAGGACTATAAATCCCTCATCCCTGGTATAAAAAATGAATCCTTAAATCCATGCACCAGCACACCCAGGAATCAAAGTGGACTTCTCAGAGTTGTTGATCATGAAATCATAATATCTTATTCCGGGTAAAAATATGGGGAATGGATTAGAGGATCACGTAGCATGCATATGTTCTTTTCACGATCACTCATAAGATCACATGAAGTGCTTCTAGTGTATTAATCGAATTATGTGAAGGGAATATTGTATATAAATTGGATCTTGTGGAACTAAAATCAAGCTAACACTGAATAAATCTAAGGTACATATGAAATAAAATCTAGAATAAATACTAAAATAATGGAGACTTATACAAAGAACATATCCTCTTATCCTCATGTGCTTCTCATGACTCATCTAGGCCTCACGATGCCCACTGGGATAGCCGTCTAGACCTTGAAATGTTCTCAAACATGTCTCCCAAATAATGTGACCATATCGGTGTGTATCAGTTGGGTCTCACGAAGCCCTCCAGACCTACCATCCAGATCTTGTGGTATCCTCTAAGCATGTCATCCAAATTTTTTGGTGACACCGAGACATGTCAGGTAAGATCGTGCAAAAGACTCTAGGATAAACCAACTAGATCTTGTGACACCCTTCAATAATGTAATCCAGATTTAGTGATAACACTAGTAAATGTCATCTAAGATTATGTGATGTCCTCCAAGACATGTTAGTTAGGTTATACAAAAATATTTAGACATGTCAACTCTGATCATGTGATTGTCTTCAGACAGCCTCAACCAGGTCTTGTGACATCCTCTAGACATGTAAAACTAGATCATGTGATGGATTCTAAACATTCCATTCAGGTTATGCGATGTCCCCCATAAAATTAAACTGGATACATCTAAAAATCACCAAGGACATATCTAGATATCCTTAGACATTTTAGGAAGGAAACCAGGCTATGTCAAGTAGATATATGAGGATATGATAGTATTTTCCAGTTAGAATTATAGGAAAACCTCAATGTGTAATCCTCAATTAGTGGCAAAACATGATAAGTACCACATACTAGTGAAACCTCAATGTGTAATACCTGGCCTAATAAAACTATGAGAACTCTAATTGCTATAATAACTAGGATACATAGGACAGCATCCCAAGGATTGAGCTCTATATTAAACATTCAAAGGGTTGTCCCATTACATAAGTCTCACATATATGTACAGTGAGACTGATTACATGTTATCCCATATTTCTCACACCAATCATGGCTCATGTGGGATTAGGGAGTTACAATGATCATATCATTTTCATCATGAATCTCTGCTAGTAAGGGAAACCTCAGTGTGTAAGTCTCGATTAGCAATATAATATGATATTTCCCGCATACTAGGGAAGCCTCGGTGTGTAATTCTCGACCTAAAAAAACTATGATAACTATGATTCCTACCATAACCAAGATGTGTAGGATTTATTCCTAAGGCCTAAGCTCTATATTAAACATCCAAAGGGTTTTCCTAGTATATAAGTCTCGTATCCATGTCTAGTGAGACTGATTACTTTATATCCCTTGTTTCTCACACTGAGCATGGATCATGTGGGATTAGGGAGTTTCAATGATCATATCATTTATATCATGAATCTCCACCAGTTAGGAAAACCTCAGTGTGTAATCCTTGATTAAAAGTATGATATGATATGTCTGACATACTAGGGAAACCTAGTTTGTAAGCCTCATCCTAATAGAACTACGAGAACTCTGATTCCTTCCATAACCAGGATGTGTATGAATCCTTACTAAGGCCCAATCTCTATATTAAAAATCCAAAGGGTTGTCCCATTATATAATTCTCACATCCATGTGTAGTGAGACTGGTTACTTACTATCTCTTTTTTCTCACACCCGAGTATGGATCACGTGGGATTAGGTAATCTCAATGATCATATCATTCGCATCTTGAATCTCCAGTAGTCAGGGAAACCTTTGTGTGTAATCCCTAATCAATGATGTAATATGATATGACCCACATATAAGGGAAGCCTCAGTGTGTAATCCCCAATAAAACCAAACTATGATAACTTTGATTCATTACATAACTAGGATATGTTGGATGCCTTCCTAAAGGCTCGAGATCAAATGGGTATCCACTTCAGGGAAAGTGCATGCATGTATTTGTGGGTTTCGGGCATAGCGGAAGCATGCGACGGATCATGCCCAAGTTGTTTTTGTCATGATCAATGATCAATCTGAGATTTACATGATGATGAACATCGTAATCAATAAAATTGGATCAAAGAAAATATAAAAGGGATAGAATGCTAGAACCAAGTACAGGATCATCACATATTATTTATAATTAATTTAATTAATTAAATAATTACCTTGCGTCAATTATTTATTCATTGATGGATTTGATAATAGATCTACATTGTATCATCGTTTTGTTGTATGAATCAAGATCATATTCCCTCTAGAAACAATCCACATTTGTTTCACAAATCTTTAAATGTTGTCATAGGAATCTCTGGGTGATAGCATAGAAGATCTTATCGCTTGTGTTGTTCGCCTTTGATCACCATGCGAATTTCTTCCAAATTGTTCACCTTGATCTCTCTAGACTCGAGAGTGGTAGGTAGAGGAATATCACTCTCCATTCATGGGTGCACTCTTGTAGAGGGATCTCTCTAGGGCTTGAGAGGATTCTCTCCAGTTATCGTTATACACAAAACAAATGAATTGTCACATTTTGAAAATAATATAATTGGGTTTATATGTCAATAGGGTTTAGAAATAAATATTTTCACAAGTTCAATTTAATATTTATTTAATATTTATATAATACCATGTAAATAATATTATTTTTATTATAATTTCTCGACATGCACTTAACTTGGGAATTAAATTAAATATTATTTATTAAAATAATATTCAATATATATTATTTATCATCAAAACATTGAAACTCAATCCTCCATTCCTCCATAATATTTATTAGGCATTGAATAATGTCTATTTATTTATTAAATAAATATCACTACATTATTCTATAATAAATAAATAAATATTATGCTCACATTATATTCTATCAAATAACTGGTGACGAAATATATACGATCAAGAAAAAATGAATAATTATTAAACCATGTGTGGGAATAATATTTATTCAACTTTTTAAAAAATATATAATAATATATTATTTAACTGAGATTCTGGATAAACTTATTGCATGACCCTTTAGGCCTCTTTCTCACTGGCATTAGGTGAAACAACCTAAATCCTGAGGTTAGTGTCTAGTAACACATCAAGGCACCCATAGATAAATAAGTTTATTCTACAATGTCATAATACCTCATGCAGATGATTACTGTGTAATATAATTCCATTATCATGATATCTCTAATCAAGTAGTTTGTATGTTGGTTCCATCAACCTGTGTGCTCGATGTCTCTTACTTTGACTTTCTAGAAATCAAACTTTCCCATTCAACACCATGGACATGGATTTATTTAGGCTATATCATTTCAATCAAAGTTCCTAAGATATCAACTTTTGTTAAACAAAATAAGGGATAAATCCCTCAAGATTTGATAATTTTGGAGTATATTATTTTTCTATTAGTGTCACTTAGGATCCTTTTCAATAGCTACATCTTAGTATTATCATAATACAATGTGATAGGTTCTTTACTACTAAGTAACACATAAATATTATGGGGAAAAAATTGTAGCCAAATTACTTACTTGGATATATCAGAAGCCACTATACAATCATAATCCATTATAGAATCAACAAAAACCGGCTTCTTTAAACTCTTATAGCTCATAGATCCTCCATTAAGATAGAAAAAATATCCTAAATGTGACTTCAGTTAATTATGATATATCTGAAAATTATCATCAATATAACCCCTGATGACTAGCTCCTCGTCTACTTCATACACCATGAATATATCCTTAGTTCTTCTTAGATACTTAAGGATAGTCTTAACAGTAGAACAATACTGTTCTCCTAGATCATCTTGATATCTACCTACCATGATCAACACATAGGAAACATCGAGTCTAGTACATAACATGGCATACATGATTGATCTCATCGTTGAAGTGTATGGGATATTACTCATTCTATCTTTCTCCTGTTGTTCCATACTAAATATCTTTAGTATTTTCTCAATATATATACTTTAAACTAGTCTAAGAAGCATCTTGGATCTATCATGAATGATCTTGATCCCTAGAATATAGGTTTTTTCACCTAAGTCCTTCATGTAGAAACATTTGTTTAACCAGTCCTTGACAGACTGTAAGACTGGTATGTCATTTCCAATAAGTAATATGTCATCAACATATGATACTAGGATAATTAATGAATTTCCACTAAACCTATTGTAAACACATGTATCGAATTCTTTCTTAATGAAACCAAATTCTTTTATAGCTTCATTAAATTGAATGTTCCATGTCTTGGATGCTTGATTCAATCCAGAAATGGATCTCTGTAGCTTGAAAATATTTTTTCCATCACCTAGAGTCACAAACCCTTCCCGTTTTGTCATATAGACATCTTACTAAAGGTTAACATAAAGAAATTCAGTTTTGATATCCATATTCCAAATATCATAGTCATGGTAAACTGTTATAGCAAGTGTAATTCTAATGGAATTAAATATGGAAACTGGTGAAAAGGTTTCGTCATAGTTAATTCCTTGAAAATGTTTAAACACTTTATCCATTAGCCTTAATTTATATCTATTTACTTTACCTTCCTTATCCAGTTTTCTCTTGAATACCCGTTTTCACCCTATGGGATTTGCATCAACTGGTGCATCGGTCACAACCCAAACTTGGTTATGATACATGGAATCCATTTTAGAATTCATGGATTCTTTCTATATCATATCTTCTAATATCTCTACTTCCTATTTGTAGGAGATAGGTTCATCATTGTCAACCAATAATGAGTGACCATCTTCAGTAACTAGAAAACTATCTCTTTGGTTCTCTTACCTATCTTCTGCTCCTACACAGTACTTGTGTTTCAGGAACTACTTATTCCATGGGGAATTGTGGAATATATTCCTCTACCAACTCTTGTTTATGTTGAGCTTAAACTTCATCAAATCCAATCTTTCTCCCACTTCCCTTTTTGAGTATGTTCTCACTCTCAAAAAAAATATTGTCTAGGAAAAGTTTCTTTCTTGTCTGAGGTATTATATAGTTAGTATCCCTTTGTTTCCTTGGGATACCCTATAAAGATACACTTTTTTCCCCATGGTGCTAGTTTGTTTCCTAAGAAGGCCTTAAAAATCCTCACAACCCCATACATGTGTATGTAACAAAAATGGGTTTCTTTCCACTCCATAACTTGAAGAGAATTCTGTTTTTTTTTTCATTATCCAGTACTCAGTTTAATGTATATGTTTCGGTTTGTAATGAATATCCCCAAAAGGATAATGGATGATATACATGACTCATCATTGACCTTACCATGTATAACAAAGTACAGTTCCTCCTTTTACTAACACCATTCCACTATGGTGTATAAGGTGGAGTGAGTTGAGATATAATCCCAAACTTTCATAGAATGTAGATAAACTCTTGGTTAAGATATTCATCACCTCAATCTAATCAAATATTATGTATCTTCTTTCTAGGTTGATTTTCTACTTCATTATTGATTTCCTTGAATTTATCAAAGAAGTTGGGCTTATACCTCATTAGATAGTCATAAACATATCTAATAAAGTCATCAGTAAATGTTATGAAGTAAGAATATCAACCTCTATCTTCTAATGGAAATGGTCCACACACATTAGTGTATACTAATCTTAGAAGATCTGTGGCCCTTTCAACCTATCCACTGAATGGCGATTTTGTCATTTTTTCTTATCAACAAGAATGACATCTTTCAAGTGGTTTTATCTTAGAAGAGTCTAAATAACCATCTTAACAAATCTTTGTCAAATGCTTCTTGTTTACATGACCAACATAGTGATTCCATATCTAGGTGTTATATGAGTCATGTGAACATGATTCGTTATCAATTCCCAATACTTGGTTTTCATAATTTAATACATAATGACAATTATTTAAATGTTCCATACCATAAAATATATTGTATTTATAAAATAAAAAACTTTTATTTCAAAACATGAAAAAAAAACTCATCTTTATCCAGTAAATATAGAGAAATTATGTTCTTGGTAACTATTGGTACATAATAGAAATCCTTTAAAACCAAAATCATTCTTGTTGGAAATGAAATGTTGTCATCACCAATGGCTAGAGAAGCCATCCTAACACCATTGGTAGCTCACAGATCCACCTCTCCTCTATAAATCTTTGGGAATATAATAGGTTCATGTATTTGGATACAAATGTGAGAACCATAAGCTGAATCTAATACCCAATGTGTAGATATTAAAATATTACACTCAATAATGAATGCACATTTAGCTTCCCCTTCCTTCTAGGTGTAGTTCCTCTTCTAGTGGTCTGGCTTTACACATGAAAAGCATACTTCCTCCTTTTCTTTTCCCTAACTCTAGATATTCCTCTTCTTGGAAGGATGGACCTTGGGAGATTTAGACTTTTTATGAGTCTTGGTCTCCTTTTCCTTGTTCTTACTTTTCTTATTCTCCATAAGGACTATGGGTTTATCACGCCCCATGTCATTATCCACTTGGTGAATCAAAGTAAAAAAATTCTGAAAAAAACTTCTCATTATTTCTCATATTTTAATTAATAATAAAACTGGAGAAGTTCTTGGATAGTGATGAAAGTATGAGATTTGTACACAACTCATCCGATAATTTAATCCTGAATATGTTTAAGAATTCAATGTAGCCAATTTGATTGACTAAATGAGTCTCAATTGACACAAACTTTATAAGCTTATTTGTAGACAAATTATTGGAGATATCATATCTATCTTGTCTCAAATTCTCTTAATAGGGATCCTGAAGGTGATACATCATGCTATATGCATCCATGTCCCCATGTTACTTCAAAATATCATTGTTCATGGATGATAGAAATAAAAAATAAACATCTTTAGTATTTTTCAAATGTTTCTCATAGAGAGATAACTCTTTTTCACTAGCCTCATCTCTAGGTGCATCAAGAATTGATTCTTCCAGCACATACAATTTCCTTTCATGGTGAGAGATAACACGAAAGTGCCTTTTCCAATCTTGGAAATTTGTTCGGGTGATAAGGTTATCCTTATAAGGTATGGGTCTTAGTGATATGTTTGATGTCATTTTTATTATTGTTTCTACAAGTAAGATGATCAGAGACTTAGTAATTTATCTGATAAAATTTAGACAAATTAATAAATATAATATTTATTAATCTCACACTATTTTATCAAAACCCAATAGCCCTCACCATTAGCTTCAGGATATCCTATTACTTGGACATTCTAGTGGAAAGTATCCATATTCCCATTCTCATTACCCCAACATTGGATGTTCAATCAACTTGAATGGTTTTAGGTAGGAATTCAAAAGTCCAACTACATTAACTCACAGTTCCTTGATCTATTGAGTGGACTCCCAATATTGAAATCCTTATATTGGATTTTCTCAACCCTTTCCTCTTTGTTACACCAATTCTTTCTTTATTAGCCAACCCCTGATGTAAACAAAGTTAATTCAACCCAAAACTTCATGTTAGAATTCCCCAATAATTGAAAGTTCCTCAAATTTGGTTGGTTAATCACTTTGAACTATGGTTCAATTTTAACTGAAGTAGTGGACGACTATACCAACTTAATATATATAATTGAGGTATTTTATTTTTTATGCATAGATTTCCAACTATTATCTTTATTAAATACTTATTAAAATTAAGAGGATTTACTTAAGTGATTAACCATGTCTTTGAAAATATTTATGCATGAGCCAATTTATTTTAGTTATATCTTGTATAATTGTTAATTCATTAATTCATGTGATCCTGACAAAACATCCATAACAAAATAACCACAAAAATTTATATAAATAAAATAATAAAGTGGTATGATCATGTGATATTACTAATGGTTAGTTTATCTAGAGGTTGATAAATTAATCATTGACCTAGGGGAAAACACCTTGAACCAATTAAGGTTTGTGTTATAGCTTTCCACCTGTCCGCCTAAGTATCTCTCTTGGATTGGTTTCACCTTATCTCTAAACTTAAACTGCCTCTACTAGCTTGGGAGATTCGTCCAATATATATGATTTTACTCACACATAGGTGAGGAAAAGGATTTTCATAAAAGAAACCATGGGAATGCAGGACCTTACATAATAAGAGAGAAGGCACACAGGCCAAAAAATTAATTTAATAATAAATTAAATGAAACCAATCACATAAAAAGGTCCGGTCTATGCTCATGATTATCCAAATAAATGAAAAAAATTACAAAATTAAAATAAAACTATCATTAAATTATTAATCGTTCTTATTGAAGATAAATCATGATCAAGTCAATTAATTATCTTCTTTAATTAATCTATTATTTTATCTTAATTCTCATATGAATTTCATTGATATTCTCATCCATAATAATTTTAAACAAATTAAATAAAATTATTTAAAATTAACTATGTACGTAATTATACCTTGGAGTCAACATGGTGAATACCCATCTGAAATCTACCCAACATGTATTATACTTGTATACTATTTACTCTTGTGACATATGGAATACAAAAATTATCACATACTTTCATGATGTGTACTATCAACTTAATGATTACATGAATTGCATGATTTTTTTGTAAAGTTATATGATTCAATGCACGTAGAGTAATATCTATCATACAACTCACACATGATCTACAGATCTGAACATTATGTAGAAATTAATTAAACATTTATATATATATATACATCAAAACTCATCACATTGTGTGTCCAATAAACTTAATGACCATACACAATCACATGTATATAATGTTTACATATTATAATAAATTGATTTTAATTATTCATAATTTGGTATAAGTATACGATGTGTATAAGAAAGATACACATAGTGTACATATCTCACCATATATCGGATGCACACACCTAGAAACTCAACGTGTAAATTGTGCCTCAAAACAATTTTATTACATGATTTGTAAAAGGGATACATAGTGTGTACAAGTGAGCTACATGGCGTGTATGTCTCTCACCATCTATCTGAGAAACATACCTAGGGACTCAGTGTGTAAATTGTGCCTCATAAAAATTGTAGTACATGACATGTACAAGGGCTATGCAATGTGTAGTCTCTGAGTTATATGGTCACTAATCAGGTATTCCATGTATGAAAATACATGGACCATTTGTGACTTAAAGGACTACATGTCGTGTACATGGGATACATAGCGTGTACTCTGACTGAACATGCGCCTTATTGGCCTAGTCAACACGTTGTGTAAGAAATTAAATGCACCGCATGTATTCACTGCACATGGTTTGAATTAATTATGAATTAATTCCTAGTGGATTGAACACTAGTACACAACATGTAAATCCAGTTACACAGTGTATACTATTGTGTTATCCATCCAGAATCCTCGGCACCTCCAGATGAGATCATTGATTTTATTTCATTCATAAAATTAATAATTTTGATTAGATCTATGAGAAACGAAATAGGAAGAATAAAATATTTCAATTAGGTTTAAAGAATTATTAAACTTGAATTAAAAACTAAATCACAAATGCATAAATCAATCAATGATATTTAAATAATTATAAATAATTATGTAGGTTCCAAGAATAGTGGAATCATGTGATGGGTCATTCCCAGCTTTTATTTTTATCATGATTGATGATCAATATGAGATTTACATGATAATGTAATCAACAAAATTGAATCAAAGAAAATATAAAATGTATAGAATGTTTGAACCAAGTGTAATATCATCACATATTATTTATAATTAATTTAATTAATTGAATAATTTCCTTACATGAATTATTTCTTCCTTGATGGGTCTGAAAACAGATCTATATTTTACCATAGTTGTGTTGTAGTAATAGAGAGAAGATTCCTTCTAGTGGTGATCCACACTTGTTCCACAAATCTTTTAATGTCATCATATGAATCTCTGGGTTCTAGCATGGTAGATCTTATCGCTTATGTTGTTTGCCTTTGATAGATATGAGAATTGCTTCCAAAGTGTTCTCTTTGGTCTCTCTAGACTCGAGAGTGGGAGGTGGAGGAATATCACTCTCTATTCTTGGGAGTGTTCTTGAAGTGGGAGCTCTCTAGGGTTTTAGAGGATTCTCTCTGGTTTTCATTGTGCATAGCACAAATAAATTGTATCTCGTTGAAAATAATATAATTGGGTTTATATATCACTAGGGTTTAGAAAAAAAAATATTTGCACAAGTTCCCTTTAATATTTAATTAATCCTAGTGGAACCCAATGTTAATAATAATAATAATAAAAATTCTCAACATGAATTTAACTTTTGAATTAAAATAAATATTATTATTCAAATAATATTCAATTTTTTTTTTCTCACGGGACTATTTAAACTGGGTATGTTATTCATCCATAATATTTATCAGTACTTGAATAATGTCTATTTATTTATTAAATAAATATCACTATATTATTTTAGAATAAATAAATAAATATTATATTCACTAAATAGAAATTAAATATTTATTAAATATTCTTCTAACATTATATTCTCTCGAATGACTGGTGATAGAATATATATGATTAATAAAACATGAATAATTATTAAATCAAATATAAGAATAATATTTATTCAAATTGTTAAATAATAAATAATAATATATTATTTAAATAAGATTTTGAATACACTTAGTGTGTGACCCTCTAGGCCTCTTTCTCAGTGGAATTAGGTGAAGTGTCCTAAAGTCCGTGGTTAGCATCTAAAAAGACACCAAGGAACCCATAGAGAAAGTAGTTAATTCCACAATGATATAATACCTCATACATATTCTTACTGTGTAATATAACCCTTTTATCGCAATATCACTAATCAAGTAGGTTGTATGTTGGTTCCATTAACCTATGTTCTCGATGAATCTTTCTTTGAATTTCTGGAAATCGAACTTTCCCATTCAACACCATGGACATGGATTTATTTAGGCTATATAATTTCCATAAAAGGTAATGATATATGAACTTCCATTAAAGAACAAAAGGGAAAAATCCTTTCTCACATTATTCATTAATTCAATATTACTCATGATGCGCCCAATGTATCCTACCTCACCATGAACATATGTCTTTATGGTTTTCATCAATACATCAAAGTATGTTAATTATAATATTTATTAATAATAATCATAAATTATAAGGATCAATACACGTGTTTGATGATAGGAACATTCAATGACACAGATGAATGTGAATTTCCTATTTCCAGGTCTCGTTCTCATAACATCCTACACTGGATATTACCAAGGGCGTACACCATGAGAAGGTGCCTCAAAGTCCTATGAGTCTCTACCCTTGATATGCTATATCATTTGTGTCACTCAAATTATGTCATACAGCTATAGAATATATATATATATATATAGTTTCATATCACTTCTGAGTTCTCATCATAACGGGGAACTGTTGTAACCCTTTAGTGTGGTAGCTACTCTTAGGAAATTATCGCATACTATGTTACACAAAAGAACAATCATGGTGTGATAAGGAGTTTATTTATATTCAAAAATATGAATAATGGTTATAATAAAGTAAATAGAAGTTGGTTCTAGGGAACCAACTCCAACATTCTTCTACATTTCAAACATCGGTACCCAATCATTCACATGGGCTGATCATTCTACCTCATCCATTAGAATATTGAGAAGTCAACTAAACTATGATGACTCTAGTTCCTTCCATAACTAGGATACATATAGCATAACTCAAGGCTCGATCTCAAAAACTTGGTAACTTGGTTCCCTCATCTAAATCCTCATTTCATGATGTTAAACTGTATGGGTTTAACAAACTACATAGATATTGATTCCTAATATAATAAAAGATATATAGGATGCCTCATAATGGCTGAATACTATCCTTGAAATATTCATTGTCTCCTTGTATGACAAAAAACTCCAGAGTTCCTAGTTATATGGCTTCAAAATATAAGTAGTTAACCACCAATAGGAAATGGATGAAAAATCTCATATACTTATAGATGGATTCACTAATATGATCCTCCCTTTTTCATATAAAATGATTTAAACTATGATCATTTTGTTAGGGTAATAATTTATCTATCAGTATTAGGAAGAGTTTCATGAACATATATTAAATCTATAAGAGAGTCCCATAGTAGGAAAAAATTTCCCTCAAAAGGGTGTGATGAGCCTGACCTCACATCCCCTCGATCAATGTGAGTTCCTAAGTTTCATTGGGTCTAAAACCCCAAAGGACCACCTATCTTTGGAAAGTAGGTTCATGCTTAGTTATGGATGTGGGAGATGTTGGGAGTTTCCATTGGAGATAAAAATGGAAAACATAGGTTGGATGATTGAACAAGAAATTGAACCCCCCCCCCCCCACAATCAAGTCGCCAGGCCAAGCCAGCCACATATTTCCTATGGAACAAAAGTGGTGTGTCTAATGTGAAATCATTCAACTGCAACATATCCTTCAAAAGATAAAAAATGATAGCCTACCAAGTTCTCTTAGAACATTTTTTTCTTTTCATATGAGTGGTCCCTTATCCTCTTATCATACATAAAAAAATGGTGAACCCGATGTGAATATTTCAAATAAAAAAATGATCGGTTTACCATGAATTGGGAAATTTTATTTGCATATTATATGAAAACAAAAGTGGGGAACCTGACATGGATCTTACAGATGATCCTCTATAGTTGGGTTTCTCAAGAAATAAGTCCATACTCTCTTTGACAAGTCCAATCGAGCAGAATGGCCAGACCAGAAATAAAAAAGAAATTTTTTTACCCATGCATATCTGATTGAGCACATATTATGCCTGCAATGATGAACTAATCGGAGACCTTGTTCCTTATTATATTTGTGACTACAAACATTGCTCTCACAAACAACTCCCTGATCTAAGATAATGTCTTTATCCAGAGACCATTCTAGAAAATCGGATATATTACAACCCTTTTCTGTCTCACAATGACCTCACCCGCATGAAATATTCATCGTAGGTTGGAGAATGAAATGGTCTAGGAATACCATCGACCTGGTACAATACTGACCCATGAGGCTACCCTTGAGGGTCTCAAAGTTCTCAAACTGAAGAGTCCTCATAATCCAAAGAAAGTTGTTTCAAAGTTAGTGGCCCTCATTGTCACAGCTAATTACTTCGTAAGATTATCACTAGAGTGCGAAAATCTCTACCTTTAGTATCTGATGAAGGTAGACCAAGGAGTCGATTAAGACTCCCTTCCAGTTAAAGGTTTGTTAAGGAGGGAACATGTCAACCGACATCGCTTGTTCCATCTCACTAGTACACTTCAATCACCTGCTGAGGGTACCACCTGACACACTTCCACCTCTAACACCCATGCATGGGTAATAAGAAAACACATCGAGTGCAGAAGGATTCGAATGATCATGATTGGGATAATATCCCCACTCCCACTAATGATGTTAGTCTGTATATTCTGACGGTAACCAGTAAGTAGGGCCATATCCCTGCTCACATGAAACAAGTCTATGAGAATATTCCTTTAGATTATATAGGGGAGTCACATATCCTTACCCCCATGCATGAATTCCATTAGAATATTTCAGTGGAATAAGGAGGATAGAGGTGGGTGTATATTCTTACTTCAATTGAAGATATATTCCAATATATAGTGGAGATAGAAAATGTATAGGATTACATTTCTATGTACACTTTTATAAAGTTTCATTACATCTTAGAAATAGCATAAGAACTTCACTATAATATTCTAAAACTTATACAAATATAGGGACATATGCATATTCCTATCCCTATATCCAGGGTAGCACAACACTCTGATCAGTACGAATAAGTGGTTTCTCTGGAGCAAGAACATATTATTTATCCTAACCAGGAGGATTATTGTCATATTCTAGTAAAGGATGAGGCACCGGAACAGAACTAATACAAAATAGGCATTTAATAAGACTAAAATGTCCTTTAATAGCACTAGAAAATCACTGAATACATGAGTGAGGTTAAAATCCCTTGACTTTTATCAGTTCTAATAAAGGTTCCCTTTATCAACTCTCAAAAAAGCGCTGATAAATGGGGCCTTTATCAGTGCTTTTAGAAGTGATAATAAAGAAATCATTTATCAATTATTTAATTTAGTTTTGCTAAAGGAACCATCTATCAGTGCTTTTAAAAGTTTTGATTAAGGGCTATTCTATAGTGTGCTATAACAGCACACCACAGCACCAAAAAAACACCAGATATCAACAAAAACTAGTCCCAATATAGAATTTAAATGAAATGAAATTTACAACACAAACACAAGAAAAAAACACTATATTATAGACATTTAAAACATTGGGTTATACATCACATAAATAAAAATTATTACATAAATTCAAAAAACATCAATGTTCCTTTATCTTTTAACCCTGGCCCAACTCATGCTATTTTCGAACAAACCATCCATGCTCGAGAAAAAAAGTGAACCTATATAAGAAAAAAAATATTATTTTAGTAATAATATATATAAATAAATTAACAAAAAGTGTTGATTTTACTAAAATTGATTTCAATGTTAAATAAAAATATGCATTTAGAGTCATACCGGTCATGTCGTGCATCAGATTGAGGTTCAGCTGATTCCAACACATCTCAAATGACTTGTGGATCATTGTCCTAAAATATCAAAACAATATGAATATTTTTTCTTGGTTTTGAGTATTTCAGTTGTATTTTTTACTAAAACTTCATTTTAAACTAGAAACGCACACTTTTGACTCATTCCAATCACATCGTGTGTTAGTTTGAGGTGAAATCGATTCCTACATGTCACAAATGACTTATGAATTGTTGTCATAAATTATCAAGAAAATCTGATCACATTTGATCAATTTTAAATGAGTGAAACTTTTTGAACTAAATTATTAAAACAATCTGAATGTGTTTGTTCAGTTTTGAGGTACGGATGATTCTTGCAAAGGAATGATACATTGAGTCATAGCCGTTACACCGTGCATCGAATTGAGGTGCAGCTGATTTATACATGCCTCAAATGAATTATAGATCATTTTCATAAGTTTGAATGAAGTACACACCTCCATAAGCATCTTCTTACAATCATATAAAACCCTATCATTTTTTTAATAAACAAAAAAAATATCTCAAACAGAACAATGAACCCGCACACAAGGCACAAAGAGAGATTTCTACAAGAATAGAAATCTCAAAATAGGCATGATAGAAAAAGGATAACTAATTCAAGAAAGGATAACTATTTAAAGGTCCAAATTCAGAAAAAAAAACCATTTGAACTATGAACTAATGATTTCATCAAAATTTTATAATGAAAGATAAAATTACAACATCTAAAAAACAAAAATGAGGAAACTCTGAACATCTTCACCCCAACACAGGAAACAACAACTGAGCCAATGTGTTGTATGATTATTTCAAAACAACTCATCCAAAAATGATTCCTCTATTAACTTATCAAAATGGAGATTCATGAAGAAGAGTACATGATCCTTGATCCCTAGATAAAGACCCCAAATGAAAATAGAAGCTTTCAACAGATCATGCAACACCACCTCTGGAGAAAAAAGAAACCAACTCTTTGAAGTGTTCAACATAATCCTTCATCGTCCTCTAACCTAATTGGATACTCATGATATCTTCACTTTTCTTAATATTCACCTCGTTAGGTATAAACCATTGGAAAAATACTGACTTAAAAACGTCCCACGTCATCCCAACTTCCATCATTGGTGGGGAAAACAACTCCAATTCTTCCAAAGATGGGCCCCCAAGAAGACCCAGAACAGCACAAAGTCTAATGGATTTTGGAGTTCCCAACACTCTGAAGACATGATCAACTTATTCAAGCCACTTAATTTCCTCTAAATAACCTCTATTTCCATAGAAGATGAGCGGAAACAAAGGAGAACTATAAATAGGGCGAGACCCAGTAGAAACTTCGGGGACCTTTCTGGGTGGCATATTCTGAATAACACAAAAATCATAAAATCGAGTACAGGATCAATTCCTCACATACCCACACATATTAAAATTCTCATAAGGAATATCAAGGGTCACACTTAACACTTTATCACCAAACCCAATAATTTACCAAATTTTCAATCTAAAACATTTTCCTTTAAAACTCATTTTTTTCCAATCTGATTCCATTTGAAAGAAATAATTTTAATTTTCAAAATTGTTTTCATTTTTTAAAAATTAATCACAACAACTGAGACCAAAACAAGACATTATTCATGCTAAACCACCAGAATTAGGAACTAGTAGTCATGCTTAACCCGACGACATGGTAGTGGGCCATAGTTTACTTAGTATATGAGTTTACTATGATTAAAAAGATCAAAAATCACCGACAATAATAAAATATAAAAAGTACCACCATATATATAATACTAGGCCATTGGGTTCTTAGTTGTGTTTACAGTGGCCCTAATTACACTAGCCTATCAATAGGTACCTATTTCCATTCCATCAAGTACATAGTTCCTACCACACAAGGGTACCTATATCTCTTCACCACTCTCTCCTATCAAATCCTCTAACCCCTCTTTTAACTCCCCTTCAACATAGAATAAACCCAAAATGAGACTAAGATAATAAAATTATAAAGGGGATTACATGGTTAGATTGTATGGGGAATTTAAAACCTCCACAGCCTCAATCATTTCATACTTAATAATATTCAACCAGATTATTGAGGGAATAGGTTCAGCCATTTTTTTTTCATATGTTTAATGCTAGCTGTTAAGAAATTTCCTAGAATTTTCAAATAATTTTAAAAGGTTTGATGTATTTCCAGGATAATTTCATCTTCTTTATAATCCATTAGTGAACCAATATCAAGGAAACATAAATATACACATGATCATTAACATTAAATTATAAGTTTCACCTCTAATGGTTATTGTAGGATATTGGTTGACTTTGAGTAGTTTGAAAAAAAAATTAACATCACTCGGTCTATTATTAATTGGATAAGACTAGGGATATTAATAAGAGATTATTTTATCTTTATCCAACATAAACAAGAGTGAAAATGTATTTAATATAATTCTTCATACGGTTTCATCTGGATAAGTGATTGATAATTATTTTTATAAGAGAATTCCACCAAGGAAATTTAATCCTTCCAGGATCCACTGAAGTCACGAATTAAGGCTCAAAGAATATCCTCCAATATCAAGATAGTTTGATTAGAATGAACATTATTCTATGGAATAAACAAAGTATAAAATTTCACCCATAACCTCATTGAAAATTAATTTCCTTGCTATAACTAATATAAAAACATCATATCCCTATCAGATATAGCACTAGATGGGACACCTGGAATCATTATTATCTATTTGACATACAATTAATCGAGTTCATCAACTAAAGAAGCCTATTCAATATGTAATAAGTTGTTCATATTAGTTAGGTGATCCACTATAACCCGTGCTACATATTTCTGTTTATTTGATCTTGAAAAACTATTCAAGAAATCCATCATGATTTTATACCATTTCTTAATAGGAAAAGAAATTATTGAAATAGTACTTATCGGTTTTTTTGTATTTTTCCTTCACTAGATTGTAGGTAAACAATTTAGTGAGGAATAATATGATTCATTTCATCATTATAGTCTAAAAAACTGGTGACTAATATCATGGTACATCTTGAGGATCCTTACATGAACCTAGAGGAGTCGCGCAGGCAATGGCAAGGATAGGGGATGTAGGGTTCATCAAGGTTAAGAACAGCACAAAATAAAAAACGCAAAACACGAAACCCAAAAGATCAAACAATGATAGAGGAAAAGTAGTAACTAACATACATTGGATTCTAGCCTTGATTCGTCTGAGGGAACATAGAGGATTCACACCAGTAGTAGAGGAGTTCCGTGAGAGCTTAAGAATCGTAACTGACTGAGTACCAGTTAGGGTTCTTTTAAATAGATCAGAAATACTTTTAACAGTGCTTTCAGAAAAGAACTGATAAATATAACTTTTATCAGTGTTAAATTGATAAGTGCTGATAAAATGGATATTTATCAGCGCTCAAAAAGCGCTGATAAATCCGGATATTTATGAGTGATAAAAAAAGGCTGATAAAAAACATCTTTATCAGCGCTAATATTTTAGCGCTGATAAAGATTATTTTTAACAACAATTTTTTAGCACTGATAAAGTATTTATTTAAATAAATTTATTAAAATTTTATAATTATTAAATATATATAATTATTTATTTATAATTATATAAATACTTATTTAAAAAAATTATTTATTTATAATAATTATAAATATATAAATTTATAAAAATAGTAAATATAAATTTATAAATATATTTATTCACAAATATATTTTTAATATTATTAGTGGATATATAATCTTAAATACATGCATTTTAAAAATGAGTGAAATTGAATAATTCAAAATGAGTATACTTAAAAAATATTGAAAAAATGGATAATTTTATTAATTAAATATAAATTGTTAAAAAAAATATGTATATATATATATATTGAAGTAAGATGAATACATATTGAAAATAATAAAACATAGTAAATAAATATATATAAATAAATAATCAAAAATGATCATATTCAAAAATAAAATAAAAAATAAAAAATATTAAAAATGAATGCCCTGACTGTAATAGTATTAAAATAAATAAATAAAATTTACTGATTAAAAACATAATATATTAAATGTAATGAAATTCTAAAATATATTGAAATTTGAATAAATTACATAAATATTATATGTACGTGCTTCTATATATTGTGAAAATATATTTGTGTGTGAATTTGTATATAAAATTTCATTAATTACATATATATATAAATATATATATACATGAAATCAATGTAACACACGACATTTGATATATGTTAAATTGAAAAAATAAACATTAAAAATGAATGAGAAATTAATATGTTTTTAATTAAAATTTAATTCATTTTATATATATTTGTATTTAATATATATTATTTATTACTATTTATAATTAATATATATATTATACTTATTTATTTTTTATTAATAATTGTTTCGTTAATAAATTTTTAAGTAATATTGTAATTTATTCATTTTTAATTCTTTTGTTTATTTATATATTCATTTATATATCTACATTAAATATATACTATTTATCAATATTTATAATCTATATATATGTATATTAAATTTATTCATTTTTATCAATAATTATTTAATTAATAAAATGTTTAATATTTTTCTTAATTTACTCATTTTAAATTTTTATTTGTTTAATTATTTAATTTTATTCATTTTATGTATCTATATATTTAATATATACTATTTATTAATTTTTAAAATTTATATATATGTATATTCAATTTATTCATTTTTAAAAATAATTATTTAATTAATGAAATTGTTAAAAAAATATTTTATTTTTTAATTATTTCATTTTATTGTGGACCTTTATCAGTGCTAATAAAGTGATGATAAAGGTTACCATTTATCAGTACTTTATTTTTAGCGCTCATAAAGGGTACATTTTATCAGCGTTGATAAATATGGACTTTCTCAGTTCATTTTTCTAGCGCTAATAAATTTCAACGCTGTTAAAGGCACGTTTTGTAGTAGTGTGGGCTCATATTCTCGTTCTAAACAGGCCTCACCATGTGAGATCAGCTCATGCTTCGAAAAAGAAGCACATGCCTGTCAAAAAGGATCAATGGAATATTCCAAAGGCTCGGGATCAAGATCGTAACCCCATTCTGGTTGCAGCTCACCAAGTGAGAGCAACATATGCCTCAAGATTTGCTCATATTCCTGTAAAAGAAGACTATTAGCATACTCATAAGGCCTAGGATTGATATTATATTCTCATTCTAGTCAGGGCTCACCAAGTGAGAGTGGAACATGCCATGGGATAAGCTGATATTCTTATCAGTGAAGTTGCATGGAAAATTTCATTAGATCATGAAATCTAGACTCATATCCCTACTTCCACCGACAAAATACTACATTAGCATCCTTACAAAGCTATATGAGAGGAGTCTCATATCCTTTCTACCATTCCGGAGGTACATTGACATATTCTGATGGGGAATGCATATTTGGACTAGGCTCATATTTCTTCTCCAATCAGGTCTCACCAAATGAGAGTGGCACATGCATCAGGATAGGCTCATATCCCTATCAAAAAAGACCAGTGACATTTTCAAAGTCTTAGGATCGGGCTCATATCTTCATTATGACTGGGTCTCTCTAAGTCAGAGTGGAACATTCCTTGGGGAAGTCTCATATTCCTACCAATAATGAAAAAGATCATTGGAATATTCCAGCAGCTTCTCAGCATCGGGATCATACTCCCACAGCACCAAATGGTTATCAACATATTTCAGCAATAATCACATAGAAGGCTTATATCATTGTACAATTCCAAAAGGTAGGTCAGAATATTCTGGCCATGATTCCGAATGAGGCTCATGTCCCTAAACTACTCAATGTTAGTGTACTTGAGGTTGTTTGAGACATATTCTCAACACTACAAGGGTTCGTCGACTCTTCAACTGAAGTAGAAGGTGATTATTTTCACAATAATTCTCCCCATGGTAGTGTATATATGGATCTTAGGTACTCTACTCTTAACATCTTATGTGGTCAACCTCCCTATGGTGATATCTACCATATATAAGAAAATCATCCCTTTTCCCAGACATTTCCATATATAGAGGTGTTCAAAAAACAGACACCTTCACATAGATAGGTTATTTAAACACCAGTGTCAAATACATATAGTTCCCCATCTACTACCATTAGCACTCTAATCCGGTCAGAAGGTGATCCTAAGAATCACATTCTATGGTCTGACCGGATGGAGGCATATAAGTATGATGAAGAAGAAAATGGCATTGATTTATAAATAGAGTTATCCAGAAACAACCTCTCCACCACATTATGGCCCCTTGCTACTTCTGACTATGAGAGCCCAAATAAGCTAGATAAGGAGTGAATGTATTAATTACACAAAAATATGTGGGAAACTCATTAGTGATTGAAGTCTAGACACCTCCCTTATCCAGAATACAAGGGCCACCTTCAAAACATCAAGATACTTTGTTGTCAGCTAGACCTGGTTGCAATATTCATGGCCTAGGACCCAAAACTAGAAAATCGCAGCACAAATCTATAGCACACTTGACACCATTTCATCACAACTCTTTGTAATCTGATCTCTAATGCCTCTTCATGCATCTATATTCAAGGATGGGGAGATTATAGAGAGTTACACTTTACCACACCCATAGAACAGTATAACTCCCAGTATATGGTTTCATGCAATGTCATAGCCTTCAAAAAAATTAGGGGATCAGGTAATACTCAGTACAGTTGGTCACTACAACAAAATTCCTCCACTTAAAAGATGCCAAGACATCACAAACAGAGTGATAGGATAGCAAATAGATCATTAAATCGGGCCCCTCAAAGTAATGGGAACTCATTTCGGACATGGAAGTTGAAGTTTCAATTAACCAGACAACATCCCATAAGGAATGACTCTCATCATGGGAAACCAATATGCTTATCTCTTATACAATAATAACTATTCCAAATCAAATATATTGTAATAGTAGATTCCATATCAGTCATGTGGGAGCAGACCCTGCCTACTGGGCCATGGTAATATCTACCTCTACCTCCACCCCTTGTATCATTGATCCCTGAGAGGTTCTAGGACATATCAAAAGTAGCTGAAAGCAAACACCATTCTACTTGGATGGGGGAATTTCTATCTCAATCACCATCATCAAGTTCATCATCCCCTGATAGGGTCTTGGGGAAATCAATGGTGGTTCCCTATCAACCCCATCCCACTAGGATGGGGTCATTTATATCTCAATGCTTATCCCAGGAATCATGAAATCCTTTACCATAAGCATCTAATCCTTAACAACAGGATAAAAATATGGCAATAGTGGCCCTGAATGATCCTCAACCTGTAAAGATGTGATCATTTTCATAATTATCACCATAGAGGGAATGAGTCTTATCAAGGTTGGGAGGTAAATATCAATAGTCAGTATCCAATCCATTCCTCAAACCAAAAGAAGAACCTCGACTTTTTGGGGTTTGTTCAGAAAACACAATTGAAAACTTACTCAAGGACACTATTAACAGAACAAGATGGGATGAATGTACGGAACAGGTAATCAAACTCGGTCAGGGTCGGCATCCAAAGCGGCCCACTATGGCGAAGGGTTTGAGAAATGACCCTAATTCAAGTGGTGAAAAATCATCCTATTGCATTAAAAGTAATGGGATAACTACCATCTCTCGATACACCTTTTTGAATGTCTTCACTATCAACATGATAGATAATGTGGATCAAGATGCAGATACAGAGGGATGAAACATGGAAAATATACCCCAAGAGGAAGGTGATTTGGATGCACCAACTGAGGTTGTACGCACCTAGAACCAGAGGAGGCTCCAAAACCTGGCACCTCCGAATATCGAGTTGAAACCTCTATAACAGAACACTACTAAAGTTAAAGGGAAAGGTGTGGCTATATCCCAATCACCACCCAGAAGAACTAAAAATCCTTCCATGGAGGAACAGTTTTCACGACATGAGAATGAGATACAAACTCTTGTAAACTCAATGAGGATCTACTTAGGGTCAATATTCTCACTGGGTATCATTTTTAGGCTGATGCGATTACCCCCCCCCCCTCCATACATCTTGACAGTGTTGATCCACCCTACAGAGAAAAATTTGAGCATCATATTGGCTATAGATATAGGCATATGGTCTACATAAATGAGGAAGTTGAAAATGATCATTACTTCCCTTCATTGCGGTAATAGCCTCTCCCTCGCTAGGATGATCACTCCGTCATAGGATGGATCAAGAATTAGTAAAAGATGAAAATAGGGCCACCTCATCGAGCCCCACTCACTCCCTATAGACGAAATACATCTCAGATAGCAGTACATATAGAACTTCTCAACATCATCGAGTCCCTAGCTGCTTGAATAGAAGCTATGGAAGGGTGATTTGCACCTATAAATCATGAGAAGAAGTCATATCCTGAGTGGGAGGGTGACACTTTTCCCCCACCCAATTTTAGTAATCCTACCTTCTATACCTTTGAAAGTGTAGGGGACCTTGAACAACATCACACGCACTTTGTATCCTGATGTGGTCTATGATGGGCCCTCAAGGTCAATAGGAGGTGACCAGGATGAGGTGTTTTGTAAAAAAATCGATAGGACCATCCTTTGTTTGGTATAGCAGTCTTCCAATATGATAAATTTCAAGATGGGAAGATCTTCATCATTAATTCCTTTACCAGTTCATCTCCATTCTGAGGAAAACAACAATTTTTGACCTGAAAAACTACAAGAAACATGAAAATGAGAGGTTTTCTGACTCATAACTAGATGTAAAGGTCTAAACTATTCACTCATCATCCCTCTCTCGTAGGAGTAATTTATGAAAATTTATGCTAAAAATATCTAGGATGAGTTGTATATGACTTTTATCCTAATGAAATATCCAAGAAGGTTATGTGAGTTAGTATAAATGGAAAAAAAATTGGAAGATTCCATTCACTGAACCCGAGATAAATCTCAGCTCATGCCTTAAGTGCATTGAAAAAGGCTCGGTAAGGCAGAGACTACAGCTATCACTCTTAAACTAGCAGTAGTGCCCAATAAAGCACCTAGGCAGGCCCCAAACCATCTAGAACCTCTTATCAAGCGGCAATAATAACAATATCGCTCTCATCCTGAAGAAAAAAAGAGATCAGGGTCACCCAATATTTAAGGAATGGGTGAATAAAGCATACTCCTTCTGAAATGAAAAAGTCCCTGATTATTTACTTTCATAAATGGACAATAACCTAATCAATTTTCCACATCCTAGGAAGCCTAATATGGTCAAACTCACTGATCATCCTAACTACTCCCCTTTCCATAGAAGTATGGGTCATAAATTCTAGGATTTCTTCATCTTCAAATAAGTTCTCCAAAGCAAGTTTGATTTTGGATAGTTGATGTTTTATAACTCCCTAGAGTATGTGGCCTACATAATTTTCACCCAATCATATGAATAATTTGATTGGAAAGATTTTTTGACCAGGAATGGGTAGATGTTTGATAAGTGGATGACTCAAAAGATAGTTGATCAAGCTCATGCCACCCTGAGAGAACAGCTCCTCATACTCATAAAATTCTCATCACCTAGGGATGTAACATAAAATAAGCCTCCCAAAGGTAGGCACATCCATTGGACACAATAAAGATACAGAATAGGAAGAGTCATTTTTAGCTCTGATGCAAGCTCTAACTCTTGTAGATTTCTTCCCTACAACATCCAAAACACGGGCACCACCCCACTAAATGGGTCCCTCATTGGATGAAGAACTCATCTTTGGTTCTATTAATGTGATAAACTTGTAATAACCATTATCTAATGATGAATATGCCTTAGAATATGAGTTCCCCATACTTTTTTGGGGATCCGAAGGCCAAAGGTGTAGGAACCAAGGATATTGAGGATAGTGCGGGTTTGGACGAACCCAATATGTTGACCACATCCCAAAATAGGACACATATGAAACTAAGACCCATGGTCAAGAACACTATAATTACCAACATAAATATAAAGGTATCCCATAACCCTCCAGTTTCTATCCAATTCCAGTCATCCTACTTGATCGATTGGTAGGGGTGCGATTTTCCAGTCAGCCTAGACAATAGGGAAGGTCATCACAATCTACGTCACTAGCAATAGATACTACCTAAAACGCCTTATCTCCAAGACCATAAACCTAAAACGCCTTATCTCCTGATCCATATAACAAGGAGAAACCCCATCTTGGGTAGCACCAAACTTTCACACAAAATTACAACATTATAAAACAGCTGGCAGTTGTCCCAGCCAAACTCTCAATCCTAGATGTGATCAATATTTTTAAATACATCAAAGAGGCACTCATTGAATCCCTCCAAATACCATAATAATTTGAGATACAAGTCTCTACATCTGAGGTTTATCAAGTTGAGAACATGCCATTATAATTCCATGTTTCCATATCATTCATAGAGCAGGATTAGGAAGAGTTTATCCAGGTACACATCATGCCTCTATATGTTTTAAGTGGCTCAATAATGTCGATGTCTGAAGCGCTCTGATTGAAAATGGTTTTGGATTCAACCTTATCATGATTTGAACCCTTAGATGTTTGGGATACATTTAAGGAGACCTATATCCAACAAATATGACCATTCAAGGTTATAATAATCATGAGAAAATACCTCTTAGGAAGATCAAGATCAAAGCTCAGTTTAGAGATCACACATCTAATGCTGAGTTTATGTTTATCCGGCAAGACACTGCATATAATGTCCTACTCAAAAGGCCCTAGATCCACAGACATGTAGAGGTTCCCTCAACATTCCATCAGTGTTTGAAATACCCCATCGATAAAAAATATGTCATACTACATGGTGATAGTTCCCCATTCGAGTCTTGTGAAGCCACATATGACGAAGCAGGATTCTATAAATAGGAAGGAAAAAACCAATGGTGGATAAAAATATACATATTTTATCACCCGATGGATTGGGGACCACCCTAAAAATCAATAGATTATGCTTTACAATGATTATGTTCTCCCCATAAATCTAGTTAAGTCAATCAACTCAATCCCAGATGTCCAAGTTCCATCTATCCCTTGTGATAGTGTAAAATAAAATCAACTCTAAAATATCTCTGTAATGACTAAAGAAATAGGGAGTGATAATATATTTTTTCATGGCCTCTCTCAACCCTATAGTGATGGTGATTCCCTCAAATTTCTTGCTTCACCTAAAAATGTCTCTACAGAATCAGAGGTGTGAGAAGATGAGGATGACCTTAGGAACGCCCCTCCCGTATTCGAGGAAGGTGTCTCCACCACTATTGATGATCTTAGTTAGGTGAATTTGGGAACAAATGAAGACCTATGACCTGCATTGATTAGTGTTTCCATACCTCTCAAGGATCAAGATATTTACATTTCATTTCTAAGGAAACACAAATATGTGTTCACTAGGAACTATAGAGAAATGAATGGGCTCAATCCAAATGTGGCTATGAACTATCTCATCTTACCCAATGATCATATAGGCTTCAAGTAGAAATCTAAGAGGATACACCTCTCTCATGATACTAATGTAGAGGTGGATATTGAAAAATAATCAAAACCAAATTTCTATGAGATGTGAAATACCCAAGATGGCTCACCAACAACGTCCCAGTCAAAAATAAGGATGGAAAGATTAGGGTCTTCATTGATTTTAGATACCTTAATCAATGTTTACCAAAGGAAATTTTTTCATTTACAATCACAAAACCCTTGATCGATGAAACTATTGGCTTCAAATAACTTTCCTTCATGGATGGGTATTTAGGGTAGAATCAGATAAATATGGCCCCTGAATATGAGGAAGTCATTCCCTTCAGAGCACCTCAGGGGATATTTTTCTATCATGTCATTCCCTTTGGATTAAAGAATGCTAGTGCTACATAACAATGTGCCATGAATCATATCTTTAATCCATTTTTGGGATGAATAACTAAATTTTATGTTCATATCCTGGTGGTCAAATCCCAACAACAATTTGATCACTTCACGGATCTTCAAATAGTCTTCGACAAGCTATGATAGCATAGTCTAAAGATGAATCTGCTAAAATGTGCTTTTTGGTAACATCGGGAAAGTTCCTTGGATTTTGGGTATGCCACTATAGAGTCAAGGTAGACATGGAAAATACTAGCGCTATTTTAGCGATGTCATCCCCAAGGAATTTCAAAGAACTAAGGGGACTCCAATGACACCTCACCTACATTCGGCATTTCATAGACAACATGGATGGAAAATCACTCACTTTCACCAATATAATGAAGAAGGGAATAGCCTATTGATTGTATGAGGAATACCAAGAATCCTTTGATAGTCTCAAGTGGTACCTATTACACCCATCGGTCCTATTACCACCAATTGAAGTAAATCCACTCATATTATATGTAGGGGTTATGGAAAGCTCACTTGGTTCCCTCCTCATATAGAAAAATAGTATGGATATTGAGAAAATTCACTAATAACTTAGCCAAAAAATTCTAGGTACTCAGACCTGATATTATTATGTTGAGAAGAACTATCTCGCACTCATATTTACAGTGAAAAAGATGAGGAATTACTTACAGCACCATGAAGTCCATCTAGTCTCTCATATTGATCTTCTCAAGTACATCCTTATTCATCCCATGCTGATTAGGACTTTGGCCTAATTGGTATTCATTATATAGTAATACAACATTCGGTTTGTGTTACAAAAGGTGGTGAAATGGAAATCCTTGGATGATTTCCTCACGGTACATCCTACCCCAAAAAGTACACCAATATAAACCAAACATCCAGATTAAGAGGTTTTCTATGACAATGAAACTCCCTAGACATGGGATATGTATTTTGATGGTGCCTCCCGAATTCCTATCATTAAAAGGATGGAAACCCCAAATATCAATTGGGTTGTCATAGGGATTGTGTTTGTCTCTCCAGAAAAAACAATTTTTCATTACTCTTTATCACTATATGTAGGATTCACAAAAAATGAGGCTGAATATCAATCCTTTATCACTGGATTGTAACTATACCTATAACTAAAGATAGCCTACCTGGACATTTGAGGGGACTTGGAGCTAGTGATAAATCAAATAAATGGTGAATATGCCATTGAAAATGAAAAATTGGCCCCTCTCTCTAGATACGTTAGGGGATTAATTGTGGAGTTTCATTTTGAGCTCATGTTGCATCATGTCCCCTGATCACAAAATGATCACATTGATGCATTGGCTAATGCAACCATAGTCTTGTTCAAACCTAGTCAGAAGGAAGAAATGTTTTACATCACGCACCGAAGGATGGTATCATCAATCATTTTCAACAACATAGAAGAAATCAATCATGTCAACACTACCCTAAAGCATGATGAACAGATATCCACCCCTGGATGGATGGATCCCATAGTTGATTATATTTAAAATGAGACTCTCCCAATAGACTGAGCTGGAAGGGAGTAGATTTGGCACTGAGCAGTGAAATTTACCCTGCAGGATATTTTAAATGATAAAAAAGTCCAATACAAGTGAGATTTGATGGAATCATCTTCAGATGCATAGAAAAAAGAGAGATTCATGATGTCTTATAATAATTCCATGCAGGCTTATTTGATAATCATCAGTCTGGGACCAGGCTCTCCCACCAAATTAGGAGGCTGGGTTAATACTATCAAACCATGAAACTGGACTGTGTGGAGTTCACTAGGAAATTCTATGCATGACATGTTCATGAAAACTTCATCCATTAACCCCTGAAATTACTACATATAGCTAAATATTCCTAGTCATTTTCCATATAGGGAATTGATGTTTTGGGGTCATATCCCCCAGCCACAGCTAAACAGTTCAAGTACATCCATACTGCTATATAAATATTCTCCAAATGGGATGAGAAAATACCCATCAAGGTAGTTGAGATGAATAATATCATCCACTTCGTAAAGTCTCATATCATCACTAGGTTCAGAGTCCCTCACACAATATTGATGGACAACAGAACCAACTTATTTTCTACAGAGTTGAAGAAATTGTACCGGGAGTACAATATAGAGTCCAATCACTCATCCCGCTATCATGCAATGGAAAATGGTAAAATAGAGGCCTTAAATAAGACTATATCAAATATACTCTAGAATAGGGTGAAAAAAGATAATAATTCATAGATGAATAAGCTTCTTCATGCTTTATGGTCATACCATACCACCACATGTACTTCTATATAAGCAACTCTGTATTCATTTTTGTATGGAACTGAGGTAGTGTTTCCTATATAATTCCAATTTACCTCACTTTTAATATCCATTTCAGGACAAATATCAGATGATGATCAATCGCAAAAGTATCTTGATGGGCTAGAACATCTCTATGATAATAGGTTTCTTAAATTTTACAAACTTGAATTCCATTAGAATCATATCACATGAGCCTTCAATAAAAAGGTTCACCTTCATTCATTCCTCTAAGGAGAACTGGTATTATCGCTTAGAACCCCAATTATACCAGGAAATAAACCTATGAATCTAGAAACAAAATGGGAAGGCCCTTATGTCATACATAAGTTATATCCCAATGGAGCCTACTGACTAGACACAATAGATGGTGATCATTTCACCCCCCCCCCCACCCCACTAATGCAAGGTTTCTTAAGAAATACTTTTCATGGATTCCATCAAGCATCGATCATCCTAACCACATGAGTCTAAAATATATAGAGAATGTCCTGAACACATGATGTTAAACTATACAGATTCAATCCTAGAAGCAAGACATTAAACTTCATAGCATTTCTCATCTTAACCACATGATGTTAAACTGTATGAAATAATTCATAATAGTAAGACAATAAACTGTATAGTATCCTTTTTCCTTACCAAATGATGTTAAATTGCATGGAAAAATACTCACCACCTGATGTAAAACTGCATGGATCCCCAATATTCATATTCATTCAGGTCGGGTGACCCTCATCCTTACCGTAAGATGTTAAACTACACAAATGATGTCTTATCTTCATTACACTAAACTGAACGGTTTCCATGTGGCTTGATTACTACCATAACAGAATATATAGTGATGCCCAGACCTCTATTCCTAGGCCCAACTGTAATATTTTTATTATTCATGTTAGGTGAACCACATCCTTACCGCATGATGTTAAACTGCATGGCATATGTCTTTACCACGTGACATAGAACTACATGGATTTGTAACATTCATATTCTTACACATAGATTCACCCACATCCTTACTAAAATACATTAAACTGTATGGATCATGTTATTATTATACGACATTAAACTATACTAGTTTATAGAACTATGTGCAGTTTGATTCTCATTCCAATGAGATATGTAAGGAAGATTAGATCCTACCTGAACATTAGAGGGGACTTGGAGCTAGTGATAAATCAAATAAATGGTAAATATGCCATTGAAAATGAAAAATTGGCCCCTCTCACTAGATACGTTAGGGGATTAATTGTGGAGTTTCATTTTGAGCTCATGTTGCATCATGTCCCCTGATCACAAAATGATCACATTGATGCATTGGCTAATGTAGCCATAGTCTTGTTCAAACCTAGTCATAAGGAAGAAATGTTTTACATCACGCACCGAAGGATGGTATCATCAATCATTTTCAACAACATAGAAGAAATCAATCATGTCAACACTACCCTAAAGCATGATGAACAGATATCCACCCCTGGATGGATGGATCCCATAGTTGATTATATCTAAAATGAGACTCTCCCAATAGACAGAGCTGGAAGGGAGTAGATTTGGCACTAAGCAGTGAAATTTACCCTGCAGGATATTTTAAATGATAAAAAAGTTCGATACAAGTGAGATTTGATTGAATCCTCTTTAGATGCATAGAAAAAAGAGAGATTCGTGATGTCTTATAATAATTACATGCAGGCTTATTTGATAATCATCAGTCTGGGACTAGGCTCTCACACCAAATTAGGAGGCTGGGTTAATACTATCAAACCATGAAACTGGACTGTGTGGAGTTCACTAGGAAATTCCATGCATTCCATGTTCATGAAAACTTCATCCATTAACCCCTGAAATTACTACATATAGCTAAATATTCCTAGTCGTTTTCCATATAGGGAATTGATGTTTTGGGGCCATATCCCCCAGCCACAGCTAAACAGTTCAAGTACATCCATACTGCTATATAAATCTTCTCCAAATGGGATGAGAAAATACCCATCAAGGTAGTTGAGATGAATAATATCATCCACTTCGTAAAGTCTCACATCATCACTAGGTTCAGAGTCCCTCACACAATATTGATGGACAACAGAACCAACTTCTTTTCTACAGAGTTGAAGAAATTGTACCAGGAGTACAATATCGAGTCCAATCACTCATCCCGCTATCATGCAATGGAAAATGGTAAAATAGAGGCCTTAAATAAGACTATATCAAATATACTCTAGAATAGGGTGAAAAAAGATAATAATTCATAGATGAATAAGCTTCTTCATGCTTTATGGTCATACCATACCACCACATGTACTTCTATATAAGCAACTCTGTATTCATTGTTGTATGGAACTGAGGTAGTGTTTCCTATATAATTCCAATTTACCTCACTTTTAATATCCATTTCAGGACAAATATCAGATGATTATCAATCGCAAAAGTATCTTGATGGGCTAGAACATCTCTATGATAACAGGTTTCTTACATTTTACAAACTTGAATTCTATTAGAATCAGATCACATGAGCCTTCAATAAAAAGGTTCACCTTCATTCATTCCCCTAAAGAGAACTGGTATTATCGCTTAGAACCCCAATTATATGAGGAAATAAACCTATGAATCTAGAAAAAAAATGGGAAGGCCCTTATGTCATACATAAGTTATATCCCAATGGAGCCTACTGACTAGACACAATAGATGGAGATCATTTCACCCCCCCCCCCCACTAATGTAAGGTTTCTTAAGAAATACTTTTCATGGATTACATCAATCATCACTCA
Organism: Viscum album; assembly: GCA_963277665.1. Lineage (NCBI taxonomy): Eukaryota > Viridiplantae > Streptophyta > Magnoliopsida > Santalales > Viscaceae > Viscum > Viscum album. The sequence continues at coordinate 692,975,690 of OY728131.1, forward strand.
TCCTGACCACATGACTCTAAAATATATAGAGAATGTCCTGAACACATGATGTTAAACTATACAGATTCAATCCTAGAAGCAAGACATTAAACTTCATAGCATTTCTCATCCTAACCACATGATGTTAAACTGTATGAAATAATTCATAATAGTAAGACGATAAACTGTATAGTATCCTTTTTCCTTACCAAATGATGTTAAATTGCATGGAAAAATCCTCACCACCTGATTTAAAACTACATAGATCCCTAATATTCATATTCAATCAGGTCGGGTGACCCTCGTCCTTACCGTAAGATGTTAAACTACACAAATGATGTCTTATATTCATTACACTAAACTGAACGGTTTCCATGTGGCTTGATTCCTACCATCACAGGATATGTAGTGATGCCCAGACCTCTATTCCTAGGCCCAACTGTAATATTTCTATTATTCATGTTAGGTGACCCACATCCTTACTGCATGATGTTAAACTGCATGGAATGTGTCTTTACCACGTGACATAGAACTACATGGATTTGTAACATTCATATTCTTACACACAGATTCACCCACATCCTTACTAAAATACATTAAACAGCATGGATCATGTTATTAGTATACAACATTAAACTATACTAGTTTATAGAACTATGTGCAGTTTGATTCTCATTCCAATGAGATATGTAAGGAAGATTAGATCCTATATTTTGGATCAGCCACCACATGATACAAAATTCCCCTATCCTGTCCTTAATCACCTTTACATAGTGAGAGGAACCCTTCCCATTCCTTATTTATCACATCAAGAATAGCTCACGTGATCTTAGGAATTTCAATAAGGGATTACCTATATGAATAAGGAATATCATCACATGACAGGTTCATCATTATCCTGGATGAAAGACCATAAAACTCACACAATGAGTTCTCATTACATGATTTCAAACTCTATAGTTGATGTCTCTTCCATGACATAAAACTTCATGTTCCTATGGACCTTGCCCGAGGACCACTTTTTTTAGTGTTGGTCTCCCACCACATCTCCATTCAATAACTACATATGACTTGATTACTGTAATTATAGGATATGTAGTGACACCCAGATATCTAACCCCGGGTCCATTCACAAAAAATAAACACACAAAAATTCCCCCTCCCTACGTACAAGTTAGACCTATGTAAGGAGATCCAATTTAAAAACTAAGTTTGTCTTGATTCCTATTACCATGGGATATGTAGTGATACCCAGATTTCCATTCTTGGGCCCAACCATGACATTACCTTTTCACGTCAAGGAGAATATATCCTTTCCACATGACGTTAAACTGCATGGTCTCTTAAGAACTACATGTGGATTGATTATTTTTATCATGGGATATGTAGTGATTCCATGATCTCCAATTATGGGTCCAACTACAATAATCAATGAGAGAAATATCCCCCTCTATGTATGGGTCAGACCTGAATAGATATTTTCCCATTAAAGAACTACGTGTGGATTGATTCCCATAATCAAAGGATACGTAGTGACACCCAGAATTCTATTCTTAGGCCCATCCAAAACATTCCCTTTTCATACTGGGGAGCCTACATCCTTTCTATGTGATGTTAAACTACATGGTCTCCTAAGAACTACATGTGGATTTATTTCTGAAATCACAGGATATGTAGTGACACCTAGATCTCCAATTATGGGTATAACTATAATATTAAATAGGAACAATACCCCCCCCCCTCTATATATGGGTAAAAAATAAATATAGAGTTTCCCATTCAAGAACTACATGTGGATTGATTCCTATCATTAGAGGATACATAGTGATTTCCAAATCTCTAATCTTGGGTCCATCTACAATAACCAACCAAAAAAATGTGCCCCCAACAACATAATATATGAGTCATACAAGCTCATTTTTCCTATGTAAAAGTAATATCTACATACAGATTTATTTCATACGTAATATTTCTGGCACAATTTTTCACGTTGGTTCCCACATCCTTACCACATGATGTTAAACTGAAAGGAAACAAATAAATCCTCACTGAATGATGTTAAACTCCAAGGAAAACATCCTTATCTTGTGACATTAAAACTAAATAATAAATATGTCCCTACTATATGACATTAAAATTTTCATACCATCGCCCATATTTATCCCTTATCCAAGGACCACAAGATCCTAACCCCAGTCAACTGAAGTATGGGGTGATTATTTCATCTTTTAATCCATTTATCCCATAAATCACACTTCATGATTTGAGAACCTTGGGTTATTGAAAACCTTTTATGTCCCTTAGAAAGGAAAATATATCTCTCTATTTGACTATGATATTGATACATAAGGGATCAAACCTACCAACCAAAGACACTTTGGATCTTTAAGAAGGGATTTCTAACCCTTATGAGCCCGATGTCACTATGGAAAAACTCAACACCTGAGAGTGTTCTGGGTCATCCCCAGTATGATTGTCCCATGTCATTACTCATAACCTAAGAACCTTGAGCTGTTATTTAAAATATTTTCATCTCCCAATCAAAATTATAGTGGATTACTCTTGACCATGGGTATCCTAATTAGGATCTTATGTATCATTCCCCTCATGATAGGTCCATTTTCATTATAACCTTAAACTACCTGCACTTTGGTCAAATTTTTATGACCTTAAACTCTATCCTTGATGGTCCAAATCACAAAACCTTAAACTCCTAGTGAAAGAGAAACAAAAATTATCAAACTGAAAACCCACAAAGGGTGGCCTGAGAAAAATTCAAGTCTTCATTTAGTGAACTCTTCATCTCTAGAGTTTAGAAAAAAAAATTGGGGTGTAAATAAATAAAGAAAAAAAGCACATAGGGCCCAATTTTCTTCCCTAATAAAATACAATCTATGCTCACTAGACCCCCCTGGTCTAAGAAAAAGTTAAATAAACAGTTTAACACATATCCTCATCATGATAACATGTTCACTATACAGCGATACAACTTTTAGGGTGATCAAACCCTTCTTGAATATTACATTTTCCATAATTCATACTTTATGATTTGATTACCTCGGACCACTGTAAACCTTATATGGACCTTGGAAAAAGATACTCGGCTTCAAGGGACTTTTTGTTTAACTATGCATGTATTCATATGGCTCCTAAATATGTGCCTATGGTTGTCAACCAAATATATCACTTTGAAAAAAGTTATTTTGATCCTTATGATCCCTAACATTGCCATAGCAGAACTCATCACCTTAGTGTGTTTTCTTCTATTTATCACATAACTTTACCACACCATCCTCATAACCTAAGAACTTTGGACCATGATTTACGATCATCATAACCAGACTATTCAAGAAAATTTGACATCCTCAATGATATGTCACTGTGTTATGTACCCTTTCTCAAAGTAGGAATGAAACACTCCATTCTCGAACCTTTTTATATCCCACACCTCATAATTAAAAACCATAGGGATTATGGCATAAGCTTCACATATTAAGATCTAAACTACCCTATGGTTCCCGAACCCTTCCTAGATAGATTTTCCTTTATACAAAACTTCATCATCTAGACATTTGAGTCTTTGTGAATATTTTATAGACCTTAGGAAAGGGCGGGGAAATATATATTTGACCCTGATATTGACGCATAAGGGATTTTACCAACCAAATAGAAGCATTACCTCATTATAGGAAAGGAACCCCAATCCTTGTGATCCACAGTAACAGCATGGTAGAACCCAACACCTCAAGGTGTTATGGGTCATTCTCGGAATGTCTTCCCCACCCAATACTCACAAACTCAAATGATTGGGTTATGAATTACATCATCTGATTTCCAACTATTCAGGTGGACCCAACATCCCTAGTATTTATTCCTCAACAATATTACCAACATAAATCATCTATGGCCCTTGTAAAAGAGTGGAGACACCTCTTTTTGATAATTCTACTGATGAATAAGGTCTTTGACCTACCAATCAGTAGAATCTCCTTCTTGCAAGAAAGGATCTATAATCTTCATGAGCCTCAGCAACACCATGATAGAACTCATAACCCCCTTAGGGTATTTTGGGTCATCCGTGGAAATTATATCCCATATCCTATAATCATTAATAATATCCTAGCAGTAAGACTTTAAACTGCACAACAATAGAATTTCCAAGCTAAAAGACCCTAAATTATAGCAATAGAAGGTCTGAGCTAAAATACCCTAACCTAGAGAAATATAAGGTCTGATCTAAAAGGCCCTAAACTATTGTAATATAAGGAATGAGCTAAAATACCCTAAACAACAATAATAGAATGTCCGAGATAAAAACCCATAAACTAAATCAATAGAAGATTCGAGCTAAAATACCCTAAGCTAAAGCATTGTATCAATTTAGTCTGTAATAATGAAAATAACCTTGTGAGGACCACTATATGGCCTTATAAAAAATCAAGTTATGATCACCAAGTCCATAAACTTTAGTAAAAGATAGATCATTCTCCCTTTGAGACCTATATTCTACCCAATTTATCCTCTCGTGAATCAGGTTGTCTTAAGTTAGTTGGGGCAGATATATCAGTAAGGAATCTCATGTTTGTGGGAATTCATGATCATTTATCAATGAAAATATAATAGGATTTAAACATTAAAAATCTAGGAATTCAGGTTTACTTGATATTATGAAAAGGATGTGTATCATTGATGATTCATTCAATATCAGATCAGTGAAATGTCATTCACGTCTTGAATGAAAAAAAACTGGACAACAACGTATAAATTTCAACAGATCCATTAATTGATAGCATATAGAAAGAGGAATCTCTATATTTCGGAGTCTCTCCCATGAATTTTCAATCTAAGTAAAGGTTGAAAAATTAAAATTCTTTCACAACATGTTCTCAGAGGACCCCTTGATCTCTACAAGACTTTACACTAGGGAGGTAATATGTTGGAATAATTGATCAATGAATTTGATTTTAACCACCACAGTCTACCAAAACTCCTCTACCCTAGAAATGGAGTCAAGTTTTTCCTTATCTATCATGTCAAGGAGACCCTATTTCTCTAATATATTTTTCTCTGATATCTAAAGAGAATTATGAAATTGGTATGATTTTATTTGAAGGACACTAATTACAGGATATGGATGGTCAATCTCAGCCATCCATATTCCGACCAATTCCTGGTGAGTTTTCACCTCCACTGCATGTTGGGAAGCTTCATTTAAGACCTTATCCTAGCTTTTATTCACCAAAGAAGAAACCTTAGTGTCTAACACCATCAATTCAAAGGCCATCTTCTTCTCTCTTATAGAGATATCCTCCTTCACTAGGGCGTAAAGGGTGGTATAATCAAAATCCTTATAACCAAGGTTGGTAAACATAAATCGAAGGTGACCCAATTGGTCATTCATCCCTTCTAGAGGGGTCTCTAAAACTAAGTTCCATATTTCCCTCCATATTTTTTGGTGCATCGACTTGTTAAATGATGCAAACCCAGGTCCTTGATCTAAGCCCATCCTAGGAATGGGAATATATTTTTGGACCTGTTCACTAAGAGAAATATTCGTTGTCACAATCTTTGATAAATAAGGAAGGGATTCTTCCTCTACATTGGTCGACTTAGTCAGAAGAATCTCTAAGGGAGTAGGGACTAAAACCTTAGAGCTACAGGGTGAAGACACTATAAAAAGGAGTAAAGGGGTTTATCAGTCATAGGATAAATTATATGATATCACCAAGTAGAAAACAGATATAACTGATGTTAGGAAAATACCTTTCTTGGTTGCATTACTGGTGACATCCATTACCCCGACCCAATTCTCGAGTGAAGAGGAGAAACCCTATTGCGATGAGAAGCTTTGTGGAACTTATGGTTATTTCCCTAAAGACATTATTCTCTCACCACCCTTGAGGGTTGTAGGAATAAAATATAATTTCAAGCTACATGAAAAAAAGTAAACAAAGTTTCTGTTTCTAAAGAAGTATTCACCTTATCCAAAACTCACCTCCATTATGGATAACTCAGTAGCATAATAGCTACATGTATCAATATCCTCCAAAAGAATGTCTGAATAAAATGGATCAAATGGCACAATTGTTGGGACATTTTCAGCAAGAAAAGGGCATGACTAAGTCATCACCTCATCCATCTTCGCTTCTTGAGGGGTCAGGAAGAATAGAAAAGGGTATTCCAAATCAAACAAATTCTCTCCCACATCCTCAATTGGTGATATATTATACTCTAAGTGGGATAAGTGGGGGGATATATATTTTTTACAAATCATAATATGGTACTAGAATAATACAAAACAAGAGAAGAGTTAAATGCCACACTTACTTTAGGATTATAGAGGAGAGGACTCTGATAATTTAGATCACTTCATTTTCCCCTTCCTTTCTTAGGAAGGGTCCCCAGAAGGTATTGACACTGATAGTGTTAGATAAGTCCCCCATAAGTTGTTTAAGCTAATGTCATTGGTCCAAAAACAGTATTCGTCTCTTTCATCCATGCCAGTTGACATGGGGATCCCTTATCATCGGTCCCCTGGTCACTTACAAATTCATCTCCAACACTCGTACCCCAGGAAGAATATATAGGGGGAGCAATATTGGCCAGTCTTTTGTAGCCTCCCACTATATTAACAAAAACATAAACGACATCTGTAAAGTTTTAATGGAACCATGTCCCTTTAAGCATAGTAGTAATATCAGTCGTATCGCTGCCTCTACAATGGGATAGACCTGTTAGTCGATGGCCATTTTTAGCATGCCCCAAACCACCATTTAGGGATCTATGGATGAATAGAAAACCCAAACCTTGATACTTTCCATAATTACATCAAGGTCCTGGTGAAAATACCTGACCTCTTCAGGTCGATCATTGAAAGTGATGCTTAGTGGAGCGGTGACATGAGAAGAAACTTACAATGGTAACTCTGATTGGCATAGTATGCCCCATATCTTATCTTCTAAGTTCAGAATTCTCCAAGATGTACATTGTTAAAATGAAATAGAAAAATAATAACACTAATGCACCTTCACTCTGGAACCACAATCACTGCGTCTGCATCATTTGGTGCTTCTACTAGAAATAAGGTTAATGGTAAATGCCTTACTTCCTTGTGAGGTTCTTCCAGAGATGTTGGTCCTCTTGAAGCCTTTTTTTTTCTAGGTCTTGTATTTTCCTCACCAGCTAGTGATAATGGGGAAACTTTTCATACTAGTGTGGATAATTTCCCATTGGGATATGCGTGGATCCAAACCTCAGCATAATGTCAGGATAGACCAATTACTGTGTCATAATGAGGAAGGTTTATCTCATCCTGAGTCTCCTCCCTGGTAATCGTCAACAAAAATTGGTGAGCCATCATCGAATGATCCTCAGATCGAACATGAATAGGGGGATTACATCTCGAATGGACACATAGGAATGAACAACTAAACTGGCAGGGTGCATACCATTCATAGAGGAGGTCCCCATAAATTTGAGTGGAAAGTATTCTGTCAAAAATTGAAATCATATAAGACCGAGCCTCAAGGTTGGAACCACCATCATCAACCACATTACCCATGGGTAATGGACCATATGGTTTGAAGGATAAGTGGTCATGATGACTCATGAAGGCCCTGACCTCCCAATCCTTCAGTGTAATGGGATTTACCCCGCTAATACACTATAAAAACGGTTTGAAACGGATGTTGGGGATGTTATGGATGTTTAGGAACTCATATCCTTCTAAATGAGACCATATCCAAACCTATAACACTTGAAATAGGCTCTAGATTTTATGAGGGGAATTTCTACTATAAATATTGTAAAGAAGGTAGTAAAGTTTGGCCAACATAGGGATGGCCAACCTGACATGCTTCCCTCCTTCCATGGAAGTCACCATCATGAAAGTGGAGACAATAACTCTACCCTTATCCTTTACCAAGAGTAAGTACTCACTTGGGCATATGGAAAGAAAACCAGCAAGATGAATGGTCCAATCAACACCGAAGATGACCTCCCATCCCTAGTCATTAAATTTACCTTCTTCAACTGTAGGCTAGTAAGAACCCTCCATGCCACAAGAGTCCTTCAGAGGATAGGATTTTTATTCTTGGATTTCAGCTTAGAATGGGCCTTCTTGATGAAGTATCCCACAAAAATATTGAATGGTATATCTTTCCCAAGAATTTTCTCCTTTAGAATGGTCCTTTCAGCTAGCCTAATTAGCTCTTAGGTGAGTGGAGGATTCCTCTACATTATCCCATACAGATTATGGAGGGAAAACTCATCATATATCTATCCCAATATAGGTTCACCATAGATTTTCTCAACGTACTAGAGAATAATTCCCACCTCACCATGTATTAAGTAGAATGTGTTTGTGTCAGGACTCCAATAGAAGAATAGGTCTGACATTAGGCCCTTGTTTCAATAGGAAAATGTTTATGATATGCAGATATCCTCATACATCCTAGTCTAATTTAGCTCTATAGAAAAATCAAAAGCAATATATTTCCCCTAGAAGGGTTATCCCCAATCCATTACATAGCTTCCCCCTAATAGAATGTCATCTGAACTTTTGGATCGTAGCAGATATATAAATTATTGAATGGTACATATGTAAATTTAAATCAGGATCATGATTTTTCCCAATGAAGTCTATGTTCACGAATGTCAGTATGTTCCCTTCTATGTGTTCCCCCTTATAAATAAAGTTTCCTACCTGGGATATGTTCACCTGAAAGGTATTCTGGGTATTTATAATCTAAGAAAAATGTGTGATTGGTGACAGTGGTAGAGGAATGGGAGTTTCATAGGTAAGACCAAACTCATAAAGGGGTATAAAATTTGATAGGGAATATTCCCCAAGTCTCACTCCCATCAGGTCTACCAGAATCGTCTAAAATGACCCAACAACACAGTGAAAAGTAGCATCCACACTTGGTATAATAGAATCCTGGAAATCTATTTCTGCCCTTTCCTCCTTCATAGAAGTCTTGTGAGAAATATTAAGAGAGTAGAAATCCATCTTCACAAAATTAAGAAGCATATGTTATACATATGAAAACAAAATATTATCAAAGAAAATGTATAAACTCCAGTAGCCAGATGCGCATCACATGAATCATAAGTGGATTCACAATCTCATAAAGGAATCATGAATATCTTGGCTCATAGAGATCTAGAAAATTGTAAAAACCCAAGGACATTTCATAATAACATGACCAGTCACAAGACTCGTGATTGCGTGACCCTGACATGGTCATGTGATTCTCATAATAGTCAAGTGGGCATGTGATCGATCTATAAGATCCTGTTAAACCATCAAGATATCCATGTTGTTAGGGAATATGTCCAAGGTTCAGCCAATTTCTGAAGATAAGTTCATGTTTGATTCAAACAAGTGCCTAAGAAAAGCAAGTCTTGCAAAGAAGTTCTCAAAAATGGTCTTGTGGACAGGTCTCATGATTAGTTCTCACTTAAAGGTCTTACGAAAAGGTTACGCGACAAAGACAATGCATAATAGTTCTGAGAGTTGGGTAGCTAGTGAGTGATCCTCCCTCCATTCACCTATTTATAAAGTCTTCTATGAAATACTAAATGTTACTTGGAAGACTGATTATCTCCCAAGACACCTATTGGAGATAGTTATAAAACCTCAGGTGGGCATTTAATTTCCTCAGAACCGAGCCTTTATCCCTGCAGATTTCGCTCCTAAGAGGGGGGATTTTTTGATGCCCACTAAATGATAATTATCAAATCTTAAATGGAATAAATAACCAATATATGGGTATTATTTTTCTCAAAAAACAAAGGGAAGGTGGCCAAAACTCGTGAATCGTGTAAGACTCCAAAAGACACACGATTGTGAGACCTTCATAAGGTTACAAAAAGGATCCATGCATAGTGTATGACCAAATTTAGAACCCATGAATCCCATTTTACAAGGACAATTTATTCTTGAAAAAGAATCCAAGACACTCACTGATCATGCAGCGGCTACCATATGAGCTCTTCCAAGTCATGTGACTTGTCAATCGGTGGATTCCTGACAAACCATCCAAAAATCCATGTAAAATAAGGAGGAAAATATGCAAAATACAGGAGCCTCTTATGGTCTTAAAACTTTATGTAATGCACCCATGTAGTTCTCAAGACACCTCAAAAACCATGGAAATATATCCTACTTGTAACGCCCCGAACCCTGAATCTAGGAGCCGATGCATTATTTTAATAAATTGTCATGATTACAAGGAATCAAGTCCCAAAGGACTGATCAGTTTAGTAGTCTTGGAAACAAGATAAATACATAAGTTCAACACTACAACTTGAAAAGAAAAAAAACACTAATTTATTTCATTAGAAACATCCAAGCTTCCAAGATTATTCCTGCAAGTCACTCATAACTAACATATTCATATCCTGGGAGAATGAAACATGAGAAAGAGGTGAGCTCAAATGCTCAGTAAGAGTAATCAATACAGTGGAAGATAACATAAACATTTATCATGGTGAATAATTGAAAACACATGCCTTTACAAATAATTAACATGAACACTTTATGGCAGGAATATGAGCTGAGTAAATAATGTCATAATAAAACATAGTCATGGGTATTCTACTAGTCGAATAACCACATGAAATATCAATAGCTAATCTCATAATGATGTAATGCATAATGTCAGACATCATAACCACATATTCAAGGCCTCGTGCCAAGAATACAAATAAGATTTTGTCAAGGCCTTGTGCCAAGACACTAGTTTGTCTCGTGAGACCTACCGATGAATCGAGGAGCTATAGTGGGATCCACCTGTCACTTACTAAGTCCAATGAATTCCTCATATGAAAATTTTGAGACATAACATAAAAATTCGTATTAAAACTATCATATGAAATGTCAATATATTATCCAAAAACCATGAATGGTATAAAAATAACACATCCACAGTCAAACAAAACTCATTCAATACAATATGGAAGATTTTATAGTAACCGATTAACCTCAATCGAGAATAATGAAGGATATTTACATAGATCATCAAAACTATTTGAGATAAATATCCTCCTTTTTCTTGAAAACATTTAAAACTCACACTATTTGTCAAGAAGCCGTTTAAAAATAGATTTTTGAATAAAAGTGTCCCATACCACTTTGAAACTTTTAAAATGAATTTTAATTTTAAAAACATTAATTTCTATATAAATAAATCCTTAAAACCATTTTTAAAACATGGACATTAATGATAATTATTTAGAAGAATAAAATTTTAAAACATTTAAAATGATATTTTAGTTAGAGTTTCTAACCAAGTGAGAGACACTTTAATAAAAATAATTGAGGTAATAAAAACTTTATAATATCTTGATAATATATGATTTCATTATATACTATATCAAAGGACAGTATATACACCATATAAAAGTGAATTGGTGCATAACAAAAAATAAGTCTCAAAGGAATGTAAATTGAGATGAAATCTCTTATAAAGACAGTATCCTTAGGTAAAGTATAAATCAATGACATAATTATGTTTGAAAAATATAAATACACTCAATATTATTGGATATTCAGTGTAAATCAATCAGAGTAAATTCACACATATTCTTGTAAAAACAACACCAATGACTTGGATGTTTAACTCAATGAATGGAAATTGAGTTAAGATCAAGTTTATATCAATGACTTGAGAAATTATCAATAGAGTGATTATGTGTATCAAAAGTATATCCACAAAAATTTGTGTGTAAATTACTAAATAAATAATAAATAGTGATTACACACATAATCTTGGAGTAAAATAATCAATGAAGTATGCGTAAAGCCCACTGAGTGGAAATTGAAATTTGAGATTCCATTACCGATTTGGTAACTTATAAAACATACAAACCATAAAAGAAGAATCATAAAATGAAGATGTAGTAACCATAAATTAAATTATATTACACCATGAATACAATCATGGAAAGTACATATGCCACACAAAAGGAAATAGTGGTCAATATAGCATGAATCTCACGGGAATAAAAAGTGAGATGAAAAAACCTTACTTCGTTGTAATCAATCGAGTCGTATGAACAAAAGTTAATAACCACCAAATGAATCACATAATACCATGAATATAAATATAATCATGATAATATATATCAAATGGAAGTACACAATATACCACATCCAATAAATAAGTGGCGAACAATGGAAATCTCAAAGAATTAAAAGTGAGATAAGAAACCCCTTACCTCAAGTCCGAATTGTCTTGTATGTTCCTTGTTCTTCCTGAATAATAAACTTAAGTTAATTTATACTTTATTAAGAAAATTTTTCAAATTTATTATTATTTTTATATCACTTATTACCTTGCTATAACAATTAGTTATTTATTTGAGTTCATATTGGATATTTTATCGATGCTCGGAACTTGAGTCAAAAATGAACTATTTTTTCATGTGGTCAAAAGTTCATTATATCCAGAAAGATATCAATATTTAGATATCATATATATATTGTATATCCATTATATATATCTATTTATAACAGTACATAACATTTGGAGATAATAAATGAAATGTACCGTTCATGGAGACGATAAGTCGTACGTACGCATGAACTCTACTTTCATTTCTATTTTGTATTTTAATGGAATTAAAACATAATTATACATAGGTATATTATAATTTCAGTATAATATAATATATAATATCATTAATTCCATCCTTTATACATCCCACATGAGGCTTTAACGAGTCGTGTCATTTTTAGGGGGCGGTAGTCCGCACTTCCTCAAATGAAATTATCACGTTTTACCCATAATAGAAACCATAAAATAATGATATAAATGGAAAATACAGAAGCATAAAGAAAACATAAACATAATATATATATCATATATAAATACAGTTTCATATTAATGGCCACCATGAGAGGCAGTATGAGATAATCTAACAATCATCGTTTTGTGAGGCGTTAGTTTTCCATCCACAGAAATGGTATGTTCTTCACCCATTAGATAGAGGTATGTGTAAGTGTAGTCTGAATCCTTCTTATAACAGCATCCTAGAATATTTAGGATACTGGTGTTTTTATAAAATAAAGTAATAAAAAAATTAGGGGGTTGGAGAAGTAAAATAAAACAAAATAAAACAAAAGAATTTAAGAGAAAGCATTACCTTTAATTTGGGTAACTTTTTTTGGTTTGAACCAAAAGGACTTCTTGAAGTGACTTCTGACTAAGGTGAGGCTTCTAAGAGGAAGAGGGGGATATTGAGAGATTATTTTGGTAGGGTTTGGATGATACAAGGGGATTGAGAGGTGTGTGGAATTAGTTATAAGTGGTGTCCTTTTATAAGGGGGAGGAGAGGCTCTTTAGGAAAGTGTGAAAATATTATTTTATTATATAGTGATATTCAGTTTCTAAAGGTCCAAAACTAATTAAAGTCAAATATAATATGAATAATGGTAGAAATAAAATCATCCAATGAGAATTGGATAGGTTTTGGATATTATTTTAATGTTAATAATCATATTTATTTAAATCATTTATTAATGAGGTAAATACTACATCATTATTGTGTCATAAATAATTTAATTTATTTGATGTCTAAAAATTATAAAAAAAATTACCATAATGTAGAAAATATTTTTATCTTTCCAATTATTATTTATAGTCGAAAATTTGACTTATATAACCCCATGTAAAAAATTATATACTAAAAGATATTTGTTAATGTCATTTTTATCTTTACTTTAAGTTAATTAAAAAAAGGTGTCATTATCATTTTTAAGTGGCTCCATTGGGTCTCAAAATTGACCCAAAGAGGCTCATGGTCGTCCATGACTCATAGAATAAGTTTAGGACAAGTGTTAAGGTAATTTTGTATTATTATAATATTTCTTTTACCTTGAATTACCCAATTTACCTTTAACCGTGGTAAATAAAAGTCAAAAGTTACTATTCACCAAAAATTATTTTCATCTTATTGAACCAAATTTTACTTACTAATAAAAATCATGTTTCTCGGATTTTCAAAGTTCAATTCAAAAAAGCAGAAAAATTTCATTTAAATGAAAAAGTCGGATTTTTAACTACTACTTAGTGGTTTCACTATTCATAAAAAATTGAAGTTTTTCAGAAAAATACCAAAACGCCAGCCTAAGCTATATTTAATATTTTGAATTCAAAAATGATTTCTATTTTACCAAATTCAAAATGTAGAAGTTTCATTAATTAATTTAAAATTAATTCTCGTTTTCAAAACAAATAGCGTGTTTTTAAGAAACAATAACTATCAAAAGATTGACACTTGTTTATGTATAATTTCAAAGTGAAATTAATTCCAATAACCAACATTGGATTAAAGGGTAAAAATATAATCTAATTAAACTTGAAAACCAATTGAAAATATAATCTAACCATATAAATAAATTAGATTAAAAGGGAGTTTTGAATTAAAATACATTATTTCTCACTATTCATAAAAAATAACTATTATTAGAAAAAATACCAAAAATTTACCCAAAGTAAATTTTGATGTCCCAATTATAAAGAAGAATTTTATTTTGTCAAATGGAACGTATAAAAGTGACCAAAACTATATTTAAATAGGGTTCTCCATTAAAATGCGGTAAATCAACCCTTTAAAGTAAATTATGTTTAAAATTAGATTCATTCACATTTTAAGCCTCTAAATTTTATTGGATAAATGTAAAAACATTTAACAAACATATATAATAATTTTTTAGTTTGTTCTGTTCATTCCCACCATTTCACTGGCTAGGTGTTAACAGCCATTTAAAATAATAATATTATATTATTAGTGTGCAACGTAAGATTTCAAAGAAACCCATTGTTGCGTATCGGGTATACCATCGAACATAGTGTCCCCTTTAAAGTAGAATTAATATTTAGTTCACAAATATTAATAAATATAAAAAATGTCATTTTATTTATTTACCTTGGATGTTACATCCTTTCCCCCTTTTGGGAATTGCGTCCTCGCAATTTGAAAACTGGGCTTGGAAACTTCATTAAAAGTCCCACATCGGAAAAGAGTCATTAAAACTATCACTTTGAAAGAAATGAAGAAAGAAAAGTACAATGGTTACTCAAGATAACCCATACAAGGATTCCATGTTGGAAAACATGGATATAGAAGATAAATTAAGTTTCAAGTTCTGATGGTGAGGGATAGAAAACATGATCAGGAGAAAGTTAACAACAAGAAAACCAAAAACTTATGATGGGATAAACAGCCATTAGTTTCCCAGTAGGAAAAGTAAATGGATAATGTTTTTTTGTTTTTTTTTTGTTTTAAGTTCCATTTCATAAAGTTGAGGAATTTATTTATGAGATTAAATAAGAAAATAAAGAGATGTACTTACTTTTTAAGTGGATTTTCATTCTTTAATAAATTTCTACCACCAACTCATCTTTTTTTCAAATGATGAGTATTCAAGATGACTTGGTCACACCAGAAGAGCTAGAATCAACTTCTAGAGAATCACATGATCCACAAATGATAAACAATATAAGTACATTGTCTTTAGAGATTAACCTCCACCAAAATGGTTAGTACAAGATCAGATGATCCCCAAAAAGGATAATCCTTTAGAGAAAGAAATACTAATATTAATTTCTAAAATTAAACCAACAATACCCCAAAGTTAAATAAATACCATTCAATAAACAACCACCATTAAAATCCTTCAATATAATTCAAACTAATATTGAAACCCAACACTTATAATAATTTGTTTATGTATTCTTTCACGTTAAATTGTATCTCCAAATGACATCGACTACCCTTAAAGTCACATACTCAAAAGTAATTAACCTAATCACATATTATCTATGATAGGTTAATAATTTCCATAAATAACCCAAAATATAGATAAAAATCCACCATTACTCATCAAATGAAATCCCATAGTATTCTATTTTCCTTAGGTATATAGTGTTCCCTACAGAGCGAACTTCTTTCAAAATAACATTTATCACTTAATCACCAAATCATTTTCCTATACTAAGGATATCCATTTGATAAGACATAAGATCATAAATCAAATTATTATTGATAAATAAAATCATTTAAATAAAAATAATTAGTCATACTAACCAGGGACTTCACGTAGTCTAGTGGTAGGCGATAAATCCCAATCGCACTATGGTTGTGGGTTCAATTCGCGCAGCTTTGTCCGACGCGACAGGTTGTCACATAGTATACGTGTTGTCCTTTTTCAAAAACTATGTAATTTTATAATATTCCCAAAAATGAGATAGATTCCTCAAAATAACTATAACATAATTTCATCACAAATGTTAACGCATACCTAACATTTTCATTACAAAATTTAATAACTTGTAATTTCCTCAAACCCAATGATCATATAAAACAAAATGGTTATTTATAACTATATCCACAAGAGAAAAGATAATTCTTCCTCAAATATCATTTTCACATGACAAACTGCAGGGTTAAAAATACAAGAGAAAAGTCTTCCAAATTAATCCCATCAACAAAGATCACTAATACTTTTTAAACATTTCTCCATCCATTTATTTCAACATAGCTTCTTCCTTGACCAAGAGGATATCCTGTAGAATAGGGCATTCACTTGGGTAATGGCCAGGTCCCCTACATTTACAGAAAATGAAAATAAATGGATTCTTATGACCATTTTTATTTTCTTCCATAGTACTCTTCATTTTTCCTCGGCAATTAATTACTTTATGTCCTTATTTCCCACACATAAAGCATTTCTTTGTTCTATTAAGACGCCTTCATAGGTGTCTCCTTCCACATTTCCTACTTGATAGAAAATGAGATTTCTTTTCTCCATGGTCTTCACTACTGGAGATCTTATCATTCACCACTTTTCTCTTCCTTTTTGAGTCTGGGAGTTGGTTAATATATATGTTTTTGATCATATTTTTTGAAAACTGATTCGGCATGAACACAATATCTTTTACACCTATCAATATTCCATTTTGTTTCTCATTTCCACCACCGTTCAAACCTTGTACATCATGCTCAAAGTTACTATGACTTCATTGGAATCCATCTATTGACTAAAACCAAAAAGCATTGTGTGAGTAATAATAGTCATAAAATCATTTAGAGAATATCATGACACCATATTTTCAATTTAAAACAACTTAGGATTAAACAAGGTCATTTATTCTCATATTATATTAAAATCCTTCAAATCTGTTTGTAAAGAGAATGTAAATTATCCTAAGAAAATCCCATGGAAGTGTCGTAACCAAGAGTGCAGCAAGGTCCATTGTCATGTACCATGATACCCCGGGTCAAGCCCGAAACTCATGGTCGAAGTTTTCACTCATAGGTACATATGCGCCATAGCTATCTCTACCTTCTCGTATCCACATAGGGATGTATTTCTTGGAAAATACACAAAATCTCTACATTACCAAAATTCTAGGAAGTTCTTCTATACTAATCATCAAGGTCTATCTTAGGTTAATGTGCTCTAATACTAGTTTATATAAATCTAGTTTTCAAGGTTTGTACTAAACTTCCTATGATACCAACTGTAACACCCCGACCCTTAAATCCAGGAGCCAGTGCATTATTATAATACATTATCATGATTATAAGGAATCAATTCCCAAAGGACCGATCAGTTTCGTAGTCTTGGAAATAAGATACATACATAAGTTCAACACTACAACTTGAAAAGAAAAACAACACTAATTTATTCCATTAGAAACATACAAAATTCCAAGATTATTCCTGCAAGTCACTCATAACTAACTTCTTCCTATCTTGGGAAAATTAAACATGAGAAAGGGGTGAGATAAAACACTCAATAAGAGTAAGCAATACAACGTAAGATAACATAAACATTAGGCATGGTGAATAATTGAAAACACGTTCCTTTACAAATAATTAACATGAACACTTTATGGAAGGAATATGAGCTGAGTAAATAATGCCATAATAAAACAATAGTCATGGGTATTCTACTAGTCGAATAACCACATGAAATATCAATAGCTAATCTCATAATTATGGAATGCATAATTTCAGACATCATAACCATATATTCAAGGCCTCATACCAAGGCTACAAATAATATTTTTTCAAGGCCTTGTGCCATGACACTAGTTTCTCTCATGAGACCTACCGATGCATCAGGAGCTATAGCGGGATCCACCCGTCACTTAATAAGTCCAATGCATTCCTCATATGAAAATTTTGAAACATAACATAAACATTCGTATTAAAACTAGCATACGAAATGTCAATACATTATCCACAAACCATGAATGGTATAAAAATAGCACATACACAGTCAAACATAACTCATTAAATACAATATGGAAGATTTTATTGTAACTAATTAACCTCAATTGATAATAATGAAGGATATTGACATATATCATCAAAACTATTTGAGAGAAATATCCAACTTTTCTTGAAAACATTTAAAAGTCACACTATTTGTCAAAAAGCCGTTTAAAAATAAATTTTTGAATCAAAGTGTCCCATACCACTTTGAAACTTTCAAAAAGGAATTTTAATTTTAAAAACATTAATTTCCATATAAATAAGTCCTTAAAAACATTTTTAAAACATGGACATTAATGATAATTATTTAGAAGAATATATTTTTAAAACATTTAAAATGATATTTTAGTTAGAGTTCCTAACCAAATGAGAGACGCTTGAATAGAAATAATTGAGGTAATAAAAACTTTATAATATCTTGAGAATATATTATTTCATTATATACTATATCAAAGGATGGTATATACACCATATAAAAGTGAATTGGTGCATAACAACAAAGAAGTCTCAAAGGAATGTAAATTGAGATGAAATCCCTTATAAAGATAGGATCCTTAGGTAAAGGATAAATCAATGACATAATTATGTGTGACAAATATAAATATGCTCAATATGATTGGATATTCATTGTAAATCAATCAGAGTACATTCACAAATATTCTTGTAAAAACAACACTAATGACTTGGATGTTTAACTCAATGAATGGAAATTGAGTTAAGATCAAGTATATATCAATGAATTGAGAAATTATCAATGGAGTGATTATGTGTATCAAAATTATATCCACACAAATTGGAGTGGAAATTACTACATAAATAATAAATAGTGATTCCACACATAATATTTGAGTAAAATAATCAATGAAGTATGCGTAAAGCCCACTGAGTGGAAATTGAAATTTAAAATTCCATTACCAATTTCTAAACTTATGAAACATACAACCCATGAAATAAGGATCATAAAATGAAGATGTAAATACACATAAATTAAATTATATTACACCATTAATACAATCATGGACAGTACATACGCCACACAAAAGGAAATAGTGGTCAATATAGCATGAATCTCACGAGAATAAAAAGTGAGATGAAAAACCCTTACTTCGTTGTAATCAATCCAGTCGTATGACCAAAAGTTAATCACCACGAAATGAATCACAGAATACCATGAATATAAATATAATCATTATAATATATATCAAATGGAAGTACACAATATACCACATCCAATAAATAAGTGGCGAACAATGGAAATCTCAAAGAATTAAAAGTGAGATAAGAAACCCCTTACCTCAAGTTTGACTTGTCTTGTATGTTCCTTGTTTTTATTGAATAATAAACTCAAGTTAATTTATAATTGATTAAGAACATTTTTCAAGTTTATTATTCCATTTATATCACTTATTACCTTGCTATAACAATTGTTTATTTATTTGACTTCATATTGGATATTTTATCGATGTTCGGAACTTGAGTCAAAAATGAACTATTTTTCCATGTGGTCAAAACTCCATTATCTCCAGAATGATATAAATGATTTAGATATCATATATATATTATATATCCAGTATATATATCTATTTATAATAGTATATAACATTTGGTGATAAGAAATGAAATGTACCATTCATGGAGACGGTAAGTCGTACGCACGCATGAACGCTACTTTTATTTCTATTTTGTATTTTATTGGAATTAAAACATAATGATACATATGTATATTATAATTAAAGTATAATATAATATATAATATCATTAATTAAATCCTTTATACCTCCCACATAAGGCATTAAAGAGTCATGTCATTTTGAGGTGGTGGTAGTCCGCACTTCCTCAAATGAAATTATCACGTTTTACCCATAATGGAAACCATAAATTAATGATATAAATGGAAAATATATAAGCATAAAGAAAACATAAAAATAATATATATATATATATATATATATATATAAATATAGTTCCATATTAATGGCCACCATGAGAGGCGGTATGAGATAATCGAACAATCATCATTTCGTGAGGCGTTAGTTTTCTATCCACAGAAACAGTATGTTCTTCACCCATTAGAAGGAGGTGTGTGTAAGTGTAGTTAGAATATTTCTCATAACAACATCCTAGTATATTTAGGATACTGTTTTTTTTTATAAAATAAAGTAATAAAAAGTTTTTTGGGGGTTGGAGAAGTAAAATAAAACAAAATAAAACAAAATAATTTAAGAGAAGGCATTACCATTAATTTGGGTAACTTCATTTGGTTTGAACCAAAATGACTTCTTGAAGTGCCTTCTTCCTAAGGTGAGGCTTCTAGGAGGAATAGGGGGATATTTAAAGATTATTTTTTCAGGGGTTTGATGAGCCAAGGGGCTTGAGAGGTGTGTGGAATGAGTTATAAGTGGTGTCCTTTTATAAGGGGGAGGAGGGGCTCTTTAGGAAAGTGTGAAAATATTATTTTATTATATAGTGATATTCGGTTTCTAAAGGTCCAAAACTAATTAAAGTCGAAGATAAGATGACTCATGGTAGAAATAAAATCATCCACTAAGAATTGGATAGGTTTTGGATATTATTGTAATATTAATAATCATATTTATTTAAATCATTTATTAATGAGGTAAATTCTACATCATTATTGTGTCATAAATAATTTAATTTATTTGATCTCTAAAAATTATAAAAAAATTACCATAATTTAGGAAATATTTTTATCTTTCCAATTATTATTTATAGTAGAAAATATAAATTATATAACCCCATGTAAAAATTTATATACTAAAAGATATTTGTTAATGTCATTTTTGTCTTTACTTTAAGTTAATTAAAATAAAGTGTCATTATCATTATTAAGTGGCTCTATGGGGTCCCAAAATTGACCCAAGGATGCCCATGGTCAGCCATGACTCATCCAATAAGTTTATGACAAGTGTTAAGGTAATTTTGTATTATTATAATATTCCTTTTACCTTGAACTACCCTATTTACCTTTAATCGCGGTAAATAAAAGTCAAAAGTTACTATTCACCAAAAATTGTTTTCATCTTATTGAACCAAATTTTACTTACTAATAAAAATCATGTATCTCATATTTTCAAAATTCAGTTCGCAGAAGCGGTAATATTTCATTTAGATGAAAAAGTCGGATTTTTAACTACTACTTAGTGGTTTCACTATTCCTCAAAAATTGAAGATTTTCAGAAAAATACCAAAACATCAACCTAAGATATATTTGATATTCAGAATTCAAAAATTATGTCTATTTTACCAAATTCAAAACATAGAAGTTGGATTAATTAATTTAAAATTAATTCTCATTGTCAAAACAAATAGCGTGTTTTTAAGAAACAATAACTATTAAAAGATTGACACTTGTTTATGTATAATTTCAAAGTGAAATTAATTCCAATAACCAACATTGGATTAAAGGGTAAAAATATAATCTAATTAAACTTAAAAACCAATTTAAAATATAATTTAACCATATAAATAAATTATATTAAAAGGCAGTTTTAAATTAAAATACATTATTTCTCACTATTCATAAAAAATGAATATTATTAGAAAAATACCAAAAATTTACCCAAAGTAAATTTTGATGTCCTGATTCTAAAGAAGAATTTTATTTTGTCAAATTTAACATATAAAAGTGACCAAAACTATATTTAAATAGGGTTCTCCATTAAAAGGTGGTAAATCAACCCTTTAAAGTAAATTATGTTTAAAATTAGATTCATTCACATTTTAAGCCTATAACTTTTATTTGATAAATGTAAAAACATTTAACAAACATATATAATCATTTTTTAGTTAGTTCTGTTCATTCCTACCATTACAACGGCTAGGTGTTAAGTACTATTTAAAATAATAATATTATATTACTAGTGTGCAACGTAATATTTCAAAGAAACTCATTGTTGCGTATCGGGTATACCATCGAACATTGTGTCCCATTTAAAGTATAATTAATATTTAGTTCACAAATATTAATATATATGAAAAATTCCATGTTCCTTATTTACATGGGATGTTACACTACTTGTCACACAAGAACCCATGGACATGTAACCCTCATCACACAAAGGGTTCCGGACATGTCTAAGTGATATTGTACTCCCCCACTAACTCCAAAGACAAATAGAAGGGTTTTTCTATAACATTTATCCTGCATAACCATAGGACCCTTTGTTTTTCATGTGATGCACCACCAATGGGGAGAGTTATTGTCATCGATAACACTCATAAAAACTCACTAGATTCCCAACCCTTGAAAAATAAACAAGGAAATAAAAGGGGAAATGATGAGAGATTCTTGAGAGGGGAAGATACATTAATCAGTACAAAAATAGAGTTATATGATCTAGGAAATCATCATTGATCACATGATTCCCCCCTCTGTAAGCCATCTCAAAGCATCTAAGATCATGAAAAACCCTTTCAAAAGGTGTCTTGACCTCACAAAGGTCCCTATACATGTCGGTATAACCTCGTAAAATCCCCTTGGAATGTCCAAATGATTAGGAAAGACCCCTTTAATTGGAAAAAATATAATAAATGGGGTGATAAAGGGATGGTCTTGTAGTTATTGAAAATCATGTGACACCCCCGAGATGACCTATGGCAGGACCTCACAAAGCATGTAACATCAAATCCCTCCACCAACTCCATCATGGACTTTCAAGATATATTCCATTCAAAGTAGTGTATAATCATGATAGTGAGGCCTATAAATCCCTCCTCACCAACACAAAAAAAAAGTATCCTTAGATCCACACACCGACACACCCAGGAATATCAGAAGACTTCTCGGAGTGGTTGATCACATGATTGTAAGGTCTCCTTCTAGGACAAAATCTAGGGAATGACTTAAAGGATCATGAGGTATGCATATGTACTTCGTGTGATCGCTCATAAGATCACGTGAAGGACTTTTGGTGTGCCAATCAGATTATGCAAAGGGTATCCCGCATATCATTTGGATTATGAAAAAACTAAAACAAGTTAACATAGAATAAATATAAGGCACATATGTAATAAAAGTTTTAATAGACTAAAATAATGGATACTTATGTGAATAACATATCTTCTGATCCTCGTGCACTTCACATGACTCATCCAGGTCATGAGACAACACCAGGCCATGTCTCTTAGATCATAAAACACTCCCTTGGCATACTATTTTAATCATGCGAAATTCTTCATACATGTCATAGCAAGTCACAAATCACCCCCTAGGCATTCTACAAAAGTCACATGAAGCCCATTAGGCTAGCCATCCAGATCTTTCAATTTCCTTAGATATGTTTCCTAAATCATGTGGTGGTATCGGTGTGTGTCAGCTTGGTCTCTTGAAGGCAATTGGGTCTACCAGCCAAATCTCTCGACATCCTCCAATCATGTTAGCCAACTTTGATGGTGACACCAGGACATGTAAGTAGAGATCATGTGATAACCTCCAAGAAAAACTAGTCAGATCTCGCAACACCCTCCAATCATGACGGTCAAATTTTGCGATGACAACAATACATGTCATCCAAGATCATGTGATGGACTCCAAGACATGTTATCCAGGTCATGAGACACTCTAAGGACATGTCATATCTGATCATGTGATTTTATTCATATAGTCTCAGCTAGGTCTTGCAACATCCTCCAGAAATTTCCACCTAGATCATACAATGGATTCCAGAAATTCTATTTAGGTTATGAGACATCCCCCAAACAAGTAAAATCGATACATCCAAACATCTTCAGGGACATATCCAGATATCCTCAGACATTTCAGGCTGGCAGCCAGGCCATATCAAGCAGAAATCTTGGGACATGATAGTCTTTTCCAGTGGGAACACTAAGGAAACCTCAATGTGTAAGCCTTGATCATCAGCATAATATGATATGTCCCACATACTAGGTAAGCCTCAATGTGTAATCCCTGACTTAATAAAACTATGATAACTTTGATTCTTTCCATAACTAGGATATGTAGGATTCCTTCCTAAGGCCTGATCTCTATATTAAACATTGAAAGGGCTATCCCAATAAATAATTCTTGCATCCATGTACAGTGATATTGATTACTTACTATCCCTTGTTTCTCACACCAATAATGGATCATGTGGACTTAGATATTTTCAATGATCATATCAGTCTCATCATTAATCTCCACCAATAAGAGAAACCTTAGTGTGTAAGACCCAATCAGTGGCATAATATAATATGTCCAACATACTAGGGAAACCTTAGTGTGTAAGCTCCGACCTAACAGAACTATGATAACTCTAATTCTTTCCATAATTAGTATGTGTAGGATGCATTCCTAAATCCTGAGCTGCATATTAAACATCTAAAGGGTTGTCTGAGTACATAAGCTCCACATCCTTGTGTAGTGAGACTGATAACTTTCTATCCCTTATTTCTCACACCAATCATGGATCGTGTGGTATTATAGAGTTTCAATGATCATATAATTTGCATCATTAATCTTCACCAGTTATGGAAAAATTAGTGTGTAATCTACAATCAGTGGAATAATATGATATGTCTCACATACTAGGTCAACCTCAGTGTGTAATCCCTAACCAAACAGGACTATGATAACTCTAATTCCTTCTATAAATAGGATATATAGGATTACTTCCTAATGCCTTACCTCTATATTAAAAATATAAAGGGTTGTACCATTATATAAATCCCACATCCATGTGTAGTGAGATTGATTACTTGATTCCCTTGTTTCTCACACCAAGCATGGCTCACATGGGCTTAGGGAGTTACAATGATCATATCATTCACATCATGAATCTCCACCAGTCAAAGAAGCCTTAGTGTGTAAGCCCTAATCAGTGGAATAATATGATATGTCCCACATATAAAGAAAACCTCAACATGTAATCCCTAATAAAACTAAAGTACGAGAACTTGGATTCCTTCCATAACTAAGATACATAAGATGCCTTTCTAAAGGCTTAAGCTCAAACAGGTATCCCCTTCAGTGAAAGTCCCCCCATGTATCCATCATTTCAACCATCAATACCCAATAATTCCCAAGGGGTGATCATTATACCTCATCCATCAGTGGACTGAGAAGTTAAATGAGCTATGATGACTCTTATTCCTACCATAAAAAAGATACATAGGATTCATCCTGGAGTCTTGAGCCCAAATACTCTATTCCCCAGTGCCCTCATCTATGTCCTCTTCGCATGATGCTAAACTACACAGGTTTAACAAACTGTGTGCGTTTTGATTATTTCTATAAAACAGGATGCATAGGATGACTCATAATGTCTCAATATTATCCTCAAAATATTAACCACCTTCCTTGATAACAAAAAACTTCGGAGTGCCTGGATAAAAAGCTTTAACATATAAACTGCTACCCACTAATAGGAAATGTATGAAGAAACTAAGATACATATAGATGGATTCACTAGTAAGATCCTCCCTTTTTCTTATAAAATAATTTAACCTGTGATAATTTTGTTAGGGTAATCGGTTTTGTATCAGGATTAGGAAGAGATTCTCGAACATATCCTAAATCTATAAGAGAGTCCCTAATTAGGAAACAATTCCCCCCAAAAGGGTTTTATGAGCCCAACTTTCCATACTCTCAACCAATGTGAGTTCCTAATTTTCATTGGGTCTGAAACCCCAAAGGACCACTTGCCTTTAGAAAGTAGGTTCATACTCAGTTTTGGATGTGGAAGCCGATGGGAGTTCCTATTAGAGATAAAAATGAAAAACCTAGCATGGATGATTATACAAGACATTTTACCCCCCCCCCTACAAACACATGCAATCAAACCACTGGTCCCAACCAACTACATCTTTTTGGTGAAACAAAAGTGGTGTACCCAATGTGAAATCATTCAACTACGGCATGTCCTTCACAAGATAAAAAGGATAGAATACCCATTTCTCATTAGACCATTTTGTTTTTTTCATATGAGTGGTCCCGTATTATCTTATCATACATAAATAATATTATTACATGCATGAAAATATTAAGTTGGATTTAATTATGTGATTATCCATGTCTAGATAAAATTTACGTATAATATGATTTTATTTTAATTCCATAATACATGCTTCATAATTCATTATTATTTTTATCATGATAAAGCATCCATAAAGAAATTAACCATGAAACTTGATAGAAATAAAATAATAAAAGTGGTATGATCATGAGCCTTTTCTAATGGTTATTTTATCTAGAAAATGATAAAATAATCCTCAACCATAGAGTAAAATCACCTTGAAAAGTAACTTGGTTTGTGCAGCATCATTCCATATGTCCACCTATGAACACCCTAGATTGGTTTTACCTCATAACTGAAATTGAACCATCTCCACTCACACACAAAGGAGGGGTACCAAAGGATTGGTTAATGGGTTTATATAAAAGAATTTTTGGGAACGCAAACCCTTACATAATGAGAGGATGGGATGACACGTAGGCTATCAATTTAATTTAATAATTAATTAATTAATTAAAAGGAAACTAATCACATACACAGGTTCAGTCTAAGCTTACGATCACTCACACATATACAATGAATATACATTTTTAATCTAGATATCATTCACTTCAATTCACTATTTAATTAAGATAAATTTTCTTGAATTAATCCAATTAATTATCAAATTAATCATTTAATTCAATTTATCTTAATTTTATCAAAATCGTCTTGAAAATTTTCATCATCTATAATTTTAAAATAATTAATTAATTAATTTTATTTAAAATTAATAAAGTATACATGTGTAATTTGAGGCAACGACATGTACTCATCCAAACTACCCAGCATGGTCCTTGTACTTTTTACTCGAATAGAATCCAACATACATGGAATGGCACATAATTACAAGGAATTAATTGTCAATAAATATTACATGAACACATGTGAATTAAATGGAATGTGATACTATTAATGTACAAAAAATATATAAAAATTAAATACCATAAACAACATGAAATTCAGTATATAACATGGAAATTAATTTAATATATAATTAATAATCCTATCACATGGCATGCATTTTAAATAAATGATGCATGGACACATGTTTATTAGGTTTAATTATATCATAAATTTTTATTTCTACATCAAATTAATCACATGAGTTATAGTAGATTACATGGTGTGTGCTTGGTTGATACAATGTGTAATATCATCTTCACATGCTGGAAACACATTCTTAGGGATGTGGTGTGTGTTTTAGGCCATGGACGTATATTAAATACATGGATTGTATGATATCTATACATAATGTGACTTCAATGTTTCATGGTTTGTCATACCCCATGTCATATAATAAATTAACGATGTATCTTGGACCCTAGGTGTTTTCCACTGTTAAAACACAAGGATGGCATGGAGTGTATACAAGTTACATATCATGTATTTATGAAAACTATGATTCAGTCTAGATGGTCCAATATGTAGTGTTCATCAAATTAATTCCACATGTAGTTAATGAAAAAAAAATCGAATTAATTTTAGATTATTCCCGGTGCATTGAACATTGGTACACAATGTGTACCAATAGGCTACACATCATGTGGTCTTGTGTTATCTTGAAACAACCCTTGGCACCTCTTGATGGAGTCTCTGAATGTTCTTCATGTTTATTTAACCCTTTCTTTATCATATGAGTAAGAATGAATAAATATAAGATAATATCTCAATATTTGGATTTAATAACTAATAATATGTAAATGAAAACTAAAATAATATGAATATCATCAATTAATGATTAATAATTAATTATAAATTAATTATGTTACCACTATGGTGCCACTTGAATGTTCTAGGTGCAGTGGAAGTGCCTATTGGGTCATATCCAACTCAAATTTTTTCCATAATCAACCAATAATATGATATATATATATATATATGATGAAGAACGTCATTACCAACGGAATTAAAATTGATATTAATTAACTATTTTTCTGAAACCAAGAAATTAGGATCATAACATATGATTTATAATTAATTTATTTAGATAAATAATTACCTTAAATTGAAATTATTTCTTCGTTGATGAATTAGCTAACTATTTCTTCATGTATTTTCATTTCAACAAGAGGATCAAAGGATAGAATCCCCCTAGTGGTGATCCACACATGCTTCAATAACCTGTGATTGTTAATGTATAATTATTTATGTTCTATCAGGGATGTTTTAATTCTTATGCTAATCAATTTTTATTACAATATAATCCTTTGAGGCGAGAAGGAATCACTCTAGTTATCTCAAGTCTCTAAAGAGTGGAGGAAGAGGATCACTCTCCATTCATGAGAGCATTGTAGGAGAAAATATATCTAGGGATTGAGACAATTCTCACTGGGTTTTCATTGTACACAATGATAATTAGGTTTAGAAATGATATAATTAGGTTTAAAAGATATAAGGTAATAAAAATAATAACTAAACATGGGACCTTATTATTATTCTTAATCACCAAAGAATCCCATATCTAAATAATAATATTATTATTATTTATTTGACATTAACTAAACACATAGATAAAATAAATATTATTTTCATGAATAAATAAATTAATATTTATTCAAATAATATTTAATATTTCATTTCCCATCGGGTTATTAAATTAAATCCGACAATATTCCTCATTATTTATCAAGCCTTGAATAATGAATATTTATTTAATAAATAAATATCATTACATTATTCACTAATAAATAATTAAATATTACATTCACAAAACAATTGAATAAATATTTATTAAATATTCATGTAACTAAATAAATAAATATTTGTTACCTTGCGAATGAACTGAAATAAAAAAAAATATTATATATTTGTATAATTAATAATCACCTTATGAAATGAATATTTATTTAATATTTATATCACATAATATTCAATTGAATAACTGATGAAAGAATATATGCGATCAAATAAACATTAATACTTACTAAACCACATACAGGTATAACATTTGTTCAACATGTTAAATTCAAATAGAATTTAATGGAGGTTCTGAATGCACTTAGTGTGTGACCCTCTAGGTATCTTTCTCAGTGGAATTAAGAAAAACTACTTGAAGTCCAAGGTTAGTGTCTGGAAACATGTTAAGGAACCCATATAGAAATAATTTAAGTGTCTCAATGACAGTAACCACATACAAACATACACCATGTAATATAATTTCTTTATCATGATATCTCTAATCAAGAAAGTTTCATGTTGGTGTCATCAACCTATATCCTCGATGTATCTTTCCTTGAATTTCTATTAATGAACTTATTGATATAACACCATGGATATAGACATAATTAGGAATTTCAATTCCCATAAAAGGTCCTTAGATATCAAATTTCATTAAATAACATATGGGATAAATCCTTTCTTTCATTATTTATTAATGCAATATCACTCGTGATGCACTCAACATATCCTACCTCACTGTGAGTGTATTTAATCATGGTTTTCATTAATACATCAAATTAATAGACTCATGATGTGTATTAATAATAATATTAAATTATAATGACCATTACACACACTTGCAGATAAAAAATCCAATGAGGCATATAAATTTGTATTTATTACTTGCATTTCATGTTCACATAATCTTCTACTCTAAAGGTTTAAAATGGCGTACACCATGATAAAGTGTTTCAAAGTTCTAGGAGTATCTACTCTAGAAAACCCATGTCATTCATGTCCCACTATATGATATCATTCATCTATAGAACATATATTTAATTATAACATCATGACTCTTCTATGTTCTCATAATAGTGAGGAACTGTTATGACATTTCAGTGAGACAAGTACTTAATGAAAATTATCACATAGATGTCATATAGAATAACAATCATCATGTGATAAGTAATTAATTATTATTCAAGAATATAAATATTTTGGTAGTTTAAAGTTTAAAGTAGTTGGTTCTATGTAACCAACTCCAACACATTGAGTGTGCATCAAACATTTGTGCTAACAAACACATACTCTGAGATATGAGGGAATTGATGAAAGGTGAAGTGGATATTTGTGATGGAAACAGAGAAAGAGTTTTTTGATAATAGGTCAACACTTATGATCTGGTTTTACCAAATTTATTAATACTATAATTAGAGAATTTCTATTATGTTCCTTCTATAAACAGAAATTTTATTTTTGTATCTTATTTTGATAAGAAGAGATTTTTATTTACTATTAAGAACAAGAGTTATTCTTTATATAATAATGAAATTTTTTATGGAATTTAGAATATGGAAAATAGTTTATACATTCTAGATATAGATGATCATCTTTATAACATTCAGATTAAGATAGTCATATTTGATTCATATATCACCTACCTTTAGCATTTTATACTCAAATATATAAATGAGAAACACATTCAAATACTCCATAAAATGGATTGATGGAATCCTTGATTGTGAATAATTTTATACATTAAACTCATGTTTATCTATAAAAATGACATAGTAATTTTTGGGATAAAAGGTAAAAAGGATAATGGGTTGATGGATCTTATACATAGTGATGTATGTGGACCAGTGAGTACATAAGAAAGTGGTGGTTTTAGGTATTTAGTTACCTTTATCGACGAATTTAGTTGCTGTGGTTATGTATTTATAATGATATAAAATTATGATACTTTTGAAAAGTTTAAATAGTTTCAAAATGAATTATAGAATCAACTGGGAAAAACTATCAAGATTCTTTGATTTGATCAAGGTGGTGAATACTTGATCTAGGAATTTACTGATCATCTAATAGATTATATATTTTTTTTACAAATCACTCCATATGGAACAAAATAATGGAATAGTGTATCTGGGATAAGTAATTATACCTTATTGTACATGGTTCAATCGATGGTGAGTTGGTGTGACCATCCTATTTAATTTTGGGGTTATGATCTAGATACTACTACATTTCTACTTAAACTCATTTTGTTTAAAGTAATTATAAAGATACTATATGATATATGGTATGTGAAACTTCCCAATTTTATTTTATAAGGATTTAGGGTTGAAAATAACTCATATGATGACTGAATTCTAATAAACTTTAACCCAAGTCTAATAAATTTTTATTTATTGGTTATCCCAGGGAAACTATGGGATATTATTTTTATAACTTTGCTGGATAAAAAGTGATTATGTCCTGACATGTTGACTTCCTTGAGAAGAAACATCTAATTAAATGTGTTAGTTGGAGAAAATTTAAAATTAGATAAGTTCATGACCAATAAATAAGAATTGTTTTTGAGATAAAGGTTGAGTCGGTTCCACAAAGAGTTTTGGAAAAAGAACCAACTCAAATTACATAAGAATCTCAAAGTCCTGGAAGGATTCATCATGAACCTAAGAGATATATATTTCTCATGGATAATTATGATGAAGTAACATTCATAATTGATGAACTTACTACCTACAATGATTCCATGTATATTTATAATTATGAGAAATGGTTGAAAGACATGGAAATTAAAATAGAATTCATGTACACTAACTAAGTTTAGAACTTGGTGGATGTATCTAAAGGGGTGATACCCATAGTGTACAAGAGTATTTTTCATAATAAAACTAGCATGTATGGTATAGTGTCTGCCTATAAAGCACATTTGGTGGTAAAGGGTTACAAAAAATACATGGTGTTGATTATAAAGAAACCTTTTCACATGTAGTGATGATAAAGTCTATATAGATTTTACTAGACATAACAGCTCATTATGATTATCAGATATATCATATGGATGTCAAAACTGATTTCATCAATGGGAATTTATTCAAAGATGTATATATAATACAACATGAATTTTTTTATGTTCTAAATGAGAATGTTAAAGTATAGAAGTTGCAACAATCCATTTATGGACTGAATCAATCTTCTTAGAGTTGAAATGTATGGTTTGATAATGAAATCAAAGAGTTTTTTTTAATAAAAAATGTGAATGATTCATGTGTATATAAATAGATTAGTGGGAGTGTAGTGATTTTTTTGATTTTTTATGTAGATGACAGACAACTTATCAGAAATGAAATCTTAACACTTCACTATGTGAATATATAGTTAGGAAAATGCTTATCAATGAAATACATGGGTGAAGATGCATACATACTGGGTATGAAGATCCATATAGATAGATCTAATAGGATACTTAGACTTATTCAGGATAAATATATTGATAAATTTATAAGTTATTTTAGTATGGAGAACTCCAAAAAGGTATCTTTACTACTATTACATGGAACAAAACTTAAGAAGATCTATGATCCTTTTAAAGAGTTACCAAGGATGGATAGAATTCCTTATGTGTATACCATAGATTCTATCATGTATTCAATATTTTATACTCAACTTGATGTCACCTATGCTATGAGTATAACTAGTATATACCAATATAATCCATGTGAGAGTAAATATAAATATATAAAGAACAACCTTAAGTACTTAAGAAGGAATAAGGACAAGTTTTTGATCTCTAGAGGAGAGGATGTGCTCTATGTAAAAGGTTATATAGATTCTAGTTTCCAATATTATAGAGTTGATATGAAATCTCAATCCGGTTAGGTATTTTGTCTAAATGGTGTATCAATTAGTTAAAAGAGTTTCAAATAAGATTCTATGGTGGACATGACAACAAAGGTAATGTAATAGGCTAAAAAATATTCTTCTATTAATAAAATAACTATTGTGTCACAATAGCTATTTTATTATAATTTATAATAGAAGCATACAAAAATATGATTATATTTCTTCACTCATAATGTGTTAATATTTACTACTAAAATTAGGAATAGTAAAAGGATATAAACACCAAAGAATAGTATAATCACTAAAACGTACTCTATAGGTGTGAATTACCCTATGAAGATCATTCCTACCATAATGAGTGTAAAAAGTAATAGATCCATTAAGAAAATGATAAAAAAATATTAGGATGTGTGAGAACCTTTTTAAGTGAGGTTGAGAGTGATTAAGTATGATAATTGTAGTGTATTTATAGGAAAATACAGTCATTAAGCATAAAGACCATTGGTCAATATGGTTGTTGGGAATTATAAAAATCAGTCAATATGACCATTGGAAATTATGATAATTGGTTATATAGTTGTTATAAGGTGATTTTTGTGATTTTTATTTGATTCAAAAGGAATAAAACATAGAATCTACTAGTAGGAATGTCCCTAATGAGGCTCACTTATTGGATCTTGGGATAGAAGTGGAATTACTAATCTTTGTTTTTAACTAGACCCAAGACGAACTTCAACAACTGATACATTAAAGGGATCACTTGTGAGATAATTTCAAGCTAGTATAAATCACCACCTGAGATATGTTTTCTGAAGCACCCCAATAGACTACTACCATTTCACACCTTACCCTTAGGGCATATGCTAATGTAATAAGTGGTCATGTTTCTAGACTATGAGTTGTATTTAGGAGAAAATTATTTTTAAATGAAATATTATTGACTCTACTCATTTTCACTCTTCCCTTACTTTATTATATCCACTTTATATTAAATATAATATACACTCACACAACATATGAATGTGATAAAATAGATTTTTAATACAATGACACCAAAATTAGTCTTTTTCACTAAATAATTATTTTTTATTTAAAATTTAAATTTATCAAATTTTGAAAATCATTTTGAAAAAATTATTTTCATTTTTGGAATCATCATAACAAAGTTAAAGAAGGATGAATTTTTTGTAATTTTCTAAAAAAGTTAATTTTGGGAGTAAAAAGTAAAAATATACCATTTTTACAAAATACCATAACTCTTATGATATGATCGTGAATTAAAATTTATTAATCTATATTATTGAAAAAAAAATTATTTAAGGAATAAAATAATACATAATTTTTTACATTTAGAAACACATGCTAAGAATTTTGGAACCATGATTTTATCTTTTCAAAAAAATTATTTTTATGTGTTATATGTGTAACATTTTATAATTATTTTTTATCAATTTCATAAATTTAATAAAGAAAATGGATTAAATATTTTTAATTAATATTAATGAATTAGGTAATAATTTTAATTTCATTTTTATCCACAAAAAATTTACCAAGTTAAAAAAAGAGTTACTATAGTAAAGGTTACATAATGTAAAAGTCTAAAATTAAAAGGGAAAGACATAAGATAACTAAAAATCACAAATTTAAAATGTTTGTTTGAGGTATTTTACATCCCTAAACAAAATTTTCAATATTAATTATCAAAAAAATTCTTTTAAATTAATTCTACCCAAAATTGGTTAGCCATAATAACAAAATAATCATTATTTTATCCCTTAAAACCACCCTACCTCAAGTATAAATACCCACCCATTCTCTCCTCAATCCCCACTAAAAATACATTTATCATGAATAATATATAAATATATCTCTCAATAGTCTCTCCATGGTGGTTCTAAGTTTCCAAGGAGTCTCTCTCTAGCTTTAAGAAGCATCCTCTCTAGGTAAGGGTTCTTTTCCTCCACTTTTTCAAGTCATGTACTTCCTTTATATAAGCCTTCTTATTCTCAATTTATTATTTTGAATAGTGTTTATAAACATCCCCATTACTATATATATGGTGTATTTATAATGATATACTTGCTTTCTCTCTTATTTTTTATCAATATCACTCGTGATGCACTAAACATATCCTACCTCACTGTGAGTATATTTCATCGTGGTTTTCATTAATACATCAAATTAATTGACTCAGGATATGTATTAATAATAATATTAAATTATAATGACCATTACACACACCCGTGGATAAGAAATCCAATGAGTCATATAAATTTTTATTTATTACTTGTAGTTCATGTTCACATAATCTTCTACACTAAAGGTTTAAAGTGGCGTACACCATGATAAAGTGTTTCAAAGTTCTATGAGTCTCTACTCCAGAAAACCCATGTCATTCATATCCCACTATATGATATCATTCAGCTATAGAACATATATTTAATTATACCATCATGACTCTTCTAGGTTATCATCATAGTGAGGAACTGTTATGAAATTTCAGTGCGACAAGTACTTAATGAAAACTATCACATAGATGTCATGTAAAAGAACAATCATCATGTGATAAGTAATTAATTATTATTCAAGAATATAAATATTTTGGTAGTTTAAAGTTTAAATTAGTTGGTTCTAGGTAACCAACTCTGACACATTGAGTGTGCATCAAACATTTGTGCTAATAAACACATACTCCGAGATACGTTGGAATTGATGAAAGGTGAAGTGGATCTTTGTGATGGAAATGAAGCAAGAGTTTTTCATAATATGTCAACACTTATGATATGGTTTTAGCAAATGTATTAATACTATAATTGGAGAATTTATATTATGTTCCTTCTATAAACAGAAATTTTATTTTTGTATATTATTTTGATAAGAAGGGATTTTTATTTACTATTAAGAACAAGAGTTATTCTGTATATAATAATTAAATGTTTTATGGAATTGGGAATATCGAAAATAGTTTATACATTCTAGATATAGATAATCATCTTTATAACATTAAGATTAAGATAGTCATATTTGATTCATATATCACCTACCTTTAGCATTGTATACTCAAACATATAAATGGGAAACACATTCAAATACTCTATAAAATGGATTGTTGGAATCATTGATTGTGAATAATTTTATACATGCAACTCATGTTTATCTAGAAAAATGACATAGTAATTTTTGGGAGAAAAGTTGAAAAGGATAATGGATTGATGTATCTCATACATAGTGATGTATGTGGACCAATGAGTACATAAGAAAGTGATGGTTTTAGGTATATAGTTACCTTTATCAAAGAATTTAGTTGGGGTGGTTATGTATTTCTAATGATATAAAAGTATGATACTTTTTAAAAGTTTAAATAGTTTCAAAATGAATTATATAATTAACTGGGAAAAGCTATCAAGATTCTTTGATCTGATCAAGGTGGTGAATACTTGATCTAGGAATTTACTGATCATCTAATAGATTGTATATTTTTTTCACAAATCACTCCATATGGAACAAAAAAATGGAATGGTGTATCTGGGAAAAGTAATTATACCTTATTGTACATGGTTCAATCGATGGTGAGTTGGTGTGACCTTCCTATTTAATTTTGGGGTTATGATCTAGATACTGCTACATTTCTACTTAACCTCATTCTGTTTAAAGTAATAATAAAGATACTATATGATATATGGTATTCGAAACTTCCCAATTTTATTTTATAAGTATTTAGGGTTGAAAATCACTCATATGATGACTGAATTCTAATAAAGTTTAACCCAAGTATAATAAATTTTTATTTATTGGTTATCCCAGGGAAACTATGGGATATTGTTTTTATAACTTTGCTGAATAAAAAGTGCTTATGTCCCGACATGTTGATTTCCTTGAGAAGAAAAAACTAAGTCAATGTGTTAGTTGGAGAAAATTTAAAATTAGAGAAGTTCATGACCAATAAATAAGAATTTTATTTGATATAAAGGTTGAGTCGGTTTCACAAAGAGTTTTGGAAAAAGAACCAACTCAAATTACATAAGAATCTCGAAGTCCTAGAAGAATTCGTCATGAAACTAAGAGATATATATTTCTCATGGATAATGATGATGAAGTAACATTCATAATTGATGAAATTACTACCTAAAATGAGTCCATTTATATTTATAATTATGATAAATGGTTTAAAGACATGGAATTTAAAATAGAATTCATGTACACTGACTAAGTTTAGGACTTGGTGGATGTATCTAAAGGGGTGAGACCCATAGTGTACAAGAAGATTTTTCATAATAAAACTAGCATGGATGGTAGAGTGTCTACCTATAAAGAACATTTGGTGGTAAAGGGTTAAAAAAATCCATGGTATTGATTATAAAGAAACCTTTTCACATGTAGTGATGATAAAGTCTATATAGATTTTACTAGACATAACAGCTCAATATGATTATCAGATATATCATATGGATATCAAAAATTATTTCATAAATGGGAATTTATTCAAAGATTTATATATAATACAACATGAATTTTTTTATGTTCTAAATGAGAATGTTAAAGTATGGAAGCTGCAACAATCCATTTATGGACTGAATCAATCTTCTCAGAGTTGAAATGTACGGTTTGACAATGCAATCAAAGAGTTTGTTTAAATCAAAAATGTGAATGATTAATGTGTATATAAATGGATTAGTGGGTGTGTAGTGATGTTTTTTATTTTTTATGTATATTACAGAAAACTTATCAGAAATGACATCCTAACACTTCACTCTGTGAATATATGGTTAGGAAAATGCTTATCAATGAAATACATGGGTGAAGATACCTACATACTGGGTATGAAGATCCATAGAGATAGATCTAAGAGGATACTTAGACTTAGTTAGGATACATATATTGATAAATTTATAAGTTATTTTAGTATGGAGAACTCCAAAAAGGTATCTTTACCACTATTACATGAATCAAAACTTAAGAAGATCTAGGATCCTTTTAAAGAGTTAGCAAGGATGGATAGAATTCTTTATGTGTATACCATAGATTCTATCATGTATTAAATATTTTATACTCAACCTGATGTCACCTATGCTATGAGTATAACTAATATATACCAATATAATCCATGTGAGATTCACTAGAAATATATAAAGAACAACCTTAAGTACTTAAAAAGGACTAAGGACATGTTTTTGATCTCTAGAGGAGAGGATGAGCACTATGTAAAAGGTTTTATAGATTTTAGTTTCCAATATTATAGAGTTGATATAAAATCTCAATCCGGTTAGTTATTTTGTCTAAATGGTTGATCAATTAGTTAAAAGAGTTTCAAATAACATTCCATGGTAGACATGACAACAAAGGTAATGTAATAGGCTAAAAAATATTATTCTATTAATAAAAGAACTATTGTCTCAAAATAGCTAGTTTATTATATTTTATAATAGAAGCACACAAAAATATGATTATATTTCTTCACTCATAATGTGTTAATATTTACTACTAAAATTAGGAATAGTAAAAGGATATAAACACCAAAGAATAGTATAATCACTAAAAGGTACTTTATAGGTGTGAATTCCCCTATGAAGATCATTCCTACCATAATGAGTGTAAAAAGTAAACTATCTATTAGGAAAATGGTAAAAAAATATCTTAGGATGTGTAAGAACCTTTGTAAGTGAGTTTGAGAGTGATTAAGTATAATAATTGTAGTGTATTTATAGGAAAATACAGCCATTAAGCAAAAAGACCATTGGTCAATATGGTTGTTGGGAATTATAAAAATCAGTCAATATAACCATTGGAAATTATGATAATTGGTTATATAGTTGTTATAAGGTGATTGTTGTGATTTTTTTTTATGAAAAGGAATAAAACATAGAATCTACTAGTAGGAATGTCCCCAATGAGGCTCACTTATTAGATCTTGGGATAGAAGTGAAATTACTAATCTTTCTTTTTAACCATACCTAAGACAAACTTCAACAACTGATACATTAAAGGGATCACTTGTGAGATAATTTCAAGATAGTATAAATCACTACCTGATATATGTTTTCTGAAGCACCCCAACAGACTACTACCATTGCACACCTTACCCTTAGGGCATATTCCAATGTAATAAGTGGTCATGTTTCTAGACTATGAGTTGTATTTATGTGAAAATTATTTTTAAATGAAATATTATTGACTCTACTCATTTTAAATCTTCCATTACTTTATTATATCCACTTTATATGAAAGATAAGATACACTCAAACATCATATGAATGTGATAAAATAGATTTTTAATACAGTGACACTAAAATTAGTCTTTTTCACTAAATAATTATTTTTATTTAAAATTTAAATTTATCAAATTTAGAAAATCATTTTGAAAAAATTATTTTAATTTTTGGTATCATCATATTAAAGTTAAAAAAGGATGAATTTGTGGTAATTTTCTAAAAAAGTTAATTTTGGGGGTAAAAAGTAAAAAAATTCCATTTTTACAAAATACCATAACTCTTATGTTATGATCATGAATTAAAATTTATTAATCCATATTATTGAACAAAAAAATATTTAAGGAATAACATAATACATAATTTTTTACATTTATAAACACATTCTAAGAATTTTGGAACCATGATTTTATCTTTTCTAAAAAAAATTATGTGTTATATGTGTAATATATTATAATTAATTTTTATCAATTTCATAAATTGAATCAAGAAAATGTATTGAATATTTTTAATCAAAATTACTGAATTAGGTAATAAGGTTAATTTCATTTTTATCCACAAAAAATTTACCAAGTTAAAAGATGAGTTACTATAGTAAAGGTTAAATAATGTAAAAGTCTAAAATTAAAAGGGAAAGACATAAGATAACTAAAAATAAAAAATTTAAAATGTGTTTTTGAGGTATTTTACATCCCTAAACAAAATGTTCAATATTAATTATCAACAAAATTATTTTAAATTAATTCTAACCAAAATTGGTTAGCCATAATAACAAAATAATCATTATTTTATCCCTTAAAACCACCTCTCCTTGAGTATAAATACCCACCCATTCTCTCCTCAATCCCCACTAAAAATACATTTATCATGAATACTATATAAATATATCTCTCAATAGTCTCTACATGGTGGTTCTAAGTTTACAAGGAGTCTCTCTCTAGCTTTAAGAAGCATCCTCTCAAGGTAAGTCTTCTTTTCCTCCACTTTTTCAAGTCACGTACTTCCTTTGTATAATCCTTTTGATTCTCAATTTATTATTTTGAATATTTTTTATAAACATCCCTATTAATATACATATGATTTATTTATAATGATATACTTCCTTCCTCTCTTATTAAACTAATTCCAAGATCCATTTTGTATACCTGTTATGCTACCAAATCAAACCCTTGTTAATGTTTTATTATACCTTGTTTAAAATCCTTGGTAATATGTTATATGATACCTTAGTGATGAGATTTGGTAATGTATCATGTTTATTTTGTGGCCACATTTCCATGTTATGACTCATATTCTTATGTTCATGTATTTATGTTTTGCCTCAAGTTATTATTTACATGTTCTTATGTTATGATTCATGTTTCACCTATTATGTTCTATTAAATTTTTTAACCCTTAATGGGCTTTAATTTTACCCCTTTAATTTAATAAATGTCTCTAGTTAATCCTATACAGTGAGGTGATCTAGGATGGGATTAAAAGGAATTATTTCAAGAGAGTTGAAAATTAGTCTATGTTATCTTTTATGTACCGTTTATGTTTCATACTATGTACCTATTTTCCAAGACACTAAACATAAAAAAGTACTTTGGAGTTATTTATATAATATTTTATCAAAGAATTATTTTTAAAATCATGTATAAAAATGTGATTCACAATAGTTTCTATTAAAGAAATGTTTAGTTATTTGTGGAAATTAGGACTAGAAATATTATTAAGAACCCTAAGGATAAGTCTGAATAAAAGGAAATTTCCTGAAATTTAGTGAAGTATAAAGTGATTTGTTTCCAAGAAATGAAATCCATGTATGGATACTATAAGTGAATGTGGCTCTGGAATAGTTGTACCTAGGGGTAATAACCTTAAAAAGGGAAGATTGGGTATTAACTCAATCATCGCCTGGTACAGAACAAAGAGGTCTTGCTAGAAATCTGGTTTGACACTCCAAGGGGATATTATTTTGTTATCATATTATTTTTATGAACCATAATGATAGGATTTATAGGTGAAGTAATTATTTATTTTAGAAGTAAAAAAAGAAAAAGGGGATAAAATATATGACCCTAAAAAAGAAATATTGGGAAAAATTAGGATTAGGCATCCCTTTAGAATTTATTCTTAGTAGTGTTTATTTTCATATTTATGTGTTATTGTTTTTTTAGAAAATGGTGGGAAATATAAGGGCCCATGTGAACAATGAACATAATGAGAAATGTAATGATGGTATTCCTAATATGATATAATTTAGGGCATAAAATTTCATGATGATGTGGAATCAACTATCACTTGTTATAAATAATAACATAAACCACATAGAGTATCCAGATTCACCTAGGAGGAAACAGCTGTCTTTTTAATCCTTTATGCACCAACACCTACTAACTTTTAGTCATCCATCTGATGTGTTGATCATGAAATAATGGATCTATGTTATAGAAAAGTTATTTTACATACTATGTTTCTTTGAGAAAGATAAGGTCACCCTGGTAGTATATCTCTTAGAGGGAGAAAGAGATCAATGGTGGTAATTATTCAAAAATACAAAACCTAAGGATTAAATTGATGTTATGAAGTTGGAAGACATAAAAAATGTTTTTTCAATAAGTATTTTACTAACTCTCTAGGAACAAATATAGAAAATTAATTATATGAGTTGAATAAAGAGAAAAGTGAATCTCTTGGAAATTATGAGATAAAATTTACAAGGAATGTTCTTTACTCTTCAAGAATTGTTGTCAATTCTAATGGGAAGATTGATCGACTCTTTGGCAAGATAAAACCTTGTCTAAAAAAATATTTGGAAATCAAGGAATTTGGGATCTATGATGAAATAGTATGATTTGATCACAAGGTTGATATGGAATTTGGAGATGAAAAGTGTTCTCATAGACAATATGATAAAAAGTGAAGGATGGATAAAAACTTTTGGAAGAATTATAACCATGAAAAGGAAGGGATGAAACTAAAACTTCTATTGTGTGAAAACTGTGGGAAAAGGAAATTTGGTAACTATCTTCAAGGAAGTGGTCA
This sequence comes from Viscum album, assembly GCA_963277665.1. Taxonomy (NCBI): domain Eukaryota; kingdom Viridiplantae; phylum Streptophyta; class Magnoliopsida; order Santalales; family Viscaceae; genus Viscum; species Viscum album. The sequence continues at coordinate 693,017,718 of OY728131.1, forward strand.
TTTATAAGAATATGTAAATTTTATCCACATTTCTTGAAATTTTCAGGGAGATGTAAATCCTCAGTATATCAATACTAATTATAAGGGGAAGATAATGAAATTGTATCATGCGGTGTAATGATTCAAGTATGGAGAGCTTTGTCACTTGTCCAACCAGTGAAAAAATCTTATAATGGTGTAAGAAAACTAAAATTGACCCCAATATAGGAAAAGGGATCAAGGTAATACCTTTTATATCATGATGGATGAAGTTGAGGATTCAAATGATGTGGTATCAAGTACAATTATTATTCACTCAAAACTTTCTAATACACTGTTTAATTCGAGTTCAATGTTGTAACTTCCCGACATGGATGACACTAAAATAGTTCTCTAGGATGGTTTTCCACGATACCTCAAGATTTTCTTTCCATATTCTAGAGGATGAAAACTAGCAGCAAAGGCCTAGGGTGTGTTCATGGAGAGACAATGAAATCTTATCATAGTAAACACATTGAAAATAATTAGATAACATCCAAGCAGTAAATAAACATAGTGTGGAAATAGTAAATAAATAAATATAATAATGTTGTAATAATAAATGAAATTATATAAAATCATGAATAGCCATGTTATATATATAACACTAGTAATCCACTTGGTCAATCATACATGTAAGAGTACATAAAAGAAACTAAAATAAAATTATAGGTCTCTACTACTAACTATGATCCATACCACATACCTGGTATCTAGACACTATCAAACTACACCAACTTGATCATAATAATCCAGAAAAGTGGCTCTAATCGATCATGAAACCCTAGGCATTAACCCTTTCCATCATTCAACATGTGCTCAACCTGAAAATTATACATAAGGTATGTATTCACACTTAGGTGTGCATACATGGGGTGAGAAATAATCTTAGTAGGTCACCCCAATGATGAACCTATAAATCTACTATAATAAGTGCATGATCATGAAATATACTCAACCTATCTGAGACACAACTAAAAAAATTAAATAAAATAATAATGTGAAACCATAGTGGATCCTTGGGTCTGTGATCCTGTTCATCTGAGAAATGTTCCATCATGTATATTTATATTTGTATATGGGTGTGTATATATTCCCATACATATATATACATATACATAAATATGAAAATACATTAGTAATGTGAAATAAAATAACATAAATCAACAACAGTCGATCCTTGGGTCCTTAATCTCGATCATATGGACATCCTATGAAAATGGCATTGAGGTGGATGTCATACCACTAAAGTTATGTATCTTTATGTATATATCTAGGTCCGTAATCCCAATTGACAATACCTGCTTCAACCAGCACCGAAAATGTATTTGATCAAGCTACGTCACCAAAGGAGGATACATGTCCTAGCCCTAGATTCACCCATACTCACCTCAAATCACAATAATAAAGGATAATGTATAGCGATAGATAATCATGTAAATATGGCATTGAGATAAATTTCATACTACTCAACCCACATGTAATCCACTATGATTTATGATTCCTAGGTCTTGGTCTATAGAAAATCATGACATTGCAACTTTGATAATCCCTAAGGGGATCACCCATAGGTGATCTATAAGGAATGCTCTCTGGATCCAAGTACATGATCAGTATCCATTAATAAAAATAGCTCAATGGCCCTATCCCTAGAAATTACCTCTGAGCAATGTAGTAATGGTGTTTCCATCCAATCCTAGGGATAATCCTAGGCATCGCTTGAGGATAGAATAATCATCCATCAAGTATATCTCAAAAAGGGTGTGGAGTTTCATGTCCCACCATCCCAATGAAGGATGATGAGTTCCATTTCCAACATCTGGTCATGTAAGGCTAAAAATTTGAATCCCATAAAGTACCTATGGGCATTCCGATTAGGTAACAGTCAAACATATAGGCTCAACAATCAGATCCCAGGAATTACATCTGATCATCCCAAATAATATTAATAATAAGTCTTAGAATTCAGATCCTAGGTAACACATATGGGAATCCTAATAAATTTCGCATCATGTCATGATTGTCAACCACAAACTAAGAAGAACCTTTAGGTATCATCATTGCATTACCAGTAAACAAGTGAATGCATAAATAAGTGAGGGTGGAAAATTCTTAAAACCACCAATACTACTATAGCCTCATGGGATTACAAGTTTGGTATGGGTTCTAAGTTGACAACCGCTACCATTTGTACCCAAACCCATAATGCTAGGTGAGAGTCGGTCAAACATTGGGCACCCACTAGGTACCTCTTATCAAGGCAAGTAACATACATCCTAATCAGGATTCTCAAAACAGTATATGTAGGAAGAGGCATCCTACATGGAATCCTCAAGAAAATTAAGTAGATTAAGGTATCCTACAAGGTATTCCCTATATCATCATGTAAGTAAAGGAATCCCACATGGGACCCTTGGTAAAAATAGTCAGGTAAAGGAATCCTACATGGAATCCTCATGAAGAACTAATCTCACAGCCTCCTAGTTCATAAGGGAACATGTCTCAAGGGATACATCCACAAAGGAAGATCTAAGAAGAATCAGTCAATAGAAATGGATCATGCCTCATCTCATATCAAATTCACACCCTCAAGAGACAACAAGATTTGATTTCTAAAGGGAGAACCTCTCCATTAAACTAAAAAATCCCCAAAACGCCTCTTAAAAGTCCTAAAATCACCTAAAGGGTTTTTCCATTGTGATATATGTGGAAAAATAATCCAAATTAACTAATAATGACTCCAAATATAACTCTGTGGTGTAAAATCGCTGAAAATCCTCAAAAGGGAAACACTGGGGCAGTAAATGACATGTACTCAAAATACATGGTGTATACTTTGAAACCTCTCACCTATCCATGTACTTATACATGGACTAGATCACATGGGGTCTAGTCGTGTACTAATACATGCCCTAGACACATCCGATGTCTATCCATGTACTACTATATGGCCATGTCCCTCTACACATGTGACTACCTTGGAAACTTGACTACATGGCCATGTACTATTACATGGTGTGTACTCAAAGTACATGGTGTGTACTTACCAAAACTCATCTGCCCATGTAATCATCTACACAAACAATTACATGGACATGTAATACTACATGGTGTATACTCAAAGTGCATGTCATGTACTTTCCAAAATTCATCTTCCTTGAACAGGAAGAGCACGCGGTGTGTATTCTCTAAACCACATGTTGTGTATATAGGTTTTCCTGAATAGAAAACCCCCTAATCACCCTGAAACCCATGTTTTATTAGAAAAATATATAGATCATCCCATTAGGGGTCCTAAGTAGTCATAATCAAGCGTTAAAACTTGAAAAAAGTAAATATATGGGGATTTACGACAAAGCTTAAACATGGCCAACCTTTGGGCAGAATCTACCGAAGCTTTGCACATTTTTTTTGATCCACAACTACTGCATGGCAATCAGGATCCTCACAAGTTATATTATGGTACCACTCTTACCCTATCCCTCATTCTATCTATCCCTCTCCCTTTTCTCTCTCTTCGTCGCATGATGAAGGAATCCCATAAGGGGGAATACATGAGAATCCAAAGGGAGAAAGAAGAAAACAAAAAGGGGAAAGAAAAGGAATAAAAAGAAAAGAAAAAGGGGCAGGGGCCTGACGCATGAGCTGAATTTATACCCCATTTAGGAAAAAATCCTCCTTTCAAACTCAAAAGTGGAGATGGAATCTCAATCTGATGTTCCATTCAAAAGATATAGCCAAATGAACGCATGAGAATAAATTAATATTTAATTAATTAATTATTCCATGAAAATTTAAATGGTTTATAATTCCATAAAACTCCTATCATAGGGTAAACACCCTATTCTAGGACCAATAGATTTCTCATAAACATTATCCAAGGTTATCTGCTATAGGTTAAATGACCATTTTACCCCTTATAAGCATCTGGAAGTAAAAAAATCAAATTTCTACTCAAATTTCCTATCTGAAAAAAAATGGGTCCTTAAAAACTCCCCACCATAAATGTAACACATTAAGCTTCCATAGTACACTTCTCTTTGAATAATACAATAGCGTGTGATGTACGCAACACCGAGTTCAAGTGCACCATGACCTATCAAACTAGCCATTTAGAAAGCGGTTATAAATAGTAATAACCACATTTTGAATTTTATATATATTACATATAATTTTAACATTCATCTTTTGTGTTTCTTAGACATAATATAAGGACAAATTCAATTTTTCAGATAAAAGAAGTATTTTTCAAAAAATGCAGTTTTCCACTTTTTAATGGAGAACCCTTTATAAATCCAATATTTAACACTTTTATATATTATATTTGACAAAATAAAATTCTTCTTTAGAACTGGGACAACAAAATTTACTTTGGGTAAATTTTTGGTTTTTTTCTGATAAAATTCATTTTTTTATGAATAGTGAAAAATACTTTATTTTAATTCAAAACTTCCTTTTAATATAATTTATTTATGTGGTTAGATTATATTTTTAATTGGTTTTAAAGTGTAACTAGATTATATTTTTACCATTTAATCCAATTTTGGTCACTGTAACTAATTTCTATTTGAAATTGGACATAAACAAGTGTCAATCTTTTGATAGTTATTATTTCTTAAAAAACACGCTTTTGTTTTGACAACGAGAATTAATTTTAAATTAATTGATGCAACTTATATGTTTTGAATTTGGTAAAATAAACATCATTTTTGAATTCATAATTTTAAATATATCTTAGGATGAATTTTTGGTATTTTTCTGAAAAAATTCAATTTTGATGAATAGTGAAAACACTAAGTAGTAGTTAAAAAACGACTTTTTCATTTGAATGAAATTTTACCACTTCTGTGAATTTAATTTATAAAATATGACATATATGGTTGTTATTAGTAAGTAAAATGTGGTTTAATAAGATGAAAATAATTTTTGGTGAATAGTAACTTTTGACTTCTATTTACCATAGTTAAAGGTAAATAGGGTAATTCAAGGTAAAAATAATATTATAATAATATTAAATTACCCTAACATGTGTCTTAATCCTATTGGTTGATATATTTTCAACCATTGTAATCCTTGGGTCAATTTTTGGACCCCATGGAGCCACTTAAGAGTGATAATGGCACTTTATATTAATTAATTTAAAGTAAAGACAAAAATGACTTAAACATATATCTTTTAGTAAATCAATTTTTACATGGGGTTATATAAGTTATATCTTCGACTATAAATATTCATTAGAAATCTAAAAATATTTACTACATCATGGTATTTTTTAATAATTTTTATACATCAAATAAATAAAATTATTTATGACACAATAATGATGTAGTGTTTACCTCATTAATTGATGATTTAAATAAATAAGATAATAAAGATTAAAAAAATATCCAAAACATATCCAATTATTATTGGATGATTTTATTTAGACCATTAGTCATCGTATCTTCTACTTTAATTAGTTTTGGACTTTTAGAAACCGAAAATCATTATATAATAAAATAATATTTTCACACTTTCCTAAAGAGCCCCTCCTCCCCCTTATAAAAATCCCTCACTTCTAACCCATTCCTTAGAATTCTCAAGCCCCTTGGCCCATAAAAACTCTACTCAATTAAGCTCCCTAAATCCCTCTCTTCCTACTATAATCCTTACCTTAGGTAGAAGGTACTTAAAGTAAACCTTTTGGTTCAAACCAAAGGGAGATACCCAATTTAAAGGTAATGTATTCTCTTAAGTTATTTTGTTTTATTTTACTTATCCAACCCCATTAACTCTTTTTATTCATTTATTTTATAACCAAACCTGTATTATCAATATACTAGGATGTTTTTATGAGAATGATTCGAACTAAACCTACACACACCTCCGTCTAATAGTTAAAGAACATACTGTTTCTGTCGGCAGTGAACTACTGCCTCACGAAACGATGATTATTCAATCTTCTTCTACCACCTCTCATGGTGGACATTATGATAGCACTATATTTATATATGATATATATTATGTTTATTTTTTCTCTATTATTATGTAACTTTTATTTACAAACATACCTTTATGCTTTCCAATATGTGTAAACATGATAATTTCATTTGTGGAAGTGCGGACTACCGCCCCCTCAAAGTGATATGACTCATTCATGCCATACATGGAACGTATAGAGGATGGAGTTAATTAAATTACATAACATGGATATTATACTGGAATTATAATATACCTATGTATTATTAAGTTTTCACTCCTTTAAATATAAAATATAAATGAAAGCAGCGTTCATGTGTACCTACGGCTTACCGTCTCCATGAACGGTGCATTTCATTTCTTAACTTTAAATGGTATGGAATATTATAAATACATATACACTGAATATATATGATATGTATGATATCTAAATCATTAATATCATTATGGAGATAATTTAATTTTGACCACATGGACAATTTGTAATTATAACAAGTTCATTTTTTACTAAAGTTCCGAACATCGACAAAATGTCTCATATGAACTCAAACAATTAACTAATTGTTATAGAAAGGTAATAAGTGATATAAAAGGAATAATAAACTTGAAAAATATTCTTAATAAAGTATAAATTAACTTAAGTTTATTATTTAGGAATAACACAGAACATACGAGTCAAGTCGGACACAAGGTAAGAGCTTTCTTATCTCACTTTTAATTCCGTGAGATTTCCATTATTCGCCACTTATTTATTGCATGTGGTGTATTTATGCACTACCATTTGATATATATTGTCATTATTCTCTTTATATTCATGGTATTTTGTGATTTATTTGTTGGTTATTAACTTTTGGTCATACGACTTGATTGATTACAACGTGGTAAGGGGTTTTTATCTCACTTCTTATTTCCATGAGATTCATGTTATATTGCCACTATTTCCTTTTGTGTGGTTTATGTACTGCCCATGATTGTATTCCTTGTATAATATAATTTAATTTATGGGTATTTACATCTTTATTGTATGATCCTTCTTTCATGGGGTGTATGTTTCGTAAGTCACCAAATCAGTAAGGGAATTTCTAATTTTGATTTCCACTCATTTGGTTTTACGCAAACTTCATTGATTACTTTACTCCAAGATTATGTGTGAAATCACTATTTATTTATTTATTTAGTAATTTCCACTCCCCTTTGTGTGGATATGCTTTTTATACACATAATCACTCCATTGATAAATTCTCAAGTCATCGATATGGACTTGATAAGAGTAATCTTAACTCAATCACTACAGGAAAACGGTCATTTCGCAGCAGTTTTTTCGTGGCGGTTTAAAAACCGCCGCCAAATGTCTTAATTTTTTTTTTAATTTTTTTGTTAATTTTTTCAAGGATTAGCAGCGGTATTTAAAAAACCACCGCGAAATATCTCCGGTTTGGGTAAAACTGCCACGAAATGAAAGGAAAAAAATAAAAAAATATGAGAAACCCTGAAATCACTAAAACGACCATAACTTTTGATCCGGGTGTCCGTTGGAGCGCCACGTCCAGTCAAATCGAAGCCCATGAAGAGATCTAGAGGAATGTATAATCAAAACCATGAGACGGTCTAAGGTGTGGAATATAAGAGAGTTATAAGAAAGTTGAAAAAAGTTCTCCAACTTCAAACGGACATAACTTTCGCTCCGGGTGTCTGTTCGGACTCCTCCACCTGCCAGATCATATTTCGTTTCATGAGATTCAGTTTGACTAGTAGCGGCACCTACATGGACTTCTGGATCATAAGTTATGGCCTTTTTAGTGGGTATCGGGTTTGTTATGTTTTTCGATGCCTCGTTTCTAGCACCCGTTCCCCATTAGTTTTTTTTAAATGGTCATAACTTCTGATCTGCCGATCCATTCAGTCACTTTCACCTATCAGATCGAAGATTGCTTTAGGATCTTTGATTTGACTGGTCGCGGATCTGGAACGGACTCTCGGATCATAAGTTATCTCCGTTAATGTGAGTCCAATGTTTTTGTCACTTTATGACTGTTTTGACGGGTTTTAACGGTTGCTCCATTTATTACTGTTTATTTAGGTTTCCATGACTTGTTATCTTTATTAATTGTTTTTTGTGGGTTATTATGATGATTATGTTGAATTCTTAAGGGGTTTTCCAGAGTTTTCATGAGTTTGCATGCGTTCCCATGCTTTCTAATGCTTCCTTCTTCATGATTCTCCATCTGTTTTCATGCGTTTTCATAATTTTTCATCCCTTATCACGCCTTTTCGTACTTTTTCATGTGTTTCATTTACTATTTATTATTTATCATTTATTATTTATAATATACTTTAATTTATTTATTATCTATTATTTGTTACTGGTTATTTATTATTTATTATTTATTTATTTATTATTTATATTTATATTAATTTATTATTTATTATTTATTATTTATTATTAATAATAATAATAATAATATTTGTTACTGGTTATTTATTATTTATTATATATTATTTATTATATATTATTTATTATATATTATTTATTATTATTAATAATAATATTTTATTTATTATTTATTATTTATTATTTATTATTTATTATATATTATATATTATTTATTATATATTATATATTATATATTATATATTATATATTGTCATTTATTTATTATTATTTATTGTTTATTATTTATTGTTTATTGTTTATTGTTTATTTTTTATTTTTTATTTTTTATTTTTTTATAATTATTAATTATGTGCTATTTATTATTATTATTATTTATTGTTTATTATTTATTGTTTATTATTTATTGTTTATTGTTTATTATTTATTGTTTATTATTTATTGTTTATTATTATTATTTATCATTATTATTTATTATTTTTATTTATTATTTATTATTTATTATTTATTATTTATTATTTATTATTTATTATTTATTATATATGTGTTATTATCGATTATTAATTGTTGTTTATTATTTATTAATTATTATTTATTATTTATTTAATTATAATTATTAATTATGTGTTATTTATTATTATTCTTATTTATTGTTTCTTATTTATTATTTATTATTTATTATTTATTATTTATTATTTATTATTTATTATTTATTATTTATTATTTATTATTTATTATTTATTATTTATTATTTATTATTTATTATTTATTATTTATTATTTATTATTTATTATTTATTATTTATTATTTATTATTTATTATTTATTATTTATTATTTATTATTATTTATTATTTATTATTATTTATTATTTATTATTATTTATTATTTATTATTTATTATTTATTATTTGTTATTTATTATTTATTATTTTTATTTATTATTTATTATTATTTCTTATTTCTTATTTATTATTTGTTATTTGTTATTTGTTATTTATTATTTTTTATTATTTTTTATTTATTTTTTATTATTTTTTATTATTTTTTATTTATTATTATTTATAGTTTTTTATTTATTATTTATTATTATTTATTATTATTTATTATTATTTATTATTATTTATTATTATTTATTATTATTTATTATTATTTATTATTATTTATTGTTTCTTATTTATTATTTATTATTATTTATTCTTTATTCTTTATTCTTTATTATTTATTCTTTATTTTTTGTTTATTATTATTTATTATTATTTATTATTTATTATTTATTGTTTATTGTTTATTGTTTATCGTTTATTGTTTTTCATTTATTATTTTTTATTTATTATTTATTATTTATTATTTATTATTATTATTTATTACTTATTCTTTATTCTTTATTCTTTATTCTTTATTCTTTTAATTTCGTAATTTTATTATTTTATTATTTTACTTTCATAATTTTATAATTTATGTAAATATTATTATAATTTATTTGTTATTTATTATAATAAATAGTAAATAATAATAAATAACTCAATAAATAACTAATAAATCAATAATTATTAATTATTAATTATTGGTTATTAATTATTGATTATTGCTTATTGTTTAATTATTATTGAGTTTATATCTATTAGTTATGTATTATTTGTTTTTTAAATTAGTATATATAAGTATATTAAATTCTGTTTATTAATCACATGACGAGCCTACTGGAGTGGTAATGTCTTTGGAAAATATGCAAGAGTTTAGGGGTTCAAATCTCACCAAATGCAGTATTTCTTTGGGCATGTGCATGGGCATGAGCATGCATGCATGGATAAATTAAATAAAGTAATGCGAATTAAACGAAATAAATAAAATAAATACGAAATAAATAAAATAAATATGAAATAAATAAATAAAATACGAAATAAATAAGTAAAATACGAAATAAATAAATAAAATAAATAAAAAATAAATAAATAAAATACAAAATAAATAAATAAAATACGAAATAAATAAATAAAATAAATACAAATAAATAAATAAAATACGAATAAATAAATAAAATATGAAATAAATAAATAAAATAAATACAAACTAAATAAAATAAATAAATAAATAATTTAAAAAAATAAATAAAAATAATAATTTAAAAAAATAAAAAAAAAGTATTTAAAAAAATAAAAAAAAATTCAAAAAACTGCCGCTAAAAAACGTTCTACGATGGTTTTGAAAACCGTCGTGAATAGTTTCCCGATGCACAATTTAGCGGTGGTTTTTCAAAATCGCTGCCAATTGGTTTGGCGGCGGTTTAAACTGCCGCTAAATCTGCATTTTTCCGTAGTGAATTTCCATTCATTGAGTTAAACATCCAAGTCATTGGTGTTGTTGTTACAAGAATATGTGGGAATTTCCTCTGATTGTTTTATACTGAATATCTAATAATATTTAGTGTATTTATATTTTTCACACATAATTATGTCATTGATTTATCCTTAACCTGAGGATACAATCTTTATAATGGATTTCATCTCAATTTACATTCTATTGAGACTTCTTTGTTGTTATACACCAATTCACTTTTATATGGTGTATATACTGTACTTTGACATAGTATATCATGAATCCCTTTATTCTCATGATATTATAAAGTTTATATTTCCTCAATTATTTGTATTCAAACATCTCTCTTTTGGTTAGGAACTCTTACTAAAATATCATTTTAAATGTTTTAAAGATTTATTCTTCTAAATGTTTCTCATTAATGTCCATGTTTTAAAAATTGTTTTAAGGATTTATTTATATGGACATTAATGTTTTAAAATTAAAATTCCTTTTAAAAGTTTCAAATTGGTATAGGAAACTTTGATTCAAAAATCTATTTTTAACAGCTTCTTGATAATTATGTGAGTTTTAAATGATTTCAAAATAGAAATAGATATTTCTCTCAAATAGTTTTGATTTCATCTATGTCAACATCCTTTGATGGATTTTAAACTTGTTTTAAGTTAATTTATTATGATACAATATTCCATATTGTATTAAAGGTTTTTTGATATGTTTGACTGTGGATTTGTTATTTTTATACCATTCATGGTTTATGGTTAAAGTATTAACATTTTGTATGCTAGTTTTAATATGAATGTTTATGTTATGTTTCAATATTTTCATATGAGGAATTCATTGGACTTAGTAAGTGATAGGTGGAGCCTGTTATAGCTCCTCGATGCATCGATAGGTCTCGTGAGACAAACTAGTGTCTTGGCACAAGGCCTTGACAAAATCTTATTTGTAGTCTTGGCACGAGGCCTTGACTGTGTGGTTATGATGTCTGGAATTATGCATTACATCATTATGAAATTGGATATTGATATTGAATGTGATTATTTGACTAGTAGAATATCTATATGAATAAGTAAATGGAATTATTCGATTTATCTTTTCCATATTAAGCTGAATTTTATGTTTAAAAGTCTTGTGTTTTAGTCTTACACATTACCTTAAATGTTTATTCTTATTTATGATAGTTCTGCTATATTGTTATCCTTACTGAGCATTCGAGCTCACCCCTTTATTATGTTTTATTTTTCCTAGGATTCATAGAATTATATTATGATTAAACTACCGGAATAGGCTAAGGGATATAAGAGTGTTCAAAGGGGACACAATGTTGTTGTTGTTTTATTATTTCATGATGTAATGTAAAACTTATGTATGTATCTAGTACTTCCAAGGCTACTTAACTTATCGGTCTTTCGGGACATGATTCCTTGTATCATGTCAATGTTATGTAATAATGCATCGATTCTGGGTAATTGGGGTTGGGGCATTACATTTGGTATCAAAGAAAGTTTAGTACAAACCTTGGAAGCTAGATTTAGAAAAACTCTGATTAGAAAACACTACCCTAAGATAGATTTTGAGGATTAGTATAGAAGAACATCCAAAAATTTTGGTAATGTAAATATTAGGCAGTTTTTCTAAGCAATACATCCCTGTCTGGATACGAGAAGGTAGAGGCGGGTCTAGAACAAATGTACCTAGAAGTGAAAACTCCAACATGGAGTTTTGGGCTTGACCAGGGGTATCCTAGTACATGAAAATGGGCCTTGTTTCACTCTTGGTTACGACACTCCCAGGGGATATGCTTAGGATAATTCACATTTTATTTACAAACCAATTTGAAGGATTTTAATATAAGATGAGAATAAATAACCTTGGTTAATCCTGAGGTGTTTTAGATTGAAAATAAGGTGTCATGATATTCTCTAAATGATTTTATGACTCACATTATGCTTTCTTGTGTTAGTCAATGGATGGATTTAAAGGAAGTCATAGTAACATTGAACTTGACGTACAAGGTGGGTACGGTGGTGTAAATGAGCAACAAAATGGAATGTTGATAGGTGTAAAAGATATCATATTCATGCCGAATCAGTTTTCCAAAAATATGATCAACAACTTATATATTAACCAACTCCCGAACTCAACAAACAAGAGAAAGGTGGTAAATGATAAGAGCTCCACTAGTGGAAACTGTGGAGAAAATAAATCTCAATTTCCATCATGCTAGAATTGTGTAAGGAGACACCCAAGAAAGTGACTCAATAGAACAAATAAATGATTTATGTGTGGGAAAGAAGGACATAAAGTAAATAATTGCTGAGGAAAAATGAAGAGTATTATGGAAGAAAATAAAAATGATCCTAATAATTCAATTACAGTCATTTGTCGTAAATGTAGGGGACATTGTCATTACCTGAGTCAATGCCCTATTCTATAGGATAACCTCTAAGTCAAGGAAGAACCTATGTGGAAATAAATGGATGGAGAAATGTTTAAAAGTATGGGATTACTTTGTAAGACTATTCTCTTGTATGAGTAACCATGTAGTTTGTTATGTGAAAATTCTATTTGAGGAAGAATTTTCTTTTATTTTTTGGATATAGTTATAAAGAACCATTTGGGTTTATATGATCCTTGAATTTGAGGTAATTATAGGTTATTAATTTTTGGGATGAAAATGTGAGGTATGAGATAACATTTGTGGTTAAATTATGTTATGATTATTTTGGGGAATTTATCTCATTTTGAGAATGTTATAAAATATAGTTTTTGAAAAAGGACAACACGCAGACCGTGTGACAACCCGTCGCTTCGAACAAAGCTGTAGGAATCGAACCCACAACCAAAGTGTGACTGGGATTTATCGCCTACCACTAGACTATGTGAAGTCCCTAGTTAGTGTGACTAATTATTTTTAGTTAAATGTTTTATTGATCAATAATAAGTTGATTTGGGATCTTATGTTTATCAAATGGATATCATTAGTATATGAAAATGATTTAGTGATTAAGTGATAAATGCAATTTTGGAAGACGTTCGCTCTATTGGGAACACTATATGCCTAAGGAAAATATAATATTATGATATTTCATTTAAGGAGTAATGGTGGATTTTTATCTATGTTTTTATTCTGGACTTATAACGATTTAGGTTATTTATGGAAATTATTAACCTATCATTGAGAATATATGATTAGGTTAATTACTTTTAAGTATGCGACTTTAAGGGTAGTCGATGTTATTTGGAGATACAATTTAATGTGGAAGACTATGTAATCAAATTATTATGAGTTTTGGGTTTCAATCTTAGTTTGGATTATATTGAAGTATTTTAAGGACAATTGTTTATTGAATGGTATTTATTGAACTTTGGGTATTGTTTTTTCTTAATTTTAGAAATTAAGATTAGTAGTTCTTTCTCTAAAGTATTATCCTTTTTGGGGGTCATCTGATCTTGTACTAACTATTTTGGTTTTGGTTAATCTCTAAAGACAGGGTAAATATATAGTTCAACCTTTGTGGATTATTTGATTCTATGTAAGTTGATTCTAGCGCTTCAGGTGTGACCAAGTCATCTTGAATACACATCGTTTGGAGTAAAATATGATTTTGTGGTAGAAATTAGTTAAAGGATGGAACTCTACTTATCAAGTATTTTTTTCTTTCTTATTCTATGAAGAAATTAATTCTTAAACTTTAGGGAAAGGATCTTAAACCCAAAAATGTGTTATCTTAATGCCTTATGTTATTCATCATAGATTTATGGCTTTGAGGCCCTCAATTTTCCATTAACTTGTTTGGGATTGATGACCTCAATCACTCCTTATAAATATTTATCTTTTTCCTCTAATTATAATTGCCACCAATGTTCACCTATTCGAAATCCTAATTTTGTGGTGAATTTTTCATTTCTCTGTCCCTCTTATTAAGACAAAAATTTATTAACCCTATTTCCGATGTGGGTTTTCCACAAAGGTATTTTCTATTTTTTTTTTTACTTTTATTTCTGAAGAACAATTTCAAATTGTTAGGACGCAATTTATTTAAGGAGAGAATAATGTAACACCCCAAGCTTCCACGGTACGCTTCTCTTTGAATAATACAATAGCGTGCGATGTACACAACACCGAGTTCAAGCACACCATGACCTATCAAACTATCCATTTAGAAAGAGGTTATGAATAGTAATAACCACATTTTGAATTTTATATATATTAAATATAATTTTAGCATTCACCTTTTGTGTTTATTAGACATAATATAAGGACAAATTCAATTTTTCAGATAAAATAAGTATTTTTCAAAAAATGAAGTTTTCCGCCTTTTAATGGAGAACCCTTTATAAATACAATATTTGACATTTTTATATGTTCTATTTTAAAAAATAAAATTATTCTTTAGAACTGGGACATCAAAATTTACTTTGGGTTAATTTTTGGTATTTTTCTGATAAAATTCATTTTTTTATAAATAGTGAAAAATACTGTATTTTAATTCAAAATTGCCTTTTAATATAATTTATTTATGTGGTTATATTATCATTTTAATTGGTTTTAAAGTGTAAATAGATTATATTTTTACCATTTAATCCAATTTTTGTCATTTTAAGTAATTTTTACTTTAAAATTGGACATAAGCAAGTGTCAATCTTTTGATAGTTATTATTTCTTAAAAAACACACTTTTTGTTTTGACAACAGGAATTAATATTAAATTAATTGATGCAACTTCTATGTTTTGAATTTGGTAAAATAAACATAATTTTTGAATTCGGAATATTAAATATTGCTTAAGCTGAATTTTTGGTATTTTTCTGAAAAACTTCAATTTTTGATGAATAGTGAAAACACTAATTAGTAGTTAAAAAACCGACTTTTTCATTTAAATGAACTTTTAACACTTCTGTGAATTTAATTTAGAAAATCTGACATACATGGTTGTTATTAGTAAGTAAAATATGGTTCAATAAGATGAAAATAATTTTTGGTGAATAGTAACTTTTGACTTTTATTTACCGCGGTTAAAGGTAAATAGGGTAATTCAAGGTAAGAATTATATTATAATAATATTAAATTACCCTAAAATGTGTTTTAATCCTATTGGTTGATACATTTCTGACCATGTGAATCCTTGGGTCGATTTTGGGACCCCATGGGGCCACTTAAGTGTGATAATGACACTTTATATTAATTAATTTAAAGTAAAGACAAAAATGGATTAAACATATATCTTTTAGTAAATAAATTTTTATATGATGTTATATAATTTATATCTTAGACTATAATTATTCATTATAAATATAAAAATATTTCCTACATAATGGTATTTTTTTTATAATTTTTATACATCAAATAAATAAAATTATTTATGATACAAAAATGATGCAGTGTTTACCTCATTAATGAATGATTTAAATAAATAAGATTATAATGATTCAAAAAATATCCAAAACCTATCCAATTTTTATTGGATGATTTTATTTATACCGTGATTCATTTTATATTCGACTTTAATTAGTTTTGGAACTTTAGAAACCGAAAATCATTATATAATAAAATAATATTTTCACACTTTTCTAAAGAGACCCTCCTCCCCCTTATAAAAAGACCTCACTTATAACCCATTACTCACACTTCTCAAGACCCTTGTCACATCCAACCTATGCCCAATTAATCTCCCTACATCCCTCTCTTCCTCCTAGAAGCCTTACTTTAAGAATAAGGCACTTCAAGTAAACCTTTTGGTTCAAACCAAAGGGAGATACCCAATTTAATGGTAACGTCTTCTCTTAAGTTCTTTTGTTTTATTTTACTTCTCCAACACCATAAACTCTTTTTATTACTTTATTTTATAACAACAACAGTATTCTCAATATACTAGGATGTTTTTATGATAAGTATTCTGACTAAACCTACACACACCTCCGTCTAATTGTTAAAGAACATACTGTTTCTGTGGGCGGCAAACTACTGCCTCACGAAACGATGATTGTTCAATATTCTCCTACCACCTCTCATGGTTTCCATTATAATGGCACTATATTTATATATGATATATATTATGTTTATATTTTCTCTATTCTTCTATAATTTTTATTTACAAACATACCTTTATTCTTTCCAATATTTGTAAACACAATAATTTCATTTGTGGAAGTGCGAACTACCGCCCCCTCAAAGTGATATGACTCATTCATTACATACGTGAAACATATAAATTATGGAGTTAATTAAATTAAATAAAATTTATATTATACTGTAATTATAATATACCTATGTATTATTAATTTTTCATTCCTTTAAATATAAAATAGAAATGAAAGTAGCGTTCATGTGTACGTACGGCTTACCCTCTCCATGAACGGTTCGTTTCGTTTCATAACTTCAAATGATATGGAATATTATAAATACATATAAACTGGATATATATGATATATATGATATCTAAATCATGAATATCATTCTGGATATAATGGAATTTTGACCACATGGACAATTTGTAATTATAACAAGTTCATTTTTTACTAAAGTTCCGAACATCGACAAAATGTCTGATATGAACTCAAACAATTAAATAATTGTTATAGAAAGGTAATAAGTGATATAAAAGGAATAATAAACTTTAAAAATATTCTTAATTAATTATAAATTAACTTAATTTTATTATTCACTAATAACACGGAACATACGAGTCAAGTCGGACACAAGGTAAGGGCTTTCTTATCTCACTTTTAATTCTGTGAGATTTCCATTGTTCGCCACTTATTTATTGCATGGGGTGTATTGTGTAATTCCATTTTATATATATTATCATGATTCTATTTATATTCATATTGTTTTTTGATTCATTTTTTGGTTATTAACTTTTGGTCATATGACTCGATTGATTACAGCATGGTAAGGGGTTTTCATCTCACTTCTTATTTCTATGAGATCCATGCTATATTGACACTATTTCCTTTTGTGTGGTGTATGTACTAACCATGATTGTATTCCTTGTGTAATATAATTTAATTTATGGTTATTTATATCTTCATTGTATGATCCTTCTTTCATGGGGTGTATGTTTCGTAAGTCACCAAATCAGTAAGGGAATTTCTAATTTCAATTTCCACTCATTGGGTTTTACGCAAACTTCATTGATTATTTTACTCCAAGATTATGTGTGATATCACTATTTATTTATTTATGTATTAATTTATATTCCCATTTTTTTGGATATTCTTTTGATACACATAATCACTCCATTTATAAATTCTCAAGTCATCGATGTGAACTTGATAAGAGTAATCTTAACTCAATTTTCATTCATTGAGTTAAACATCCAAGTCATTGGTGTTGTTGTTACAAGAATATGTGTGAATGTCCTCTAATTGTTTTACAATGAATATACAATAATATTTAGTGTATTTATATTTTTCAAACATAATTATGTCATTGATTTATCCTTAACCTAAGGATACGATCTTTATATGGGATTTCATCTCAATTTACATTCTATTGAGACTTCTTTGTTGTTATACACCAATTCACTTTTATATGGTGTATATATTGTACTTTGAAATAGTATATCATGAATCCTTTTATTCTCATGATATTATAAAGTTTAGATTACCTCAATTATTTTTATTCAAACCTCTCTCTTTTGGTTAGGAACTCTTACTAAAATATCATTTTAAATGTTTTAAATATTTATTTTTCTAAATTTTCTCATTAATGTCCATGTTTTAAAAATGGTTTTAAGGATTTAGTTATATGGAAATTAATGTTTTAAAATTAAAATTCCTTTTAAAATTTTCAAAGTGGTATGGGAAACTTTGATTCAAAAATCTATTTTTAACAGCTTCTTGATAATTATATGACTTTTAAATGATTTCAAAATAGAAAGAGATATTTTTATCAAATAGTTTTGATTTCATCTATGTCAACATCCTTTGATAGATTTTACACTTGTTTGAAGTTGATTTATTATGATACAATATTCTATATTGTATTAAAGCTTTTGTGATATGTTTGATTTTGGATGTGTTATTTTTATACCATTCATGGTTTATGGTAAAATTATTAACATTTCGTATGCCAGTTTTAATACGAATGTTTATGTTATGTTTCAATCTTTTTATATGAGAAATGCATTGGAATTAGTAAGTGATGGGTGGAGCCTGCTATAGCTTCTCGATGAATCGGTAGATCTCATGAGACAAAATAGTGTCTTGGAACAAGGCCTTGACAAAATCTTATTTGTAATCTTGGCACGAGGCCTTGTGTAAGAATACAGATCTTCTTTTCAGGTATGTTTTCCTTTTTCTGGTGTTTTTGAGAAAAAGAGGAGTTCCTGGAAATTTCTTAAGTACAGGCCATGTACTTTATAAGTACACATCATGTACTCAATTACTTTGGGTAGCTGTGTTTTGGCCGTGTAATGGTCATGCACATGACCATGTGTGGTGACCTGGAGACTGCCTAATGTGGGGGGTGGTTAAGGCAGGTACACGCCATGTACTTATAAATTACACACCATGTACTTTATTTTTATTTCATTAAACAGATCGGGGTCGCATCTAATTGGCATAAAGATCTTATTCTTCGCCTTCTTCATCCGAGAGCATCTGTACAGCTTGGATCTTCACTGATCCCCCGATTGAGCATCTTTTCTCTGAATTGACCGTCATCGATTGTGTTGGGATCTCCACGGTAATCTCTTCCTTCTTCTAGAGCTTCGTTTCCTGATTCCTCCTCTTTCAAGAGTTATCCTCATTTGAACGTTTTTAGCGCTTTTTTAGATCTACAGTGTTCTTGGGTGATTCAAGGATTGAGTTTCACATATAATGATCCTACAAAACTGAGGTAGGTGGTTTGTGCCTTTCCATAGATAGTCTTTGAGTTATATGTGAAAAAGTGCCCAATAACCTTGAACGGGGTATTTCTTGTTTATGGTTTCTAGCCCTGATATTTCCTGTTATTCCTTGTTTGTTTGGATAGAGGTTGATTATTTGTTTATAGGGTTAACTTTGATATTCTATGGAGGTTTTTCCCATGTTTGCGGGTTTTGGTCGTTTGGCCTAGTTTGCCTGTTAGGCTGCTTACTTCCATGTCGAGTATTGTAAGAT
Organism: Viscum album; assembly: GCA_963277665.1. NCBI lineage: Eukaryota > Viridiplantae > Streptophyta > Magnoliopsida > Santalales > Viscaceae > Viscum > Viscum album. Next base: position 693,037,512 of record OY728131.1, read on the forward strand.
GGGTGATTTTATCTGATATGTTGTTATGATGTCGACTATTTAGCTAAGTAGTTTTTGAGGTATACTTTGGCTGTTATATATCACTGTGCTCGATTGACTTACACAGGGATATGGGAACCTGGTGTAGTAGACCATAGGGGGAATGGACGCTAAGGGCTTCCCCATAGTGTATGTTTTACTGTTACGATGTGAGATCATAAGGGGTATGGATGTAAGTGCTTCCTCAAAGTGTTTGTAGTTCCTCGATACAGACCATAGGGAGAATTGAATGTTGAGTTCTTCCCCAGAGTGCCTTTTAGTTACTGATACGAGACTATAGGGGGAATTAACGGTGAGTGCTTCATCAGAGAGTTTGTCTAAAGCTGAACCAGAGGGTTTAGTCTGTGGGTACTTCCCAGAGGTTTGATTGTGTTTGTTTTGGTTTAACCAGAGGGTTTAGGCTATGAGTACTCCTCAGAGGGTTACCTGCTTGTGATTAGCTACTTACTTGGTATTTTGAAAGTTGAATGCATTTTAAACTGCAGGATTGTTTACTTTTAAGTACTTCCTTGTTTACTTCTTCTCTTTGCTTATTTCCTGTCATATATATTCACTAACTATTATGAAAAAATATTTGGGTGGTTGCCTATTGGTATTAGTCTCACACCCTGTTTGGTTCATTCTTTTGGTCCCAAACAGATTATATTGCTGCAGGTATAGATAAGGAAAAGCATCCTTCTACTTCAGGTACTTGATTACTGAGGAGTTGGAGAGCATGGGACCAAGTTGAGGCTTGCGATGTTGATGAGTTGTTTCTTATTTTCTTTTTTACTTGGGTTTTATTCTGTATTCCAGAACTGTGACTTGTTTGGCTATTCTCTTATACATATGTATCATACATCATTTTTTTATATGTGTGCTGGTTTATTCTTTCAGTCTTCCATTGTTTTCTTTTGTATGATATTATTAATGCTTCCGCTATTGTTATCTACTTTGTTCCACTGTGATACTATTCCAATGAGGGCATAGTTTCCCCACTATCACACCCAAGGCCATCGCTTCTAGTCGGCAGCCTTTGGCATTCAGGGAAATGCGCTTGAGTCCATGTGACCAATCGGGTACGGGGCGCCTCTGGGCGGCTTCCAGAACCGGGACGTTACAAAGTGGTATCAAAGGATTCTTTTCTTCTTGACTTACCGTTTGGAGACTATAGCCAGGGAAAGGAAGGAATAGGTACTTGTTAATAATTTGTGCTTGGGAGTAGCTAACTCATGTATAGGGAAAATCCAATTTACCTCGTATATTACAGTTTTTCTGGTTTTTCAATTATTACTGTTGATTTGATTTCACCATTGGGTGATTTACATGATTTGTGCTATTATTGTTTATATTATTGAGGTTTTATTTCTATTGAAACCCGATGAGATGAGGGTATTCCATCTCATGCATCATATATGCACTTATTAGAAATCACATGTCATGCATTCCTGCCATGCCATCTAGTGTGCATCAGTGATTTCATGTTATTGTGATAGATGTTGTTCTAGATATGCTTGTTGTTGTGATAGATGCCTTGAGAGAATACCTGCTTTGATAGGGTATTGAATTGTGTAAGTTTTGTTTGAATGAACACAAAACTTTGGTTTTTAAGGTGTTATGGGCCCTCATGAATCATAATTTGGTGAATCATTGCTCTGTTATCCTTGTTTATGACACATATCAAATTCCAAGGTTTGATTCACAGGGAGTATGGGCCCTCACAGATTGGAATTTGGCACTTTGATGTTCGTTTCAGTGTTTTTCTGGGCTCCAAAGTAGTTTTTGAGGCTTACTTTCCGGAAAAACCTAGAATACATGGCGTGTATTGGTAAATACATGTCATGTGTTCTTCTATTCGGGAAGAAACTATTTTTCTTAAGTATATGTCATGTACTGTATGTACACACCGTGTAGTCCCTAATTGTGTCATAGACTGTGTGGGTAGAGACACGGGGTTGGGAAATCTTTGGTAGGACACGTTGTGTACCGGATGTACACATCGTATTGTAGAACTATATAACCAATCATGTGACTAACAACACGGGTCAGTTGAGTCTTCCTAGTACACGTTGTGTCTAGCACAAACACGCCGTGTAGAGTCAACCATGTAACTGGTTGTGTCTCTAACAACACGGGTCAGTGAAGCTCGTCTAGTACATGTCGTGTCTGGAATGAACATGCCATTTAGTCTTGTTCTAGGGGAGAAATATGTGTATTGGACATGTAGAAGGACTCAGGCAGGGGAAGATGATTCAAGTACACACTGTGTGTTAGGACAACACATTGTGTGTATGGGGTGTTACACGACCTGTGTTGGAAAAATTACACACCCATGTGAAGGCTTAAGGGAACATTCTGTGTAGTGATTATACATGCCATTTATCCATGTTTTGAAAAACTTGAATGCTTTATTTCTCCTGTCCCCTCCTTTCAATTATAGTTTTTAGTCATTTTTAATCTTGATCTAAGTTGTGCGCTTGACCTTGTAGATTCATTCCACCGAGACGTCCTCTAGTTGTATGCCAGTTCTAGGGAAGTGATCAGACACCGTACATGGCTGATCAGAGACTACCAGCGAATCCTCCAGTTGTTCTAGTCTTGGAACCAACCATCATTCTAGACACAGGTGTCGATGAATTGTTCTGAGAGGGTTTTATGAGGTTCATGTAGACCTTCTGAGGAGTACCGCATCCTGCCCCATCTATGGAAGAGCTGACGTGGGTTTTCCAGCAGCAGTATCCTCCCACCTTCTCAGGGGATGGAGGACCTCAGGCTTCAGAGTCATGGTTGAAATCCATGCTTTATATCTTATAGCATCTAGAGATTCCTCTAGAGATGAGGGTGAATCTCACTATGTATATGCTACGAGAATCCACCAAGATATGGTGAGATGTGATCTCATAGGCGGGATGCCAATAGGTTATGGCGTGGGATGAGTTTCAGAGTACCTTCTATGACTACTTTTATCCGAAGACTTTGAGGGCTGATCGAGCCCGAGAGTTCATGAGTCTGGAGCAGGGTACTCTTTCAGTCATGGAGTACTCTTCTTGTTTCATAGAGCTGCAGCACTTCACACCCATCCCAGGAGGTGATGAGTTATTCCTGGTAAAGAAGTTTGAGGATGGTCTTAGGAATGACATCCGATCTCAGGTGAACATCTTCAAGTTGACTTCCATCACTTCTATAGTCAACCAACACTGATCACGGAGTGAAATATGAGGAATTATGGAGCTGTGAGTTAGGGCGGTTCGACATCTGGAGTTAGTATCCCTTCTACTTGCAGCAGGAAGCATCGTAGGGAGTCGATGCGTGGAGATCCGAGGAGGCGAGAGACATCTTCTGGTATCCAGGTGGTGTGATACCAGTGCAGGAAGAGAGGGCATACGATGCCACATTTCCCGAGAGACCCAGTGTAGTGCCGATCATGTGGCAAGATGGTCACCTTCATCATTTCGGTTAGTTATTCTCACCAGCAGCTGGTGACAGGGGTTCTTTTATGACTCCATGTTTAGGAGCAGCACCACCAGTATCTCATCAGTCTGGGAACTGAAGTTCTTCCGGCCGTTCAAGTTGAGGTGGAGGTCATGGTCATGGTAGCTAGTTTTCAGTTTTTCAGTGACAACAGGGTGGATCAGCTCAGAGTGGTCAGGTAGGGTCGCAGGGCTGCATGCAGGTCAGACTTTTTCTATGGAGTATACCCAACAGGATCAGGATCTCAGACCCTCTACAGTTCGAGGTACGATTCTAGTTTCCTCAGTTTTAGCTTCTTCTCTTTTTAATATAGTGGATTCCCATAGCTTTATATATGTTGTTGTTGTGGAGATCCTTGGGATCTATATCTTTTCTTCTGATGATATATTGATGCTAGACACTCTCTTGGAAAATAGAACGGCTAGTGTACAACAATGCAAGGAGTTTCCTCTTGATATTGGTGGGTGTTACTTCTTATGGGACCTTTATGTCCTAGAGATGATAAGCTATGGTGTCATTCTCAGAATTTACTGGTTATTTCCCTTCCAGGTAGTTGTCTATTTCTATCATAGTAGGGTGAGTTTTACATCACCAAAGGGTAGATCGTTTCTTCATAAGGGTGAATGGGATGCTCAGGCGAGCAGAGTGGGACCTGGGCATCATGGGTTGGGATAAGTTACAGCCCAGATTGCTAGTCTATATCCGGATGACCAGGGGACTTCATAGATGGACTTCCCTCCAGTGGTGGATCGTTTTAGGGGCATATTTCCAAAGGACTTTTCAGATTTTCCTCCAGAGCGAGAGGTGGAATTTTCTTTTGAGCTTGCACTAGGAGTGGCACCAGTGTCTATTCCTCCTTATAAGATGGCTACACCAGAGTTACAGGAGCTTAAGAAGCAGTTGGAGGATTTTAAGGCTAAGCGTTTCATCTGACCCATTACTTCTCCTTGGGGTTTTTATGTCTAGTTTTCGAAGAAGGTGGGAAGTACCCTCAGACTTTGTGCAGATTATTAGAAGTTGAACCAGTTGACAGTAAAGAACAGATATCCCTTACCGAGGATCGATGATCTCTTTGATCAGCTTCGAGGATCTCAGGTGTTCTCGAAGATTGAATTGATATCTGGATACCATTAGTTGCACATTAGACCATATGATATACCTCTTACAGCCTTTCTGAGTAGGTATGGTCTATACGAGTATGTGGTTATGTCGTTCGGTCTCACGAACGCACCTATAGTTTTCATGGCACTGATGAACCAAGTGTTCCATCCATACTTGGATTCCTTTGTGGTAGTCTTCATGGACGATATCTTGGTGAAATATTACACTCGATGTGACCATGATAACCATATTGAGATTGTTTTGAGTACACTAAGAGGGAATCAGTTATATTCTAAGCTCTCAAAATTCCACTTTTAGATGGACTAGATTCACTTCTTGGGTCATGTTATCTTAGAGACAGGAGTATCAATAGACCTAGAGAAAGTGAGAGCAGTAGTCTCCTAGGAGTAGCCTAAGAACGTCTTTAAGGTATAGAGTTTTCTAGGGCTGGTTGGATACTACAAACATTTCATATAGGAATTTTCACTCTTAGCAGCACCACTGACAGGTCTGACTAAGAAGGGTGAAAAGTTCTTGTAGTCAGATTCTTGCGAGTCAACCTTTCAGGAGCTGAAATGGAGATTGAATTCAGCACCTATACTAGTATTTCCAGAGATGGGCAAGAGCTAAATTATTTACTGTGATGCATCAGGTATTAGGCTAGGAGCTGTGCTTATGCAGGGAGAAGGAGTCATTGTGTACAGGTCTCAGCAGTTGAGGCCATGTGAGAGGAATTACCCAACTCACAATCTCGAGTTGGCTACAGTTGTCCATGATTTACACTATTGGATACACTACATATTGGTAGAGCATTTTTTTTGTTTTCACCGACCACAAGAGTCTTAAGTATATCTTCACTCAGCATGATCTAAATCTGAGACAGTGAAGGTGGGTTGAGTACCTTCAGTCTTTTGAATTTGAGCTTGCCTATACGCCTGGGAAAGGAAACACAGTGGCTGATGTGATGAGCATGATAACTCATGTATAGGCAGTTCAGAAGGCCTATAGTGAGTGAAAACTTATCGATCTATTCTCTGAGATGAATTTAGAGGTGCATAACAGATAGGGGAATACGTTTATTTCTTCTGTAGTTGTTACCTCGACTCTTCTTGATCGAGTGCGAATGAGGCAGCTATCAGATTCAGAAGGCCTAGTCCTACGAGAAAGCATGCCAGGAGAGGACCCTATTCATGGGTGGATAGTAGGTGAGGATGAGATCTTGAGTTTTCATGGGCACGTATGGGTGTCAGTAGACATACGCGAGGAGATGATACGGGACTTTAATTCCTCAGTTTGGGTAGTTCATCATGTTGTCACCAAGATGTATTGTGATCTACACCATTAGTATTGGTGGCTAGGTATGAAGAGAGATGTTGCTGGTTTCTTCATGAGGTGTTCCACCTATCAGCAAGTGAAGGTGGAGCATCAGCGACCAGTAGGGCTTTTGCAGCAGTTACCCATTCCTAAGTGGAAGTGGAATGATGTCACGATGGACTTTGTGATAGGTTTTCTGAGGTCGCCTCAAGGGAATGATGTTATATGGGTTGTCATTGACAGACTCACAAAGGTTGATCACTTCTTGTCGATCAAGGAAACCTTCAGTGTTGATGATCTAGGAAGGTTGTAAATTTGAGAGATTGTACGTCTACATGAAGTACCGCACTCCATTGTTTCAGACAGGGATGCCTGTTTCACTTCTGGGATCTGGCAGGGGTTATAGAAGGCTTTGGGTAGGCAAGTACTTTTGAGTACATCTTACCACCCCCAGATAGATGGTCAGTTCAAGCATACGATTCAGGTGCTTGAGGACATGCTCTGAACATGCATCCTTGATTTTGGAGGTTCTTGGGAGAAGCACATACCCCTTGTGGAGTTTTCCTACAATAATAGTTTTCAAGTAACTATTTAGATGGAACCTTATGAGGATTTGTATGGTAGGCCATGTCGATCACCCTTATGCTAGTTAGAGGCAGGAGAGGTAGATACACTGGTACATCATCTTGTTCAGGAGACCATGGAGCAGATAGAGTTGATTCGAAAAAGGATGGCTACTGCACAGTCTCAGCAGAAGTCTTATGCGGATTGATGGAGACGACCTCTGGAGTTTAAGGTTGGGGATCAGGTTTTTCTACATGTCACACCGAGGTTGGGACACAGGAGGATTAGGAGAAAGGGAAAGCTTTCGCCAAGGTACGTCAGGCCTTTTGAGGTTTTGGAGAGAGTTGGTCCAATTTCCTATCGGTTACAGTTACCTCAGAGGTACCAGGCTATCCATGATGTATTCCATATCTCTCAGCTCCGACATTACTTCTCAGACTCATATCATGTTTTTCAACCTGAGGAGGTTTAGTTATAGGTGGATGCATTGTTTGAGGAGAATCCTATCCAGATTTTTGATCGAAGTGTGAAGGTTCTCAATGACCGGTCTGTTCATATGGTATGAGTGTTATGGCAGCATGGGTGAGTACAGGACAAGACTTGGGAGAGGGAGGTCAATGTACGATCGTAGTGGCAGGATATTTTTGAGGATTCTTCTTCTATTCCACCTTGCTAGGGAAATTTGGGGATGAATTTCTTTAAGTGGGGAAGTTTGTAAGAACCTGGATCTTCTTTTCAGGTATGTTTTACTTTTTCTAGTATTTTTGAGAAAAAGAGGAGTTTCTGGAAATTTCTTAAGTACAGGTCGTGTACTTTATAAGTACATGTCATGTACTCAGTTACCGTAGGTATCTGTGTGTTGGTCATGTAATAGTCGTGCACACGGCTGTGTGTGGTGACCTGGAGACCACCTAATGCGAGGTCCGGTTAAGTCAGGTACACACCATGTACTTATAAAGTAAACGTCATGTACTTTCTTTTTATTTCATTAAATGGACCGGGGTCACGTCTAATTGGAAGAAATCTCTTCTTCTTCACCTTCTTCATCCAAGAGAATCCGTACAGTGCGGATCTTCATCAAGCCCCTGATCAAGCATCCTTTCTCTGAATCGACCATCATCGATTGCATTGGGATCACCACGGTATGCTCTTCCTTCTTCTAGAGCTTCGTTTCCTGATTCCTCCACTTTCAAGAGTTATCATTGGCTGAACGTTTTTAGCATTTTTGTAGATCTCCAGTGTTCTTGGGAGACTTAAGGCTTGAGGTTCACATATAACAATCTTACAACACTGGGGTAGGTGGTTTGTTCCTTTCCATAGATATTCTTTGAGTTATATGTGCAAAAGTTCCCAATACCCTTAAACGGGGTATTGTGTGTTTATGGTTTTTAGACCTTCTATTTCTTGATATACCTTGTTTGTTTGGATAGATGTTGATTAGTTGTGAATAGGGTTGACTTTGATATTCTATGGATGTTTTTCCCATGTTTTCTGGTTTTGGTCGTTTGGCCTAGTTTGCCTGTCAGGTTGCATACTTCCATGCCTAGTATTATAGGATGGATGATTTTATCTGACATGTTGTTATGTTGTAGACTGTTTAGCCAATTATTTCTTGAGGTATACTTTGGCTGTTATATATCGTTGTGCTCTATTGACTTACACAGGGCTGTGGGAACCTGGTGTAGTAGACCTTAGGGGAAATGGATGTTGAGGGCTTCCCCAGAGTGTCTGTTTTACTGTTAAGATGCAAGATCATAGGAGGAATGGATGTAAGTGATTCCTTAGAGTGTCTGTAGTTCCTCGATGTCGGCCACATGGGGAATTGGATGTTGAGTGCTTCCCCAGATCACCTTTTAGTTACCGATATGAGACTATAGGGGGAATTGATAGTGAGTGCTTCCTCAGAGAGTATGTGCTAAAGCTGAACCAGAGGGGTTAGTGATTGGGTACTTACCAGAGGGTTGCTTGTGTTTGTTTTGATTGAACCAAAGGGGTTATGCTGTGAGTACTCCCTATAGGGTTACCTTCTTGTGATTAGCTGCTTACTTGGTATTTTGAAAGTTGAATGCATTTGAAATTGTAGGATTGTTTACTTTTGAGTACTTCCTTGTTTACTTCTTCTCTTTGCTTATTACCTGCCGTATATATTCAATGACTATTAGGCACAGATCTTTGGGTGGTTGCCTACCGTGATTAGTCTCACGCCCTGTTTGGGTCATGATTTTGGTCCCAAATAGATTATATTGTTGTAGGTATAGATAAGGTCAAGTTCCCTTCTACTTCAGGTACTTGATTGATGAGGATCTGGAGAGCATGGTACCAAGCTGAGGCTTTCTATTCTGAGGAGTTGTTTCTTGTTTTCTTTTGTACTTGGGTTATCTTCTGTATTCCAGCATTGTGACTTTTTTGGCTGTTTTCCTAGACATATGTATCATGCATCATTTTTTTATATGTGCACCAGTTTATTCTTTCAGTCTTCCGTTGTTTTCTTGTGTATGATATTATTACTTATTTCACTATTGTTATCTGTTTTATTCCACTATGTTACTCTGCCAATGAGGGAATAGTTTATCCCCTATCACACCCAAGTCCCTCACTACTAGTCAGTAGCCTCTGGCATTCGAGGAAATCCTCTTGAGGCCATATGACCAACTGGGTACGGGGCGCCTCTGGGCAGCTTCTGGAACTGGGATGTTACACCTTTACTATGTGGTTATGATGTCCGACATTATGGATTCCATCATTATGAAATTGGATATTGATATTTCATGTGATTATTTGACTAGTAGAATATACATGTGAATAATTAAATGGAATTATTTTATTTATATTTTCCATATTATGCTGAATTTTATGTTTAAAAGGCTTGTGTTTTAATCTTACACATTTTCTTAAATGTTTATTCTTATTTATGATAGTTTCTGCTATATTGTTATCCTTACTGAGCATTTGATCTCACCCCTTTATTATGTTTTATTTTTTCCAAGATGCAAAGAATTATATTATGATTAAACTGCAGGAATAGGCTAAGGGGTATAAGAGTGTTCAAAGGGGACAAAATGTTGTTGTTTTTTTTCATGATATAATGTAAGACTTATGTATGTATCTTGTACTTCCAAGGCTACTAAACTGGTCGGTCTTTTGAGAAATGATTCCTTATATCATTACAATGTTATGTAATAATGCACCGATTCTGGTTAATTAGGGTCAGGGCATTACAATAAACCTTCTCATCCCTAATAATCCTTGGTGGTAAACTAGAAACCATGCTCTCATCCTAAGAATCTGTGAAAATATTCCATCTTAACTGTCCAAAAACCAATCTTATAACATAAATAGCTATCTCCTACATGGGTTATACTTAATTATGACCAATCTAGTACTCCCCAAAATAAGAATACCCTTATCATCATCTCATAACCAAACACAAAGCTCAAAGGCTCACTGAAAATTCTAGATTTAAACTAAAAAAAAGGTTCATCGCCATCAAACATTCAATAGTGTATGTCCCACCATATGTCTTACCTCATACCTCTCCTTGAGTGCAATCTCAACAAGTTCCTTTATCAAACCAGGAAATATTATTAAAAGAAAAGAAGCTCAGTATAGAGGCGGTGCTCTTTTACTGTACTCAAGATGATTTCAAGATAGAATATGATCATTTATAACTATAATTACTCTAATATTCCATCAAAAGGTGTGTATATATCTCTATAATCCATGGTCACATCAAAAAAAAGCTATACTTTCCTTTAACCAACTCCCAACACCATGTCTCTTGACAATGTGTGTCCTGGTCCAAACACGAGTCAACTGCCTCACAACACCTGATTCATTTCTGATGTCTCCTCCACCACAGAGAAACATTTTTTATTTATCATAAATCCTGGGCAACCATGCCATGGTAAGTCTTGAAAGAATATGTACTCATTTCTCATACTTCTACTCATCAATTTAAGATTTATATGGTACCACACGCTACTGGCATGTACCTTTATCACCTGACTCATGAACCTATGAGTCATCCATCATAAGGCTAAGCTAATTGTGCTATATAGAATGATAACCTCCCTAATCCATAATATCCCTTGTAAATAATGTTCAAAACTGATCACCTCACTTGTACCAAAATTTATTCCATGACCACCTGTCACATGGAATTGTTTCAGTCACGAGCATTTACCCAGGCTCTGACTGCATTAGCAATAGTGGAAACACTGGTCAATAGGACAAGTCACCCGAATAGTCCTGCCTACTAATAAAAATACTGATACCAAATTACCCTAGGTGCTTCATCAAAATCCAAAGGCATCAACATAAATATATCTCAAAACACGAGCACTAACCATGCATTGGTATCAAATGAGAATATAATCGAGATCATTGCTTAAAAAGGCATCCATAAACTAGGGCCAACCCTACTCACGGGTTTCCCTCGATCAAAAAAAAACATAAAACTACAAGGTTATGATTCAAAACTAAGAGCCTCTAGGTCTCCCACCTAGCCCTACTGATCATGACTCTCAACTGGGTCACACGGTCTAACAATCTAGCCCAAAATATCAAATCTCTCCAAGGAAGGTAAATAACCACGATGACCTACCAGGGTTAAACTGTCAACATCATCCTATAAGGTCCTTAATCCCCACTGAGCATACTTATAAGGAACTACTACATGGAGTTCACAATAGAAACATAGAAGAGGTATAGAAATGAAACTCACTAAGAACCCTTGTATGGTAATAGCCCCTCAAAGTCCAATTCACCAAAAACATTCTAGTACCTATCGGCATCGTACTCAGTGAACCATAAACAAAGGTCATTTGAGTATAATGTCATTCAAAGTTATGTAGGAAAACATTATATAGTTTGTTAATAACACTTTATATAACAGAACCACAGAAAACAACACTCTACAAGGGGTCCAACACATGGGAATCACATTCCCTATTAACCTATCATAGTCACTGCACCTCATAATCATGAGGACTGAGTCATTATCCTCACCACCAAATTTCTCAATGTAGATCCACATAGCCAACCATTAGAAGGAAATATATATATATATATATAAGTTGGCCCATTTGAGTATAATTCCACTAAAAACCTATACAGGAAAATGAAATTTAGGTTTTTTTTACACTTTAAACAATTATCCTTTGTTTTTAGTAAAATTACACACTAGCATGCCTATATCATATGAATACTATATGCCAAATTTGATGAATGAGATTCCTATTGTCTTTCTTGTCCAAGATTCAAAATAAATATTTGGACTCCTTCTAATGGGAAAATAGCCAGAAATACAAAATAAATCATCACATCCACACAACATGTGTATCACTCAAAGAAAAAATTATATACAACTGTAACATCACAAATCAGAGTAGCAATCCCATAAACCTAGCAACCAAGAATTCTCACTAAAACAAGTGTCCTTGATGTACCATTCCAATATCCATCATAGGTTCCAACAACCAAGAATTATCACCAGATTTGGTGCTCCGAGCCAATTCACCACGAGGCCTGAAGAGTGTCTCTCTATATGCCAAAGGCTTCTATCTAGAATTAATGGAATAGGGTGTGTTTATGGAGAGAATATTCCCTCATATAAGAGTAAATACATAAAAATAACTAATATTCCAATAAATATTTCTTTTTTTTATAAAAATCATGAAACAAACAAGTACACAGGAGGAAGACAAAAAAAAGAGGCTAAGGAGGTCTAAAATAATGAAGGCCAAGGGAATAACCCCAAACTAGATCCACGCATCCAGAGGAAGACTACCCAGACTCAATAAAATCATAAGAGGCTCATATGGGTTCCGTCTTAATTCTAATAAATTTTCTACTTTGTTTCCCTCCCACCAAGTATGAAGAAAGACAGCCCCTTCATGCAACCAACCCATACACTGCTGAATGAGGTAGGCAATAGACCAGGGTGTGGATGTCTTTCCAAGAATAGAGCTGTGAATGATAGATGAATATGTTTCAATAACTGAGATAGACAGATTATGAGACATGAAAATATCTAGCCCATTAAGTAGTGCATTGGCCTCTGCCATAATTGAGATCCCTTGACCATAGAAGCTATTAAATTCTAGGTGCACTGACCCATTGTGATCTCAAACCACTCCTCCTCCATACATCATTCCAAGATTACTGGATCCATCAATATTGAGCTTCAAACCATGAATAGAAGGATACCAACAAACCCATCTACCTAGTCTCGTTGATTCTTGTATACATGTGGAGATACTTGTGGACTGTAAGAGAAGATTTAGGGGAGTGATGTTGTCCCACTTTTTAACCAGGATCATGAGATCAACCATAAGAAACCTAGAATGAACTTGGATAACTAGATTGTAACATCAAGTAACTTCTGTGTGAGTATCATTCCATAAATTCCAGATGTTCCAGCATCCCGCAGCCAAAAAAATAGTCCATGTAGTGTGAGAAGGTCTTGGAATGACGTCCTCCTCCAAATATATCAGATGAAAACCTTCCTCAATTCCCTACTGAATGTCAAAGACCATCACAACTCCTATATACCTTCACATATCTAAGCCCCAGCCACTCTGAAAGAAAATATGTGTCGTCGATTTGACTTTACCACTACGACAAAACGAGCACCGAGAGGTAAGGGATATACCCTTGGATTAGATCACGACGTTTGTAGGAATAAAATTATGAAATAGGTGCTGAATCAAGAAGATAAACTCAATGGGAATTTATTTACAAAAAAAACCAATGTCACCTCTAAAAGCTGAGACATTCTAGATCTTGTGTCTATAGGACTTAGCTGAGAACACCCTAGATGATTTCTCTATGAAAATCAGATGATTGGGATTAGAAGATAAATCAATGTCATCAAAAAAAATTATGCTTTTGATTAAGAATATCATGAATAAAGGATGGGAATAGGCTTGCCTATTCAAAGGAAATACTAGGAGTGGGACACCCATGGAAGCCCAAAATATTTCCCACCCAATTATCAAACCATAATTTTATGTTACCACTCTCTACAATCCATTAGGAGTGGTGATGAAGGATAGGAAAGTGAATGCATATAGACTACCAGAGCCAAGAAACCTTACCCAATGGGGAATCCATATTATCTCAAATACTTACCGTTAATAAATTTACTTCAGAGATAATGCCACTCCATTACATCCCACACCAACTTTTCTTGTAAGTAGTGCATTGTCATCTCTATACTACGTAAATTAAATCCCCCCTCATGAAAGGTTTTAGACATCCTATTCCATGAGGCCCAATGATACCTACCCTCTCCATGAGAGTCCCATATAAATATAGTCAATATCTTATCAATGTTTTTAATCACTCCTTTAGGGGGTTGAAGAATCGATAAAATATGCATCGGAATAGAAGAAAGAACACGGTTTTCAATATTAATTGTACCACCAAATGATAGGAACCTATTTTTCTAGTTGTTGATTTGTCTAGTAATTTTATTTATTTCCCATTCACAGTGCCTGATACGCAGTATTCCAGGATAAATTGGATACCCTAGGTACACCAAGGGAAACTTTACTCTCTGAAAACTAATCATTTCTTCAATTTTCTTTGTCCTCCTTTCTAAGAAAGCCTACTGAACATACAAACTACTTTTATCACTATTGATACATTCATCACTCCAAGAATTATATTCATCCAACACACTTTTAAGGCCTCTAATAGATCGTGAACCTCCATTGATAAATAAAATCATACCATCTGCAAACATAAGGTGAGAGACTCATTGAAAATGATTCCTGCATTTGAAGGCCTTCATATTCCCATCACCCATATTACTCTCAAGGAGCTTATTGAGAGGGTCTTGAGATATGATAAAGATGTTAGGAAATATAGGTTAACCCTAGGAAAGGCCATGGATAGATTTTAAAAATCCTTGTATCTTTTCCATCAAGGAGATTGTGAACTAAGGAGAGTTATAGCATCTGAAAAGTAAATCACGCACCCAATTAGAAAATCTCATACAATACATCACTATAAGAATATAACTCCATTAAACCTTGTTGTATGCCTTATCAATGTCAATTTTTATGACCAAATTAGATCCATGAACCTTCATATTAAGATACGAAACCATTTCCTGATCAATTCCAATATCAACCTGAGATGATCTACCCTTGATGAAACCATGTTGTTCCATGGACACCTAATCATATAAGTAACTAAAAATACTCATGTTAATAATGTTGAAAAAAATTATATTGGACACATTTCAAATACTAATCATCTGAAATTGAATAAGATAAAAAGGTTCCTTCACTTTGGGAATACACATAATTAAGGTAGTACAAATAGCCTGAGGGAGACTACCCACATGGAAAAAATATTGAATGGATCTAATGAGATCCTCTTTAATGAGATCCCAAGAAATGTAATAAAAAGAGGTTGGAAAACCATCAGGTCCAGGTTCACTACTCTAGTTGATAGATTTAATCACATCAATAATTTCATGTTCCTCCGGAATGGACATGAAGAAATCATTTAAGGAGGAAGACATAACCTGAGGAATGCAAGTGAATAAATCACTCAAACCGTTGGGAAAACTACCCTATATGTGGGGATTAGGGTCAGCTAGAAAGGACTTGAAATAATTTTCAACTATACCTCCAATGAAATCTAGTTCGTTAAAATATGATCCATCCTCCAACCACAAATTTGGAATAACTCTGTGATTTTTCCCTCTGATACAAGCCTAAAAGTAAGCTGTATTTTTACCGCCTTCCTTAAGACAAGTGAATCTAAATCTATCACAGACTTCACACTTCTGATCAAGCAAAAACTCTCTAATTTGGTTCTTCTTATGAAGAAATTATGCAATAATATCACCATCCCACTCAAATTCAGGGCTGGATTCGAGACAATCAATATCTTTTTTCAGAGAATCCAAATCTGCAAATCTACTGAGCTGATTAGTGAGCCAAGACTGGAGATCCTACCACATATGTTTAAGCTTATTATTGAATAAAATTCATGTGGTCCCAAGCATGGTTTTGTTCCAAGACTCCCTATCCACATTATGGTATTTTTAATTCAAATCTCATCCCTTATAGAAGAAGAAATGATCACTGCTGGATCCCCTCTTATGCAAAGTCAAGAACAACAAATAATGATCAGATATTGAGTGGACCATATATTGAACCTTAAGATCTAGAAAGAAATAAATGGCCTAAAAATTCACTAATACATGGTCCAAATGGATCCACTTGTGTCTACGACCACTTTGGTTATTTTACCAGGTAAACTTGTTACTTTTATACCCTAAATCCATCAACCAATATTGGTTACACAGGAAGAGAAGTCTTATCAATCGCACCATGGGTAAACTCCACCACCCTTATTCTCAAATATATCTAAAATAGAATTAAAATAAACACCAATGAACTAAGAAAAATTTCTTTCATTGATGATTCTATAGCCTCTCAAATATGATCTCATTCCCTCAGATCACACTTCGCATAAACAAAGGATAAGAAGATACCGACACCACCTAAATTAATATTGGTAGAAATATGATGATCTGAAACCTCTTGTTTATCAACAGAAATAGAATCCCCCCAAAAAATCTAGATATGGGTATTAAGATTATTACCATGAAGAAAAGAGCACAAGCCAATCCCGTGAGAAAAGGCTGATATTTTGGACTATTACTGCTTCAGTTCAAGAATATCCACTAAAGAGATCTTATTATGATGAACTTAATTTGCCAAGAAATCAGTCTTGATTCAAGAACAAAGACCATGGGAATTCCAAATGAGTATTGGAATCATTTGTAACCTTGTAACCTATTTTTAACCCCCAGTGACATAGAGAATAATGAAGAAGAGGACGAATGAGCAGATCCACATCTCAACTGAGACTGATTACACACACCTATTGAAACTGAAGAAGCTCATCTTGGAGAATCCACATCTTGGGAATCATAAGGGATAATGTTGAATTTATTAGAGATGGGTAAGGGTGAGACTGCAACTGGAGCTAGTCTGAGCACCAAAGATATATGAGAAGACACCCCAGACTGGGCTAAAACTTTGTTGGCCCCAGAAGATGGGAAATAACTAAGAGGAACAGTGCCCACATCATCATTGATATTTCTAAACTGACACCCAAGCAGTTAAAGTATTCCTGAAGATCATCCATAGAAGGAATAAAACCATCCAACAAATGGCCACTGAAGAGGAAATTGAAGGCCGAGAGATTATGAATATAAAAAATATGATTGAAAAACAATAAATGTGGGAGGGAAGAAGAAGCCTAAGGTACAATACATCATGCCCGAGCCTATCCAAGCTACATCCAAAAAACCATAATATCCAAATCCTGGGAATCCCCAAAAATAGAAGGCTCGGGTGAGGGATAAACCTCCAACTGCTCATGAAGACCTGTAGACGATGAAGGTGTCAGGGAACTGCATGGGATAGGGGGGAAGGATCTGGCTGAATGAAACTCTAAACCACAAGACCATCATTGTACAAGAGACCATTTTTATGAGAAGTTGAGCCACTAGAACGTGCCTTTATGCAAGCTGAAAGTGAGTGACCCAAAAGGTGATAGGATGAGAAAAATAGAGGCATAGAAGGGTATATCAGATCCTAACACCATTACAAAGAGTACTCAACCCCAAAAGGATTCTTGATGGAGGAGGAGATGACAAATCAATAGCTACACAAATCTGAGTAGAGGTAGACTATTGAAACCAAAGCATACACTTATCTGCACATAGGAACACCCCAAGAAAGTATCCTATATTTTCCAAAAAAGAAATATTATGGAATGGAAGGGGTAAGACTTGAAAGACTAACCCAAACTACTGCCTATGAAGAGTCTCGACCCCAATGAACCTCTATAGACCATAGAGAAAGCTAGAAGAACCACCACCCAATGCTCCTCCTAGAAACCGACCAAGCTTTTACAAAATCTCACACAAAGCCATGAAGATCCTAAAAGACCTCCAGTTCAGAATCGAGACTGATTTCAGTTGTACAAACCCCCAAGAGAGAACAAGACTAGAAAACACCCAAGGTAGGATTTTTCTCATTGAAGCATTCCACCATAGTCCATCACAGAGCGGCTGAGGAATCTACTAAGGAAGAGGATGAAAAAGAAAGTGAGGGGAAAGCATATTTTGAGCCCGCACTTGAAGAAACCAAAGGATCCACTGAAATCCTAGATGGAATGACACCCTGATCCTATGAAGATCTAAGGAGGACATCCTTCTAGGATTTCCCAGGAGGATGATCACCAAGACCCGGCTAAAGATCACCCACCCTGGAAGAAAACACCAAGACCACATACCTGATCTCTAGACACTATCAAACTACACCAGCCTAATCATAATAATCCACATGAGTGTATCTACTCGATCATGAAAAAATGGGCCTCATACCTTTCCATCATGAATCCAATGCTCAACATGGAAAGAAAAAATAAGGTTTACACACACATCAAGGTACATGTACAGGGGTGAGAAACAATATCAGTAGGCCACCATAATGATGAACCTATAAATATACTATCATAAGTTCATGCTCATTCAATATTCTGATCCTAGATGGGACATAACTAAAAAAAGTAAATAAAATAATAAGGTGAAAATATAGTGGATCCATGGGTCTGTGATCCCGATCAACTGATCAATGTTCCATCATGTATATTTATATTTATATGTGTATATATATATTCCCATACATATATATATATATACATAAATATGAATATTCATGATTAAGGTGAAAGAAAATAACATAAATAAATAGCAGTCGATCCTTGGGTCTGTAATGCTGATCATCTGGACATCCTGTGAAAATGGAATTGAGCTGGATGTCATACCACTCAAGCCATGTATCTTTA
This sequence comes from Viscum album, assembly GCA_963277665.1. Taxonomy (NCBI): domain Eukaryota; kingdom Viridiplantae; phylum Streptophyta; class Magnoliopsida; order Santalales; family Viscaceae; genus Viscum; species Viscum album. Next base: position 693,055,863 of record OY728131.1, read on the forward strand.
AGTCAATATCTAGGTCTATAATCCCAATCAACAATACCCACTTTTTCCAGTGCTAGAAATTTCTCTTATAAAGCTACGTCACCATAGGGGCATACATTTCATAACCCAGGGTTCACCCATACTCACCTCCAATAACTATAATAAAGGATACCATATACTAATGGATAATTCTATAAATGTGGTATTAAGATAGATCTCATACTACTCAATCCATGTGTAATCCAATACAATGTTTGATTCATAGGTCCCAGACCATAGGCAATCATGAAATTGTACCTTGGATAATCTATAAGGGAATCACCTGTAGGCGATCTGTAAGGAATTATATACAGATCCAAGTATATGCTCAACATCCATTCATAAAAATAGTTCAACATCCCCATCCCTAGGAAGTACCTCTGGGAAATGTAGTAACAGTGCATCCACCTGATCCTAGGGATCATCCTAGGAATTTATCAAGGAGATCATAATCATCTATTGAGTATATCTCAAAAAGGGTGTGAAGAGTCATGTACAACCATCCCAATGAATTATGAGGAGCACCATGTATAACATCCAATCATGTAAGTCTCAAAATCCGAATCTCAAGAAGTACCTCTGGGCATCACAATAATGTAACAGTCAAACATGTAGGCTTAACAGTCGGATCCTAGGAAGTACATCTAAGCATCCAAAATAAATTCAATAATAAGTCATAGAAGCTAGATCCTAGGTAACCCATTTGGGAATCCCAATAAATGTCACATTGTGTCAGGATCCTCTGCCACAAAATAGAAAACACCTTTGGCTATCATCACTACATTAGTAGTAAGCTAGTGAATACATAAATAAAAAGTAAGGGTGGAATAATACCTAAACCCACCACTAATTCCATAGCCTCAGGGGCTTAAAAGTTTGGTATGGGTTCAAAGGTGACACTCGCTACCATCTCTACCCAAAATCGGCGTACTAGCTCAGGGTCGGTCAAACATTGGGCACCCACTAAGTCCATCATGTCAAGACACAGAAGAGGCATCCTACTCAAGATCCTTGAAATGGTATATGTAGGAAGAGGCATACTATATAGAACCCTCAAGAAAAGTAAATAGATAGAGGGATCCTACAAGGGATTAAATAGGTCAATATGTAAGTGAAGGCATCATGTATGGGACCCTTGGTAACAACAGTTAGGTATAGGCATCCTACATGAGATCCTCAGAAATAACTAATCTCTTGGAATCCTAGGCTAGAAGGGAATGTCTCAAAAGGTATACATCCTTAAAAGAATATTTAAAAACCATCAATCAAGAGATATAGCTTGTGGCTCATCACAGATCAAAGTCTCACTCTTAGGAGACTACTGGATTCGGTTTTTAGAGGGAGAACATATCCATTAAACTAAAAATCCCCAAAACACCTTTTAGGAGTCCCCAAATCACCTCAAGGGTTTCACCATCATGATTTATATGGAAAATTTATCAAAATGGACTACTCATAGGCCCAAATCTAACTCTAGGTGTAAAATAAATGAAAACCCTCAAAAGGGAAACATTGGGGTAGTACACGATGTGTAATCAAATTACATGGCATGTACTTTGAAACCTCTCACCTGGCCATGTATTTCTACATGTACTAGCTCACATGGGGTATGGTCGTCTACTACTACACAACCTAGACATACCCGGGGTTTGGTCATGTACTACTTCATGGCCATATTCCTCTACATGGTGTGTCTTCCCAAGTAGCCTAACTACATGTCCATGTACTATTACATGATGTGTACTCAAAGTACACAGTATGTACTTTCTAAAACTCATCTTCCCATTTACTCAACTACACAACCAAGTACATGGACATGTAATACTGCATAGAATGAACTCAAAGTACATGTTGTGTATTTTACAAAAGTCATCTTACCTGAATAGGAAGAACACACAGCTTTTATTCTCTAAACCACATTTCATGTACATGGGTTTTCTCGAATGGAAACCCCCAAATTGTCCCAAAACCTCTATTTTATCAGCAAAATATATTGATTGATCCACTATGGGTCATAAGTAGTCATAATCAGGCATTAAAAATTGAAAATATTAAATATATATGGATTTAATGAAAAACTTAAAAATGTCCTACCTTTGGGTGTAATTCACTAAAGCTTTTCCCATTTCTGTAATCCACGGCTAGCACATAATAATCTGGCTCCTCTCGAGATTCGTGGTGGTGCCACTCTTCCCCTCTTCTTATTTCTCTCTCTCCCTCTCCATCTCCTTTATCTTTTTCATTCAATGAAGGAAGCACGTAGGGGGGTCATACATGAGAATCCAAAGGTAGAAATAAGAAAAGTAAATGGAAAAAAGAAAAGGAAGAAAAAGAAAATAAAAATAAAAAGGGGCTTGGGCCCAGCTCTGATACCCGACTAGAGTTTATGCCCAACCTAGGAAAAACTATTCATTACAAACTAAATGGTGAATAAAAAATCTAAATCCAATTCTCCTTTCAAAATATATATCCGAACAAACACATGCAAAAAAATTAATATTTAATTAATTAAATATTAGTTATTAATTATTCAAATAAAATTCAAACGGTTCGGAATTCCACAAAACTCTTGTACTAGGGTAAAAAATCTATTCTAAGACCAATGGAGTGGTTAGAAAAATTATCCAAGATTATATTATAGGTTAAAATGACCATTTTACCCCTTTTAATCATCTGGAAGCAAAAAATCAAATTTTTCTCAAATTTCCAGTTCAGAAAAACACGGTTCCTTAAAAACACATTCCTTTATTTCTTGTAAGTTTGTAAAGAACATTGAATAAAACATAGATCTATTAGAAGTTGAGTTATCCTAGAGGATCTATTCAAGCCACATGAGTATATATGGATTCCCCTATTAACTTTGGTGAGAACAATCTCATCACAAATCTAATAGTCATTCAGATAGTGGAATTCTACATAATACTAGGGATGGATTGAATCTCAAAGTATAATGCAAATATTAATTATATAAGAAAGTAAATTTCAATTTTATTGGGGGTAAACCTAAAATAATTTTTAAGGGAGATATATTCCAACCTTAGTTTTTTCAATAAATACCTCTTATAGCCTTCTTTATGGAAATGATTGGTGGAGAAGGGGAGGGAAATGAAAGTAAAAAAAGATAGAATTTATACCCATTGATAAGGAATAAATTAATTTATTTCCTAAACAATTTTATAGATCTCCTCTAGAAAGAGAGATAGAATTTCCCCATTGAACTCATACCTAGATCCAAACATATATCAAAGACCCCATATAGAATGGCATTCACTGAGCTAGAAGAATAGAAGAAGCAAACATAATATCTTTTGGAGAAGGGTTTTATACATCCAAGTGTGTCTCCTTGGAGAGTAATTATTCTCTTTGTGAATAAGAAAGATGGAAAAAATTGACTATGCATTTAATATAGAGAAATTAATGGGATCACAGTAAATGAAAAATACCCTCTTTTGATAATTGATGACCTATTTTAATAGCTTCATGGATATCAATTATTTTCTAAGATTGATCTTAAATCATGGTATCATCAACTGTGGGTGAAGAAAGAAGATATCACAAAGATAGATCTTCAAATAAGGTATCGACATTATGATTTCATTATTATTCCCTTTGGTCTAACTAATTCCTTTTTGGTATTTATATATTTTATGAATAGAATCTTTAGGGACTTCCTCAATAAATTTTCAATGGTATTTATTAATGATATTATGGAATATTCTAAAATTCCTGAGGAGAATGAGGAATACCTAAGGGCTATATTAAAAACACTAAGAAAAGAGAGTATTTTTGTTAAATTCAATAAATGTGAGTTCGGGTTGCAACAAGTTTCATTCTTAGAATACATTGTATCATGTGAAGGAAACTCTATAGATCCAGTTAAGACTAAGGTAGTAGAGGAGTTTCCTCATCCAATAATGGTGACATAGATTCATAGTTTCTTTGGTTTTTTTGGGTTCTATATAAGGTTTTCAGAAAACTTTTCATGGATTTATAATCCATTAACCAATTTAACTCAAAATGGAGTTAATTTTACCTAGACAAAGGTTTATGAAGAAAGTTTTCAAGAGCTACAAAATAGGTTGGTAATGAACATGTACTAAATTTACCCTTTAATGGGGAAGGATTTATCATTTATAGTAATGCATCCTTAAAATTACTTGTATGTGTACTCATATAGAATGAAAAAATGATTACTTACATGCCATGACAGTTGAAGCCTCATAAGAAAAATTACCCTACCCCTAACTTAGAGTTATATACAGTTATTTTCGATTTAAATATTTTGAGGCACTATCTCTATGAAAAGAAATGTGATATATACACAGACCACCAAATTCTAAAGTATATATTCACAAAAAAGGAATTGAACATGAGACAAAGGAAATTGTTGGAGCTTTTTAAGGAATATAATTTTTTATTCATCATCACCCTAGAAAAACTAATAAATTTATAGATGCACAAAGTAGGAAAGACCTTGGATTTCTTGTAGTGATGTGGATTTATTGGGATACTTTGATCAAGGAATTAGAAAATATGGAAATAGAAGTCATAAGGGAATTTACATCCACAATCCTATCCTAAATGATTTCCCAACCATCATTACTATAAAAGATCAATAAGGAATAAAGAGATGATCATATGATACAGAGGAAGATAGAGGTGATGAAAAATGGAAAGCTTCTTAAGTTTTATCTTAATAAAGAGGGAGTATTGTGGTTTAGAACAAGGCTATGTGTCTCATATATTCTAGATTTAATGAAATAACTAATGGATGAAGCTCATAGCTATGCATTCTCTATACATCTCAGAAGCACAAAAATGTATACAGATCTATGCAATAATTATTGGTTGGGTAACATAAAAAGGAGATTTTAGACTATACTCCATGATGTTTGGTATGTTATAAAGTGAAGGTAGTGGTGTAACTTCTAAAGGGTGTGATAAAACCACTTCTAATACCTTTATATAAGTGGTACAACATTACTATGAATATTGTTATGGGCCTTCCTAAGACATACAAGGGAAACAATTCCATATGGGTAATCATTAATATATTAAAAAAAGTTTGACCATTTCATTAATATATTAGATGATTTATATAACAACCTAATATTTTATGATATTTATATCTTTAAATAAATTTTATAGATATCTTTCTTTACACATGACACCATTTAAACAAATCACGATATACTATTGAAATATTAGTATTTAATATAATAATTATCATGTAGCCATTGGATTAGAGGGAATTAATAGTACTAGGAAAATTATGAAACAATTATGGTTTATAATTAATTAATTAGTTATCAAATGATTATAAATGTAACTATAAATCATTTGAAGGCAAAAGTGATGTTTTTCTAAAAAATCATTTTATATACGCAATGTTTTTTTATCTTAATAAATTAAATTGATCGCTATTGGTGAATTATTTTATTTAAATTTATATATTATATATTCAAAAAATATTTTAACCTCCATCTAATTATTTTACTAGGCATTGGATAATAATAAATCCACTTTTATGCTTAAAAATTATATTTTTCTAAAAAATAGTTTCATTTGTGATTTGCGTACTTATTTTTACAATTAATTTCTACTAGTTATTGAAATTGAATATTTAAAAATGGAATTAATATTTTAAATCAGGAGAATAAATTTTTTTAAATAGGTCCCTTTTATTTTTGGACATTGTGAATAGTAACCTTGGTAAATTTTTGTCATATTGGTAAGGGTAAAGTGAGAAAAGAGGGTTAAAACTTTGGTATAAGCCTTAAAATTTTCTCTAAAACTTTCCTTTATCCTATTTGATGAGTTTAGTTCTATAATTATCATATAAGTCTCAAAAATATTGTCACAAACTGACCCAATGAGGCTCGATCCACAACTATCCCAAGCCCACCTCCATGGTCAGGGGCTGGAGATAAGTGCTAAAAGGCATATCTAAAATGGGGAGGTATTTACCTAATATCATTTTATGCACACACCCAACCATCTCAATGTAAAATTGAAAAGTAATAATAAAATAAAAGATGTCACAGCTAAAATATAACCATATATGAAAACCCTCTAGGCTGTACAAGAGTATGACAATGAAAACTGTAAAGTAAAGGGAAAAAATACATGCTCAATCAGAAAGATATCCCAACATAAAAAAACTAGAAATAAAAAGTGTTGAGATATCCCATCTCCTGACCTCTAAGCTCTAACCACCATATACGATCCAACACACCAAGTATTTCTAAGCTTCTATTTGTCATCGTTGACCTATCTGTTGTCTGCATAAGATATGACATGTACAGAAAAAGCCCATGCAGGGGTGAGTATATACATACTTAGTAGAACACCCTAAAATCTGAAAGGGGGAGCACTAAGATACATAATGGAAATAGATATATAGACATGTCAACCCAAATCAAGAGAGTAAAAATACAACAGCATGGATACATATAGATATATATATATATACTCAAACCAAATAAACCCAAATGAGAGAGAAGGGGATCTCCATCTCACAACTCATCCCAGGAAAAGAGTCATCATCAATTTAATAAGTCCATCAATGATGCCCAACATCTTTCACATCTTATACTGACCTATAATTTTATCGATGAAATTTACCTTCTTATAATTATGTCATATAGTATAAAGAACATACATAACATAGAAAACCCCACAAAAATATTATTATAATAAATTAAGAATGATACTTTAGTTATCAAACAAACCAATAATAATTCTAAATATTATAGCAGGATAATAAATATAAAATAATCTAATAATAACAGAAAATTTTAGACTTTCTCAATCCACTAGAATGACCGCACTCATGAAGAAAGCTGTAGAAATAAAACATAATGTTAATAATAAAATATTCATTTAACATATGAAAGTATATATAAAATTGGGATAAAATAGAAGTGACTAATGAATAGAATAATATGTGGGAAGTATTAAACTCTTATGACTGTTAGAAATCTGACCATTGGAATAATAACCTAACCATTGGAATAGTAATGTGAACATTAGGAATAGTAATCTAGCTGTTAGAATAGTAACCTCACCTATGAAAGAATAAATAAAATTTAATTATATTATAAATGAAAATATGATATATTTATATCTTGTAATAAGTAAATAAATGTTTTAAAAATGATAAATTAAGTGATGATATTTTTTTGAATCATACATGTTTATTTACAATTTTATAATTAATATAATGATTTAAAAAAAATATTTTCATAAAATATATTCATGAATTGATATTTTATTTTCTTATAATTATAAGATAATTTTATGATACTTTAATTAATTTTTCAAAGTGTCATAAAATCGGTTATCATATTAAAATCGGTATTTTTTTAATAAATAATTATTTAAATTAAAAATTAAATTACTCATATTTAGAAAATTATTTTCTTAAAAAGGAGTCAATTTTTTAAATATACATGTCAAAATATGGTTAGAGTGAATTTTTGGGAATTTTAAAAAATAGTTGATTTTTTTTGGAATAGTGAAATATGGCAATTTATGGTATTTAAAAAATACATGAATTTTTTAGTCATGGGTGATGTATGTATGATGTAATAAACCATTTTTTCAAACTCTCCTGAACAATTTACTTTATTTATTTATAGTAATCAAAATTATTGATAGTCTTGAGTCAAAATAACAAACAAATGAATAAAATAATCAAAACACCCCTCTCCTCCCCCAATAAATATCACACATCACCACCCATTATCCTCACACATTCTAAGATTTAAAAATTGTCTAAATTATTCCCAATTAACTTACTAATCCTATTCCCTACATCTAATAGCTTATGGTCTCAATAAAAGGCCAAACCCAAGTGATTTAAGGAGGTTCTCAAGGAGACAATATTCAAGAGGTAAAATCCTCCACCTTTCTCTTTTAAATTCTTTCTTTCTTCTTCCAAATCCATTACCCCACTATCCAAAGTGACATTAAAACTCCATTATCATACATATTTTTTATTTTTATTTTTTTAATGGAATATCCATCATCAAATCTCTTCTGCTTCCCTTTTATCTTAAAAACAAAAACATCATCTGTGATATGTCAATTCACCACCTTCATGGGTGATGATTTTTAATTTTCCATTACCACATTCAAGGATGTTAATAAAACCATTATAATGGTTAAACCATATTTTAAAATGTATATTATAATTTTTTTCATGTTATATAACTAATATATATACAAAACTGGTTTGTGATGATCAAAAAACTGTCAAAATAAACTAAATATTATCATTAAAATTTTATCAAATGAATCATCCTTATATCAGAAAAAATGATATATGGGACCATTTAAAATTATTTAATTATATTAATACCTTTTAATTCCACTTATAGAGTTTTTATTCCATTTGATAAGAACTCCCCTAATTATACTCAAGGGAATCGACCATAAAACCATAAAACAAACGCTCCTGGAACAGTAAAATTAAATATTTTAACTCTTCAAAATAGAAATAAATGAACTTAAAAAAATATAATAAATAAAATAAATGTATAATAGGTTATAAATTAATTAATTTATAGATCTAATTTTATTATCTAGTATATTAAGTGTAAGTGCAGAACACATTCGGACATAAGGTGAGGGATATCTCTGAACCTCTAAATTTCTTTTGGGTTGCGCTTTCTCTCTATTTACACCAGTTTATTTCTTAATTATTCTTATTTAAACCTTATAAATTCAATTTTTATGTTCTAAAATTATGTATCCTAATCAATTCATCCTTATTTTATGGGTAAATAAGTGTTTTAAAAAGGTTCTCTTCTCAATTCCTCCCAATAAGCAAGCCCGATTAAAGAGAACTTCCTCATTTCTTACTCATTTTCAAGTATACTACATAATATATTTTAATCCATCGTTATTTTTATAAAATCACTCATTTAATCATAAAAAACTATCTTGGTTCATTTCTAGTTTTATACAAAAAAAAATTCCTTTGTTATATTTAAACTCTCTTCAATATTTTCTCTTAAACCACACTAAAGTGGATCATTTATAAAGTTTCTTAAACACTCTTTTAACAAGTTTTCACTTAATTTTCACATAATTTATCATGATATATGCCTATTTTACATTATTAATGTAAATTATGATTTAAATACCTTTTTTCATGGACATCATTATGATACACACTTTGGTTATGCCTTTTGATATGATTATAATACCCATTTCTTTCCATGGGTAACCCTTATGTTTATTCCTTATGTTTGGTTATTTATATAGTTCACATATGCATGAACATTTTATGATGGGTGAACCTAGATAGAGCTCTAATACAATGGATAATTTTTAGTCTCATGATACGTCATGTATGGGATTAGGGAGTAAACATAATCCATTATGGGACTTTTTCCACCATGTTATATATTCTTGGAAGTTATTCTTCACTCATGTTTATGTCATGTTATATATTACTACCACATTCCTATGTTTCCATGATCACGTGATATCATGTTCTATATGTTATGATTCCTTATGTTTATACATGTTTCATCCCTTTCTATGTCATCATATTATACCTTATAACCCATGTTTTATGATTTAATCCAACATTTATTCCCTTAATATGATTTTTAGATCATCCCTTTTGTCTATGTATTCCTTAGGTTATCCCATGTAGTTATAGGATATCAAATTCATTTAAAATATCATTATGAAAAATATGTTATATTTTGGTCTCATGTTTTCTAATTATGTAACTAATATTCCAAAGACATTAGAATTTACAGTCATTAGTTTGTATTTGATGGATAATTATGCTTAAAGTCATGTAATAATATGGGTAAAAGGATAGGGTTTATATAGTTGGTATGAGAGCATGATTTAGTTATTTTTGGGGATTGGGACAGGAAAAAATTACTAAGAAACCTGGGGATAATCCTATCACCATGGATAACCTATATTGAAACTTAGGGAATCACAAGTTAGGATATACTTTTCATTTAAAATTTTATCCTTATATGGTCAAAGTTTCCTTTTTATATGCTTATTATCTAAGTATTCAAGCCCCCATAATTTTACTTTCTTTTTATTATTTAATTTTTTGGAAATATGAGAACTAGTGCTAAGAATAATTTTGATAATAAATGTAATGATTTGCCTAATTAGATTCCAAATTTGATGGGAATGGGAGATAAAAAATTTGTGACAGTACTGGATCAACTAGCTCAAGTTATGAATAATAACTTGAATCATGTGTAATTACCTCCTTATCCTAAGAAATAGCTAGTTATATTTGAATCCTTTATGGTAAAAGGACATCATGTATTTAGAGGATATTCTAACCCCCTTGTCGTATAATAATGGACTAACTCCATTGAGAAGATATTATTTTTCCTCCAGTGCTTAAAAGAAGATAAAGTTGTGTTGATGGACTATCATTTTGATGGGGAAGTTGATCAGTGGGGGAAACTGATAAAGAACACAAAGTCTAAAGAGTAAATCGATTCCATGTATTTGGAAGTATTCAAGAAAATATTTTTCAATAAATATTTTCCCCAAAGTCTACATCTTAGAATAGAGAGGGAGTTCCTTAGATTTAAGCAGAAATAAGATGATTTCATCAGGGAATATAAAGAAAAATTTATAAGGATTGCATGATACACCTTTGGCTATGTTATGAAAACTGAAATCAAGGTGGATCACTTTTTTAGTGGACTAAAGTCAGGTATAATAAAAGCATTGGTGGTTTGAGACTTTTATAGCTATAAGAAGATTGTATTTTTTTCCCTTAAGGTTGAGATGGATATTGGATACTCTTAGTGGCTTCGTTGGATTAGAGATAAAAAGAAAAAAAATAGATTTTAATATGGGAGATTGGGCAGATAAATCTTATGATGGAAAGAAAACCCAACATCCTACATGTCAAATGTGTGGGAAGAAGAATCCTAAGAACTGTCTAAAGGGAACTAGGAGATTCTTAAAATGTGGAAGATAGGGACATTCGAATAATTATTGTCAAAAGGATATGATGAATCTCACAAATGCAGAAGAGGAAATGAAGGTTCAGATCAAAATTTAGCCTATAGTGTAGTGTTTCAACTAAAAAGAGCATGGTAATTATGTGATCTAATTCCCTAAGACAAGTTTTGTTAGAGGAAATCAATAACAACAACCTCTAAGGCAATAAGGAAGGGCATATTATATCACTACTGCTGAGGTGGAGCCCCATAATGATTTGGTGACAGGTATTCTAGTTATTCATTAAAAAATAGAAAACATACTATTTGATTATTTTTCAAATAATTCTTTCATATATTTCAAGTTTATATAACTATTAAAATACTACCTCAAAATATGAAGATTGAGTTATCTATGAGAATAGTGAATGGGAAAATTATTTCATCTAAAGTTTATAACTACTCCTCGATTAATGTTTGTAGACTAAACCTCACATAAAGTCTCATATTAATTCCTTTAGTGGATTTTTATGATATATTATGGATGGTTTGGATATCTTTATATAAATACAACATCAACTGTTGAGAAAGGGAGATCACTCTTCATATCTCGAGGTATCCTCCAATTCTGTAAAAGTATAAGGAGGATGATGAATCTCTTTCAGAATCATCATCTCAATTGTGGATATTATTGCATTATGAGTGATCATATCTAGCTCAAATGATTGAGAAAAAGGAGAGGATCATGCTTGAAGACATGCCCATTTTTAGGGACTACACTGATGTGTTCCCTAAAGAATTGTTTGGTCTTCCTCCCGAATGAGAGGTTGAGTTCTCAATTGATCTTATATCTGGATATCTGCCTATATCAAAGACTCCTTATAGGATGAAAAACCATTGAGTTAGAGGAACTGAAGAAGCAGTTACAATAGAATTTGTACAATGGTTTTATACGCTCGAGTGCTACCCCATGGAGTGTGTCAATCCTATTTTTTAAGAATAAGGATGAATCAATAAACCTATTCATTGATTATCTTGAGCTCAAAAAATCATGATAAAGAAAAAGTATCCCCTTCCATGTATAGATTACTTGTTAGATCAACTGCATGGGTCCATGTATTTCTCTAAGGCGGACCTTCAGATGGGATATCACTAATTAAAGGTGAGGAAGGAAGATATTCTCAAGACTACCATTCAAACAAGGTATGGAAAATATGAGTTCATAGTGATGCCTTTTGAACTCACTAATTCTCCACTAATATTCATGGACTTAATTAATATAGTCTTTAGATATTACCTCAAAAAATTATGTTAGTCTTTATTAATGATATTCTAATATACTCCAAGAGCAAGGAGGAACACAATGAGCATTTGAATATTGTGATAAAGACTTTACGATGGTAGAAACTATATGAAAAGTATATTAAATGTGATTTTTGGATGGATGAAGTATCATTCTTGGGGAATGTTATCACTAATAAAGGTATATCTGTGAACACTTCTAAAATAAAGGCAATTGAGGAGTGGCCTAGACCAGCATCTGTAATAGAGATCCATAGTTTCCTTGGTCTAGTTGGGTATTATCAATAATTTTTAAGGAAATTCTAATAATTTTCAAACCCATTAACCAAGATGAATCGGAAAGGGGTAAAGTTTGTTTGGACTAGTGAATGTGGAGACTACTTCAAAGAGTTGAAAAAAGAGGCTTATCAATGTACCAATACTTACACTACCGATAAGTGGTGAACTATTTGTGGTATACAGTGATGATTTAAATAAGGGACACTACAGCATATATAGTCTTTTGTGGTGGTTTTTTAGTGGTGGTTTACTAAACCATCGCTATGTTTTTTATAAATAATTTAGCGACGGTTTATTAAAAACCGCCGCTAAACTTTTTTTTTTCAATGCCGACACTACCCCCCCCACCCCCCCCCCCCCCGACCCCCGCGCAACCCGCCTTCTCCCCCCCCCCCCCAACCCCTGTGAGACTCCCCCCCCCCCTCGACGACCACCAAATCCCTATGCCTCCCCTCATCGCACCTCGCCGCCTCACCGCCTTGTCGCCCCTCAACGCGGATCGCCACCCATCAAAGCCAACCCCCTGAAGCCCTAGCTCGCCTCCCCACTGCAGTTTCTGACCTGTGGCACCGCTCGACGCTTCTCGTTGCCCCTTAGTATCATCCTTATTCTTCTTATTCCATCCTCTAGTTATAAAAATATCACCTAGAGGCCATAATCACACACATGCACATGCACATGATATTTTTATCAGTTGGAAGTATATGATTATAAACCCTCCACACCATCAAATTGAACTTTGAGAAAATATCCTTGCACCATAGCATTTCAACCCAAACATCTAGTTCATTGGATACCATTCTTTTAATTATGTTCTTGAATTATATTCTCTATTTTATGATATTTATTACAAAACATTTTTTGTTAGATCAATTAATAAATAGTTTTTTCTTTTTAAAGAACATTCATTTTTTGAAAAGCCCAAAGAATATTATTATTTTCACAACATTGTAAACCCAATTTTTTAAATAATTTTTTTTATACTTTGGTGAATTTCAAAATATATTTTTTGAAATAATCAATATTCCATTGTAACTTCATCAAATTATATTGAACATTCTTTTTGATAATTTAATTTTTTTGATTGTGAGTTTTTACTTATAATTAAGGGATTGATTATACTTATTTTTATGATATTTCTATATTAAATTCAGTTTAGAAAAACCTTAATCATGTTTTCAATAAGAATATTTTAGATATTTATAGCATAGGTGATTGGATAAATAATAAGAGGGAGAGGAGGAATTTTTAGTGGAAGATAAATAATAGTTAGATTTTACATCATGAATTTCCTCTATTTTAGTCATGAGATACTAGGAACATTTTTCCATTGATTACCTTTATAAGATGGTTTCATTTCTCACACACTAAGTTTAAACATTGAAGGTTTCCCTAATTTTTTATTCTTCCCCTTGTTCCTTTTGTTAGTCATATAGAATTGTGACCTTATGTGTTCCTTTTTTTCCATTGGAATAACATAACTTGTTATTCTCTATCATTATCCACCTTATTTTAACAATTTTATGATTTCTTTATTTTGAAGAATATGTTCATATTCTTTGATTGATGATCCATTTCATCATCATTATATGTTTCATAATTAATTTCTTTAAAAGAAAACATTATTTTATTATTGGATTATTTGGATTTTTTTATTAGCATGTAACTTCATTGTGATCTCATTGTTCATGATAGATCCATATATATCCTCAAGTGACATGTTTTTTATTTCATTTCCCTCTTGGACTATTATATATTTAGGTTTCATATTTCTTTTTAAACCCCAAAATATTGTTATCACTATATATTTTATAGTATGAGTATAATTAAGATACATTCAACCATTTCATATGTCAGTAAAGTATATAAATGGTTAGTTTTAATGAATTATTTGAAATTGGATTTCGAAGAGGATTAAAGTGACCTAGAATTCTGATTATTTTAATAAGTCTCATTTGTAACTTTCATAATGAACTACTTATAATGTATGTAATACCCCAAATGATCCCCACTTCTCTTTAGATGTCTTTTTATGACATGGATGATATTTTTGGTGGTGTTTATTGCAAGGGTGTTGGAGGTGGGGTTAGATTTATATTATATTGTTGCATTAATCATGTAACTTGTTTGGTTACTCATATCCTATTATTTCTAGCATGGGTACACTAGGCCCTGAGAGAGAGGTCTATAGGGGTAGGGGCCTGAAGGGGTGTGGGGGAGGGGTGTGGGCTATCCAAGGAGGGGCGTGGGCTATCCAGGGGGGTCACAGTGGGATATCCATGTGGGGGAGGGGTGTGAGCTATCCAGGGGGGTTGGCTATCTAGGGGGGTGGGGGTAGGGGTGGGTTGTCCAAGTGGGGGAGGGGGTGTGGGCTGTCTAGGGGAGGTGGGGTGGGTTTTCCAGGTGGGGGAGGGGGTGTGGGTTGTCCAAGTATGGGGGTGGGCTATCCAGGTTGTGGTGGGGGTTGTCCAAGTGGGGGGTGGGGGAGGGGTGTCTAGGTGGGGGGTGGGGGATGTCTAAGTGGGGGGGCTATCCAGGTGGGGTGGGGGATGTCCAGGTAAGGGTGGGTTGTCTAGGGGTGTAGGGGGCTATAGTGGTGTGGGGGAGGGGGTGTGTGTTGTGGGTTGTTCAGGGAGGGGGTGGGTTGTCCAGGGGGTAGGGGTGGGCTGTCCAGGTGGGGGAGGGGTGTGGGCTGTCCAGGGGGTTGGTTGTCTAGGGGGTGGGGTGGGCTATCCAGGTGGGGGAGGGGGTGTGGGCTATCCAAGGAGGGGGTGGGGTTGTCTAGGTGGGGGGGCTGTCCAGGTGGGGGTGGGTTGTCCAGGGGCATGGGGGGGGGGCTGCAGTGGTGTGGGGGAGGGGTGTGGGCTATCCAGGGAGGGGGTGGGCTATCCAGGGGGTGGGGGTGGGCTGTCCAAGTGGGGGAGGGGTGTGGGTTATCCAGGGGGGTTGGCTCCAGGGGGTGGGGGTGGGCTGTCTGGGTGGGGAGGGGGTGTGGGTTGTCCAGGGGGTGGGGGTGGGTTTTCCAGGTGGGGAAGGGGGTGTGGGCTATCCAAGGAGAGAGGGTGGGCTGTCCAGGTGGGGGTGGGGGGTTATCCAGGTCGGGGGTGGGGGTGGGTTGTCCAAGTGGGGTGGGGGGCTATCCAGGTGGGGTGGGAAAGGGGAAATCACCTACATGGTTAATTCCAATTTAAAAATTGGGCCAAGCACTTAAGATATCATTATATTCTTTTATGGATCTTTTTAATTTGCATGCATTAGTTTTCTAGTGGGTGGGTTCATTATTTACCATATGTATTTATATAGGAAAACATTATTTAATATATTTATATATTTTTTCAACTAGTATATATGAATCTATTTCCCTATTTATTAATAGTTTTGCGTTTTAATTTTTTTTTAATATTTTGTAGGCACATTGTGATATACATAGATAAAAGTTAGATCACATTACCGAGGAACACACCTCAGTATGTTAAGGGTTTATAGGAGTTTTTAGACTTTTCAATTTCCAATTGATCCGTTGAAGGGAGAATAATATTTCCATGTCCTAAATGTAAATTTATAATATGTTTAAAGAGATATGAAGTTTATGAACATTTAATATTGAATCAATTCCCTAGTCAATATTTGTGTTGGATTTGGCATGGAGAATCAAACATTACAGAAAGGTTGAACACTGATGTCAATCCACAGAATGATCTACCAACTTCATCGACAATGGAAAATGAAATGAAATACCTTATAAATGATGAATTTGGAACTGAAAGACACCACCATCAACATCAAAACATATCAGAACAACCAGATGAGGGTGATAAAAATAGCAACATGACAAGTGATGTTTTTGAGACTGTAGGACAACCAGATCAAGATTTTAACATATCTGTGGATCCTTCTCTTGATTATGTGGAGACTAATGTAAGAGAAAACTTCACTAAGGAAAATACATTTC